>OU696696.1:108689704-109889704 GCA_916050605.2 Platycheirus albimanus
AATAATAAAAAAAATAATAATGCTGACATTTCTTTCCACGCGTTCCCAAAAAAACAGAAAATGTGCAAACAGTGGGTGTTCTTGTGCCATAGAAAGGATAAATTAAATACTAATACGGCTAGAATTTGCTCTAAGCATTTTAAGGAAAGTGATTTTGAAGTGATGAACCCCCCGTAGATGATTTGGAATCTTTACAATACGATGGACTCGAACATTTGGCGGGGTATATTTGTCATAGGATTAAAAAGCCGGATCTTGTTGTGCAAAGCCATCAGCAGGAATCTTCGTTTTCTTGGACGAATCAACTCACTGAAGGATTTCTTCAAAAACCAACAGACAAAATGATGGCAGAAATGATAAAGTTGGAGTCAATCTTTAAGGAATTAAACAAGGATGCTATCGTTTATTCACGCCATTATATAAAAAATTTCATTAGTTTTTCTAATCATATTCCTTTGGACATAAAAGTTAAACAAATCTTTTTTCGATCCAGGATGTATTTCCGTATCAAACAGCTTAACACTGTTCAAGAAGAAAATTCCAGAAAAAGAAAGAAAAAAATCAATAAAATTATATGATGATTTTTTTATTCAATTTGGGAAAAAATATATTAAGCCTTAATTTCTTCTTAGATATTGTCGACTAGCAATAAAAGTATGTCTTTTAAAAATAGTCCATACGAAACCTTAGGCACTTTCATACAAAATATTTGATATGGTCCCTACCAGGATTTATAATAAATAAAAGGAAGAACTCCTTGACGACTACCGCATCGAATCACCTTTCACATAATGCTGTGTGATGGTACCTTTATTTGCCCATTTGAGCATCATTACCGATTTCACTGTGTCACTGTGAGATTGTTGTAAGTATCGATGAAGTGCTCTTGAATTAGATCATCGTATTGGTCTGCTTCTTGTTTGAGACGGACTTTGCTTTCGTTGCCTAAATGTTGTTCGAACTCACTGCGTCCGATAAGGAAGACCACTCGCACGGGATATCCATAATTGGAAGTGTCCTATGTGTAATGAATTTTGAATTAATCTTACAAATTGTAATTGGTGAACAACAAAGCTCTTACATTGAAATACTCTTTGTAACGATTAAAACTATCTGTTCTCTTGTCTAGGTAATGGCCATCCATTTCAGCATGCATCGCTCCAACCATGTTATAGTTGAATTCCGATTCATTTCCAAATGTTTCTCGTATGTTTTGCCTAGAAATAGAACGATGTTTAACTCTTAAAAATTTAGTTTTTGTGTTCTTTAACGGAAATACAGTGGTCCCTCGGTCATTTCTGCTGGATTCATGGAAAACTTACGTCCACAAGGATCCATCGGTAAGATTTAACCAGAAGTTATTCGTAAGATCACATTTTTCACACTTCTAGCCAGTGGGCGTAATTTTTCTATCATTATTATATTGCCTGCTTCTCTATCTTTGCTATGCGTATGGCTGACTCGGCCGCAAGAATACCATCCACCGGCTGTTGAACAATTAATGGTTATTCAATACTTGAATAATAAAAGATTTCAGCCACCTTTGGCACCACAATAACATGGTATATGTCCTTGTTGGAACTATGCAGGCTTTTATTGTCAACGCCACCTTTGACACCGATAGCCAGAAGTGTTATCAGTTTTCAGCTCCTGAAACAAAAAAAAACTGAATTGAGAAACTTTATACATACTTTATATACTTACCACTGCATACAACTATGCATAGAAGCATTTATAAGCTCAATTCAGTTCATTATTTTCTTTTAAAACAATTAAATTTGGTAAAATCAATATAATGTGTTGTACTGGCGACAGTGCCTTGGGTCACATGAAGACGCCATTTTGTTTGTTTACTTTTTTGACAGATGCGGAATATATTACCTTACTTTATGTACCTTGATGCTCACCTACTATGAGCCACGGACCAAGAAGATACAGACCGCCAACTCACCATATGGTCTCTCTTTTTGGAACCATGATAAAAATCAGCAGGGTGTTTCAGGCAAGAGGAGTACGAGTTGGCGGTCTGTATATGGTCTGTACCACAGACCATACACAGACCGGCAACTCGTACTCCCCTTGCCTGAAACACCCACGAAATATTTTTTCTTGTCTGTGAATACGTGTACATCTCTCTCTGTGCATTTTGTAAAGGCAACTATACCTGCGTCACAGACCATACACAGACCGCCAACTCGTACTCCCCTTGCCTGAAACACCCTCGAAATATTTTTACCTGTCTGTGAATACGTGTACATCTCTCTCTGTGCATTTTGTAATGGCAACTATACCTGCGTATGCCATTTATTTTTTAGGTGTGTTTGCTAAATGGGTTTTAAAAGCAAGAGAGAGCGTCACACTCTCAAAATAAATGGCATATCAGCTAATTTTTAGCTTGGTGGCAAAAAGAGAGACCATATGGTGAGTTGGCGGTCTGTATCTTCTTGGTCCGTGATCAGCTGGTATGCCATTTATTTTTTAGGTGTGTTTGCTAAATGGGTTTTAAAAGCAAAAGAGAGCGTCATACTCTCAAAATAAATGGCATATCAGCTGATTTTTAGCTTGTAGGCAAAAAGAGAGACCATAAGGTGAGTTGGCGGTCTGTATCTTCTTGGTCCGTGGTCTGTACCATGGACCTAATAAGTATGGAGTGCTAGGAGCCAACTTCACGTTGGTTTCAAATTAGCGCCTAATTTTCAAGGTGGTTAAATATGGAAACAAAATGATATTGACAGATGATAAACAGCTGACTGCGGAATCGCGCTTTTTTGTTTTCATTAAAAAAAAATCAAATTTTGAAAAGAATCAAACAATTTTAAATAATTAAAGACTATAATTAAAAGAAAAAAAATGAAGTGCTTAATTACGGGTTGTAAAACAAAATACATTGGCGATGGAGTTATTTCGTTCAGCAGCTTGTAGGCAAAAGCAAAAGGGAGCACAAGATTGGCCTCTATAGTATTTTCTCTATCGGTATGCTCATAGTAGGTACATAATTGTGCGTTTTTTACGCAATTATGCTCACCTACTATGAGCAGCAGCTTGTAGGCAAAAGCAAAAGAAGGCACAAGATTGGCCTCTTTATAGTATTTTCTCTATGGGTTTGCTCATAGTAGGTACATATGTGTGCGTTTTTTATGCATACATGCTCACCTACTATGAGCAGCTGCCAGTGCTGCCGAAAGTACTACTATGGGAGGATTATCCTCCTTTCGAGACCACCGTACTTCCGTACTCCTCCTTTCGCATCCGTACTACTATTTTGAAAAGAGAAACCAAAATATGTATATCTATAATTTCACCCTTAAAAAAACTGTTTCCTCTTCTAATTTTATGCTATTAGGCAGCATTTGTATTTCACATTTTCTTGTCAAAAAAAAAGAAGAGGATTTCCCTCTTTTTTTTATTTTGTTTATCCTGCTCTGCTACATGATTATATTGTTTATTTAAGTAGCTATTTTGAAAAGTTAAAAATGTTATTTTTACTTTTTATTGGGCCCTATCGGGAATAAAATTCCTTGGGAAACATTTTCCATGTTCGGAAAATCGGTAATGTTCGAAAATCCGTGCGGAATTTCAGCGATCGTGAATGAATTTCCCATGGGAAATCATCTGTAATTTTGCTTGATTTGTTTCCCATATATTTTTGTAGGGAGATGGATGAGAGATAAAATTAACACAAACAATGTAAGTGCAATCATTGTATATGAAATCTATAGTAGTCTGGGGAACGAGTAAGAGATAACGGGGTTTGGAGACACATAGATGTCGCTGATAATTATCATATATTTAAACCTTTCCACCTACATTTTCTCTCCAAAACAAGAAATTTGAAAAAAAAGGTTTGGAGGCTCACGGTGTCGCCACAGTCGAACCTGCTATCCATATTACTATAGATTTCATATACAATGGTGCAATAACATTTTTGTTTATGTTTTTATTTTGATAATTATATTTATAAAACATTCGTTTGCATTTTCTTATTAAAGGGCGAGCTCAGTAAACCCAAAACAATTAGAATCATTTGTTGCTATTATGGAAAAAACAGTGATAGAGAAATAGGATATCCAAAAGTTTTGGAAACATCTCTTAGGTTCCTTCGTATGGACCTTACATTCTTTTCCTTAATTTTTCCTCCTCTTCAATTAATAAAAATGCGAAACTCATTTTTCTTTAATGTTTTCAATTGTTTAATGCAAATTTCAATGCTCAATAACACATAACAATAAAAATTGGAAGATTTCTCATTTGTCAAAACAGTGTTACTAGAAAGGGTGGTTTATGGTGGATTTACACTAATCTGCATCCTTACTTCTTCAAAAAAGGAGGATACAACATATAAAAGTCATACGCGTTCGATAGAGAGGGGAGATAAAAATGAAGAACATCTTCATAAATCAAGATTACAGGAAATAGGAGAAATGAAGATGAAGATTATGGTGAAGACAAACATGTTCATCTTCATTATAGCAAGTTCTTCTGCATTTTGAGGTTCCTATAATTTCTATAGTTCAGGCCAACAGTTTTTCTCGTTTTGACACCAATTTTCGAATTTTTATGCTCAAAATTGAAATTTTTGCTTGTGAATCACAATCACCTGAACGCAACAAAGTCATGACAATGACAACTACTATGTTCTGTCAATTTTTTTTTTTCATTAATTATCATTTGCCAAACACCAAGGAAATAATCAATGGCAAAAAAGGAAAAAAATACAAAAAGGTTGAAAAAGTAAGTAATAGAAAATAATTATTACAAAATTATTATTGATTTTAATTATGAACTATTTATCTATTTATTTCAGAAGACTAAAGGCAGCTACAAACGATGCACAATCTTAAGTTAAATGAAACCTGAAGACGATATCTTTCATGTAAGAATCGGCCAAGTTTCTTAACTAATATGATAGCATTTCCACAAACAATCCCCGATGTTTTTTGTGCCATCGAGAAGAGCGGCATGAACTTGAATCCACAACAAAATGGAACGACTCTATACATACCAATTCCCAGGTGACAAAAGAACAAAAAAATGTAGTCTCTGTTATAACTAAATATCGAGATGCCATCAGAGACCTTCAACAAAATGACATCAAAAAAGCCAAAGAGCAAACGGATATTGCCAAAGATATATACGCCATACAGACTCAAGTTAAATCTAATGGTGACAAGTTTATAGAAGAAGCAGATCGGAACTTGAAGCCAAACAAAATGAAACGAATTGACCAGATTAAAGGACTAAAGTAATAAGATTTAAGTGTAATTGTAGTGTTGGTCTTTTTGAGTTTATAATAAAAAAAATATTTTACTTAATTCTCTTTAATTTCTACAATCTTTTCCTTTATTCGGCATTTTAACTTTAACATTATTTCTTGCTCTGAATACCAAAGCAGACTCTTGGGATTTGAAAACAGGAGTACACCGCGTCGATCTTTCGGTACCAGCATTGCAGTTGTTCTAGAAAATTTGTTTGGATTCCTTAAGATGTTTGATAAGATCTTGGAACTCAGCGGTCTTCTTAACATAGAATTCCTTGGGCATGTTGGACTTCATTACATTCTGCCTGAGTGGTACGGATCTTCTTGGCACGGCTAGCATACTTAAAAAACAGTCAAGCTAAATATTTGATGAATATACAGACAAAGCAAATTTACCTTGAGGGTATTGTATATGTATATCTGCATATAAGTCAAAGAACTGAAACATCAATGTTTGACAACTTCTGCTCAAGGAATTATGATACGGAATATGTTTCATGCCATCCGCCAGTTCGTTTTTACAATTCCCCAACGCCAAGAGTACTAGCTGCTGTTTTACTTCCTGCCAAATCAAGAGCATCTATATCTTTGGACTGATGGACAACAAGGTGGAAATGATATTAGCTGCTACTGTTCGAAATGAATCTACTTTAAATATATTTCTTGATTTATTGGGTAAAAAAAGAAACAGTTGAAGCATTTTAAAACAAATTAATGCTTCCAGCAGCAAAAATATTAACAAGGAAATACACTTTGTGGGGACAATATATTAATACCTTTATGTCCACTCGATCGATATTCTGGTTGATGAGATCTAAAATCTGAAAAGATTTCTAAGAGGATTATGTTCATCTATGAAATAATATTCTCCCTTGTCATTTTGTCCTCCACAAGCAATGAATCCATCACTAATGCAAAACATTGAATACATTCAGCGCATTTGTAGCATTGAGCAGCCAATCCAATGTCAGGGCATACTCAGAGATGGGATTTCTGCGCCGGATACCAAGGTCAAGGTCTTATCTGATGACGATTCTTCTGAATGTGATCATAAGGTGTGGTAGATAGATTCATGTACGATGAAGTACTTTTACTGAAAAAACTTGTCACAGCGCCTGGGATGCTGGCTAGGCTTTCGTCGATGACGACGCACGACGACGACGACAACGACGACGACGAAGACGACAACAACTACAACGGATTCGACGAACGAACGAATAATTTTGGAGTAGAGAATTTTCTTGACAACCATTTTTCTGCGATCGCGATTTACTGGAATACACAAAACTATATTTTCCTATTCCACAATTTATTCAACAAAACATTTTCTTGTACACAAATATTAGACACAAAAAACAGAAGTTTCACGTTTGATCTCTGGTTGCCTGGGTGCGCGTCATTGAATAGGGGACGTATGTAGGGAAAAGAAAAAATTACTTTGCAATTGGTGGTGCAATGAGGTATATGAAATTAACTTCCTTTTATTTATCTTAAATTAACTCACATTTTTGTATTATTAATCCTATGTCTTGTCTTTTCAATAGAAATCTGTAATATTTTTTGACAGCAAGTTTTAGTGATTTTGACTTCTGTCACCTAGCTATAAAAAATTATAGCAATCAAAAAGGAGTACGTGTATTGTGTATTCTTTCACTCTTCTGTATAATCACGTATATCCCCCCCGCTTTACTTTTCTTGAAATTTGAAGATAAAGACGTTGCAGAATAATGTAAATCCACCATTAGGGAATTTATAAAATAATTAAAAACACCTAATTGTCATGACATGGGTGATTAAAAGATAACTGTTCAGATTTATATAAAAGAAGCGAAAAGGCTTGCATTTATATAAACTATAGTATTACCACTTGGAAGTGCGCCATCTATCGTCGGAAGACTAAGCCATTGGTTTTACAGGCTTTTGTCTAGATTACAATGGGAAGGAACAATTGTTTGTACGTTCCAATATTTTAATTGTTGTTGCTTCCCATGGTAATCTAGACAAAAACCTCTAAAATCAAGAGCTTAGTTTTCCGTCGATAGATGGCGCACCTCACGGGGTAGTACTATAGTTTATATTATATATACAATGGACATGGTTTCCAAATCGAACAGTAATTTTTTTGTACGGTTACTGGTGAAAGCAGATTCATGCATTTCTTAACGCTCCAATACCATACGGCTTAGTAATATTTTCTCTATTTCAAGAAAGTTGTTACGGACGGGAGCTAGAGAATGCATGTCCAAGCTTTTTTCTTATACTTTATTAATATTTTGTGCTGTAAAGCAAAGACTGCACTTGCCGGAGCTCTACTGCAGCTGAACTTCACTGCAACTGAATCTTCGTCTGGAATTGTAAGAGTTAAATCGCACTAAGAGGTAGCGAAACTGCGAGCCAGCGAAACTAAAAGATAGAAATGGTCGTATATCCAATTCTGATGTGTCGTTTTGCTGAAGAGCAGTTGCGAGTGGTCTTGCCTTAAGTATGAACTTTTAATCAATTATTTCGATTTGCAAGTTCTGGATCTGTGTGGGATATTTTGTTCTAACATATTAATGAAAATGGGATTTTTTTATAATCCAGGGAAATTTTTACTTAATGCTTATTAGAGCACTACAAAACAAATTCGAAAACTATCTTCGAAATTCCATTGGAAGTTCATTCACTGGGAGATTCACGATCGCGGGGAATGTTCCTTGGGAACACAATATTTCTTGGGAAACAAAATTTCTTGGGAGATCGCCGATAGGGCCCATTATGGGTACTATAAAGCAAGTTTTTGATTCGTGAAAAAAAAATCTAACGATCAAATATGACATTACGATAGAGAAGTCAAAAAAAGTGAGTCCGACAGTTCTTTCTGTCTGTCTGCTTGTCTGGGTATATCGGCATCTACAGCATAAACGGCTTTACCCATTTGCTTCAAACTTGGTACGCAGTAGGTGTTATGGTTACGTCCTATAGAGGAATATTTGGAATAAGCATTCTAGCTCTAAAGCTAACGGTATCATAAAACCCATTTTTTTTCTTCAAAAATAGGCTTTACAATTTTGATAAAACTTTCGGAATGATGATTTTTCTGTAAGCTTTATGTTTTGATTGGAACACACGCGGGTGACAATGGTACAGTGGATGAAGTGCTTGGTTGCTACCCTAAGAGTTGTGGGTTCGAGCCCCAGCCTGGGCAGCAACTTTTCAATATTCCCCCAGCTTCAACTGGGCGCCACCCGTGGGATTTTCATATTTCATAAATATCACCTATTTCTCAATCCATTGTACGAACAAAAAATCTTTCCTATCTTTCTATTCCTTCTAACTATTGCTGCAGTTCGCATTCAAAAGACCTTGGGTCTTATAGTTAAAATTAAAAAAAAAAACACACATTTTCCAAGAAAATTCTTAAAACGGACCCTCCTATAGGACCGTTTTTTTCAAATCAGATTTTCTTGTAAATCACTTGCCGGATTTCTTTGAAATTTTTAATGTGGAAGCCCTCTTATAAACGAATTAAAAATAATTCTTAAATTTTTCAATAAAAGTTTTTTTGAGTTTTTTATTTTTGGTTTTTTCAAAAACTGCTTGTATAGTTTTTTTTAGTTTTATTTTCCTGACTACAAATTGCTAGAAATTGGCATAGTAAAAAAATTGGAATATGTTTTCGAAAAGTTGTAAAAAAATAGTTTTTCTTGGAAAAACATTTCGAACGATTTTGTATTTTTTTGTCCAAAAAATTTATAACAGTATCGAAAAGAAATCAGATTACTCCATTTAAAAACAAAAAAGTTTTAATTAGGTAGTAAATAATAAAAGTAGATGCCTACATGATTTTTTTTCTGCTAACTTTTTTTCAAAATCTCAAGCCCCAAGACCTTTTGAACTTTTTTTTAAGCAATTTATATTTTATATTGTTTTCTTTATTAAAAAAAAACTTTTTAAAATACAATAATTAGATAGAAAATTTGATGCTCATTTATTTGCAAGCCCGGTAATACTATTTCTTTTAAAATAATACTATTTTTTGGTTGATGTACTACTTTAAAAAAATTTGCTCCGGTAACACTGGCAGCAACTTGTAGGGAAAAGCAAAAGGCACAAGATTGGCCTCTTTATATATTTTCTCTATGTAGCAAAGATGTATGTTATTACATTTTTCTCTTTTTTCATTGAAAACCAAAATAAGAAGTGGACAAAAAATCAACCAAAAATTGAAAAGTATAATCAGTTATTATTAAAGTAATCCTTAAGGGATTTTTAAATCTAAAGTAACTTTTGGACAGGAAATTGTCCCAGTTTCAAGCACACAATAAAAGTTTAATCAAAAATATCAATTATTTTTGTGAAATTAAGGTTAGCATACCTAACCTAAAATCTGACAACGTACAGCGTGTTAAATCCATAAAGGTTGTAACATTCATCATTCAACCTCATATTAAAAGTCTTTTTGAAGACTAACCAACTAATTAACTTGACAATCATGTCGACGAATACGACAAAAGCAAAAATTAAAAAGAAAAAAGGAAAAAAAGAAAATACCGACGAATTAACAAAGGAACGCCGAATTCTATCCGTCTCCATGAACAGCCCTCGCCGAGTGCGTGCAGCACAGCTACTAATGGAGCTCAAAAATGGAGAGTTCAAAGCTAACAAAGAAACCAATCGTACACCAAACCCCGATATTCCCGCTAACAAAATGGCGGTGCAAGTGATGGAAATCGAAGACAACTCCGAAAAGCAGCAGCCTGTACCAGGGATGGACAACATTAGGGAGAACAAATTCTCCATCTTAAACGACCTAAAACTTACCAAAAGAGTTTTACAGACAAAAAAAGCTTCATTAATTCCAACTCAAGCAACAGACGCATCAACACCAGAGGGAGCCTCAACGTCAGCAGCCTCAAAGACCTTTAATACAATCAGCACAACAAGCAACCAGCAAGCAGAAGAAACTAGAGGAGAAAACCGAAAGACGGAAGAGTCGCATAATAACCAACATAAATTTAAATCGGGTAAGTTTTGCCCAGCTATTATATTGTTTGAAACAGACGTACGAAAATTAGTTAGTGATCTCAAAGAAAAATCTGGTGTTTTCAGTTTTTACATAAGAAATGTAAAAGATGGAATTACTAAACTATATGTAGATAAAGTAGAAATCCATCAGGAACTGATGGAAAAAGTAAAGAATAGTAAAGATATTCAAGGGTATTCCTTTACCCTAAACGAAAATAAGACACAGAATCTTATTCTAAGAGGACTAACTTCGGACTTTAAGCCGGAGGAAATCCAAGAAGAACTCGATTCAATCCTACCGGGGTTGGTTCATCAAGTTTCAGTATTCTCGACTGAAAAGTCAAGAAGCCTACAAAGGAACTTAAATCTGTTCCTGATAAGATTAAATCCAGGTTTATTATCTAGTGATATCATAAAAATAAATTATATTTTCAATACCAAAATTACGTGGGAAAAACCGAAGGGGAATACGGGCGCCTTACAGTGTAGACGTTGCCAAGCATTCGGCCATTTGGCAAAAAATTGCGGTAAAAACTACAAATGTGTGAAGTGCAGGGAAAGTCATAACCCAGGAGAATGTCCGTTGACGAACGCTCCGGACTCTAAGGCTCAGTGCGTTAACTGCGGGGGCGATCACCCAGCAAATTACCGGGGTTGTGAAAGGTACAAAGCGTACCAACAATCTAGACAAACTGCATTATCGGAAGCAAAGCAAATAAGAAACAATTCAGCGATCATCGCAAAAAATATCTCTCTTGGGGTTCAACCCCAAATTTCTTATGCTAGTCACTTCCAGCAAAAACCAACCATCCAACAAAACCCAACCCCAGTAAATGGATCCCAACAAAACTTCCTTGGACAATTCCTAGAATTATCAAATGATTTATTTGGTATGGGAGTGTCGGACTTGTTAATTAAGTTGGAAACATTTGTTAAAAATGTTCACAAATCAGGTTCTATTCAACAAAAAAGAATAGACTATCTAAATCTTCTTAACGAAGTAATTTTAAGCTCCCCATAATGTCATTAAAAATTCTAACCTATAACATTTCGTCCCTCATAGAACACAGCAGGAGAATAGAATTGTCTAAAATTCTCCATGCTGGCAATATCTCGGTCGCCTTCATTCAGGAGACGCACCTTTCCATACGACACAAAGTAACCATCGATGACTATAATGTACTTTCTAACCCATTCAACCAGGGTGTAGCTATTTGCTTAAAAAATAATATTCACTACTCAACTGTACAAATACCTAATCCAAAATTCCCCTATATTTTCATTGTCATCAACATGTTTATCAACAATATACAAAGTAAAATGCTTTTAGGGTCAATTTACTTTCCGTCCAATTGTCCGTCTGCAGAATTCCTAGATGAATTGGAAAAAATTAACACGTTAGCTGAGAATTATGATAGTGCCATTTTGGGCGGTGATTTTAATGCCAGACACCCCAATTGGAGAGACTTAATTACAAACCTGAACGGCAGTAACCTCTGCAATTGGTTCAGCACGTCCAACCCTCACTTAATAAATATTTCTCCATTAGAACCCACTTTTCCCAGAAGCTCTGGATTTCTGGACCATTTTCTAGTATCAAGCAATCTTATTAATAGATCAAACCAAAACTACACCATCACCACACTGCCATCTTTTAGCGACCACTTCCCTGCTAAACTAGAAATCACAATCACAGATGCGACTCTGCAACTGATAGAGCCTCATTTAGACAATTCGTTTAAAAATACAAATTGGATCAAGTTTAGGCGCGACCTGGATCTGGCATTGGTTGCTTGTCAACCCTCACCGAGTATCTCACTGACTAATGAACAAATAGATCAGAAAATCTCCTCCTTCAACTCTGCCTTAACTATTGCAATCAGTGCTAACTCAAAAAAAGTCGTTTACAACCACAAAAAATATAAAAACCTACCAGATCATATTAACACCTTATACAAGTTTAAACACCAATGGCAGAAGCAACTCAAAAAAATTTACCATCGCTCATTCAATAGAATAAGCTATGAATACAAATCCCTAGCCAGTAGAATCGCTCTGCTAAAAACCATCATTAGAGAGAAGGTTAGTAAATGGCTAAATGAGCAAGTGGGAATCAAGTTAGCAAGCATTTCTCCGGGCCCAAATGCCTTTAAAGAAGCAACCAAATTAACAGGTAAAAAAAATAAATTCACCTGTGAGCAGGTACTAGTAGAAGGCAAAACAATAATAGACGAGCAGGACAAAGTGGAAGCGTTTAAAAACCATTACAAAGAAATTTATAAAGAAAAACTACCAATATACGATAGAAACTTAATCACAGAGGTGCAATCTCAAATAAATCATCTAATACAATCCAGACCAGAAAATATATTTAACTTCACTCAATCCAACCTAGCTACAAACCAATGTCCCACCTTTTTTACAAACAGCACAGAGGTACTAAACATTATTAAGTCGATTAACGCAAAAAAATCTGCTGGGCCAGATAGCGTGTCCAACTTTATACTAAAAAAAATCTCACCACAGGCGTCTTTTTTCTTATCAATTATTTTTAATAATTGTATAAATAACGGATACTTTCCGAACGAGTGGAAAGTTGCGAAAATTATTCCACTCTTGAAAAAACCCAACATCTATACCCTGAACAACTTCAGACCTATATCACTGTTATCAAATACAGGTAAAATCTTAGAAAGAATAATAATGAAAAAAATGGACTTACATACGGAAAACAACATAGAATTTATTCAAGACTACCAATTTGGGTTTAGGAAGGGTCACTCAACCGTCCACGCACTTCTCAAGTTACAGAACGAAATTTTAATAAACCTTCGCAGTAAAAAGTGCACTACAGCATGCTCACTCGATATAGAGAAAGCATTTGATAGTGTGTGGCGGGATGGTCTAATTTACAAGATATCACAATTGGAGTTTCCTCCACACTTAATTAATCTCATTCAAAGCTTCCTAACAAACAGAAAATTCTATGTTCAATTGCAACAATCAACATCTGATAAGTGTCCAACATTTAGGGGAATCCCACAGGGATCAATATTGGGCCCAAAATTATATAATCTATTCCTATATGACTTCCCACATACGCACTTTGTAAACAACACATTAGTATCAGAAAGCATCCTCTTTGCTGACGACACTTTTATCTTTGCCGCAGCAGATTATCCTTCAGAAGCCCTACACAATCTAAAATCGCACCTACAGATTATAAGCAATTACTACAGTAAATGGGGAATACAAATTAATAAAGAAAAAACAGAAGCTATATGCTTCAGAAATGCAAGCGGAAAGGGCAAATCAGGAGTAGTAAAAGAAAGCAAACATTTAAAATTAATAATCGACAACAACACCATAAAGTTTAAAGACCATTTAAAGTATCTTGGAGTGCGCTTTAGCAATCTCCTCAAGTTTAACACTCATGCCCGGCAGGCTAAAGACAAAGCTAGGAGGATCTCAGGAATGCTTATGCCATTCTTGAGACATAATATGCTAAACAAAAAAACCAAACTCCTATTTTATAAAACCTTAATAAGACCGGTACTGATGTATGCTTTCCCAATTTGGTTTAGTGTATCCCCTACTGTAATTAAAGAATTTGAGATCTTCGAAAGAAAGATTCTGCGTCTTAGCGTGAGCAAAAACTATAAAACTAGGCATAAAAGATATTCGAATTCATTCATTTATAATGAAGCAAACGTAACTCCTTTTATCAGATACGCTACAGAGCTAATGAAAAGAAATATCGAAAAATTAAATGACTCAGAAAACGATCTGATCAAGGGAATATACGTATCGCAAAAAAATATATCCTGGTCCGATTCATTCTATCGATCTCCAATCGGAATAGTAAATTTGAACTTCCATTCGGTTCCTGATGGAGAGTACTCCAATTTCTTCCTCTCCTCTTTATCAGGAGGAAACAGAGGCTAAATAAATAGAAAAGTAAAAATAATTATTAACACCATCACAGGTGTAAAAACAGAAATCACCATTCAAAACTGAAAGAAATATACCAAAAAAAAACACAAAACACAAACTAAATCAAGTCATATGATATTCAAATTTATTCATAGTTAATGTTTCACAATATAATAGCTGGGCAAAACCCCATGAGTGTTTGTTTTTTTTACAAAATCACAAAAAATGTATTTATTTATTATTTATTTACGTACTCAGAAAAGAAAATACTATCATTTATTTTATCAAAACAACCAGAGCCCAAATGTCATTCTTTCAAAAGATTCAGAGAAAAACAAAATCAAAAAGAGAAAAGAAAATAAAAAACAGATACACTCAAACAACTCTGAAAATATTAGTATCTGTGATAAATATTCTAATTGTATATATTCTATGTACATTATCTGTATATATCTGTATAAATGTACACTCGTAGTTTAAGTCTAGAGACAACCGTCTAAAACAATATAACTAAAGCTCCATGAGCAAGAGCTATACATACCACAAAAGAAAGGTACAAAGCCATGTTGGCATTCATCTATAAAGAAACAGACCAGGACGGCCATACGTTATAGCCTCCGTTGTAAACCAAAAGAAAAAGATAGACATTTATGTCAGTTTAAGTATTAAGAAATTGTAACACAAAGAGACTCAATAAAATACATACATACATACATCTCTTTTTTCATTCTGAGTTCTTTAAAGAATAAACTAATATTAATCAGTTAATTAAATCTTATATATTAATTCGATCTTATTAAAACAAAGAAAGCAATAATCGATTTTTGATAAACTTAAATTCCGCTCAAGGAAATCCCGCTTTACAAAAAGAGAATTCTGCCAAAATCACTTTTCTGACGGCACTGTGTCAATACCAAGTGCAAGTAATGCATATCATTTTGAGTATAATTTTGTGTTTTTCTATGTGAATATTGTCCCATTGGAGATTAAAAGGTTTTAACTCCCTTATTCGGAAACAGCCGCCCATGCGAATTCGTTGCTCCGCTTGAGATACGTCCAGTCGGCTGGCAATCGCCTGTCTTAATTAACAACAGCTGAGATGTCCAGTGGTCTGGCAGGCACCCTTGTCAACAAATGTCTCCATCAGCAGCTCCTGGGTGGGACGCTCCTCGCGATTCAGGCATTTTTACTCTCTTTTTTAGGGACAGTTCTGCTCTCTTAATTTCGTTGCTCCATTTAAGGCAGAGTATATTTACTAATGAGTAGGGACTAGGGACACTCTCCACGTGTTTATTATTTGTTTACAATTTATGGCAAGAAATAGACGACAATAAGAAGTGTAATAGTGAAAGGGAGATAGATTCCACAACCGGCACGCTTTTATAAACACGTACAAAAAAAATGTATACACAAAATCGTCGCCTTAGTAACTTTTCATTAGTGTGACCAGCTTGTAGAAAATTTAACACAAAAATTGGTGCAAATAGAACTTTGTTTATATGAAAGCAAAACCTGGTCACACTAATCAATATTGTTGCTAAGAGAAATTCTACTACACTTAAATAACAACCGGCCCGCTTTAAGAAAAACATTATTGGAAAATCACATTTATGTAGGTATGTTATACAAGATAAGTGTGTGTGGGTGTACCTACAAAACGTGATGTGTATTGTGTACTCTTTTTTTCATAAGATATTTTACGAAAGGCTAGAAATCAGTACTTCTTGCCTGTTTTCACTTATAATAGTTTTTTTTTTAGGTTTTTCTTGTATTGGTTGATGTTCTAAGTGTGAGTAGAGTGTCCCTACTCATTAGTAGATATACTCTGATTTAAGGTACTTGCAGTTCCTTGTCAACAGCTTGTCCAATCAACAATACCTATATTTTGATTATCTATTTTCATTTTCTTGTGAACAATATGTCCCTGTCTTTTAGTAAGAAAGATGTTTCGTCAGAGTTTATCTTTTTAATATAATAATAACACTGGTGTACTGGTAAAAATTAATTTTTCTGCCAAGGAATTAAAATTCAGATTAAAAAATATATACTTTAAAAATATCTATTTTGAAAAAAGTACTTAAATTTCGAGGGATTGCATTGCACAAAAATTCTTCACATGGATTTTTTTTTATTATTTCGTAACGCTTCCGAGAACTTCGCTCTACAGTTAGGTTTTACATTATAAATTTCTTCGATGACTAAGATTTTTACACAATATTTGTTTAAGAATGTTATTTCCAAAAACATCATATTATTGTTTCCGTCTTCTGTTTATATATTTTTTATATCCTTTTCCATACCAACCAGCTTGTATCCTTAATAGTTTTTTACGAAAAAATGTTGGAGTGCTTAATGGCGACTCTTTATTACGAATATTGTTGCAACATTCACAAAAAATATACATTTCACTGAGAAATTTGTTAGTTCTTGTTTCTTTTGACCAACTTTTATAAAATTGACAGTTACGCTCTGCGTAGTTATCAAAACAAAATTCGCATTCAGCGGCTTTACGGTTCAGTTCAAATCTTGGCACAATCTGACAACTCCATAAATTGAGCTCGATTGGCGGTGGATGAATAATACTGTGGAGTCCTGAATACGCATAGCTGACTTCAAACCAAAACGGTAATCTGGAATTTGTTTGTATACAAACATCATCTGAACCAAACGGAACAGATAATATATTTTGCTTAGATTGACTTTCAAAAAGTATGGAGTTTTTTTCAGTTAAATCGTTATTTGAACGTTCATTACTCACATCACTTGAAAAACTTCTTATACAAGGTCGATGATTAAGAGAAGTTTTGACTATAGACCCTTTGATATTGACAATTTCCTTTGAAGGAATATTGACAATGTTTAAACCATCTTTTTTCTTAATTGTTAAAAGTTCCGCTTCACTCTTGAGTCTGGGTTGTGTTACTGTATGTAGTTCTGCTGGAAGTAAATCCGTAATGTGGGCAAAAATTGGATCACGACTCTTGGAATATGATTGCACGAGAATGTTGAGATGATTCATCAACTGTTTCATAACATAATCGCACTTTCCATTAATTTTAATTGTGGCTATACTATCCTTTGGTGTCCATTGCAAGTTCAAAATACAAATTTTAGCTCTATTTTTGGATGCGCGATCCATTTGCCAGAGCCAATGATACTTTTTGAGTACTTTCAAACTAGACCCAAGACATAAAATGACGTCAGCTTTTTCAGCATTATGAAAAGCGCCCATCCAGTTCAGTGGCCAATTCACAACACCTTTTTCTCCGAAATGAACTATTGTATCAATTAATGGACCTTCACAGATGTAGCACCTTCTGTTTGTTTTATGCGCGTATCGAGCTGTTATTTCTGTAGTATCGAAGAGCCTCCAGTACACAGAACTTGGTTTGCAGTTGGAACAAACTTCAATGTACATATTTCCGTGAATTTCAGATAAATATTTTATAGGAAGCCCAGACCGTAAATGTAGCCCATCACAGTTTTGGGATACAACATGACGCAAAAGTTTTTTTTTGAAAAGTTCATACAAGGCCATGTGAGTATAAGTAGGATTAGCGTTTGATAAATCGTGGTCTCCAATGTCTTTTCCTTTTTGTAAAAGGGTCCATATACCATTACTTCCTCTGTAATCAGGAATATGTGCTGATGTACTTATACCTGCTCCAGTATAACAAACAAGATGCTTTGCATTGTATATAATTTTCGCTAACTCTGAAACTTTGTTTTCAATAACTGTAGGAGAATCTTCTTTCTCCATTATGCGATCTTTATTGAGTAGAACTTTTTCTTTTCGTGTTTTGATCTGTCTGACTAAATCGGGGTTTTTATCAAGTAAACAATAATCTTCGGATGTCAACGTTGATTCGCATTTCTTTAAAATTATTTCGATCTGGAATAAAAATTGTTTTATTAAAGTTTATTTATTTAATATATGTGTTAATGTGCATATATGAAGATTGCTTTAATTTTAGCATGAAATGGGGTATTTAGTTTGTTTCGTGCGTGATTTCATTATACATTTAATAATTTTTGTAAAAATTAGACAAATGACATCGCCAGAAAGCAAAAGAATTAAAAATCGAATACATTCGGTTGTACATTATGTTTTATTAAAGAGATTTTACTTAAAAGGAATACTTAAAACTATTCTTTGTAACGTAAATTAAAAAAAAATGAAATAAACAGGAAATAAAGAAACACAACGAAACTTCAGGCAACCTACTAAAAGATCCTTCACAGTGATCTCATATAAGACGCCATTAAGTAACGTCAATGATGACCTTAAATCCTAGAATACAAGGAATAGTACAAATGTGAGCTGAAATATACTTTACCATCAAACCTGCTGATGAGAGACCACGGCCTCTATCAGTTGACGCCTGCAACGCTTACAAGTGAATAAATCTTAGAGGAACCAACTACAGTCTCCCATAGACAGTGTCCTCCCGTGCTGAATGAAACTTACCGCAGTATCAAATAAAGACCTCCCTGGTTCCTGCCAGAGACCTGCGACACTTTTACTCATGCCAACAACTGATCTACTTCCTTATAAGCATCGGCCCATTTCCTTTGTATTCCCCTTCATTCCCCTTTCCACTCACAGAAACTTACTCTCTTCGATCTGTTCCGTAAACTTTTTACAGACCGTCAAGTAAAACCTACTGTTGCAAACTATAGATGAAGCAGTTTGCCCTTCTACTAATATACCTACAACAAAACCCAAAGACAAAACCTAATAACTCACTACAATACCAAATTCCTTAAGAAATGTACACTGGTTCGGTCGCCTTGGACACTAGTCCCAATGCGATTCCTTAATGAATCCAAAGTGGAAAGGCTGTAACTCTGTTCAAACCACAAGACTGTCCCATAGAGAACTCTCTCTATGACCACAGATCCACTTGGTAGAGACAGAGAAACATTTGGGTTGTGATCGACCTCCGCATCCGGTTCGCACGCACGCCCTCAACTAGCTCACAAGGGTCGTGCATTCTTGCTCAGGGATCGACAACGTTGTTACCTCTTTTAACCAGTGCGAACCTACTGAAGTTTTAGATGTTTGAAAACTCAGAAAAACTAATTTAAATATTCTTTGCTGGGGCCTGATCAACAAACGCTGAGACATAAGTAGTTCCGAAAGTATAATCGAGCTGGAAGGCCGACTCGACCTAGAAAGTGTAATGTAAAAGACGCAAGAGAGAACAGCACTAATAGTGAGCCGCTATACAAAAAGTATCTTTAGATGTTCGAAGATAAAGCGCTATGGCTCAGTCAGCTTATCGGGCGCAAATGATTAAAGAATGAAACTGACTAGTCTAGTAGATCAGCACCTACTCACACTCTTATAAACTGGGAAGGAGGAGAAGATGTTATAATTTTCCCCCTTCTGGCTTCTATACCCACCCATGAGGAATCGATTCATCATCTCGAATCTAATTTCCACCATTGACCCACGGTGCCAAATGACCATAAAAGACTGTCATTGTAAAATAAATGTTCAGGGTCCCCAAATATGATAAACGACAAGCAAAAATACTTGTCTAAACCATCACACTAAAACTCAATAACGACCTATTCGTTAACCAAAAACTTAAACTCGACAAACTACACTACACTTCCATGATATGTTAATCCACCTTTCCATCCGCACGAGAGGTATGTCCACCCCTCCCAACGTACTTAATATTTTATTAAATTTTTCTTACAACTATTGAATTCCTTAACAAAGTCTAAATTATTCAAAAACTAACTTGATAAACTTATAAATCCTAAACTAATTTATGTAAAATCTAGATAATCTTCATCAAGGTATTAACTTGATCTTAAATCAAAGAAAGTTAAGATGAAGTTGTTCTTAACGACCAATTATGTATATGTTTGTACGCTTTAACTGTACGCGAAGCAACTTTTAGCTTCGTACAATGTATTGGTATGGTTCTTTCAAAAAAAAAAAAAAATATTTCGCTGAAGAGAAATGTACTAATAGTAGCATCAATCTTAGCTCGCTTGTACTCTCGATGAGTAATATAAAAAAAAAGTTGTTTTAGTTGATTCTTGTCAACTTCTAAATCTTTAAGAATCTTTTGAAATATACTCTGTTATCATTGGTTCAAAAGCATCTTGTCATCAAGTGATGTTACACTTGGTTAAAACGAAACTAAAACGACACGAAAACTGACTTTACGTTTGGATATGTACAAAGAAAAAGTATGCGAGGATGTGAAAATTCTAACGAAACCCAAAAAAAAGGAAACCAGAGAACATGGGACGTTAGCCCAAGGGTTTATGCTTTGGAAATGAGACAAGGGAGATAGTAAGAGAGATAGATTGAAATGATATAATATTATGATTCAAAGAATATGGTTTATCAAAAATGTGTTAAAGACCTAAAAATAAGCGATCATGAAACGATTGCTATTGATATAAATTGTGAAAAAATTAAAAAAATTAATAAAGTATTTCCCTATTTCAAATACAGGAAATTTTCGTTTGGTCAAGTATTAGAAACTAATTTTATAAACTTAGGAAACACGTATGATATAAACTTATTAGCCGACAATTTTTTAACTAAAACAAATGAAAGTGTTTCTGTATTTGTTACAAATAAAATAGTACGATCTAGTGGAAATGAGTGGTTCAACAATTATTTAAATAATCTCAAGAACCAAAAAATTTTAAAATATTCAAGAGCAGTACTTAGTGGTTCGGAAGAAGATTGGAACACTTATACTACCATTCGAAATACCTATAAAAGAGAAATACTTAAACGGAAAAATGAATACGTAATGTCAAAAATATCTAATTCAATGGACCAAAAATCTATGTGGAGAAACTTAAAAAGTTATGTATTGAAAAAAGAAAAAAGTGAAATAAAAAATGTTTTGTTTGGTATGGAAATGTGTAAAGAAAATAAAAAAATTGCAAATAACTTCAACAGTTTTTTTGTTCGAAGTATTGTCGAAATAATAAATACAATCCCGTTGACTCCTTTTGAGAACCATGTTCAAGAAGTCGAAAGTGTGTTCAAGTTTAATAATGTTTCGTTACATGATTTAAAACAATATATTAAAGACATAAAAAACAAACGCGATTTTCAGTTTATGAGCCCTAGTATATACTTAGATCAATTCGAAATTTTCGGTCCAATTTTATGTAAAATAATAAACGGTTCTCTATCTACAAGCAAGTTTCCTGAATCCTGGAAAGAGTCATTAGTTACTCCAATAGAAAAAATTGTTAATACGGTGAAATGTGAAGAGTTTAGACCCGTAAATGCTATGCCATTGTGTGAGAAGATTTTTGAAAAAGTTGTTTTTAAACAACTTTATCACTATTTCGAAGACAACAACTTAATAATGGATCTACAATCGGGCTTTCGCAAGGGCTACTCGTGTGAGACTGCAATCAATATTGTTGTTACATCGTGGAAAGAAGAAATAGCTAAAAAAAGAAGTGTTTATTGTGTTTTCCTAGACTTAAACGAGCATTTGAGACTCTAAGTAGAGATATTTTGCTAATGAAAATGAAGAAATATGGCGTTAAAAACGGAGAACTGTTATGGTTTGAATCTTACTTAAGCAATCGAAAACAAAGAGTTAAAGTAAATGGAGAAGTGTCAGAAACAATTGAAGTTGAGTACGGTGTCCCTCAAGGGTCTGTTTTAGGGACTCTTTTGTTCACTATTTATATAAATGACATTAAAAGTGTGGTAAAATACAGTAAAATAGCTTTATTCGCGGATGATGCAGTTGTATATATCTCCAGTGATAATGATATGGACAGTAAAGTAAAATTACAAGAAGACCTAGACTCCTTAAATCAGTGGCTTATGCAGAATAAATTGAAGTTGAATATTGACAAAACGAAACTGATGGTGCTGAATGAGAAAAAAGATGACAACAACGAAATCAAGATTGGTGGGGCTTCCATTGAAAAAATAACCCAAATAAAGTATTTAGGCGTAGTTTTAGATCAAAAATTATCATTTAATAATCATGTTGAGTATATATGTAAAAAAATAGCTAAAAAAATAGGTTTTATGAAAAGAATAAGGAATCAAGTTTGAACAATAAGTGCAATAAATATATATAATGTCATTGTAAAACCCCATTTTGAGTATTGTTCCACCATTTTGTTTTTATGTAATGAGAGTATGATGTTAAGACTGCAAAGATTACAAAACAAAGCAATGCGATGTATTTTAAAGTGCAATAGATATGTGTCAATTCGTTTTATGTTGAACTCATTGAAGTGGCTATCTGTCAAACAAAGAATCGTTATGAATGTTTTAGTATTTGTATTCAAAATTGTAAACAATCTTATGCCAAATTACTTATTTGATTACATAAAATTTATAAGAGACTTGCAACCATATACTCTAAGAAACAGAAACGACCTTAGACTTCCTAATTTTCTTAACGCAAATACGCAAAATTCGCTTATATATAAAGGATTCAAATTGTTCAACAGCTTAAACACTCAAACTAAAAATGAAACTAACTTAAACACTTATAAAAAAAATGTTATCGAATTTGTTAAATCACAGTATTAGTATATTTATAATAATTATTACTTAACAAAAAAATCAATTATATTAAATATAAATTATTGAAAATGTAAATAGTTTAAACTAAACTAAATAAATAAACTTAAACTTAAAAATCGAGTAGTTTTTAAACGATCTTACCTGAACAAAGGTATTTTATCAAAATCACGCCTTTAAAAGTGGGCGTATTGAAAAAATGTACACAAGAAAATGTAGATATATTTTTCATATAACGAACGGAAGGGAAAAAGGTTTAAATAAAATTGAATATTGGTAGCACCTTAAATTTTTAAAACTACGTTTTTCGTTCTTTTATGAAAAGTGGGCGTAAGCCACGCCCGAAATTCAAAAATTTCTTTTCATACACAGTTTTTAGTTTCTACTAGAGACGCAAGATTTTGGTTTGCGGAATCATTATAAATACCGTTTATTTGCAAAAACAATTTTTTATGTTTTTAGTGAAAAGTGGGCGTCAGCCACGCCCAAAATCAATTTTTTTGATTTCATACACAAGATGTTTATGTTCAAGTAATATCCACAAAATTTAATGTTTTTCGCATTAATATAACAATTCGTTTTTTACGAAAACAATATTTATGCTTTTGTATGAAAAATGGGCGCCAGCCAAGCCCAAACTGAATTTTTTTTATTTAATTGGAAGAAGGTTTACCTTTCGCGTGCAAAATTTTAGCGTTATGCTTTTATCGTAACTGTACAAAAATTTATTTTTACCAAATTGAGGTTGTTCAACAAAAATGGCGATTGTGGTCGTGTTTGTGGGATTTCACCGGTTCAAGAACTTAGCCTTACTCTTGAACCAAAGATTATATATACCAAATTTCATCTTTCTAGCTCAAAAATTGCGACCTCTAGAGAGTATACATACGGACGGACGTGGCTAAATCGACTAGGCTTTTGATTCTGAGTCAGAATATATATACTTTTCTATACCTAACGGTATTATTTCTCTATGTTATAAACTCCACACCAAATACAATATACCCATTCTATGGTATAGGGTATAAACAAAAATGTAATAAAAGCAAACGAGTTGGAGTATCGAAAACAACTTCTGTCGTCCAAAACAAAATATAAATAAAATTTGTTGTCATATTCTTTTATTCTTTATGCAAAAAAATTGATGGTCACAAATGTATTAAGACAATGGGCTGTATTCATAGACGTATCTTAAACTGCTGCTAAGTTGTGATCAACCAAACCTGGAGTTTAAGCTATTCATAAACGTATTTAGACCTAGGATTAGGACTAACCTGGGGTTTACCTTTAAAAGTGGCTGATGTAGTGTTTAAGTTACTTTTAAACTACTACTGTCATACAATAATTGAAAAACGTATAGGTAGGTACTTTTATCTGCCAGTAGCAACTCCATACAAACAAAAATACCTTGGAAATTTTGAAAATACTATTTTGAAATGCCAATAGACGTGGAAACTGAAGGAGATTTTTTAATTCTGGAAGAAATAGATTTGTTGTATGAAATTGTGCCACCAGCCAGACAAAAGAAAATTTATAAGGCAGAGTTCAATAGACTCGAGTTAAATGATTAAGATTTTTTTCAACGATATCGACATCGAAAAAGAAACAGCATCATTTATCATAAATCTGCTAATTTCTGTGATTGCAAAAAACTGGTATAACAGCTTCCACACTTTGTTCAATTCCCATTCACAAGCCAGGAACTTCATTTTGTAGTCGTTTTGTATCATCTATAATATTTTGATATCTTAACTGATTTATCTAAAATTAAATGAACGATTTCTTATTTATTTTTTGTCAGGCACGGGTGACAAGGGCCAAAGGCCCAGAGCCTAGACAAACACAAGACAAAGAGAGACAGACAGAACAGAAGAGAGAACAACATGTCAACAGTAAACAGCTCCGTGGTTTATTGTTGTACGGTCCTCCATCTTACCACTAACCACGCGCAGTGATGCTTGGTTTCGCTGATCGATCGGGAAGCGATTCTTTATCAACATGATACAACTAATAAAGTAATGGCATTGCGCATGGTGCCAAACAAAACGTCAAAATATTGTCAAACTCCCCGTGTTCTTACGGGGTTCTTATGACGTAGAGCGCATAGAGTAGAGCGAAACAAAAGTTAAACGTGAAGGCGAAAACGAGAAGGCAAGGGTTCTTATGACGAGATGCGCAGAACAAATCAAAAATGAAACTAGGAAGGCGTTATCTCTAGTAGTTGTATCATCCTTTATCAATATCATAATTTGAAGTATAATTGTAGTAGATTTTTGCATTAAGCTATTACTAGCTAAACACAGGTAGAAAATTGTTTATGAATAGCAGCTGTGTTTATCTTAACCTGTAGGTTAGTAAATCACAACTTTAGTAAACATCTATGAATAGGGCCCAATGTCTTTAAAAGTTCAAATGAAATGAAGTATGAATGGAATAACATAGTTAAAAATGAATGGAAACTTATAAAAATAACAATGGGCACTCGTTTCATTTAAATTATGTATTTGTATTTATTTTCTTTTCTTCAAAAACACTCAATGCCCGAATTATTTTTTTTTCTCTGTACTGTCGTCTCCAATGCAAACCAAAAAGTAAACATTATCAAAGAGGATATATTTAAAGAGTCCCATCTTGTGCCTTGTTTTGATTTTGCCTACAAGCTACAGCTGTCAAATGTTTCTTTTTGTTAAACATGTGTGCGTAAAAAACGCATACATAAACAGAAACCCGAATCACACCTCCTACCACACCAATTTCCCCACCAAGATTGTACACACTGGAATTATTAAGTTGAGATAACACTTCGAAGTATTGCATTACATTATTTCGAGATAATATTTTTTTTGTTTTTTTTTAATCACGTATTATATTTTTGGTGACACACTATATTAACAAGAGAAATCAAAAAATTGTGTTTGAGATTACTGAACATTTATCAGAAAAACCTAACAACGGACTGTAGACAAACAAAAATATGACTGTGAGAAATAAAAGAGATTATGTTAATTAAAACTTAAATAAATTTAAGATTTATTTATTACAAAACTTATATCACAATTTATATTATATTTTATGTGCTAAGCGTTTCGGAAATTAAATTCCCATCTTCTGGATTAGTTCCAAAATTAATCAAGAATCTATTAAACTTTTGCGCTATTATGTTGTATGTTTTTTCTTAGCGATAGATTCTTGATTAATTTTAGGTAATTAGTAGTGCCAGAAGATGGAAATTTAATTTCCGAAACGCTTAGCACGTAAAATATAATATAAGTTGTGATATAAGTTTTATAATAAATACAAAATAAATTGATTTAAGTTTTAATTAACATAACCTCTTTTTTTTCTCACATTAACCACGCAACTTGGAGACTCCCACCACAAAATGAAAATAAAACTGCCTTACTACTCATAAACTATAACCTGTTGCCGGTTTACATGTAAGCGTAAACGAATGTAGCACTGAACTCAAACAAAAATGGTTTATGCCATTTCGTTTGTTAGTTGTTGTTTTGCAGCGCAACACGTTCATGAAGTTGGAATCGGGTCGACTTGTACTTCAGCTACTTTCTGCGCTGCAGCTGCAACTTCAAACTGTAAGTGCAACGGCGTGCGGTCTATTCATAAAAGCCCGCCATTATTAAATTTCGAGAATAAAAGTTTTATTCATTCAATTTTAAAAATTCATCCTTAATTTTGAAAAAGATGAGCTGTGAAATAGTAATCTAAAAACAAAGTAATCTAAAAAACAAACATCGATCACTTTTCCATTGAGATTAATCGCCCTCTAGTGCAGCCCTTCTTTAAAAAATGTTATTCTGAATTTTTATTTTTGTTTCCCCTTCTTTTTCCGACTCGGAAAAAGAAAATGAATTACAATGAATACAATACAAAAGACCACGAAAATTTAGCAGTGGAGGATGGAACCTAGGAAAGATTGGACTCTATATAAATATCCTCTTTGATATACCCCTCTATCATGGTAACCGATCGGAGAGAAATCTCCTCAGATTCGAACGAATTGTACAAATTTTGTATCATGGTAACCGTTCCGATTGACTTATCAGAGATCCTTCCGAAACAAAATGGAGTATGCATTGAAATTGCCAAAATTAAATCAACGCGTCGCGAATTCGTGCGATGCCTCACGCTTAAGTGTCAAAATCAAAGCGACGCACACAGAATTCTTGCGATGAATGGCGTCTCATAGGTTTGTGTTGCTCCGAATTTTCTCCGGAAGACATTTGCATACGGTAGTTTGTCGGAGAACATTAAAGATAAAGCAAAATAAACAAAAAATGTTTGTGAATATGTCGTTTAGACATATACATATATAGTTGAATTTAACATTCATTTATCTTAGTTATATTTATATACATATGTATGTTTTGTTTATAAAAAAAAAAGACATCAAAAGCAATACAAACGGCTGGTTGAAATGGTAAAGGCCAAGCCAGACATTGCCAGGAACTTCACCAGCCGATCGTTGGTGTATTTCTTAAGGATTTTCTTTTTTCTTTACTTCTTTCTCTTCATACCTTTGTGTCTTAAAATAGCACTGCGCTGTATATATATATTTTTTAAACTTTAAATGAGATTGAATTTAATGAGCTGTAAAATAACACAAACATTCACTTTGAAAAAGATTTGTCATTTGAGTCTTATGATTTATGTCAATTACTTCGCGATGGTACACGTTTTCATTCTCGTTCCGATTCGGATACCATGAACAAGAAAATCCCGAAAATCGGAACAACTACGATCAGAGGATTCTCGGAACGGATACCATGATAGGGGGGATAGAGTCCCATCTTTCCTACGTTCCATCCTTCACTGCTTCAATTTTCGCGGTCTCTTTTACATTGTATTCATTGTCCGTGTGAAACAACAATAAGAAACGATGAGGTGAGTTTTCTCTTTTTGACAGGAGAAATGTGGAGGTCGTGATAGAGGACGGTTGTGCTGTGCCAAGCACTGCCGTCCATTAATCTAGAGCAAAAAAGTAAAAGTTTTATTGGCAACTATTTTCATTTTTTATCGTGTATAAAAAAGTAACAGAGTGGATTTAATTTAAAAAATTCTTTGGTCTACCGAAAACAACCAGGGCACAAATAGTGCCCAGCAACCCGTCATCCGAAAGTCCCGCAACCTTCAGCACCGCTAGAAGTCACTTCACGGTTATTAACTGTAGCTTTGGGGAGAGCGTACAGTTAAAGTAACAGGCTGAGCGGTAAGCTTTCGGATTTAACATCCACCGCAATCTTGGTGGCGAGGTCGAACAACGTATTCTGTAGCAGCAGCTGCAAATCACCTTTTTTTAATCGTGACTAAAACAGTAACGGAGTGGATTTGATTTTGCAAAATTCATCGGTCTACCGAGGGGCAACCAGGACTCAAACAGTGACCAGCAACTCGTCATCCGAAAGTCCCGCAACCTTCAGCACCGCTAGAAGTCACTTCACGGTTATTAACTGTTGCTTTGGGGAGAGTGTACAGTTAAAGTAACAGGCTGAGCGGTAAGCTTTCGAATTTAACATCCATCGCAAACTAGGCGAATGCGAACAACGAATTCTGTAGTAGCAACTGTAAATCATCTTTAATCGGCTACAGAATTCTACAAGGAACATATTGTCTGGAGTTTTAACCAAAGCCCATTGTTGTGTTCAATGAAATGAGGAACACGACAAAAGTATTTTTGTAATAAAATATTTAATTTATTTATTTCTAGTTCGTTCTTTAAACATATATATATTAGTAATCAATCATCATATAGTCCTGTGTATAGTCACCATGCCATTCAGGTGGACGTCGAGTTCTTGTAGACCTTCGGAAAGATGATTGCTCTGAAAAAGGACTTTCCTCGTTTTGATCTTGACTGACTGGATTGGAATTGGCTTCTTGAAGTTCAGTTACCAGATCTGTTGAGTCTTGATTAGATTGAGGTGCCACATCTGTTGAGTCTTGATTAGATTGAGGTGATGTATTTATATTACTTGGTGCTGGTGATTTGACTCTAGGATCTGATACTGGTGAAGATGGATTCTGAATAGTTTGGTTGCTTGTTCCCGATGTGACAGGATTGTATCTGTCAATGAGATCAAAATATTCATAAAATGTGTTATAATTTTTGTTACCCATTGTGTTTTCAGCATATCGAAAACGAAGTTGGTTGGTGTGCATTCGCCTTAAGCATGTTCGGCCATCTAACGTTACGTTTACGTCGTAATTGACATTTCCTTTTTTGTTTACAACTATCCCAGGAACCCAGCTGTTTTTGTTTCGCTTATGTCGATTTTTATTGGTCACGTTAGATCAATCTCGTCAGATTGATTTTTTTCCCAGATTTTACTGTCAAGATTGATTTTTCTTGTGAAATGAAAAACAGAAACGAGATTGATTTTTTTGTAATTGTGTGTGTGTGTCAAAATGACAATAGCTTTGTTTGTTGAACTTTACCCAGGGTCGCCCTGGGTTTTCTTGACAACTCCAAGAGTTGTCAAAAAAACCTGGGTTTTTCGGTTCTCAAAAAACGCATGACGGCTGCTGATTGTATATTTTTCACAACGCACAAAATCAAGTTTCCATTTTGCTTTATTTGTTCGATTTGTATTTACTTTCATCAAAATAAATGCATTCACTTGCATTTCATTTAGTTTTATCGAAAAAAAGACATGAAAAATCAAATACAGAAGAAAAATACACACGAAATGCTTGACAGCAAAAGTCACTTCAACAGCTGATTCGTTACCTCAACTCGCCCTAGCTAAATAGCAAGATCGACTTCAGGGTGACTTCAGGGCGACCCCAGGTTTCAAAAAACAGAGAATTTTGTATTGAGGGCGAGTTGAGGTAATTCAAAAAACACGCTGTGGCGACCCCAGGGCGACCCCAGGGTGACTTCAGGGCTCAACAAACAAAGCTAATGTCGCAACAAAAGTGAAATTATTTGTTTCCAAATTCCAATTCATGATGTCGGAAAATATTAATGAGGACGAATTAATTAATTATTCCGTTGTTTATGTGGGAAATGAATTGGTTTATTTGAGTTTATTTCAACAGATAGTCCTCAAATAATAAAACCACCTGGAGATGATCTACTGGATTCAACTGAGGCTGCTAAAAAATCAGCAGACGCAGCAGCTGAAAAAGAAAAGGAAGCATCACAGTCCCAGTGTCCGACGATCAAAACTACAAGATCTACGGCTATTGCAGGCGTGTTTTGCCTGAAAATTCGGATACATGTCTTCCGCTATGTTACTGTATTAAAAGCGAATGTAAAGCTCTGGGACTTTATCAGAAGCTACTAAAGGAAGTTGAGTCCCGACATGGACAGACAGAGACTGAAATGAATTCAGAATATTCAGTAATCTACAGAGCTGATATTCCACCCGCTGGCAAGTGCTTACACATAAAGATTCCACTTTTCTCACGTCCTGTGATCTACTCCACAAAGCATATGAGTTTGGAGCAAATTCCAAGGGTATAAAGGAGTCGGCGACACTAGAATCTCTATCAGAGGGTTCATCAGCAACTCTCCAAGATAGTAGAAGAAGTTTAGTTCTTGCGAATGAGAGCCAAGGGAAGCCATATGACCCGTTGGTTAGTCGAAACCTAATCAGGGATCCCCGCTATGATGAAATATTTATCCGGCGACCGACTGACTTGCGCCTGGAGAATACGCTCTCAAAAGCAATTCTGGCCCGGCAGACAATGCTGTATCCATTTCAGTGGCCTTACATTATTGTGACTATTGACACTATTGCCTGTAGGCCCGCTACTTTCTGCATCTCTTCCGTTAAACAAACACTACCGACAAATTAAACCTACGCCACTTCTTTCACATCTCATGGACATTTTGATAAATCTATTCAATTCCATATACTTCTTTAATGAAAATATAATAATCATAAACAATTAAAAAGAATTTTCTTTACCAAAAGAATTGAATTCTCGCAATAACAAAAACAAAACTTCACTTTATAATTAGAAAGAATTTTATTTTGCAAAAAATAATTGAGCTCTAGCAATGCCAAGAACAAAACTTCACTTTATAATTAAAATAATTCTTTTATCAAAAACAAAACTTTATTTTATAATTAAAAACAATTTTCCTTAACACCAACAAATTTAATTTTCACAATGTCGCAATGCCAAAAACAAAACTTCAAAAACAGCTGTTCGAGAGTATTGTGATGGTATGCGTTAAATCTCGAAAAAAAATGAGATTTAACATATTGATCTCAGATCAAAAAAAAAATTGATTTTTTGACCAACATAACAAAAAAATCTAGCTGTCAGATCAAAAAAATCGATCTAGATCGAGAAAGATTGATCTCACGTGACCAATAAAAATCGACATTAAATATTTTTGCATAAATTGGATCTCCTGGATTAAAATTCCGCTGTTTTGCCTTATTGCTTCTATTGAATTGTTCTTCCATGTGTTTGTTGCGTAGAGTTAATGGTTTCTCGGGTTTCTTTAAAAGGTCGATGTTTGTTCTTATCTTTCTACCGACGAAACATTCTGCTGGTGATTTTGCATCTGGAGCATTACGGTTTGGTGTTGATCGGTATGCCAGGAGAAATTCTTGTAGATGTTCGCTATCCGTCCCTCCGAATTTATTTTTGGCAAGTGCTCGCTTCAAGGTGTCGACAAAACGCTCTGCTTGCCCGTTTGATTGTGGATGATACGGTGCGATGCGAGAATGTTTGATTCCTCTGGATTTGCAGAATTGTTCGAAAACAGCACTTGCAAATTGAGTGCCATTGTCGGAGACAATTTGTTCTGGTTGGCCGAAACGTGAAAAAAATTCTGAAAGCTTATTAATCACGGTTGTAGATGTGATGTTTTCGGTTTGGTAAATTTCTGGATACTTTGAAAAAGCATCTACGATTACCAAATAATAAACCGAGTTCACTGGCCCTGCAATGTCAATGTGGATACGTTGCATCGGCGACTTCGGCATTGGCCATGATGAAAGCAAAGTTTTTACTGGAGTCCGGGCTTCTGATGCGCAGCCATGACACTGACGAACCCAATTTGTTATGTCTGCATCAATTGTGGGCCAATAAACACTTGATCGTGCAATTTCCTTCATTCGGACTATGCCTTGATGCCCTTTGTGAAGTTGGATGAGTATTCGTTTGCAGAAAATGTCCGGAATTACGATGCGTTCGCCGTATAACAAACAGTTGTCCACAATTGACAATGCATCCTTGCGGTTAAAAAATGGTGATAAGTTGAAATTGGAAACATCCAATTTTTGAGGCCATCCATTACGGATGTAATGTGTAACCTGCCTTAAATGTTTATCTTTTTGTGTAGCTTCACTTACCATGTGAAAATTGATAGGAAGTGATTCGATGTTTTCCTGAACAACTGAAAAAACATCAGATTCTAGCCTGGCACTGGCTACAACAAAATCTTCCTCAGGTTTCACCTGATTGTTGATGAGACGGGAAAGTACATCGACATATCCGAAATCGTGTGTCGATATATACTTGATTTCGAAATCATAAGACATAAGAGTCAAAGCCCAACGCTGCAATCTGTTCGCCGTGTGTGTTGGTATCCCCTTTTTGGATCCGAAAATCGAGAGCAGTGGTTTGTGATCGGTGCGAAGAATGAATTTTCTTCCGTATATCATGCGGTGGAACTTTGTGACTGCAAACACTAGAGCCAGGGCTTCTTTCTCAATTTGGCTGTAGCCTTTTTCAGCTTGAGTAAGTGAGCGAGAAGCGTGGTATATGGCTTTTTCTGTTCCATCGTCCATGATATGAGAAATGCGTGCCCCGATACCCACGATTGATGCGTCTGCTGCCACGACTATCGGTAGAGCTGGATTAAAATGTGTGATGACCAAATCAGATGATAGGATAGACTTGAATTTGATGAAACTTTGCTGGCATTCAAGTGACCAGGACCATTTTGTGTTGTTTTTGAGGAGGTCGTCCAAGGGTGCCCGTAATGAACGCATTTCCTTGATGAATTTGCCGTAATAGTTTACGGCTCCCAAAAACGATCGAAGCTCACTTACATTTGTTGGGGGTGGTAGTTGTTTGATGGCGGTTAACTTGTTTGGGTCAGGCCGAAGTCCTTCGTGGTTGATGATGTGTCCCAAGTATTTGCATTGTTTTGCAAAAAATTCGCATTTGTCCCAATTAACAGTGAGACCGAATTCTGCAAATCTTTTCAGTACTTCTTCGACTACCTCGATGTTTTTGCTTTCCGTCTCTGTAGCAACTAATACGTCATCTATGTAAGCTGATGCGTCTTGTATCCCAACAAGAATTGTGTCCATTGCTTTTTGAAAAGCTCCGGGGGCTGCTTTTACTCCCGGGGCCAGTCTGTTGAAAGTATAGAGGCCGCGATGAGTATGAATAGTAAGTATTCGTTTCGTTTCGTCGTCCACTTCTAATTGCAAATAGGCATCCGATAAATCTATGCGGGTGAAACATTTGCAGTTTGACATTTTTGCAAAAATTTCCTCTGGCAGTGGAAGTGGATGATTATGAGGCTCCACGCAGGCATTCAAACCTGTTGAATAATCTGCGCAGATACGAATGGCCCCATTTGCACGTTTCACTACGACTATTGGAGCTGCCCATGGTGAGTAATTAATGGGTGATATGATGCCAGCATCCTGCAGTCTGTTGAGTTCCTTGTCTACTAAAGGCAAAGCAGAAAAAGCTACCGGTCTTTTTGGAATAAAAACTGGTTTTACGTCGCTTTTGAGCTCTATATTTATTTTAAATTTGGTGCAATGACCTGGACCCTCTCTGAAAACCTCCGGAAATTTGCCTTTAATTGATGCGATGATTGAGGCTCTGTCCATTGTGTTGATGACTTTGCAAAATGAGTTGATAGGTTTTTCCCATAGGTGAAATATCTCCATTAAATCAACTCCGAAGATGTTTAAGTTGTGGACTTCTGAGACATAGACTGTACTGCGATGATGGCTCCCTTCGAATGTGATTTGAGCTTCGAATTCGCCGATTATTGGCAGTTGATTTGATGAGGCGTCTCTGGCTGATTGGCAAGTCCTCACTAGGACCGGAGATCCGACTGATGACCACATTGATTTTGAAATGATCGTGATATCAGAGCCCGTGTCGACCTGGAGTCTTACATTTTTGCCATTTATTGTTATGTTGACATGCTTCCGTTTATCCGCCCATGAGTTTCGGTTAACGGTGAGAACTCTGTTGCTTCTTGCAGAATATGCTCGCCTCTTTTTATATTTCTTTGGAGCATTTCCATTATTTTTGTTCACTTGGTCTGAAGATTTCCTAGCACAAGAACAATAACCCTCTTTGTGGCCAATCTTGTTGCACTCTCGACACTTGTGTTTCGAAAAGGTGCAATCTCTGGAAAAATGCATGCCACCACAATTCCAACAAGGTGTTCGGGGTTTTGCATTTTTGACTTCCTGATTGCAATTGTCTACGTGACTATTTGATGGATTGTGCTTTGGTGGTCTTGCGGCAATGTGTTGAACTTTTGATGCTCCTGATTCGATCATGTTGGTGTCCTTTTGTAGGTTTTTGCAGCGTAGAATCTCGGAAACCAGAGTGTCAACTGTGAGGTCTTTTTCTTTGTCCAAAAGTGGAAGAACTCTGATGCGAATGTCAGCGTCTTTTGGTGATTTGAGACCCATCACATACACAATGCACTTAAGGTGATCCATAGTGAATTTGTCCAATTCGAAATTTTCGCAACATCGGTTGACTTTGCCTGCAAAAGTGACGTAGTCGTCTAGGTCACTTTTTGTCATTTGCAGACATTTATATCGCGCTGCAAAAACTGATTCGCTACGGCCAAACAATTCCGAGAGCTTAGAAACTGTGTCTGCGAAATTCAACTCACGCGGCAATTTTGGTAATATGTAGTCGACATATTTATCGTGAGTTGTTGCGTGAATTTTTCGAAGAAGAAGCCTGACCTTGCTGGCGTCGTCAAACTCTTTGGCATCCTCTGCGAAAAGATCTTCGTAACGTCTGTACCAAACGGGAAAAACTTGTCCGTTTTCCGGATCGTGTCGGAATTCGTTTATATTTTTCGCCAAGGCATCCATTTTGAGTTCTGCAGCTGTTCCGGGTGATGATGTGCCCGTCGACATCTGGACCAGTTGCGCCAACAACGCATTGTTTTGAGCAATTAATTTTGCGAAAACGTTGTCGATGGCTGATGGTTGTGTTTGTGTAACTGGATCTTCTTGGGTTTCCCCTGAAGTTCCTTGATCGCCAGCTGCCATGAAGAAGAATAAAAAAAATTTTTTTTTTTTTTTACCTTGAGAGATGGTGTTTTTTTTTTTTATATATGGGTTATAAGTTAAAATCCTCGTCGCCACTTGTTGTGTTCAATGAAATGAGGAACACGACAAAAGTATTTTTGTAATAAAATATTTAATTTATTTATTTCTAGTTCGTTCTTTAAACATATATATATTAGTAATCAAAGATGGATAATTGCGCACTTCACATGATCGAATGAAAGCATTTTTCATTTTTTTCCACCAACGTCCTTTTTAGTACCAATCATTAGTACTTGGTATCTTGGGAAGAAAAAGGAGTTGCCAACACCCATCAACTGTAAAAAAGGCACTACACTCAACATTGGTGTGAAAGCAACAAGCACCACAACCGCAAACAGCAGCAACGTCAGTATGCAGCAACTTGGTTCTTAAGATATTCTATTCTCATATAAATCCTTTGCAAATTTTCTTTTTAATCTAACCAGTGATTGTTAATTAATATAGTAAAGTAATCGGCTAAAAAAGAAAAGATTTTATGTGAACGTAATTCGTAATTTCATGGTACAAATGTGATTTATTCAATTTTCGTAACTCAATAGATTGTTCCTGCTCTAAAAATACTCTGTTCATTTAATAATTTTTTATTTCATGTACTTTCAATGTAATTTCATTTTCCATACAATAAGATATAGAGCGTACTCGCTCTAAAAATTTTCACTTAAACGAAACAAATCTATATAGTCTATATAGTGTATATTTTCTGGTTCTTTATTGTAGGTTTATTGTAGGTTAGATTAAGTATTTATTTGTATATATGTATATATCTAAAAGTAACAACACGTTACGCGCAACAGTATATAGCTCCATGAGCAAGAGCAGACAAAACTATTAATTGACAGCCATGAGGCAAACATAATAATAATTCCAGTGCAGGCCATACATTACAGCCGCGCGTTTTCTAAATATAATTGACAAATTGTATAAGTATATCTACACTCTGTAATGTGATTTTTTTTTGGGTCGCTTGATCAAATCTTTTTCGTGTGAAATATGATCAAACATCAAAAAGTGTTTTTCTTTTGGGCAATGATCATATCTTTTTGTGGTGTTTGATCAAATCATACCTCCCAAATGAAATCTCATTTTAAATTGAGATTTAACACACATTTGCACGCACACTACAATAATTTGACATTTCTCAAACGTCAAATTTTGTTGCTTATTTTTTTAGCATTCTGTGAATTTCATTGTGGAAAAAGAATTCTTTTTAGATAAGTGATCAAAGTTTTAAAATAATAACAAATAAATACAAACGGTTGAAGTGAAAATTAATTGACAATTTAAAAATAAATAGGTATGAACTATGAACTTGCAAAATTAAAATGAACAGAGTGTATAATGAATTGAATCGCTTTGAAAAGGATGCAGTGATTGAGCCCGGATTTTATTCCTACTTCATAACATAGCTGTTCCATAAGTTGGCAACGGTTGTGTCGAATTCACTAAAGATTTGTTAGGTATAGTTTTTTATAGCTTTCTATTCGATGGCTTTTCATTTTTTCCGGGAACACTTCTCCCATACAACGAGTCATTTGTAAACTTTTGTTTATTACTCTGACAATGTTCATGACGAAGTGATTTTAATGCATCCTTTAACGAATCCTAGGTAGTTGTTATTTTATATATATGTAGACATATTTAAGGGTGTGGGAGGCCATTTAAATAAACTATCTACTTTGCGGCAGAACTAAAATTAAATAATGTCCACCCGAATCGAAATTCCGTTTACAAATTGTTTGCATTCCCTCGTTCTTGTGTGTAAAAATCTGACATTTGCTTGGTTGGGTGTGTTCAGCCGGTGAACTTTATTTAATCAATATTAAATTATGACTCAACTGCGAACAAAACTTTCCGACTTACAAAACATTAAAAAGACATTGAAGTACATTTTAACTTATGAAATAATTAATTGCAGCTACATTATTATATTAATGTCGAAATATATTACACGAAAATATATTGAAGAAGTTCCAAAAAATATTAAATTTTTTTAACATTCCACAATATATTGGGCAAACCGAAATTACTGCGCAATAAAGACCTTACACGGTCAATATAACTGTGCAATACTGAGTACTGCGCAATAATATTGCGTGGTGTAAGGCCCGCATTAGAAGAGTATGAACGGCATCTAACTGATGAGCCCACCGTTCATGCTTGGGCGAAACGCACACAAGGCCAAAGGAACTACTTTTTATTTTTAATTTCAAATTAGTTAATGCTCGAATTGAAATTAAATGCAACAACTTTTGTTGTTGTGTTTTTTCAATTTTTTTTCAATTTGTCTTTTTATTTTGAAAATTTTAATCTTCTAGTGAACTTATATTTATTTTGTATTCATTGCATTACTCTCAAAAAATCATAAATTAAGTTCAGCTAATCTGTAACACCACATTCATTAACTGTTAGGCGGTACGAAGTTCGCCGAGTCAGCTAGTATATATATAAAACAAACAAAAAATCAACAGTCAACTAATGATGTATCTCGATATATTAATATGTACTGCAATTCATTATTTTTTTTTCATCAACTACAGCTCAGCTCAACCGACAGTTTAGCTTTATTTCACCTATTGTGAGCTAGCTGACATATGTTTAGCTCAGAATATGAGCTGATCTGTGAGCTGAGTGCGGCTCAATTTTGATATTTTATTTGCTTTCTTTACAAATATAAATATTTGAAAACCCTGGTAAACTCTTTACATTGTTGAATATTCGCTCCTACTTTTATTATTGTGATTTGTTGACCACAACAATATAATATTTAGTTGTTATATAATATTAATACAAGGTATGTTGTGTAGTATGCAGGTTTTAATTAAAGATCATTTGAAAAAATATTAAGTAGATAAAATTACAAATCAGACATCGCCCCCTAAACCACTTCAAGTCCCACATTTTTGTCTGGGCTCCTTGCTGTCCCCTTCAGTTTTCCAATGTCTGAGAAAGACTGCCTTAGAGATTTAATTACAATTAATAATATGCATACCTATCAATTTGTTGAATAATAAATCAAATCTAATCTAATATAAGGAGATTTACTTATTAAACTGAAAAGTATTAAGTTTTTCTTATAACCCCCCCTATCATTGTATCGGCTCGGAGAAACCACCGATCGGAGCATTTATTGTGTTCATGGTATCCGAATTGGAAGAAAAATAAAAATGCATATCGACGCGCACAGATGGTTAAAGGCAAACAAAAAATAAACGAGTATAAACCCCTTTTGTATTCGAATAGACACTCAAACAAAGAAAACAGAATTACAAAACAAATATGTATTTTTTTTGCTACCGTCGGACAAAGTTCCGTATGCGATTTGTGATCGGAGAATATTGGAAGAAACACAAATGAAATAGACGCTTTGTATCGCATGAATTCAATGTGCATCTCTGTGATTTTGACAATCAAACGCATGCTTCAATTTTTTTCGGAAGAATGTCTGATTAATGAATCGGAACTATGATACAAAATTCGTATATTTCGTCCGAATCTGATTCACTTTCGCACCGATCAGTTAACATGATAGAAGGAATATACATATACTCCTCTATCATGGTAACCGATCGGAGGGAAATCTCCTCAGATTCGGACGATTTGTACGAATTTTGTATCATGGTAACCGTTCCGATTGACTTATCAGAGATCCTTCCGAAACAAAATGGATTATGCGTTGAAATTGCAAAAATCAGATCAACGCGTTGCGAATTCGTGCGATGCCTGACGCTTTGTCAAAATCAAAGCGACGCACACAGAATTCTTGCGATGCATGGCGTCTCATAGGTTTGTGTTTCTCCGAATTTTCTCCGGCAGATATTTGCATACGGTAGTTTGTCGGAGAACATTAAAGAGAAAGCAAAATAAACAAAAAATTTTTGTGAATATGTCGTCTGAACTGTAAGTTGAATTTAACATTCATTTATCTTATATAGGTGTGTATGTTTTCTTTATTTAGAAAAAAAGACACATCAAAAGCAATACGAACGGCTGGTTGAAATGATGAAGGCCAAGCCAGACATTGTCAGGAACTTCAACAGCCGATCGCTGGTGTATTTCTTAAGGATTTTCTTTTTTCTTTACTTCTTTCTCTTTATACCTTTCTGCGTCTAAAAATAGCACTGCGCTGTGCAAACATTTTTTTTTTAAACTTTAAATGAGATTGATTTTAATGAGCTGTGAAATAACACAAACATTCACTTTGAAAAAGATTTGTCATTTCAGTCTTATGATTTATGTCAATTACTTTGCGATGGTACACGTTTTCATTTTCGCTCCAATTCGGATACCATGAACAAGAAAATCCCGAAAATGGATTCTCCGAACGGATACCATGATAGGGGGATAATTGATTTTTTACAAATTTTAAGTTAATTTTTTGTTCGCCCTACTACTTACATACCTACATATACAAAAAACTAATGTGCGAAAAAGAAAATGAAATAAACCAAGCCGTTGAGAAAAAAAAAAAAAATTCTCAATACAAACATAGCTTTATTAAAATGCAAAAATATTGCCTTTTTGCAAAAGAACAAAATCATTCGTCAGTCGGTAGCTTTGTCTGTTGAACTCTACCCAGGGTTGCCTAATTTGTTCTTAACAACTCAGAGTTGTCAACAAAAACCTGGGTGTTTTCGTTCTCAAAAAACGCTTTAGGCTGTTAATAATGTATTTTTCACAACGCTAAAAATCAAAACTTTCCATTTGGCATTTCTGTTCCTTTTTTCAAAAATAAGATATGAAAAAGTCAAATACAGAAGAAAAAAACAGAATTTCCTCTTGAGGGCGATTTGAGGTATATTTCAAAAACCGAGTTGTGGCGACCCCAAGGCGACGTCAGGGCTCAACAAACACAGCTGTAGGTATTTTTGTTTTTTTTTTTTTTTTTTTTTTTTGTAGTCCAAAAGAAAAAAAGACACAATTACATAGGTGTTATGCCAATGGAATACTCTATTAAAAAAGAAACAGCAAAAACAACATGACATCTCCGTGGCTAGCCATGCTTCTTAAAATATACTTTTGAGTTGTTTACATCCGGCTTTATAGTATCGGGATTGGAATGAGGATGCCAATTTGCTGGACAGACTTCACCGTGTTGCTCAACAAACTGAAAACCTTTGATTAAACGCAAACACTCCTCTACTGACCTCCCAACGGGCAAATCATTAATAGAGTATTGACGTAAGATACCACTGGCATCAATTATGAATGTTCCACGTAAAGCGATTCCATCATTTTCAAGCAGGACTCCATAGTCAGCCGAGATTTGTTTTGTTATATCAGAGAGAAGTGGGTACTTCAATGCTCCTAATCCTCCAGCTTTTCGTTCGGTGTTACACCAAGCCAAGTGGCTGAAATGTGAGTCAACTGAGACCCCTACAATTTCAGTATTAAGATCCTTAAACTCTTTTAAGCGGTCACTAAAGGCCAAAATTTCAGTTGGACACACAAATGTACTGGAAGCAAAAATATTTCATGGTTCAGATATAAAATGCATATTGCATAACTTACAAATCCAATGGATAGAAGAATAGAAGAAGATATTTTCCTTTATAGTCAGCCAATTTTATTTCCTTAAACTCACTTTCAACGACGGCAAGGCCCTTGAAATCCGGAGCGGGTTGTTGAACTTTTGCCGCCATGTAAGGCGTAAATGCTGAAAACGTCATTTCATTTACTAAAGGAATACATGACGAAATAAATTTCCAAGTAATTACATTTGTAAAAGAACCTTTTATTCACTTTGGTTCGCACATACAAATCCTTAAGCAATAGTGGAGCCTATGAAAATTTTGTATTAGCAATTAAGTTGCGTAATTCTTTGATTATCGACAATTTAATTGAGCTTACGTTTCGAGTGGAATAGCGAAAGATAGGCGTCATATTAAATGGAAAAATTAAGTTTCTCAAACCCTCGGTTAATTTTTGTCACTAATTGTATACGCCAGAACGCCGGTAGTCCGTTACCCAAGGTCCTCTTTATTTTTCTTCTATGTACTATCTTGTATCTTCTAATTCCTACAGAAACAGAGAGGACAATTTTTAATCGGTCTTTGTGTGAGTCACAGTCAAAGAGGATATATACCAAAGAGGATATATATAAAGAGTCCCATCTTGTGCCTTGTTTTGATTTTGCCTACAAGCTACAGCTGTCAAATGATACTTCTTGTAAAACATGTGTGCGTAAGAAACGCATACATAAACAAAAACTCGTATCACACCTCCTACCACACCAATTTCCCCACCGAGATTGTACACACTGGAATTATTAAGTTGAGATAACACTTCGAAGTATTGCATTACATTATTTCGAGATAAGAATTTTTTTGTTTTTTTTTAATCACGTATTATATTTTTGGTCACACACTATATTAACAAGAGAAATCAAAGCATTGTTTTTGAGACTACTGAACATTTATCAGAAAAACCTAACAACGGACTGTAGACAAACAAAAATATGACTGTGAAAAATAAAAGAGATTATGTTAATTAAAACTTAAATCAATTTAAGATTTATTTATTATAAAACTTATATCACAATTTATATTATATTTTACGTGCTACGCGTTTCGGAAATTGAATTCCCATCTTCTGGCAAAAATTAACTAAAATTAATCAAGAATCTATTAAACTTCCGCGCTATTATGTTGTAGGTTTTTTCTTATCGATAGATTCTTGATAGATTTTAGGTAGCTAGTAGTGCCAGAAGATGAAAATTTAATTTCCGAAAAGGCACGTAAAATATAATATGAGTTGTGATATAAGTTTTATAATAAATACAAAATAAATTGATTTCAGTTTTAATTAACATAACCTCTTTTTTTTTCTCAAATTAACCACGCAACTTGGAGACTCCCGCCACAAAATGAAAATAAAACTACCTTACTACTTATAAACTTAAACCTGTTGCCGGTTTACTTGTAAGCGTAAACTCACTCTTTAAGTAGTATACACGAATGTAGCACTGAACTTAAGCAAAATGGTTTATGCCCTTTCGTTTGTTGTTGTTTTGCAGAGCAGCACGTTCATGAATCGGTCGAGTTGTACTTCAGCTACTTTCTGCGCTGCAGCTGCAACTTCAAATTGTAAGTGCAACGTACTACTGCTGCAGCTACACCATTGTGATAAGGCAGTTAGTTAGAAAACTTCATGAAAGTAAAACAAAAGAAATTTAAATCTGTCATATGGTCATTATATTTAAGTTACTGACCAGCTAGTAAATTCGTATATTATGTTAATGCATCAAATTCTCTTTTGTATTTGCAGTTACGTGCCTTACACCCGGGTTAGGTGTTGGTGTATACAGTAATTTGTATCTGAAAGCATTTTTATTTAAAAAATCTATGTGCTTTTGTAATCAAAATCTTCAAATCACACACATTTAAGATTAGCAAAAAAAAGTCAATCGAAATTGCTTTCAAATGCACATTCTATTATGTATGTATGTAAGTAAAACATACACTTTTTTGTCATGAGCCACTAGGGCATTTGAATGAAAATAAAGAAACTATCGTGTGGCTTGCAACTTTGTACCTGTAACGAAAATTGGTAGAAACTATCATATTATCCATTCGCGTATTGGGATCCGTGTGTAAACCTTTAAAATATCGAAATTTCAAATTTGTGTAAGTCAGCCATTATTAAATTTCGAGAATAAAAGTTTATATTGTAATTAATTTTAAAAATTCAACATAATTGTCAAACAGATGAGCTGTGAAATAGCAACCAAAAAAATAAACATCGATCAGTTTTCCATTGATATTAATCGCCCTCTAGTGCAGCCCTTCCTTAAGAAATGTTAAGTGTGTCTTCTCCATAAATTTCCCCTTCGAACAAGTTTTGGTTGTTTTGTGGTGGAGGTGAATTTCGAAAACGTCAAACAAATATATGAAATGTTTACATTTTCATTTTAGCGATAATGATCAAAACAAAATTTTATTTTTATGAGACATCTACATATTAATAAAGCGGCATTTTCAATAATCGTGAGGTTTAAACCAAACAACAACAACAACTTGGATGAACATAATGATATCATCAGACTCCTTTGATGGTGCTCAATCGCTTTATGTTCCGTTCGATTTGATAAACCTTATTTTCCGGGCGGGACTTGAAAAAGCGACCTGCCGCAGCGTCATGAAAGCTCTAAGCCGATTTCAGGTTATTGCCGTTTATCGGTTTACATTGAACAGCATTTGTTGTTTGTTCGTTCTTCCTTATATGTACATATAACAATTTTATAATAATTTCAATGGTCACTAAACTCAGGAATGGAGTAGACTTTAAGTGAACAATTTTAATACATAACACTTCTTAATAAAAGCTTAAATATCAAACATACACGATTAAGAACTAAATTGCATTATTTCATAATTACATTAGTAATAGAACAAATATAAAGTCAATTTACACCCGAGAAATGTTTGCATTACAGAGAGCCCAAAAATAATACACTGAAGCCTAGTTTCTATTTATCAGCTTGTTGCTTGGAGAGATTCATTAGCTCATCGCAAATTTTGTCATTTATTTCATCGACACCAGGCAGCTCTGACATTACCCAGGTGTCATCTGTGCTCGCTAACAATTCATTGCAAATGGGACAAGTCTTGTTGTTCACATTCCTTGTAAATTAAGAAATATTTACATGCACCTTCCTATGGCAAACATTCACTTACCACTGTTCTATACATGGTGCACAAAAGCTATGGGTACATGGAAGTATGACTTCGGTCTTACGATCCAAACAAATGGAACACTCGTCAAATTGGTCTGGAGTAGAGCACTGTGAAGACGACGGACTGAACTGTCCTGAATTCATCATGGTGTGAACTTGGTCCATTAGTAAAGAGGCAGTTAACGGAGTATCAGTTGGAGAGTCTGAAGAGCCAGATCCTCTTCTCTCCTGATAGTGTAAGAGAATATTATTGGCTTGTTATAATATACAAATAAAAACGACTCACACTCTGCTTTTCACTTGAAACCAAACTTTGAAGGTGCGATTGAAAAGTTTTGAAAACACACAAGAATTGCTTCAGATTAAGCTTATATTAGTCAATCTCTCGAGTGCCAGGATCGACTTTTACACAAGCGATTTTTACTGTAGCTTTCCATAATAAAGATGTATCTGTACCATTTTTGATAAGAAATACTAACTGCTTCCCTGACGGTTCCAAACAGTTGCGAGATCTTGAAATGAAGATTATATTCTTTTTGCAAACACAAGCCGGTAGTATTTATTAACTTACAACGCATTTAGACCTTGAAGACATTGCTTGAAGTCATCATATGTGAGTAACCCTATTTCGGAAAACACTTTAGCATGTTTCACTACTTGCATTTGTACAGTGTCCACAGTGTTTGGAATGACGTTGTCTGTAATACTCTGATTTTGTCCCATTTTATCTGTTTTATAAGTATTTTAATAGTTTTTCATTTCAATCGTAACAGGTAACAGCGTTTTGCTTGTACTGAAAAAGTTGTTATCAATAATTATTTTGTATATCTATCTATCCATTCTTTTCAACAATTTTCAGTTTGTGTTCTGACCAAGGAGGATATATATAGGAGGCCGTTTGGGACCATAGTATCTTTTTATGGGTGGTGGTTCCTCAGGCAAAGGCTGAGGCAGCTCGATTTTTTTCTTGACTGGTGTTGTTTTGACAGAGGCAGAGGGGCAGCAATATTTCTATGAATTGCTAGAGTAGGATAATGAATCATAGGAGGAGGCACTGAAGATGGCAGCGGCTCATTGATTACTGGAGCAGGAATTTTCGGGGGGTTGGACAACTTCGATAATCTTATCCGGTGGGCCAACTTTGGACCTTGATTTTGGTGCAGTTTGATTACGTGGTGAGTGTCTATGTCTATCTCCTCCTCGATATTATGATGATAAGCGGCTGGATCTATCGGATGAACTGTATCGCCTTCGACGATGAGACCGAGATCGTCTTGATCTCGATCTTGAACGTCGATAACTCCTGTCTCGAGATCTACTGCTTCTTCTGAGTTTATGTTGAATTCCTGATGCTCACGACCGACGCGACGCTAGGACCGCCACGACCACAACGACGACGTGCGAGTGGATAACACATTATATTGTCGATTGTTGTCTCTAGTGAGCGTTGATCTTATGGTCACAAATCGTTCGTTGGAGAATACAATATATTCCGGTGATGACCGGGATCTTAATAGCCAGCATGGCAATTCTTTTAAAAATGAAAAATCGAAAATAAATTATTTAGCACTTTTACTAGAAAATTTAAAAAGAAAAACTGACAGCTGCCAACAAGAAACAAAATGAAATGTCAAAAACACAAAACTCACCTCATCGTTTTTTGTTGTTGTTTCACACGTACAATGAATACAATAGGAAAGAGACCACGAAAATTTTAGCAGAGGCGGATGGAACGTAGGAAAGATTGGACTCTATATATATATCCTCTTTGATATATACTCTTTGGTCAAAGTTTAGAGATAACGCCTTCCAGTTTTCATTATTAAATTGGTCTGCTCATCTACGTCATAAGAACACCTGAAGTTTGCGCCTTCCCGTTTAACATTTGTTTCGTTCTACCTGGTTCTACTCACTATACATTCTAAAAATTGACAGGTCCATGGTATGCTCCATGGACCTAATAAGTATGGACTGCTAGTTGATTTTCGTTTCCATACAATATCTGCGAAAATCGTGTCGCCATGGACCTAATAATATATATAGGTACATAATTGTGCGTTTTTTACGCAAATATGCTCACCCAAGGTACATAAAGTACAGCAGTGGAAACTGTCACATCGTCATCGTCGTGGACCAACTTACGAAATTTGTCTTTATTAAACCTCTTCGGAAAGCCACTGCCGCCCATGTTGTAAAGTTTCTTCGTGAGGATGTTTTCCTAATATATGGTGTTCCTGAAAGCGTGTTGTCAGACAACGGCACACAATTCACCAGTAAAGAGTTCCAGAAGTGTTTAGATGCATTCGGCATTAAACATTATAAGACAGCGGTATACTCACCGCAAGCGAACTCGAGCGAACGAGTAAATCGTTCTATTCTAGCAGCGATACGTTCGTATATAAATCCGAAGCAGACCAATTGGGATGCACATCTCTCGTCAATCAGTAGTGCTTTACGCACAACCGTGCACTCATCTCTCACTATGTCACCCTATGAGGCCCTTTTTGGCCAGCGTATGATCAAACATGGGGCTGATTACAAGTTGTTGAGAGAGTTGGGTGGACTCAACCACTCCGAGATTGATTGGCTTCCTAAGGTCGCACAGATGAATCAAGGTACATACAGTACAAGGTAATATATTCCCGCTCATTTCTTTTTTTGACATCTGTCAAAACTTTTCAAAATGACTGGTGCATGTGACCCTCATACATTTATTGTATCCTAATTCTTAATAATTGTGTGCGGATTATTTTCTTCCTAATCCATTAAAACTTTTATAAAAATTATAAATACGCGGTGTGCTATGTTCGGGTGTTGCGTAAATAATAAAAAAAATAATAATGCTGACATTTCTTTCCACGCGTTCCCAAAAAAACAGAAAATGTGCAAACAGTGGGTGTTCTTGTGCCATAGAAAGGATAAATTAAATACTAATACGGCTAGAATTTGCTCTAAGCATTTTAAGGAAAGTGATTTTGAAGTGATGAACCCCCCGTAGATGATTTGGAATCTTTACAATACGATGGACTCGAACATTTGGCGGGGTATATTTGTCATAGGATTAAAAAGCCGGATCTTGTTGTGCAAAGCCATCAGCAGGAATCTTCGTTTTCTTGGACGAATCAACTCACTGAAGGATTTCTTCAAAAACCAACAGACAAAATGATGGCAGAAATGATAAAGTTGGAGTCAATCTTTAAGGAATTAAACAAGGATGCTATCGTTTATTCACGCCATTATATAAAAAATTTCATTAGTTTTTCTAATCATATTCCTTTGGACATAAAAGTTAAACAAATCTTTTTTCGATCCAGGATGTATTTCCGTATCAAACAGCTTAACACTGTTCAAGAAGAAAATTCCAGAAAAAGAAAGAAAAAAATCAATAAAATTATATGATGATTTTTTTATTCAATTTGGGAAAAAATATATTAAGCCTTAATTTCTTCTTAGATATTGTCGACTAGCAATAAAAGTATGTCTTTTAAAAATAGTCCATACGAAACCTTAGGCACTTTCATACAAAATATTTGATATGGTCCCTACCAGGATTTATAATAAATAAAAGGAAGAACTCCTTGACGACTACCGCATCGAATCACCTTTCACATAATGCTGTGTGATGGTACCTTTATTTGCCCATTTGAGCATCATTACCGATTTCACTGTGTCACTGTGAGATTGTTGTAAGTATCGATGAAGTGCTCTTGAATTAGATCATCGTATTGGTCTGCTTCTTGTTTGAGACGGACTTTGCTTTCGTTGCCTAAATGTTGTTCGAACTCACTGCGTCCGATAAGGAAGACCACTCGCACGGGATATCCATAATTGGAAGTGTCCTATGTGTAATGAATTTTGAATTAATCTTACAAATTGTAATTGGTGAACAACAAAGCTCTTACATTGAAATACTCTTTGTAACGATTAAAACTATCTGTTCTCTTGTCTAGGTAATGGCCATCCATTTCAGCATGCATCGCTCCAACCATGTTATAGTTGAATTCCGATTCATTTCCAAATGTTTCTCGTATGTTTTGCCTAGAAATAGAACGATGTTTAACTCTTAAAAATTTAGTTTTTGTGTTCTTTAACGGAAATACAGTGGTCCCTCGGTCATTTCTGCTGGATTCATGGAAAACTTACGTCCACAAGGATCCATCGGTAAGATTTAACCAGAAGTTATTCGTAAGATCACATTTTTCACACTTCTAGCCAGTGGGCGTAATTTTTCTATCATTATTATATTGCCTGCTTCTCTATCTTTGCTATGCGTATGGCTGACTCGGCCGCAAGAATACCATCCACCGGCTGTTGAACAATTAATGGTTATTCAATACTTGAATAATAAAAGATTTCAGCCACCTTTGGCACCACAATAACATGGTATATGTCCTTGTTGGAACTATGCAGGCTTTTATTGTCAACGCCACCTTTGACACCGATAGCCAGAAGTGTTATCAGTTTTCAGCTCCTGAAACAAAAAAAAAACTGAATTGAGAAACTTTATACATACTTTATATACTTACCACTGCATACAACTATGCATAGAAGCATTTATAAGCTCAATTCAGTTCATTATTTTCTTTTAAAACAATTAAATTTGGTAAAATCAATATAATGTGTTGTACTGGCGACAGTGCCTTGGGTCACATGAAGACGCCATTTTGTTTGTTTACTTTTTTGACAGATGCGGAATATATTACCTTACTTTATGTACCTTGATGCTCACCTACTATGAGCCACGGACCAAGAAGATACAGACCGCCAACTCACCATATGGTCTCTCTTTTTGGAACCATGATAAAAATCAGCAGGGTGTTTCAGGCAAGAGGAGTACGAGTTGGCGGTCTGTATATGGTCTGTACCACAGACCATACACAGACCGGCAACTCGTACTCCCCTTGCCTGAAACACCCACGAAATATTTTTTCTTGTCTGTGAATACGTGTACATCTCTCTCTGTGCATTTTGTAAAGGCAACTATACCTGCGTCACAGACCATACACAGACCGCCAACTCGTACTCCCCTTGCCTGAAACACCCTCGAAATATTTTTACCTGTCTGTGAATACGTGTACATCTCTCTCTGTGCATTTTGTAATGGCAACTATACCTGCGTATGCCATTTATTTTTTAGGTGTGTTTGCTAAATGGGTTTTAAAAGCAAGAGAGAGCGTCACACTCTCAAAATAAATGGCATATCAGCTGATTTTTAGCTTGTAGGCAAAAAGAGAGACCATATGGTGAGTTGGCGGTCTGTATCTTCTTGGTCCGTGCCTGCGTATGCCATTTATTTTTTAGGTGTGTTTGCTAAATGGGTTTTAAAAGCAAAAGAGAGCGTCATACTCTCAAAATAAATGGCATATCAGCTGATTTTTAGCTTGTAGGCAAAAAGAGAGACCATAAGGTGAGTTGGCGGTCTGTATCTTCTTGGTCCGTGGTCTGTACCATGGACCTAATAAGTATGGAGTGCTAGGAGCCAACTTCACGTTGGTTTCAAATTAGCGCCTAATTTTCAAGGTGGTTAAATATGGAAACAAAATGATATTGACAGATGATAAACAGCTGACTGCGGAATCGCGCTTTTTTGTTTTCATTAAAAAAAAATCAAATTTTGAAAAGAATCAAACAATTTTAAATAATTAAAGACTATAATTAAAAGAAAAAAAATGAAGTGCTTAATTACGGGTTGTAAAACAAAATACATTGGCGATGGAGTTATTTCGTTCAGCAGCTTGTAGGCAAAAGCAAAAGGGAGCACAAGATTGGCCTCTATAGTATTTTCTCTATCGGTATGCTCATAGTAGGTACATAATTGTGCGTTTTTTACGCAATTATGCTCACCTACTATGAGCAGCAGCTTGTAGGCAAAAGCAAAAGAAGGCACAAGATTGGCCTCTTTATAGTATTTTCTCTATGGGTTTGCTCATAGTAGGTACATATGTGTGCGTTTTTTATGCATACATGCTCACCTACTATGAGCAGCTGCCAGTGCTGCCGAAAGTACTACTATGGGAGGATTATCCTCCTTTCGAGACCACCGTACTTCCGTACTCCTCCTTTCGCATCCGTACTACTATTTTGAAAAGAGAAACCAAAATATGTATATCTATAATTTCACCCTTAAAAAAACTGTTTCCTCTTCTAATTTTATGCTATTAGGCAGCATTTGTATTTCACATTTTCTTGTCAAAAAAAAAGAAGAGGATTTCCCTCTTTTTTTTATTTTGTTTATCCTGCTCTGCTACATGATTATATTGTTTATTTAAGTAGCTATTTTGAAAAGTTAAAAATGTTATTTTTACTTTTTATTGGGCCCTATCGGGAATAAAATTCCTTGGGAAACATTTTCCATGTTCGGAAAATCGGTAATGTTCGAAAATCCGTGCGGAATTTCAGCGATCGTGAATGAATTTCCCATGGGAAATCATCTGTAATTTTGCTTGATTTGTTTCCCATATATTTTTGTAGGGAGATGGATGAGAGATAAAATTAACACAAACAATGTAAGTGCAATCATTGTATATGAAATCTATAGTAGTCTGGGGAACGAGTAAGAGATAACGGGGTTTGGAGACACATAGATGTCGCTGATAATTATCATATATTTAAACCTTTCCACCTACATTTTCTCTCCAAAACAAGAAATTTGAAAAAAAAGGTTTGGAGGCTCACGGTGTCGCCACAGTCGAACCTGCTATCCATATTACTATAGATTTCATATACAATGGTGCAATAACATTTTTGTTTATGTTTTTATTTTGATAATTATATTTATAAAACATTCGTTTGCATTTTCTTATTAAAGGGCGAGCTCAGTAAACCCAAAACAATTAGAATCATTTGTTGCTATTATGGAAAAAACAGTGATAGAGAAATAGGATATCCAAAAGTTTTGGAAACATCTCTTAGGTTCCTTCGTATGGACCTTACATTCTTTTCCTTAATTTTTCCTCCTCTTCAATTAATAAAAATGCGAAACTCATTTTTCTTTAATGTTTTCAATTGTTTAATGCAAATTTCAATGCTCAATAACACATAACAATAAAAATTGGAAGATTTCTCATTTGTCAAAACAGTGTTACTAGAAAGGGTGGTTTATGGTGGATTTACACTAATCTGCATCCTTACTTCTTCAAAAAAGGAGGATACAACATATAAAAGTCATACGCGTTCGATAGAGAGGGGAGATAAAAATGAAGAACATCTTCATAAATCAAGATTACAGGAAATAGGAGAAATGAAGATGAAGATTATGGTGAAGACAAACATGTTCATCTTCATTATAGCAAGTTCTTCTGCATTTTGAGGTTCCTATAATTTCTATAGTTCAGGCCAACAGTTTTTCTCGTTTTGACACCAATTTTCGAATTTTTATGCTCAAAATTGAAATTTTTGCTTGTGAATCACAATCACCTGAACGCAACAAAGTCATGACAATGACAACTACTATGTTCTGTCAATTTTTTTTTTTCATTAATTATCATTTGCCAAACACCAAGGAAATAATCAATGGCAAAAAAGGAAAAAAATACAAAAAGGTTGAAAAAGTAAGTAATAGAAAATAATTATTACAAAATTATTATTGATTTTAATTATGAACTATTTATCTATTTATTTCAGAAGACTAAAGGCAGCTACAAACGATGCACAATCTTAAGTTAAATGAAACCTGAAGACGATATCTTTCATGTAAGAATCGGCCAAGTTTCTTAACTAATATGATAGCATTTCCACAAACAATCCCCGATGTTTTTTGTGCCATCGAGAAGAGCGGCATGAACTTGAATCCACAACAAAATGGAACGACTCTATACATACCAATTCCCAGGTGACAAAAGAACAAAAAAATGTAGTCTCTGTTATAACTAAATATCGAGATGCCATCAGAGACCTTCAACAAAATGACATCAAAAAAGCCAAAGAGCAAACGGATATTGCCAAAGATATATACGCCATACAGACTCAAGTTAAATCTAATGGTGACAAGTTTATAGAAGAAGCAGATCGGAACTTGAAGCCAAACAAAATGAAACGAATTGACCAGATTAAAGGACTAAAGTAATAAGATTTAAGTGTAATTGTAGTGTTGGTCTTTTTGAGTTTATAATAAAAAAAATATTTTACTTAATTCTCTTTAATTTCTACAATCTTTTCCTTTATTCGGCATTTTAACTTTAACATTATTTCTTGCTCTGAATACCAAAGCAGACTCTTGGGATTTGAAAACAGGAGTACACCGCGTCGATCTTTCGGTACCAGCATTGCAGTTGTTCTAGAAAATTTGTTTGGATTCCTTAAGATGTTTGATAAGATCTTGGAACTCAGCGGTCTTCTTAACATAGAATTCCTTGGGCATGTTGGACTTCATTACATTCTGCCTGAGTGGTACGGATCTTCTTGGCACGGCTAGCATACTTAAAAAACAGTCAAGCTAAATATTTGATGAATATACAGACAAAGCAAATTTACCTTGAGGGTATTGTATATGTATATCTGCATATAAGTCAAAGAACTGAAACATCAATGTTTGACAACTTCTGCTCAAGGAATTATGATACGGAATATGTTTCATGCCATCCGCCAGTTCGTTTTTACAATTCCCCAACGCCAAGAGTACTAGCTGCTGTTTTACTTCCTGCCAAATCAAGAGCATCTATATCTTTGGACTGATGGACAACAAGGTGGAAATGATATTAGCTGCTACTGTTCGAAATGAATCTACTTTAAATATATTTCTTGATTTATTGGGTAAAAAAAGAAACAGTTGAAGCATTTTAAAACAAATTAATGCTTCCAGCAGCAAAAATATTAACAAGGAAATACACTTTGTGGGGACAATATATTAATACCTTTATGTCCACTCGATCGATATTCTGGTTGATGAGATCTAAAATCTGAAAAGATTTCTAAGAGGATTATGTTCATCTATGAAATAATATTCTCCCTTGTCATTTTGTCCTCCACAAGCAATGAATCCATCACTAATGCAAAACATTGAATACATTCAGCGCATTTGTAGCATTGAGCAGCCAATCCAATGTCAGGGCATACTCAGAGATGGGATTTCTGCGCCGGATACCAAGGTCAAGGTCTTATCTGATGACGATTCTTCTGAATGTGATCATAAGGTGTGGTAGATAGATTCATGTACGATGAAGTACTTTTACTGAAAAAACTTGTCACAGCGCCTGGGATGCTGGCTAGGCTTTCGTCGATGACGACGCACGACGACGACGACAACGACGACGACGAAGACGACAACAACTACAACGGATTCGACGAACGAACGAATAATTTTGGAGTAGAGAATTTTCTTGACCACCATTTTTCTGCGATCGCGATTTACTGGAATACACAAAACTATATTTTCCTATTCCACAATTTATTCAACAAAACATTTTCTTGTACACAAATATTAGACACAAAAAACAGAAGTTTCACGTTTGATCTCTGGTTGCCTGGGTGCGCGTCATTGAATAGGGGACGTATGTAGGGAAAAGAAAAAATTACTTTGCAATTGGTGGTGCAATGAGGTATATGAAATTAACTTCCTTTTATTTATCTTAAATTAACTCACATTTTTGTATTATTAATCCTATGTCTTGTCTTTTCAATAGAAATCTGTAATATTTTTTGACAGCAAGTTTTAGTGATTTTGACTTCTGTCACCTAGCTATAAAAAATTATAGCAATCAAAAAGGAGTACGTGTATTGTGTATTCTTTCACTCTTCTGTATAATCACGTATATCTCCCCCGCTTTACTTTTCTTGAAATTTGAAGATAAAGACGTTGCAGAATAATGTAAATCCACCATTAGGGAATTTATAAAATAATTAAAAACACCTAATTGTCATGACATGGGTGATTAAAAGATAACTGTTCAGATTTATATAAAAGAAGCGAAAAGGCTTGCATTTATATAAACTATAGTATTACCACTTGGAAGTGCGCCATCTATCGTCGGAAGACTAAGCCATTGGTTTTACAGGCTTTTGTCTAGATTACAATGGGAAGGAACAATTGTTTGTACGTTCCAATATTTTAATTGTTGTTGCTTCCCATGGTAATCTAGACAAAAACCTCTAAAATCAAGAGCTTAGTTTTCCGTCGATAGATGGCGCACCTCACGGGGTAGTACTATAGTTTATATTATATATACAATGGACATGGTTTCCAAATCGAACAGTAATTTTTTTGTACGGTTACTGGTGAAAGCAGATTCATGCATTTCTTAACGCTCCAATACCATACGGCTTAGTAATATTTTCTCTATTTCAAGAAAGTTGTTACGGACGGGAGCTAGAGAATGCATGTCCAAGCTTTTTTCTTATACTTTATTAATATTTTGTGCTGTAAAGCAAAGACTGCACTTGCCGGAGCTCTACTGCAGCTGAACTTCACTGCAACTGAATCTTCGTCTGGAATTGTAAGAGTTAAATCGCACTAAGAGGTAGCGAAACTGCGAGCCAGCGAAACTAAAAGATAGAAATGGTCGTATATCCAATTCTGATGTGTCGTTTTGCTGAAGAGCAGTTGCGAGTGGTCTTGCCTTAAGTATGAACTTTTAATCAATTATTTCGATTTGCAAGTTCTGGATCTGTGTGGGATATTTTGTTCTAACATATTAATGAAAATGGGATTTTTTTATAATCCAGGGAAATTTTTACTTAATGCTTATTAGAGCACTACAAAACAAATTCGAAAACTATCTTCGAAATTCCATTGGAAGTTCATTCACTGGGAGATTCACGATCGCGGGGAATGTTCCTTGGGAACACAATATTTCTTGGGAAACAAAATTTCTTGGGAGATCGCCGATAGGGCCCATTATGGGTACTATAAAGCAAGTTTTTGATTCGTGAAAAAAAAATCTAACGATCAAATATGACATTACGATAGAGAAGTCAAAAAAAGTGAGTCCGACAGTTCTTTCTGTCTGTCTGCTTGTCTGGGTATATCGGCATCTACAGCATAAACGGCTTTACCCATTTGCTTCAAACTTGGTACGCAGTAGGTGTTATGGTTACGTCCTATAGAGGAATATTTGGAATAAGCATTCTAGCTCTAAAGCTAACGGTATCATAAAACCCATTTTTTTTCTTCAAAAATAGGCTTTACAATTTTGATAAAACTTTCGGAATGATGATTTTTCTGTAAGCTTTATGTTTTGATTGGAACACACGCGGGTGACAATGGTACAGTGGATGAAGTGCTTGGTTGCTACCCTAAGAGTTGTGGGTTCGAGCCCCAGCCTGGGCAGCAACTTTTCAATATTCCCCCAGCTTCAACTGGGCGCCACCCGTGGGATTTTCATATTTCATAAATATCACCTATTTCTCAATCCATTGTACGAACAAAAAATCTTTCCTATCTTTCTATTCCTTCTAACTATTGCTGCAGTTCGCATTCAAAAGACCTTGGGTCTTATAGTTAAAATTAAAAAAAAAAACACACATTTTCCAAGAAAATTCTTAAAACGGACCCTCCTATAGGACCGTTTTTTTCAAATCAGATTTTCTTGTAAATCACTTGCCGGATTTCTTTGAAATTTTTAATGTGGAAGCCCTCTTATAAACGAATTAAAAATAATTCTTAAATTTTTCAATAAAAGTTTTTTTGAGTTTTTTATTTTTGGTTTTTTCAAAAACTGCTTGTATAGTTTTTTTTAGTTTTATTTTCCTGACTACAAATTGCTAGAAATTGGCATAGTAAAAAAATTGGAATATGTTTTCGAAAAGTTGTAAAAAAATAGTTTTTCTTGGAAAAACATTTCGAACGATTTTGTATTTTTTTGTCCAAAAAATTTATAACAGTATCGAAAAGAAATCAGATTACTCCATTTAAAAACAAAAAAGTTTTAATTAGGTAGTAAATAATAAAAGTAGATGCCTACATGATTTTTTTTCTGCTAACTTTTTTTCAAAATCTCAAGCCCCAAGACCTTTTGAACTTTTTTTTAAGCAATTTATATTTTATATTGTTTTCTTTATTAAAAAAAAACTTTTTAAAATACAATAATTAGATAGAAAATTTGATGCTCATTTATTTGCAAGCCCGGTAATACTATTTCTTTTAAAATAATACTATTTTTTGGTTGATGTACTACTTTAAAAAAATTTGCTCCGGTAACACTGGCAGCAACTTGTAGGGAAAAGCAAAAGGCACAAGATTGGCCTCTTTATATATTTTCTCTATGTAGCAAAGATGTATGTTATTACATTTTTCTCTTTTTTCATTGAAAACCAAAATAAGAAGTGGACAAAAAATCAACCAAAAATTGAAAAGTATAATCAGTTATTATTAAAGTAATCCTTAAGGGATTTTTAAATCTAAAGTAACTTTTGGACAGGAAATTGTCCCAGTTTCAAGCACACAATAAAAGTTTAATCAAAAATATCAATTATTTTTGTGAAATTAAGGTTAGCATACCTAACCTAAAATCTGACAACGTACAGCGTGTTAAATCCATAAAGGTTGTAACATTCATCATTCAACCTCATATTAAAAGTCTTTTTGAAGACTAACCAACTAATTAACTTGACAATCATGTCGACGAATACGACAAAAGCAAAAATTAAAAAGAAAAAAGGAAAAAAAGAAAATACCGACGAATTAACAAAGGAACGCCGAATTCTATCCGTCTCCATGAACAGCCCTCGCCGAGTGCGTGCAGCACAGCTACTAATGGAGCTCAAAAATGGAGAGTTCAAAGCTAACAAAGAAACCAATCGTACACCAAACCCCGATATTCCCGCTAACAAAATGGCGGTGCAAGTGATGGAAATCGAAGACAACTCCGAAAAGCAGCAGCCTGTACCAGGGATGGACAACATTAGGGAGAACAAATTCTCCATCTTAAACGACCTAAAACTTACCAAAAGAGTTTTACAGACAAAAAAAGCTTCATTAATTCCAACTCAAGCAACAGACGCATCAACACCAGAGGGAGCCTCAACGTCAGCAGCCTCAAAGACCTTTAATACAATCAGCACAACAAGCAACCAGCAAGCAGAAGAAACTAGAGGAGAAAACCGAAAGACGGAAGAGTCGCATAATAACCAACATAAATTTAAATCGGGTAAGTTTTGCCCAGCTATTATATTGTTTGAAACAGACGTACGAAAATTAGTTAGTGATCTCAAAGAAAAATCTGGTGTTTTCAGTTTTTACATAAGAAATGTAAAAGATGGAATTACTAAACTATATGTAGATAAAGTAGAAATCCATCAGGAACTGATGGAAAAAGTAAAGAATAGTAAAGATATTCAAGGGTATTCCTTTACCCTAAACGAAAATAAGACACAGAATCTTATTCTAAGAGGACTAACTTCGGACTTTAAGCCGGAGGAAATCCAAGAAGAACTCGATTCAATCCTACCGGGGTTGGTTCATCAAGTTTCAGTATTCTCGACTGAAAAGTCAAGAAGCCTACAAAGGAACTTAAATCTGTTCCTGATAAGATTAAATCCAGGTTTATTATCTAGTGATATCATAAAAATAAATTATATTTTCAATACCAAAATTACGTGGGAAAAACCGAAGGGGAATACGGGCGCCTTACAGTGTAGACGTTGCCAAGCATTCGGCCATTTGGCAAAAAATTGCGGTAAAAACTACAAATGTGTGAAGTGCAGGGAAAGTCATAACCCAGGAGAATGTCCGTTGACGAACGCTCCGGACTCTAAGGCTCAGTGCGTTAACTGCGGGGGCGATCACCCAGCAAATTACCGGGGTTGTGAAAGGTACAAAGCGTACCAACAATCTAGACAAACTGCATTATCGGAAGCAAAGCAAATAAGAAACAATTCAGCGATCATCGCAAAAAATATCTCTCTTGGGGTTCAACCCCAAATTTCTTATGCTAGTCACTTCCAGCAAAAACCAACCATCCAACAAAACCCAACCCCAGTAAATGGATCCCAACAAAACTTCCTTGGACAATTCCTAGAATTATCAAATGATTTATTTGGTATGGGAGTGTCGGACTTGTTAATTAAGTTGGAAACATTTGTTAAAAATGTTCACAAATCAGGTTCTATTCAACAAAAAAGAATAGACTATCTAAATCTTCTTAACGAAGTAATTTTAAGCTCCCCATAATGTCATTAAAAATTCTAACCTATAACATTTCGTCCCTCATAGAACACAGCAGGAGAATAGAATTGTCTAAAATTCTCCATGCTGGCAATATCTCGGTCGCCTTCATTCAGGAGACGCACCTTTCCATACGACACAAAGTAACCATCGATGACTATAATGTACTTTCTAACCCATTCAACCAGGGTGTAGCTATTTGCTTAAAAAATAATATTCACTACTCAACTGTACAAATACCTAATCCAAAATTCCCCTATATTTTCATTGTCATCAACATGTTTATCAACAATATACAAAGTAAAATGCTTTTAGGGTCAATTTACTTTCCGTCCAATTGTCCGTCTGCAGAATTCCTAGATGAATTGGAAAAAATTAACACGTTAGCTGAGAATTATGATAGTGCCATTTTGGGCGGTGATTTTAATGCCAGACACCCCAATTGGAGAGACTTAATTACAAACCTGAACGGCAGTAACCTCTGCAATTGGTTCAGCACGTCCAACCCTCACTTAATAAATATTTCTCCATTAGAACCCACTTTTCCCAGAAGCTCTGGATTTCTGGACCATTTTCTAGTATCAAGCAATCTTATTAATAGATCAAACCAAAACTACACCATCACCACACTGCCATCTTTTAGCGACCACTTCCCTGCTAAACTAGAAATCACAATCACAGATGCGACTCTGCAACTGATAGAGCCTCATTTAGACAATTCGTTTAAAAATACAAATTGGATCAAGTTTAGGCGCGACCTGGATCTGGCATTGGTTGCTTGTCAACCCTCACCGAGTATCTCACTGACTAATGAACAAATAGATCAGAAAATCTCCTCCTTCAACTCTGCCTTAACTATTGCAATCAGTGCTAACTCAAAAAAAGTCGTTTACAACCACAAAAAATATAAAAACCTACCAGATCATATTAACACCTTATACAAGTTTAAACACCAATGGCAGAAGCAACTCAAAAAAATTTACCATCGCTCATTCAATAGAATAAGCTATGAATACAAATCCCTAGCCAGTAGAATCGCTCTGCTAAAAACCATCATTAGAGAGAAGGTTAGTAAATGGCTAAATGAGCAAGTGGGAATCAAGTTAGCAAGCATTTCTCCGGGCCCAAATGCCTTTAAAGAAGCAACCAAATTAACAGGTAAAAAAAATAAATTCACCTGTGAGCAGGTACTAGTAGAAGGCAAAACAATAATAGACGAGCAGGACAAAGTGGAAGCGTTTAAAAACCATTACAAAGAAATTTATAAAGAAAAACTACCAATATACGATAGAAACTTAATCACAGAGGTGCAATCTCAAATAAATCATCTAATACAATCCAGACCAGAAAATATATTTAACTTCACTCAATCCAACCTAGCTACAAACCAATGTCCCACCTTTTTTACAAACAGCACAGAGGTACTAAACATTATTAAGTCGATTAACGCAAAAAAATCTGCTGGGCCAGATAGCGTGTCCAACTTTATACTAAAAAAAATCTCACCACAGGCGTCTTTTTTCTTATCAATTATTTTTAATAATTGTATAAATAACGGATACTTTCCGAACGAGTGGAAAGTTGCGAAAATTATTCCACTCTTGAAAAAACCCAACATCTATACCCTGAACAACTTCAGACCTATATCACTGTTATCAAATACAGGTAAAATCTTAGAAAGAATAATAATGAAAAAAATGGACTTACATACGGAAAACAACATAGAATTTATTCAAGACTACCAATTTGGGTTTAGGAAGGGTCACTCAACCGTCCACGCACTTCTCAAGTTACAGAACGAAATTTTAATAAACCTTCGCAGTAAAAAGTGCACTACAGCATGCTCACTCGATATAGAGAAAGCATTTGATAGTGTGTGGCAGGATGGTCTAATTTACAAGATATCACAATTGGAGTTTCCTCCACACTTAATTAATCTCATTCAAAGCTTCCTAACAAACAGAAAATTCTATGTTCAATTGCAACAATCAACATCTGATAAGTGTCCAACATTTAGGGGAATCCCACAGGGATCAATATTGGGCCCAAAATTATATAATCTATTCCTATATGACTTCCCACATACGCACTTTGTAAACAACACATTAGTATCAGAAAGCATCCTCTTTGCTGACGACACTTTTATCTTTGCCGCAGCAGATTATCCTTCAGAAGCCCTACACAATCTAAAATCGCACCTACAGATTATAAGCAATTACTACAGTAAATGGGGAATACAAATTAATAAAGAAAAAACAGAAGCTATATGCTTCAGAAATGCAAGCGGAAAGGGCAAATCAGGAGTAGTAAAAGAAAGCAAACATTTAAAATTAATAATCGACAACAACACCATAAAGTTTAAAGACCATTTAAAGTATCTTGGAGTGCGCTTTAGCAATCTCCTCAAGTTTAACACTCATGCCCGGCAGGCTAAAGACAAAGCTAGGAGGATCTCAGGAATGCTTATGCCATTCTTGAGACATAATATGCTAAACAAAAAAACCAAACTCCTATTTTATAAAACCTTAATAAGACCGGTACTGATGTATGCTTTCCCAATTTGGTTTAGTGTATCCCCTACTGTAATTAAAGAATTTGAGATCTTCGAAAGAAAGATTCTGCGTCTTAGCGTGAGCAAAAACTATAAAACTAGGCATAAAAGATATTCGAATTCATTCATTTATAATGAAGCAAACGTAACTCCTTTTATCAGATACGCTACAGAGCTAATGAAAAGAAATATCGAAAAATTAAATGACTCAGAAAACGATCTGATCAAGGGAATATACGTATCGCAAAAAAATATATCCTGGTCCGATTCATTCTATCGATCTCCAATCGGAATAGTAAATTTGAACTTCCATTCGGTTCCTGATGGAGAGTACTCCAATTTCTTCCTCTCCTCTTTATCAGGAGGAAACAGAGGCTAAATAAATAGAAAAGTAAAAATAATTATTAACACCATCACAGGTGTAAAAACAGAAATCACCATTCAAAACTGAAAGAAATATACCAAAAAAAAACACAAAACACAAACTAAATCAAGTCATATGATATTCAAATTTATTCATAGTTAATGTTTCACAATATAATAGCTGGGCAAAACCCCATGAATGTTTGTTTTTTTTACAAAATCACAAAAAATGTATTTATTTATTATTTATTTACGTACTCAGAAAAGAAAATACTATCATTTATTTTATCAAAACAACCAGAGCCCAAATGTCATTCTTTCAAAAGATTCAGAGAAAAACAAAATCAAAAAGAGAAAAGAAAATAAAAAACAGATACACTCAAACAACTCTGAAAATATTAGTATCTGTGATAAATATTCTAATTGTATATATTCTATGTACATTATCTGTATATATCTGTATAAATGTACACTCGTAGTTTAAGTCTAGAGACAACCGTCTAAAACAATATAACTAAAGCTCCATGAGCAAGAGCTATACATACCACAAAAGAAAGGTACAAAGCCATGTTGGCATTCATCTATAAAGAAACAGACCAGGACGGCCATACGTTATAGCCTCCGTTGTAAACCAAAAGAAAAAGATAGACATTTATGTCAGTTTAAGTATTAAGAAATTGTAACACAAAGAGACTCAATAAAATACATACATACATACATCTCTTTTTTCATTCTGAGTTCTTTAAAGAATAAACTAATATTAATCAGTTAATTAAATCTTATATATTAATTCGATCTTATTAAAACAAAGAAAGCAATAATCGATTTTTGATAAACTTAAATTCCGCTCAAGGAAATCCCGCTTTACAAAAAGAGAATTCTGCCAAAATCACTTTTCTGACGGCACTGTGTCAATACCAAGTGCAAGTAATGCATATCATTTTGAGTATAATTTTGTGTTTTTCTATGTGAATATTGTCCCATTGGAGATTAAAAGGTTTTAACTCCCTTATTCGGAAACAGCCGCCCATGCGAATTCGTTGCTCCGCTTGAGATACGTCCAGTCGGCTGGCAATCGCCTGTCTTAATTAACAACAGCTGAGATGTCCAGTGGTCTGGCAGGCACCCTTGTCAACAAATGTCTCCATCAGCAGCTCCTGGGTGGGACGCTCCTCGCGATTCAGGCATTTTTACTCTCTTTTTTAGGGACAGTTCTGCTCTCTTAATTTCGTTGCTCCATTTAAGGCAGAGTATATTTACTAATGAGTAGGGACTAGGGACACTCTCCACGTGTTTATTATTTGTTTACAATTTATGGCAAGAAATAGACGACAATAAGAAGTGTAATAGTGAAAGGGAGATAGATTCCACAACCGGCACGCTTTTATAAACACGTACAAAAAAAATGTATACACAAAATCGTCGCCTTAGTAACTTTTCATTAGTGTGACCAGCTTGTAGAAAATTTAACACAAAAATTGGTGCAAATAGAACTTTGTTTATATGAAAGCAAAACCTGGTCACACTAATCAATATTGTTGCTAAGAGAAATTCTACTACACTTAAATAACAACCGGCCCGCTTTAAGAAAAACATTATTGGAAAATCACATTTATGTAGGTATGTTATACAAGATAAGTGTGTGTGGGTGTACCTACAAAACGTGATGTGTATTGTGTACTCTTTTTTTCATAAGATATTTTACGAAAGGCTAGAAATCAGTACTTCTTGCCTGTTTTCACTTATAATAGTTTTTTTTTTAGGTTTTTCTTGTATTGGTTGATGTTCTAAGTGTGAGTAGAGTGTCCCTACTCATTAGTAGATATACTCTGATTTAAGGTACTTGCAGTTCCTTGTCAACAGCTTGTCCAATCAACAATACCTATATTTTGATTATCTATTTTCATTTTCTTGTGAACAATATGTCCCTGTCTTTTAGTAAGAAAGATGTTTCGTCAGAGTTTATCTTTTTAATATAATAATAACACTGGTGTACTGGTAAAAATTAATTTTTCTGCCAAGGAATTAAAATTCAGATTAAAAAATATATACTTTAAAAATATCTATTTTGAAAAAAGTACTTAAATTTCGAGGGATTGCATTGCACAAAAATTCTTCACATGGATTTTTTTTTATTATTTCGTAACGCTTCCGAGAACTTCGCTCTACAGTTAGGTTTTACATTATAAATTTCTTCGATGACTAAGATTTTTACACAATATTTGTTTAAGAATGTTATTTCCAAAAACATCATATTATTGTTTCCGTCTTCTGTTTATATATTTTTTATATCCTTTTCCATACCAACCAGCTTGTATCCTTAATAGTTTTTTACGAAAAAATGTTGGAGTGCTTAATGGCGACTCTTTATTACGAATATTGTTGCAACATTCACAAAAAATATACATTTCACTGAGAAATTTGTTAGTTCTTGTTTCTTTTGACCAACTTTTATAAAATTGACAGTTACGCTCTGCGTAGTTATCAAAACAAAATTCGCATTCAGCGGCTTTACGGTTCAGTTCAAATCTTGGCACAATCTGACAACTCCATAAATTGAGCTCGATTGGCGGTGGATGAATAATACTGTGGAGTCCTGAATACGCATAGCTGACTTCAAACCAAAACGGTAATCTGGAATTTGTTTGTATACAAACATCATCTGAACCAAACGGAACAGATAATATATTTTGCTTAGATTGACTTTCAAAAAGTATGGAGTTTTTTTCAGTTAAATCGTTATTTGAACGTTCATTACTCACATCACTTGAAAAACTTCTTATACAAGGTCGATGATTAAGAGAAGTTTTGACTATAGACCCTTTGATATTGACAATTTCCTTTGAAGGAATATTGACAATGTTTAAACCATCTTTTTTCTTAATTGTTAAAAGTTCCGCTTCACTCTTGAGTCTGGGTTGTGTTACTGTATGTAGTTCTGCTGGAAGTAAATCCGTAATGTGGGCAAAAATTGGATCACGACTCTTGGAATATGATTGCACGAGAATGTTGAGATGATTCATCAACTGTTTCATAACATAATCGCACTTTCCATTAATTTTAATTGTGGCTATACTATCCTTTGGTGTCCATTGCAAGTTCAAAATACAAATTTTAGCTCTATTTTTGGATGCGCGATCCATTTGCCAGAGCCAATGATACTTTTTGAGTACTTTCAAACTAGACCCAAGACATAAAATGACGTCAGCTTTTTCAGCATTATGAAAAGCGCCCATCCAGTTCAGTGGCCAATTCACAACACCTTTTTCTCCGAAATGAACTATTGTATCAATTAATGGACCTTCACAGATGTAGCACCTTCTGTTTGTTTTATGCGCGTATCGAGCTGTTATTTCTGTAGTATCGAAGAGCCTCCAGTACACAGAACTTGGTTTGCAGTTGGAACAAACTTCAATGTACATATTTCCGTGAATTTCAGATAAATATTTTATAGGAAGCCCAGACCGTAAATGTAGCCCATCACAGTTTTGGGATACAACATGACGCAAAAGTTTTTTTTTGAAAAGTTCATACAAGGCCATGTGAGTATAAGTAGGATTAGCGTTTGATAAATCGTGGTCTCCAATGTCTTTTCCTTTTTGTAAAAGGGTCCATATACCATTACTTCCTCTGTAATCAGGAATATGTGCTGATGTACTTATACCTGCTCCAGTATAACAAACAAGATGCTTTGCATTGTATATAATTTTCGCTAACTCTGAAACTTTGTTTTCAATAACTGTAGGAGAATCTTCTTTCTCCATTATGCGATCTTTATTGAGTAGAACTTTTTCTTTTCGTGTTTTGATCTGTCTGACTAAATCGGGGTTTTTATCAAGTAAACAATAATCTTCGGATGTCAACGTTGATTCGCATTTCTTTAAAATTATTTCGATCTGGAATAAAAATTGTTTTATTAAAGTTTATTTATTTAATATATGTGTTAATGTGCATATATGAAGATTGCTTTAATTTTAGCATGAAATGGGGTATTTAGTTTGTTTCGTGCGTGATTTCATTATACATTTAATAATTTTTGTAAAAATTAGACAAATGACATCGCCAGAAAGCAAAAGAATTAAAAATCGAATACATTCGGTTGTACATTATGTTTTATTAAAGAGATTTTACTTAAAAGGAATACTTAAAACTATTCTTTGTAACGTAAATTAAAAAAAAATGAAATAAACAGGAAATAAAGAAACACAACGAAACTTCAGGCAACCTACTAAAAGATCCTTCACAGTGATCTCATATAAGACGCCATTAAGTAACGTCAATGATGACCTTAAATCCTAGAATACAAGGAATAGTACAAATGTGAGCTGAAATATACTTTACCATCAAACCTGCTGATGAGAGACCACGGCCTCTATCAGTTGACGCCTGCAACGCTTACAAGTGAATAAATCTTAGAGGAACCAACTACAGTCTCCCATAGACAGTGTCCTCCCGTGCTGAATGAAACTTACCGCAGTATCAAATAAAGACCTCCCTGGTTCCTGCCAGAGACCTGCGACACTTTTACTCATGCCAACAACTGATCTACTTCCTTATAAGCATCGGCCCATTTCCTTTGTATTCCCCTTCATTCCCCTTTCCACTCACAGAAACTTACTCTCTTCGATCTGTTCCGTAAACTTTTTACAGACCGTCAAGTAAAACCTACTGTTGCAAACTATAGATGAAGCAGTTTGCCCTTCTACTAATATACCTACAACAAAACCCAAAGACAAAACCTAATAACTCACTACAATACCAAATTCCTTAAGAAATGTACACTGGTTCGGTCGCCTTGGACACTAGTCCCAATGCGATTCCTTAATGAATCCAAAGTGGAAAGGCTGTAACTCTGTTCAAACCACAAGACTGTCCCATAGAGAACTCTCTCTATGACCACAGATCCACTTGGTAGAGACAGAGAAACATTTGGGTTGTGATCGACCTCCGCATCCGGTTCGCACGCACGCCCTCAACTAGCTCACAAGGGTCGTGCATTCTTGCTCAGGGATCGACAACGTTGTTACCTCTTTTAACCAGTGCGAACCTACTGAAGTTTTAGATGTTTGAAAACTCAGAAAAACTAATTTAAATATTCTTTGCTGGGGCCTGATCAACAAACGCTGAGACATAAGTAGTTCCGAAAGTATAATCGAGCTGGAAGGCCGACTCGACCTAGAAAGTGTAATGTAAAAGACGCAAGAGAGAACAGCACTAATAGTGAGCCGCTATACAAAAAGTATCTTTAGATGTTCGAAGATAAAGCGCTATGGCTCAGTCAGCTTATCGGGCGCAAATGATTAAAGAATGAAACTGACTAGTCTAGTAGATCAGCACCTACTCACACTCTTATAAACTGGGAAGGAGGAGAAGATGTTATAATTTTCCCCCTTCTGGCTTCTATACCCACCCATGAGGAATCGATTCATCATCTCGAATCTAATTTCCACCATTGACCCACGGTGCCAAATGACCATAAAAGACTGTCATTGTAAAATAAATGTTCAGGGTCCCCAAATATGATAAACGACAAGCAAAAATACTTGTCTAAACCATCACACTAAAACTCAATAACGACCTATTCGTTAACCAAAAACTTAAACTCGACAAACTACACTACACTTCCATGATATGTTAATCCACCTTTCCATCCGCACGAGAGGTATGTCCACCCCTCCCAACGTACTTAATATTTTATTAAATTTTTCTTACAACTATTGAATTCCTTAACAAAGTCTAAATTATTCAAAAACTAACTTGATAAACTTATAAATCCTAAACTAATTTATGTAAAATCTAGATAATCTTCATCAAGGTATTAACTTGATCTTAAATCAAAGAAAGTTAAGATGAAGTTGTTCTTAACGACCAATTATGTATATGTTTGTACGCTTTAACTGTACGCGAAGCAACTTTTAGCTTCGTACAATGTATTGGTATGGTTCTTTCAAAAAAAAAAAAAAATATTTCGCTGAAGAGAAATGTACTAATAGTAGCATCAATCTTAGCTCGCTTGTACTCTCGATGAGTAATATAAAAAAAAAGTTGTTTTAGTTGATTCTTGTCAACTTCTAAATCTTTAAGAATCTTTTGAAATATACTCTGTTATCATTGGTTCAAAAGCATCTTGTCATCAAGTGATGTTACACTTGGTTAAAACGAAACTAAAACGACACGAAAACTGACTTTACGTTTGGATATGTACAAAGAAAAAGTATGCGAGGATGTGAAAATTCTAACGAAACCCAAAAAAAAGGAAACCAGAGAACATGGGACGTTAGCCCAAGGGTTTATGCTTTGGAAATGAGACAAGGGAGATAGTAAGAGAGATAGATTGAAATGATATAATATTATGATTCAAAGAATATGGTTTATCAAAAATATTTCAATATAATATAATAAAAATATAGTTAACAGACGTGATGGATGGGGAGAGCTCTCTGGAACCAGACGCTGAAAAGTTAAAAAGTTATTATTTAAAGAGATGTTACTACTTTAACCATATGTAAGATCATACTCATATAGCACTACTCTATAACCTTGTACTGTATCGTTTCCTTTCTCGAAAACAATGATGAGTGGCTTTTACTCATCCAATAATTTTCACACAAAAGGTGTATTATTTTTAAGTGACCGGTATATCGTCACCGTACTGTAGTTGTAGCTTCCAACTATTAATGATATCCAAGACAAACTGATATTACACAATATGCACACACAAAGAATGTAAAGTGACTAATTGAGGTAGGTCAGTACTAATGTACTTTAAGATTCCGTGAAGGAAGAAGAAAATCTTCTATGACCTCTTCAATAAGACTTCAAAAGTCTTCCAGCTGGACACGAAACAAAGCCAAAGCTGAAGTGAGTAAAGTAATAAGTGGGGGACTGAAAAGTTCCAAACGAAAAAAAAGTGTCTAGGGAGTTACATATTCCACTAGATCAGTGATAAATACAAAAGAAAATACCGAAGAATGAAGAAAGTGGTGTTGTATAGACACAAACACGGACAGGATAGTTCAAAAGAAATGGATTTGGAGAATCAGTCTCGAAGGACAGTGAATAGTATAGCTCGGTACTATAACCGATGGAATGCGTTGCATATGGTCTATAGGGAAACGTTGCAAAATCCAAGTATAGATACTAATGTAACATACGTACACACAAATCAGACCAGTAACCAACAGGAAGTTCGAAAACGAAATCAATCCTGGGAATCTGACTGTAATTTAAGACACCATAAAAAAAAGTAAAAGCGCCGTGAAGGCAGTGAGAAAATAATAAAAAAAAAAAAAATTACGTTGGATTCGATGAGTCCGAAGAGGATCTCAACCGGTAAGAAAAAACTTCACTTCACTCAATAGACAACACAAAAACACATATTTTCACAAGACTAAATATTATTTTTCAGAATTTCACTTATTATATGTAATGATCTTTTCTTAAAATGGTAAGTATAGAGATGTTTCATTAAGATAAAGATAATATAAATAAATTCATATATAAGTATAGGTACGACGATTAAATTTCCATCAAAAGTAATTAAATGAGCTTCTTATGGCTCTATATGCGAGCGGTTCCACCGTCCGTGGACATATGTATGATAGCTCGAGTGTTTGCACTTGCAGGTTAATGCTGGTCGCAGGAAAAATGTTGTGGCTTGGACGTACTATGCGTCATGTCAAGCGTGTGCTCTTTTATGTATATAACCAGGGGTTTTCGGGTGCAAACAAATATGTTACCTGATATGGCCAATAATGTGGCTGAAAATATTTCTTTAATTTTTCTTTTTAGCGTAGCCGGAATATAGATGATTCACATGTGTGGTCATATAGACCGAGTACCATGCGGTTCGAAAATACGTTCCGTAGAACCATGTGGTTCAACCAAAACTACGTAGTAGAATCCCTCGTGGCTCCTGTATGTCGGAGGAAAAATTGATGAGGCGACGAACTGCGTCGTAGCAGTATAATCAGCATGTAAAGATGTTTTAAAAGTTGGCTGGACCCGTATAGGATGAAGGATATACCAGCGTGGTCCTAATAGAGGACTGATAATTCTGCTCCCGCGTTGCCATGAACTGCTATTTCATGGATATACACAAAAATAATTTCTAGGGTCGGTTCCTGCCCTGCCCCAGTACCCTAGTGAATATAAAAAGTAAATTTTATAGGTCACTATTTGTACAAATTTAGATGCTTCCTTTGGAAATCAAAGGAAAAAGCATCGGCGACAAAATTAAATGTCCGCCATGACGTTGGCTGACAAAAAAAAACTCAAAAAAAAACTCACCTAAAAGGGTTTTTTTTTTCTCGGCTAGTTGCACAATATTAATTGCAATTGCAATTAATTAAATTCCCTTAATAAAGGATATAATGTATTTGTAATGAATTTCTCACTCGCGAGCAAATTTACTAGTATTGTATTAATTAATTCTGCTGCATAAAAATATTACTTCAAAAACTTTTATATGAAATGACTTAATCGGATGAGGGTTGAAAACTTAATGAATTGGCACAGACAATATTTCTGAAGCCACGCCTCTGTCTGGTTTCGAATAGCAACAATAATGACTGGACGAGACTTTTCTCGTCAAATTTTGACATTTGACTTATTTTGGACTAAAATTGATTCTAATTTGACACATTCACTTCTCAATCATAAATAATGTCATGTAGATGACGTTAAACTCATTTTAAGCGAACAAATAACTAGTTATAGTTATATCAAAATGTCAGTCAAGGTGTGATGACTGTACTGACTATGAATTATTGAAATAGACTGAAATTCTTCGTTGGACGGTTGTAATGTGCATATAAATCATGATTCCTATGGAATACATGATGGATATAGACATTTCAACTACCAACTGTCATAATCTGTCAAAACGAAATAAATTGATTTTCAACGAATTAACCATAATTGTACTTTTGGTCGGAACGGGCTTCTGTTTTAGCATTGGACATGCATTTTGAAGTTCATTCCAATAGGATTTCCCAGAGAAACAGAAAGATAGCGTAAAAGAGAAGAGACGAAGCGTCTAATTGGACGGACAGTAATCACGAAGCAGAAACGAAAATGCCGGAAGTGTTCGTCAGCCATAATCCTTCTGCACGCTGGTATGTAGCAAAAGAATGTGCCAGAAAGAGTGCGTCTGAGCTCACTTCAAATTTTCTCGCTTCGGATTTTTCCATTTTTGATGGAGTTCAGTGAAGATTATGACAGAATGGTTCTGACATAGGATAATTCCTTATCGAATTTTGTTTTCTGGTGTAGAAAATGGGCAACTAATGTCATTCTTAAAATTTTTGAAATTTCCCGATTTTCCAAAGGGAAATGTCATTAATTAGATGGACAAATCGAGTTTCCTAAAATTGCCGCAAGGTGACACCAGTGTTGCGGTGACAAAGTTTTCCCTACAAATCTCAAGGATCGAGACGAGTATCAACTTGACTAGATACTTGTGAAAAAGGACAACTTGTGTCTACCTATATCTCTATCACCCTAATCAATTTCCTTCTTGACTAAAAAAAAAATCTGAAGCTAAAATTACTTGTCGCAACTATTGACTCTCTCAACTTCTTCTTCTATCTACCTCATTGTTATGCTATACTACCTTTTATAAAAGTGAAATAACATGAAACAATTATACACAAAAAATAAATTACACAAGAGTCTCGTGCACAGCTGAGTAGCCGGGCATGAGAAAAATAAAACTATTTTTATCACAGTATGATTTATTTTTTTAAATCCTTAGTATGAGAAGTGGTCACGTACCCTTTCTCATCTTCTACATCGTATAAGTTGTTACCTCGTGTCTTAACAACTGTTACTTTAATAAACTTTGGCGAAAGCTTAGCGCTAAAATGTTTATTCACATCACTCAAAACTATGTTCCTTTTGTAGATGACATCCCCCACCTGAAAATCAACTGCACGACTTCTGAGATTATAAACTTTCTCATAAGCATCGTGTGTCTTTTCTAACGCTGTCTGCAAATAGGTATGAAGAATATTCATCTTCGCCACCTTGGGCAACCAATCGATTTCAGAGTTATTAAGTCCTCCCAACTCGCGTAATAACTTGTAGTCCGCTCCATGTTCAATCATCCTTTGACCGAATAATGCCTCATATGGCGACATTGTCAAAGCTGAATGAACAGTTGTGCGTAAAGCACTACTAATGGATGACAAATGCACATCCCAATTAGTTTGTTTAGGATCTACATAAGATCTTACTGCAGCTAATATGGACCTATTAACCCTCTCGCTGGCATTAGCTTGAGGTGCATAAATCGCCGTCTTATAATGTTTGACACCAAACATTTTCAACATTTCTTTAAAATCTTTAGAAATTAATTGCGTTCCGTTATCGGATAAGATACTCTCGGGTACACCATATAAAAGAAAAATGTCTTCACGTAAAAACTTGATAACTGCTGCAGCTGTGGCTCGCTTAAGGGGTTTAATAAACACAAACTTTGTGAGTTGGTCTAAAGCAATATCGATGAAAGCATTCCCATTCCTGGATCTTGGATAAGGACCAAGGAAATCCACATATAAATGTTGGAAGGGCCTCTCAACTTTAAAACTCTCTCCCATTTCAGCTCGTAAAGTCTGGTTGGAAGCTTTTGTTGGCTTGCATGTTTCACAACGATCAACATATTGCTTCACCTGTGAAAACATACCAGGCCAATATATAATATAATCTTTCCCTTAACCTATACAATGTCTTAACGACACCACCATGAGAAGCTCTGGGCGGATTATGCGCCATGGAAATTACAGATTCTGTCATAATAGACGGTAACCATAACTTCCATGCCAGATCATCCAATAGAGGATTCCCAACTGCATGTTTTGTTCTTTTATAAATGTATCCTTCAGATACCTTCAAGTCTGGTAATCGATCCTGCTCTTTGCTGATGTGACTGATAAGCTGTAAGTATTTTTCGGACTTGAATCCCGGATCGTCTAGGTCAATGTGGAGCACCTCCTCGGTTTCGACTTGTGCAACACTGGATATATAGCTCTCTGCCGTTAAAGCATCAGCTTCGTACACTCTAGAAAGAGCGTCAGGTACCACGTTAAGTGTTCCTTTCCTGTTCAACCACGAAGTCGAACCCTTGAAGACTCATACTCCACCTGGCCAGACGACCGGTAGGGTCCTTCATGTTCATCAACCATTTCAGGCTTGAGTGATCAGTAATTACCTGAATTTATATCCTTCGATATATGAACGGAATTTCTGAATTCCTAAAAACGCAGCGAGGCATTCGCGTTCGGTAACGGTGTAGTTCCTCTGCGCAGCATTCAATTTCTGAGAGAAGTAGTAAATGGGGCGTTCAGCTCCGTTCTCATCTCGCTGGCAAAGTACACATCCGATACCGGACGCTGATGCATCGCATAAAATAATAAACTCCTTCTCGAAATCAGGGTTTATCAGAACAGGTGTTGTTGTAAGTGCTTGCTTGATGTTTTCGAATGCTGTCTGAGCTTCGGAATTGAAACAAAACTTCGATTTCTCTACATTAATAGTGAGTCCTGCTCTATCCAACTCCCTACTAATGATCTTCAAAACTGCTATGTGTTCCTCGAAAGTTTTCGTCACCACTAAAAGGTCGTCTAAATATACGAAGACTCGGTCCTGCAACTCGCGTGGAACTACTAAATTCATCAAATACGTTAAACTTTGAGCGGCGTTACAAAGACCGAAAGGCATCACGTTGAATTGATACAACGGCCTTCCTGGAACCGTAAAGGCTGTCTTTTCCTTCGCGCTCTCCTCCAGTGGTATCTGCCAGTACGCATCTTTCAAATCCACGCTCGATATGAAACGTGTCTCTGAAAGAGGTGACAGCAGTCCCTCGATGTGCGCAATAGGACGCGCATCTATCCTGGTAACCATATTGACTTTTCTGAAGTCCAAGCAAAGTCGATCCTTGCCAGGCTTGCGTACAAGCACTACAGGTGAGGACCATGGACTATTGCTTTCTTCAATAACCCCTAGTGAAAGCATGCGGTCTACTTCTGCGTACATCAGAGACTGCACCACTGGGGAGACCGGATAATACCTTTGCTTGATTGGAGGAGCATCCCCCGTATCAATACCGTGTTTTACCCAATCTGTTTTGCCTAAACCCTTTAGTGTGAATGACGGAAAACTTCGTATCACATCTTCGAGTTTAGCATTCTCTACATTCGTCAACTTACACTTATTGACTAACTTATCCTTTACTTCAACATCAGGTTGAAATGACAAACTGGAAATTACATTTGGCGCAATTTGAAATTTGGACCAAAAATCGACTCCTAAGTATAAACGTTGTGCTAATGTCGGAACGACATAAAAACTCATGCTATGAGTAGCACCTTTATACTTAACGTCCGTGGTAATTAATCCACAATTTTTTTGTTTCTGCCCGTCAGCGGTTGAAACACTTGAATTAACCTTTTTAATCTTAATATTTTTATTGGACAAGTAAGTTAAAACATCAGCGCCAAGGCAACTGATACTTGCGCCAGAGTCTAATAGACACAATATCTTGTCTCCAAAAATTTCAACGTTGACATAAGGGCGAGGATCTCCAGATTCTCTTTCTAATGTCGTTGAAGCAATGTTCTTATATAGTAGTCTTTTTTCCTTAAATCTGATTCGAGTTCGTCTAATACGATTAGACAATTCAGGATAATTCATTATTCGCTTTCGGACTTCATAATAATTTCTAAGCCTTTCATGAAATGGCTTTCTTATAAATTCATTTTTCTTAACATTACAATTCAAATTATTTGGTGTTGTTGCATTAACAACAAGTTTATTAATTGGTTTTAAAATAGTAACAGGAGTTTTGAGAGTAGAAGATTCTTCGGCACTTAAAACTCCGGGCTCATTTGTTCGGAGCGAACCCCCCGGATATTGGGTTGTTCCTCCTTAAGTTTCCCTGACATTTTGGACAAGTAGGAAAAATAACGTTTTCCAAACCACAACGGAAACAAAACTTTCTATCAACAGGTTTATTGCATTCCCTGAACCCATGCCCTACACTTAAGCAATTCCAACACTTCCAAGTGTTCTTATCTCTGTGTACATTATGTACAGCTTCTACACTTGAAGTTCAAGCTACAGTTAAATCATCTGACTCTTCCACAACTTCGTTTACGAAACGTTTTGTCGGAACTCGGTGCGTGTTCGGCACAAAAGAGGGTCGCGTGCTCTCCTGTCGATCGAGAAACTTTTCAATTGTTCGGCATACATATGCCATCTGTCTAAGACTATGAGTACTGAAAGTAATGAGTAGCTCACCCATTCGTCTTTTCACATTCGTCTTTATAATCTCAATAATTTCTCTCTCCGACTTCGGAACACGCATCCTCGAATTAATCGACATCAGTGAGTCGTAAAAATCATTGAACGATTCACCTGACTGCTGCTTTCGATCTGAAAGCTTTCAAGACAATTCGGAGTCTGTTTCGAGACTACGAAATTGTTCGATCAAACCGGACTGAAGCGAACTCCAAGAAGTGTGTGGATTACTCTTCAAGTGCATCCAGTACCATGACTCCGCTTGTCCTGACACAAAATGATGAAAATTCACCGTCAACTCATCCCATGGAACACCATAACTATACCTAACGCGTTTTAATCTGAATAGAAAGTCATCGACCGACATATTGCGGCCGTCAAATCTAATTCCCCACTTATGGTATTGCGGAAATTTGCTATATGACGTGGCGTTAGAAGGTACTTGTCTCCTGGGTGATGAAGCTTCCGGAGAATTATCTAAATTAATCGCATTCATCAGCTGACGTGCGTAGAGACTAAAATCATCCACCACCGGTCAAAAGACTCAATTATCTACCACCTCCTAACCCTTTCTATGCTATCGCTTTAAGTAAAGTGATCATTAGCAACAGTCAACCAAGAATAATAACTCTTCGGTCCGGACAAATGACTCAAATATACCTATCACGAGAGGTAGAGAAATAATAGTGAAGCTAACGCAACAGACAGAAGTCAGGAATCTATCGACCAACTTCCCGGACATATAGTCTTCATTACTAAACTCCGATGACGTTCCTCTAGCAAAAGAAAAGTACTACTTAAAAAAAAACTTCCTCAAAACAAATTTCAATAATGAAAAATTTCCAAAAGAAAAATTAATTTCCCCGAAAACTTTTCGAAACAACTTAATACAATACAAAATCTAAACTTTCAAAAACTTATCTCAAGACGTTCTTCAGGCCCCACGTTGGGCGCCATTCTGTAACGTAAATTAAAAAAAAAATGAAATAAACAGGAAATAAAGAAACACAACGAAACTTCAGGCAACCTACTAAAATATCCTTCACAGTGATCTCATATAAGACGCCATTAAGTAACGTCAATGATGACCTTAAATCCTAGAATACAAGGAATAGTACAAATGTGAGCTGAAATATACTTTACCATCAAACCTGCTGATGAGAGACCACGGCCTCTATCAGTTGACGCCTGCAACGCTTACAAGTGAATAAATCTTAGAGGAACCAACTACAGTCTCCCATAGACAGTGTCCTCCCGTGCTGAATGAAACTTACCGCAGTATCAAATAAAGACCTCCCTGGTTCCTGCCAGAGACCTGCGACACTTTTACTCATGCCAACAACTGATCTACTTCCTTATAAGCATCGGCCCATTTCCTTTGTATTCCCCTTCATTCCCCTTTCCACTCACAGAAACTTACTCTCTTCGATCTGTTCCGTAAACTTTTTACAGACCGTCAAGTAAAACCTACTGTTGCAAACTATAGATGAAGCAGTTTGCCCTTCTACTAATATACCTACAACAAAACCCAAAGACAAAACCTAATAACTCACTACAATACCAAATTCTTTAAGAAATGTACACTGGTTCGGTCGCCTTGGACACTAGTCCCAATGCGATTCCTTAATGAATCCAAAGTGGAAAGGCTGTAACTCTGTTCAAACCACAAGACTGTCCCATAGAGAACTCTCTCTATGACCACAGATCCACTTGGTAGAGACAGAGAAACATTTGGGTTGTGATCGACCTCCGCATCCGGTTCGCACGCACGCCCTCAACTAGCTCACAAGGGTCGTGCATTCTTGCTCAGGGATCGACAACGTTGTTACCTCTTTTAACCAGTGCGAACCTACTGAAGTTTTAGATGTTTGAAAACTCAGAAAAACTAATTTAAATATTCTTTGCTGGGGCCTGATCAACAAACGCTGAGACATAAGTAGTTCCGAAAGTATAATCGAGCTGGAAGGCCTCCTCGACCTAGAAAGTGTAATGTAAAAGACGCAAGAGAGAACAGCACTAATAGTGAGCCGCTATACAAAAAGTATCTTTAGATGTTCGAAGATAAAGCGCTATGGCTCAGTCAGCTTATCGGGCGCAAATGATTAAAGAATGAAACTGACTAGTCTAGTAGATCAGCACCTACTCACACTCTTATAAACTGGGAAGGAGGAGAAGATGTTATAATTTTCCCCCTTCTGGCTTCTATACCCACCCATGAGGAATCGATTCATCATCTCGAATCTAATTTCCACCATTGACCCACGGTGCCAAATGACCATAAAAGACTGTCATTGTAAAATAAATGTTTAGGGTCCCCAAATATGATAAACGACAAGCAAAAATACTTGTCTAAACCATCACACTAAAACTCAATAACGACCTATTCGTTAACCAAAAACTTAAACTCGACAAACTACACTACACTTCCATGATATGTTAATCCACCTTTCCATCCGCACGAGAGGTATGTCCACCCCTCCCAACGTACTTACTTAATATTTTATTAAATTTTTCTTACAACTATTGAATTCCTTAACAAAGTCTAAATTATTCAAAAACTAACTTGATAACCTTATAAGTCCTAAACTAATTTATGTAAAATCTAGATAATCTTCATCAAGGTATTAACTTGATCTTAAATCAAAGAAAGTTAAGATGAAGTTGTTCTTAACGACCAATTATGTATATGTTTGTACGCTTTAACTGTACGCGAAGCAACTTTTAGCTTCGTACAATGTATTGGTATGGTTCTTTCAAAAAAAAAAAAAAATATTTCGCTGAAGAGAAATGTACTAATAGTAGCATCAATCTTAGCTCGCTTGTACTCTCGATGAGTAATATAAAAAAAAAGTTGTTTTAGTTGATTCTTGTCAACTTCTAAATCTTTAAGAATCTTTTGAAATATACTCTGTTATCATTGGTTCAAAAGCATCTTGTCATCAAGTGATGTTACACTTGGTTAAAACGAAACTAAAACGACACGAAAACTGACTTTACGTTTGGATATGTACAAAGAAAAAGTATGCGAGGATGTGAAAATTCTAACGAAACCCAAAAAAAAGGAAACCAGAGAACATGGGACGTTAGCCCAAGGGTTTATGCTTTGGAAATGAGACAAGGGAGATAGTAAGAGAGATAGATTGAAATGATATAATATTATGATTCAAAGAATATGGTTTATCAAAAATATTTCAATATAATATAATACAAATATAGTTAACAGACGTGATGGATGGGGAGAGCTCTCTGGAACCAGACGCTGAAAAGTTAAAAAGTTATTATTTAAAGAGATGTTACTACTTTAACCATATGTAAGATCATACTCATATAGCACTACTCTATAACCTTGTACTGTATCGTTTCCTTTCTCGAAAACAATGATGAGTGGCTTTTACTCATCCAATAATTTTCACACAAAAGGTGTATTATTTTTAAGTGACCGGTATAGCGTCACCGCACTGTAGTTGTAGCTTCCAACTATTAATGATATCCAAGACAAACTGATATTACACAATATGCACACACAAAGAATGTAAAGTGACTAATTGAGGTAGGTCAGTACTAATGTACTTTAAGATTCCGTGAAGGAAGAAGAAAATCTTCTATGACCTCTTCAATAAGACTTCAAAAGTCTTCCAGCTGGACACGAAACAAAGCCAAAGCTGAAGTGAGTAAAGTAATAAGTGGGGGACTGAAAAGTTCCAAACGAAAAAAAAGTGTCTAGGGAGTTACATATTCCACTAGATCAGTGATAAATACAAAAGAAAATACCGAAGAATGAAGAAAGTGGTGTTGTATAGACACAAACACGGACAGGATAGTTCAAAAGAAATGGATTTGGAGAATCAGTCTCGAAGGACAGTGAATAGTATAGCTCGGTACTATAACCGATGGAATGCGTTGCATATGGTCTATAGGGAAACGTTGCAAAATCCAAGTATAGATACTAATGTAACATACGTACACACAAATCAGACCAGTAACCAACAGGAAGTTCGAAAACGAAATCAATCCTGGGAATCTGACTGTAATTTAAGACACCATAAAAAAAAGTAAAAGCGCCGTGAAGGCAGTGAGAAAATAATAAAAAAAAAAAAAATTACGTTGGATTCGATGAGTCCGAAGAGGATCTCAACCGGTAAGAAAAAACTTCACTTTACTCAATAGACAACACAAAAACACATATTTTCACAAGACTAAATATTATTTTTCAGAATTTCACTTATTATATGTAATGATCTTTTCTTAAAATGGTAAGTATAGAGATGTTTCATTAAGATAAAGATAATATAAATAAATTCATATATAAGCATAGGTACGACGATTAAATTTCCATCAAAAGTAATTAAATGAGCTTCTTATGGCTCTATATGCGAGCGGTTCCACCGTCCGTGGACATATGTATGATAGCTCGAGTGTTTGCACTTGCAGGTTAATGCTGGTCGCAGGAAAAATGTTGTGGCTTGGACGTACTATGCGTCATGTCAAGCGTGTGCTCTTTTATGTATATAACCAGGGGTTTTCGGGTGCACGAAAAACATGGACAAAAGAAATAACAAATATGTTACCTGATATGGCCAATAATGTGGCTGAAAATATTTCTTTAATTTTTCTTTAATATATAGATGATTCACATGTGTGGTCATATAGACCGAGTACCATGCGGTTCGAAAATACGTTCCGTAGAACCATGTGGTTCAACCAAAACTACGTAGTAGAATCCCTCGTGGCTCCTGTATGTCGGAGGAAAAATTGATGAGGCGACGAACTGCGTCGTAGCAGTATAATCAGCATGTAAAGATGTTTTAAAAGTTGGCTGGACCCGTATAGGATGAAGGATATACCAGCGTGGTCCTAATAGAGGACTGATAATTCTGCTCCCGCGTTGCCATGAACTGCTATTTCATGGATATACACAAAAATAATTTCTAGGGTCGGTTCCTGCCCTGCCCCAGTACCCTAGTGAATATAAAAAGTAAATTTTATAAGTCACTATTTGTACAAATTTAGATGCTTCCTTTGGAAATCAAAGGAAAAAGCATCGGCGACAAAATTAAATGTCCGCCATGAAGTTGGCTGACAAAAAAAAACTCAAAAAAAAAACTCACCTAAAAGGGTTTTTTTTTTCTCGGCTAGTTGCACAATATTAATTGCAATTGCAATTAATTAAATTCCCTTAATAAAGGATATAATGTATTTGTAATGAATTTCTCACTCGCGAGCAAATTTACTAGTATTGTATTAATTAATTCTGCTGCATAAAAATATTACTTCAAAAACTTTTATATGAAATGACTTAATCGGATGAGGGTTGAAAACTTAATGAATTGGCACAGACAATATTTCTGAAGCCACGCCTCTGTCCGGTTTCCAATAGCAACAATAATGACTGGACGATACTTTTCTCGCGTTCTTTTAGTTAACAATAGATTTGCGTTCTGAAAAGTTAACAATGCAGTGCGTTTAGTGTTACGTAACAACGTAAAGCTACTTCGCACTGACAATTATGTAAGTATAAAAATTGCTTTTATTGACATTTAACTTCATTTCTGTCACTTTATTTTGATGTCATAATGTTCGTGAAGGTTAGTAGAATGAATTTGTGTCATATTTTTTCAAGTATGAGAGAATTTTTGTAAATGTCAAATTTTGACATTTGACTTATTTTGGACTAAAATTGATTCTAATTTGACACATTCACTTCTCAATCATAAATAATGTCATGTAGATGACGTTAAACTCATTTTAAGCGAACAAATAACTAGTTATAGTTATATCAAAATGTCAGTCAAGGTGTGATGACTGTACTGACTATGAATTATTGAAATAGACTGAAATTCTTCGTTGGACGGTTGTAATGTGCATATAAATCATGATTCCTATGGAATACATGATGGATATAGACATTTCAACTACCAACTGTCATAATCTGTCAAAACGAAATAAATTGATTTTCAACGAATTAACCATAATTGTACTTTTGGTCGGAACGGGCTTCTGTTTTAGCATTGGACATGCATTTTGAAGTTCATTCCAATAGGATTTCCCAGAGAAACAGAAAGATAGCGTAAAAGAGGAGACGAAGCGTCTAAGTGGACGGACAGTAATCACGAAGCAGAAACGAAAATGCCGGAAGTGTTCGTCAGCCATAATCCTTCTGCACGCTGGCATGTAGCAAGAGAATGTGCCAGAAAGAGTGCGTCTGAGCTCACTTCAAATTTTCTCGCTTCGGATTTTTCCATTTTTGATGGAGTTCAGTGAAGATTATGACAGAATGGTTCTGACATAGGATAATTCCTTATCGAATTTCGTTTTTTGGTGTAGAAAATGGGCAACTAATGTCATTCTTAAAATTTTTGAAATTTCCCGATTTTCCAAAGGGAAATGTCATTAATTAGATGGACGAATCGAGTTTCCTAAAATTGCCGCAAGGTGACACCAGTGTTGCGGTGACAAAGTTTTCCCTACAAATCTCAAGGATCGAGACGAGTATCAACTTGACTAGATACTTGTGAAAAAGGACAACTTGTGTCTACCTATATCTCTATCACCCTAATCAATTTCCTTCTTGACTAAAAAAAAATCTGAAGCTACAAATTACTTGTCGCAACTATTAACTCTCTCAACTTCTTCTTCTATCTACCTCATTGTTATGCTATACTACCTTTTATAAAAGTGAAATAACATGAAACAATTATACACAAAAAAAAAATTACACAAGAGTCTCGTGCACAGCTGAGTAGCCGGGCATGAGAAAAATAAAACTATTTTTATCACAGTATGATTTATTTTTTTAAATCCTTAGTATGAGAAGTGGTCACGTACCCTTTCTCATCTTCTACATCGTATAAGTTGTTACCTCGTGTCTTAACAACTGTTACTTTAATAAACTTTGGCGAAAGCTTAGCGCTAAAATGTTTATTCACATCACTCAAAACTATGTTCCTTTTGTAGATGACATCCCCCACCTGAAAATCAACTGCACGACTTCTGAGATTATAAACTTTCTCATAAGCATCGTGTGTTCTCTTCTAACGCTGTCTTCAAATAGGTATGAAGAATATTCATCTTCGCCACCTTGGGCAACCAATCGATTTCAGAGTTATTAAGTCCTCCCAACTCGCGTAATAACTTGTAGTCCGCTCCATGTTCAATCATCCTTTGACCGAATAATGCCTCATATGGCGACATTGTCAAAGCTGAATGAACAGTTGTGCGTAAAGCACTACTAATGGATGACAAATGCACATCCCAATTAGTTTGTTTAGGATCTACATAAGATCTTACTGCAGCTAATATGGACTTATTAACCCTCTCGCTGGCATTAGCTTGAGGTGCATAAATCGCCGTCTTATAATGTTTGACACCAAACATTTTCAATATTTCTTTAAAATCTTTAGAAATAAATTGCGTTCCGTTATCGGATAAGATACTCTCGGGTACACCATATAAAAGAAAAATGTCTTCACGTAAAAACTTGATAACTGCTGCAGCTGTGGCTCGCTTAAGGGGTTTAATAAACACAAACTTTGTGAGTTGGTCTTAAGCAATAACGATGAAAACATTCCCATTCCTGGATCTTGGATAAGGACCAAGGAAATCCACATATAAATGTTGGAAGGGCCTCTCAACTTTAAAACTCTCTCCCATTTCAGCTCGTAAAGTCTGGTTGGAAGCTTTTGTTGTCTTGCATGTTTCACAACGATCAACATATTGCTTCACCTGTGAAAACATACCAGGCCAATATAATCTTTCCCTTAACCTATACAATGTCTTAACGACACCACCATGAGAAGCTCTGGGCGGATTATGCGCCATGGAAATTACAGATTCTGTCATACTAGACGGTAACCATAACTTCCATGCCAGATCATCCAATAGAGGATTCCCAACTGCATGTTTTGTTCTTTTATAAATGTATCCTTCAGATACCTTCAAGTCTGGTAATCGATCCTGCTCTTTGCTGATGTGACTGATAAGCTGTAAGTATTCTTCGGACTTGAATCCCGGATCGTCTAGGTCAATGTGGAGCACCTCCTCGGTTTCGACTTGTGCAACACTGGATATATAGCTCTCTGCCGTTAAAGCATCAGCTTCGTACACTCTAGAAAGAGCGTCAGGTACCACGTTAAGTGTTCCTTTCCTGTGTTCAACCACGAAGTCGAACCCTTGAAGTCTCATACTCCACCTGGCCAGACGACCGGTAGGGTCCTTCATGTTCATCAACCATTTCAGGGTTGAGTGATCAGTAATTACCTTGAATTTATATCCTTCGATATATGAACGGAATTTCTTAATTCCTAAAAACGCAGCGAGGCATTCGCGTTCGGTAACGGTGTAGTTCCTCTGCGCAGCATTCAATTTCTGAGAGAAGTAGTAAATGGGGCGTTCAGCTCCGTTCTCATCCCGCTGGCAAAGTACACATCCGATACCGGACGCTGATGCATCGCATAAAATAATAAACTCCTTCTCGAAATCAGGGTTTATCAGAACAGGTGTTGTTGTAAGTGCTTTCTTGATGTTTTCGAATGCTGTCTGAGCTTCGGAATTGAAATCGAAAGCCTTACCTTTCTTAAGAGTATCAGTGAGTGGGGCAGTCAAGGTTGAACAATTTTCCACAAACCTCCGATACCAACCAGCCATTCCTAAGAAACGCCTAACTTGGCGAGTGGTTGTCGGCATCGGGAAGTTGATAATAGCAGCAACCTTATCAGGATCTGCTTTCAAACATCCTTGTCCCACTTTGTATCCTAAGTATTGTAATTCTTCGAAACAAAACTTCGATTTCTCTACATAAATAGTGAGTCCTGCTCTATCCAACTCCCTACTAATGATCTTCAAAACTGCTATGTGTTCCTCGAAAGTTTTCGTCACCACTAAAAGGTCGTCTAAATATACGAAGACTCGGTCCTGCAACTCGCGTGGAACTACTAAATTCATCAAATACGTTAAACTTTGAGCGGCGTTACAAAGACCGAAAGGCATCACGTTGAATTGATACAACGGCCTTCCTGGAACCGTAAAGGCTGTCTTTTCCTTCGCGCTCTCCTCCAGTGGTATCTGCCAGTACGCATCTTTCAAATCCACGCTCGATATGAAACGTGTCTCTGAAAGACGTGACAGCAGTCCCTCGATGTGCGCAATAGGACGCGCATCTTTCCTGGTAACCATATTGACTTTTCTGAAGTCCAAGCAAAGTCGATCCTTGCCAGGCTTGCGTACAAGCACTACAGGTGAGGACCATGGACTATTGCTTTCTTCAATAACCCCTAGTGAAAGCATGCGGTCTACTTCTGCGTACATCAGAGACTGCACCACTGGGGAGACCGGATAATACCTTTGCTTGATTGGAGGAGCATCCCCCGTATCAATACCGTGTTTTACCCAATCTGTTTTGCCTAAACCCTTTAGTGTGAATGACGGAAAACTTCGTATCACATCTTCGAGTTTAGCATTCTCTACATTCGTCAACTTACACTTATTGACTAACTTATCCTTTACTTCAACATCAGGTTGAAATGACAAACTGGAAATTACATTTGGCGCAATTTGAAATTTGGACCAAAAATCAACTCCTAAGTATAAACGTTGTGCTAATGTCGGAACGACATAAAAACTCATGCTATGAGTAGCACCTTTATACTTAACGTCCGTGGTAATTAATCCACAATTTTTTTGTTTCTGCCCGTCAGCGGTTGAAACACTTGAATTAACCTTTTTAATCTTAATATTTTTATTGGACAAGTAAGTTAAAACATCAGCGCCAAGGCAACTGATACTTGCGCCAGAGTCTAATAGACACAATATCTTGTCTCCAAAAATTTCAACGTTGACATAAGGGCGAGGATCTCCAGATTCTCTTTCTAATGTCGTTGAAGCAATGTTCTTATATAGTAGTCTTTTTTCCTTAAATCTGATTCGAGTTCGTCTAATACGATTAGACAATTCAGGATAATTCATTATTCGCTTTCGGACTTCATAATAATTTCTAAGCCTTTCATGAAATGGCTTTCTTATAAATTCATTTTTCTTAACATTACAATTCAAATTATTTGGTGTTGTTGCATTAACAACAAGTTTATTAATTGGTTTTAAAATAGTAACAGGAGTTTTGAGAGTAGAAGATTCTTCGGCACTTAAAACTCCGGGCTCATTTGTTCGGAGCGAACCCCCCCGGATATTGGGTTGTTCCTCCTTAAGTTTCCCTGACATTTTGGACAAGTAGGAAAAATAACGTTTTCCAAACCACAACGGAAACAAAACTTTCTATCAACAGGTTTATTGCATTCCCTGAACCCATGCCCTACACTTAAGCAATTCCAACACTTCCAAGTGTTCTTATCTCTGTGTACATTATGTACAGCTTCTACACTTGAAGTTCAAGCTACAGTTAAATCATCTGACTCTTCCACAACTTCGTTTACGAAACGTTTTGTCGGAACTCGGTGCGTGTTCGGCACAAAAGAGGGTCGCGTGCTCTCCTGTCGATCGAGAAACTTTTCAATTGTTCGGCATACATATGCCATCTGTCTAAGACTATGAGTACTGAAAGTAATGAGTAGCTCACCCATTCGTCTTTTCACATTCGTCTTTATAATCTCAATAATTTCTCTCTCCGACTTCGGAGCACGCATCCTCGAATTAATCGACATCAGTGAGTCGTAAAAATCATTGAACGATTCACCTGACTGCTGCTTTCGATCTGAAAGCTTTCGAGACAATTCGGAGTCTGTTTCGAGACTACGAAATTGTTCGATCAAACCGGACTGTACATCCAGTACCATGACTCCGCTTGTCCTGACACAAAATGATGAAAATTCACCGTCAACTCATCCCATGGAACACCATAACTATACCTAACGCGTTTTAATCTGAATAGAAAGTCATCGACCGACATATTGCGGCCGTCAAATCTAATTCCCCACTTATGGTATTGCGGAAATTTGCTATATGACGTGGCGTTAGAAGGTACTTGTCTCCTGGGTGATGAAGCTTCCGGAGAATTATCTAAATTAATCGCATTCATTTGCGTAAGAAAATCGTCTAAGTTAGAACCGTTAGCCATATCTACTGGGTGTCCTGAAGGAGCATTCCGAGTAAGACCTGGTTCATTGTTTGGGGTTGGATAGTTTTCCAAATTTCTAGATAAATTACGTATTTGATCTGTAGGATTGCCTGTATTTGTTCTGTTCGGAACGTCAGCTATTCTGACCCTATTTGTCGCTTGACTAACTGCTTGCCTAGGTGCGAGATTTTGAGAAGTAGAGGGTTGATTGCTTGAAGAAGGAGGTATGGATTGAAATAAGTTTGTCAATTGCTCAAGAAGTTGAGCTTGACTTTGTAGTATTTCGTCTTTCATGACTCGCCTATCCTCTTCTCGGTGTGATTCAACTGTCGCTGTAATCATCTCTTGAAGAGTAAGAGAATCTTCGGTTACATTGCGTCTATTGTCAAAACTATCGTTGACGACACGACCATTGACATTACCAAGAGGCATAGTACCGTCATTGATCCCTAAAGGACTAGATTCATCTTCAATTCTCATATCACCTCTTCTCTGATCTTCACCGTTACCTGCAGCTTGTGGATCAGCCATAATTATAACGTCTAAAAACCTTGAATTATAAGTGCTCGGACGGATTAATCTCCTATTCCCACTACTCATTCAACTGTGCTAGTAAAACTCTTGTATAAACACAAAACTAATGAAACACAATCGAAGTGACTAAAAAAAAATAAACAGTGCTTAAAATTAAAGTATTTGTAGTGAAACGGTTCACTTAGTAATTCAAATCAAAAAATATAGTCCTACAAAGAGAAGGCTCCTTGTAGACTAGAAAAGATCCTACAAAAAAAAAGTTTGACTCTTAAAGAAAATATTTCAAAATTTCTTCAAAGTCAAAAAGTACTTTACAATATACTAACTATTCTTATCTTGTTTTTGAATCGTAATCTGAATTCAATAATTACAGATTCAAATCAAAACTAAACGTATGTACTAATAACTAAACTAACTTCTCAGAAACTAGCCTGAAAGTTACTAAACTTAAAAATAAAGTAAATATTATTTGGGTGTGGCGACAACGCCAAAAAAAATCTAAACTATAATCGATTGCAACACTGCAAAAATATCTCAAAAAACTTGGGCAACACTACCACTAAAAATCTCAAAAACCGCGACACCGCGAAAATTACCAGAATTTATCTTAGTTAACGTCTCTAAGACAAACTCCAAACTCACAAAAACTCAGGACTTCCTTTTAGTTAACGTCTCTAAAAGAAAAATCCCTACCAAAACCAGAATTCCTTTTTCAGTTACGTCCCTGAAAAATAATTCCAAAACTATACTCAAAATATCGAAAACTGCAAAACTTTCTATAAACCTTGTAATGACTTCTTACAAAATCTATTTTATACTCAAAATTAATTTTTTTTAAATCTCAACAATAATTCATTCACGTTAGGGAGTGGACATTCCCCCAGTGCGTAATAGATTAATAACATATCACAAAAAAAAGACGTTAGCTTGATTGTTACATAACAATCAACTAACAAAAAAAACTTAGTTTGTGTGTCTTTAAACTATTCGTGCTCAACACAAAAACTAAATCTGCTAAATTCAATGGATAGTGACTCTTCATTTCATTATGCTACTGCAGACGTGCGTAGGGACTATTGATCACCCACCACCGGTTAGCACTTCATAAAATGAATTATCAACCATTCATCAAATCTAACCGTCAAAAATCTTCATAAAATTCTCTAAAAAAAAAAAGTAAAAATGAAAAAGTATTATTGAAGTAGAAAACATGGATTATTCAGTGACGATAAAGTAGCTTCTGCAGCTGACGTGCGTAGAGACTAAAATCATCCACCACCGGTCAAAAGACTCAATTATCTACCACCTCCTAACCCTTTCTATGCTATCGCTTTAAGTAAAGTGATCATTAGTAACAGTCAACCAAGAATAATAACTCTTCGGTCCGGACAAATGACTCAAATATACCTATCACGAGAGGTAGAGAAATAATAGTGAAGCTAACGCAACAGACAGAAGTCAGGAATCTATCGACCAACTTCCCGGACATATAGTCTTCATTACTAAACTCCGATGACGTTCCTCTAGCAAAAGAAAAGTACTACTTAAAAAAAAACTTCCTCAAAACAAATTTCAATAATGAAAAATTTATTTCCCCGAAAACTTTTCGAAACAACTTAATACAATACAAAATCTAAACTTTCAAAAACTTATCTCAAGACGTTCTTCAGGCCCCACGTTGGGCGCCATTCTGTAACGTAAATTAAAAAAAAATGAAATAAACAGGAAATAAAGAAACACAACGAAACTTCAGGCAACCTACTAAAAGATCCTTCACAGTGATCTCATATAAGACGCCATTAAGTAACGTCAATGATGACCTTAAATCCTAGAATACAAGGAATAGTACAAATGTGAGCTGAAATATACTTTACCATCAAACCTGCTGAGGAGAGACCACGGCCTCTATCAGTTGACGCCTGCAACGCTTACAAGTGAATAAATCTTAGAGGAACCAACTACAGTCTCCCATAGACAGTGTCCTCCCGTGCTGAATGAAACTTACCGCAGTATCAAATAAAGACCTCCCTGGTTCCTGCCAGAGACCTGCGACACTTTTACTCATGCCAACAACTGATCTACTTCCTTATAAGCATCGGCCCATTTCCTTTGTATTCCCCTTCATTCCCCTTTCCACTCACAGAAACTTACTCTCTTCGATCTGTTCCGTAAACTTTTTACAGACCGTCAAGTAAAACCTACTGTTGCAAACTATAGATGAAGCAGTTTGCCCTTCTACTAATATACCTACAACAAAACCCAAAGACAAAACCTAATAACTCACTACAATACCAAATTCCTTAAGAAATGTACACTGGTTCGGTCGCCTTGGACACTAGTCCCAATGCGATTCCTTAATGAATCCAAAGTGGAAAGGCTGTAACTCTGTTCAAACCACAAGACTGTCCCATAGAGAACTCTCTCTATGACCACAGATCCACTTGGTAGAGACAGAGAAACATTTGGGTTGTGATCGACCTCCGCATCCGGTTCGCACGCACGCCCTCAACTAGCTCACAAGGGTCGTGCATTCTTGCTCAGGGATCGACAACGTTGTTACCTCTTTTAACCAGTGCGAACCTACTGAAGTTTTAGATGTTTGAAAACTCAGAAAAACTAATTTAAATATTCTTTGCTGGGGCCTGATCAACAAACGCTGAGACATAAGTAGTTCCGAAAGTATAATCGAGCTGGAAGGCCGACTCGACCTAGAAAGTGTAATGTAAAAGACGCAAGAGAGAACAGCACTAATAGTGAGCCGCTATACAAAAAGTATCTTTAGATGTTCGAAGATAAAGCGCTATGGCTCAGTCAGCTTATCGGGCGCAAATGATTAAAGAATGAAACTGACAAGTGGAGTAGATCAGCACCTACTCACACTCTTATAAACTGGGAAGGAGGAGAAGATGTTATAATTTTCCCCCTTCTGGCTTCTATACCCACCCATGAGGAATCGATTCATCATCTCGAATCTAATTTCCACCATTGACCCACGGTGCCAAATGACCATAAAAGACTGTCATTGTAAAATAAATGTTTAGGGTCCCCAAATATGATAAACGACAAGCAAAAATACTTGTCTAAACCATCACACTAAAACTCAATAACGACCTATTCGTTAACCAAAAACTTAAACTCGACAAACTAAAACGTTATAAACCGAATTATTTTATTAAATTTTTCTTACAACTATTGAATTCCTTAACAAAGTCTAAATTATTCAAAAACTAACTTGATAAACTTATAAATCCTAAACTAATTTATGTAAAATCTAGATAATCTTCATCAAGGTATTAACTTGATCTTAAATCAAAGAAAGTTAAGATGAAGTTGTTCTTAACGACCAATTATGTATATGTTTGTACGCTTTAACTGTACGCGAAGCAACTTTTAGCTTCGTACAATGTATTGGTATGGTTGTCTTTCAAAAAAAAAAAAAAATATTTCGCTGAAGAGAAATGTACTAATAGTAGCATCAATCTTAGCTCGCTTGTACTCTCGATGAGTAATAAAAAAAAAGTTGTTTTAGTTGATTCTTGTCAACTTCTAAATCTTTAAGAATCTTTTGAAATATACTCTGTTATCATTGGTTCAAAAGCATCTTGTCATCAAGTGATGTTACACTTGGTTAAAACGAAACTAAAACGACACGAAAACTGTCTTTACGTTTGGATATGTACAAAGAAAAAGTATGCGAGGATGTGAAAATTCTAACGAAACCCAAAAAAAAGTAAACCAGAGAACATTTATTTATTTATTTATTTATTTACGTCTAACAAGAGAAACTTTCATAGACTACATTGACATATAAATATATACATTAATAAACTTAATAGTTAACAATCATTATAATAAAAAAAAGTAATTAACATAATAATGACGGAATAAAAGGATTCACGTCAGGGTCATAATAAGACTTTTATAGCATAATCTGGTCATATTGAAATCAATTGAATCATTATATAAATTGAAATTTGTGCATGCTGAAGACACTGGTTCATTTAAACCATAATTAGTAGAATGTTTTGCAATGAAAAGGAAATGTTGTGATCTAGGACGCAAAGTTCGAGACGGAGCATAAACAAAAAACAAGGAAAGAAGATGAGAGCAATCGATGTGGCCAGTTAAAACATCCTGTGCAAATAAAACAGAATAGTATATTCGCCTATTGCTTAAAGGTTTAAGGCCTAATAAGGCGCATCTAGCATCATAGTTTGGCATTTCAGCGTTCCTATACATCCTTCGAAGAGCAAATTTCGTGAACCGTTTTTGGACCCTTTCAATACGAAAAGCATATTTTTGGCAATGCGGACTCCATACAACACAGCAGTATTCCAACCTAGATCGGATCAATGAAATATATAAGGCTTTTAAGGCATATGGATCTTGAAAATCCTTGGTATTTCTATATATGAAACCGAAAAGAGAATTTGCACGTGAAATGATGTAATCATAGTGCATAACAAAATTTAGCTTACAGTCAAAGATGACGCCAAGATCTTTATGACTGTCTTCTCTTTTTAGAATCGTGTTGCTCACAATATATTGAAAATTTATGGGTGAATTTATTCTAGAAAATGTTAGAACGGAGCACTTATTGATATTTAACTGCAGACCATTAAGTGAGCACCAATTTACTACTTTATTAACATCTTCCTGAAGGTCTTTAGCATCAGATAATGAATTGATTGATTTAAATAATTTTAAATCGTCTGCAAAAGGAAGACATTTTGAGTGGTTGATGTAAGAAGGTAGGTCATTAATAAAAAGTAAAAACAGGAGCGGACCCAAGTGGCTGCCTTGGGGAATCCCCGAAAAATTACAAATAACATGAGAGATAGAAGAACCAATCTTAACATATTGAGAACGACCAATCAAATAACTATGGATCCAGCTTAAAATATTCGAGTGGAAACCAAACTGCTCCAACTTCTTCACCAATACTGAATGTTGAACCCGATCAAAAGCTTTCGCAAAATCGGTAAAAACTGTGTCAACTTGACGTCGCTTTTCCATATTCGTGATACAATGGTTTGTAAAAATTGTCAAATTAGTAGCAGTGGATCTTCCACTCACAAAGCCATGCTGATACTACGAAATGTGATTTTTAGCAATCGCAAATAACTTATTTTTAACTGTGGCTTCAAAGATTTTTGGTAAAAGTTGAAGCTTTGCGATTGGTCTATAGTTATCAACATGGTTTTTACAACCGGCTTTGTGAATAGGTGTTATTAGAGAAGTTTTCCAACAATCCAAGAAAATTCCACTGGCTAGAGATTTATTGAAAATTATGCTTAACAGTGTAACTAAGCTTGCTTTGCAGTTGTCAGGTGCTATCTTCGAACATGATTCCAATGACGAAAGTACAGAGAGAATTTCATCTTCAGAAACCGAAAGAGATCCTACATCTACACAATAAGAATTAGAAACTGGTGAAGTGTAATCCAGGGATTCATTTATAAAGTTTGATTGGAAATAAGAAGCAAACATATCACATATGTCCTTCAAATTATTTGCACTGGCACCATTATGCGTCATATACTCTGGAATTCCATATGTATTTTTCTTATTATTGATGTAGGTCCAGAAGGATTTAGAATTTTGTTTTATATTTGATTCGAGAGTCCAAATATACTGCTTGAACATGAATTTTTTTAAAAACTCATATTCAGATCTTAGTTGACGAAATTTGCCTAGGAGAGATGGATTGAACTTACTTCTTTTATACGTTTTAAGCATTGCATTTTTTAATCGAGTTAGACTTTTATTAAACCAGATGGGTTTATTGCTTAGTCTTTTAGATGCTTTAACTGGAACAAATCTAGAGACCGCATCGTCTAATATGTTTCTAAAAATTTGAAAGGCTGAATCTGGATTAGAGGAACCCAGACATACAGGCCAATCAAACTCGTTTAAAAAAACACACAATGATTCATAATCAGCATTAACAAAATCCAATTTATATATTACATTTTATTTTGGTCATTATTTTTCGATGTGTCTAAAGCGTAAAAATCAATTGCTACATGTAAAGCTATGTGATGTATGCTTTTATTTAAAATTGGGAAAGGAGATTCGACGACAGATACGTCCATCTCATTATCAACAAAAATCAAATCTAATATTCTATTAATTGAATTATGTGTAAGATTTCTTTGCGAACAATTTAATGCAGACATAGCATCAACTAACTCAAATTCAACATTACTACTCACATTAAACGGGATTACACATTTATCTTGCTCACAAAAAATCCATTTGATGTTAGGCAGATTGAAATCACCTAATATTACTACGAAAGAGTTGTTTTCTAGACCATCGGCAATTAATTTAATATTTGAGATATGGGTTTTATAAATATTCAAATCGGAATTAGGGGGAATGTATGATAAAAAGAAGTATATATGAATAGTACTAGTAATAGAATTATTGTTAATAATATGGTGATCTAGGCATACACAAATTTGTTCGATGTCGCCTGTTGTTGTTGGTAATATTATTTGTTTGGTTTTAAAGCAGGAACGAAACGCCAGTAAAACACCACCTCCTCTATTAAATCCAGTGAAGGTCGAACAACGATCCTTACGATACACATCAAACTCAGTGGTGAATAATTCGGATGAAGAAATATTCTCATGCAACCAAGTCTCTGTCAAAGCAATGACATCATAATCGCAATCGGCAATAGCGAGGTGAAAATCAGCTACTTTTGTTCTCATTCCACCCACATTGTGATAATAAGTAGAGAGGGAATGAAAATAATTATTGTTCAGACTGGAAGAATGAAAAAACTCGTTTGTGACGTCGGCAGCTGCAGTGGTGGCGGGAGCGATAAGAGCATTTTGTGGGGAATCTAAGTTTGAGCGATTATTTGATGGCCTATTTCGTTTTTTGTATAGAATACGAAAGGGCGAACACGAACACCTTGCGGCCAGCAATCGGAGTGTAAGAGGGATGGGAGTAGTTCATGTGCAACACCCAACTTGAAGTTAATATGATTGAGCTTAGACTTATCGGCATCTCTTTTTAATAAACAATGACAATATAAACTTGAGCGATGAACATTGAAAGTAGATGAGACGTAATCAATTATTGCATCCGAGGTAGTAGATGGCTTGAAAGATGACAAATGCAGCCATTTAAGATGTTTCGCTACTTGCATAATTGTATTCGGGACTGATGATTTAGTTCCAATAATGCACTGACCAGACTCTTTGTGCTTAATTTTAATCCCAGAAGCTGATGGAGCCGCGGCAGGGGAGTTAGTGATGACAGCAAGCGAGTTGGTAATGGCAGCAGGTGCCGTAATGGTGACGGCAGGTGAGTCAATAGCAGCAGCAGATGATTTTATACTGTTTGTATGCGAGGTACTTGCAGCAGCAGATGCGTTATCGAAAGCAGCGATCGACCCGTTGGAGCTAGCTTCGGTTAATATAACAGGGGCATCGGCAGGCAAAATGTTAGCACTACCAACTGAATCTATTTGTTTGGATTTGTCATCATAGGCAGAAGAGATTTTTACATCGGGTCGGGGGGTCTCATTTGATGTAATTTTATTTGAGATTTTTGGTAGAGTACCGGTTTTTTCCGAATTGTTTTTAGACACAAGAGGAGAACCACGGGGTGTCGTATTATTCATGCTCTGAGAAAGAGAGCGCGTAACATTTTTTGCTTTTGAAAAGCTTATGGCGCGCGAAAATAAGTTTTTTATTTCGTTAATTTCTTTTAACATGTTTTCTATTTTTGCACTTAATGTGACAATATTAATAACTTGATTATTACACTTCGGGCAAAAAGACATAATGAGGTTTAATTATTATTTATTTAATTAATGAGAAATCAAGTAGGTATTAACAAAATTGATATATAATTGCGAGACAATATTAAGAACACGACTTTACTCGATCACAGTCACTTCCGCTGAACGATATAATATTATGATTCAAAGAATATGGTTTATCAAAAATATTTCAATATAATATAATAAAAATATAGTTAACAGACGTGATGGATCGGGAGAGCTCTCTGGAACCAGACGCTGAAAAGTTAAAAAGTTATTATGTTACTACTTTAACCATATGTAAGATCATACTCATATAGCACTACTCTATAACCTTGTACTGTATCGTTTCCTTTCTCGAAAACAATGATGAGTGGCTTTTACTCATCCAATAATTTTCACACAAAAGGTGTATTATTTTTAAGTGACCGGTATAGCGTCACCGTACTGTAGTTGTAGCTTCCAACTATTAATGATATCGAAGACAAACAGATATTACACAATATGCACACACAAAGAATGTAAAATGACTAATTGAGGTAGGTCAGTACTAATGTACTTTAAGATTCCGTGAAGGAAGAAAATCTTCTATGACCTCTTCAATAAGACTTCAAAAGTCTTCCAGCTGGACACGAAACAAAGCCAAAGCTGAAGTGAGTAAAGTAATAAGTGGGGGACTGAAAAGTTCCAAACGAAAAAAAAGTGTCTAGGGAGTTACATATTCCACTAGATCAGTGATAAATACAAAAGAAAATACCGAAGAATGAAGAAAGTGGTGTTGTATAGACACAAACACGGACAGGATAGTTCAAAAGAAATGGATTTGGAGAATCAGTCTCGAAGGACAGTGAATAGTATAGCTCGGTACTATAACCGATGGAATGCGTTGCATACGGTCTATAGGGAAACGTTGCAAAATCCAAGTATAGATACTAATGTAACATACGTACACACAAATCAGACCAGTAACCAACAGGAAGTTCGAAAACGAAATCAATCCTGGGAATCTGACTGTAATTTAAGACACCATAAAAAAAAGTAAAAGCGCCGTGAAGGCAGTGAGAAAATAATAAAAAAAAAAAAAAAAAATTACGTTGGATTCGATGAGTCCGAAGAGGATCTCAACCGGTAAGAAAAAACTTCACTTTACTCAATAGACAACACAAAAACACATATTTTCACAAGACTAAATATTATTTTTCAGAATTTCACTAATTATATGTAATGATCTTTTCTTAAAATGGTAAGTATAGAGATGTTTCATTAAGATAAAGATAATATAAATAAATTCATATATAAGTATAGGTACGACGATTAAATTTCCATCAAAAGTAATTAAATGAGCTTCTTATGGCTCTATATGCGAGCGGTTCCACCGTCCGTGGACATATGTATGATAGCTCGAGTGTTTGCACTTGCAGGTTAATGCTGGTCGCAGGAAAAATGTTGTGGCTTGGACGTACTATGCGTCATGTCAAGCGTGTGCTCTTTTATGTATATAACCAGGGGTTTTCGGGTGCACGAAAAACATGGACAAAAGAAATAACAAATATGTTACCTGATATGGCCAATAATGTGGCTGAAAATATTTCTTTAATTTTTCTTTTTAGCGTAGCCGGAATATAGATGATTCACATGTGTGGTCATATAGACCGAGTACCATGCGGTTCGAAAATAGGTTCCGTAGAACCATGTGGTTCAACCAAAACTACGTAGTAGAATCCCTCGTGGCTCCTGTATGTCGGAGGAAAAATTGATGAGGCGACGAACTGCGTCGTAGCAGTATAATCAGCATGTAAAGATGTTTTAAAAGTTGGCTGGACCCGTATAGGATGAAGGATATACCAGCGTGGTCCTAATAGAGGACTGATAATTCTGCTCCCGCGTTGCCATGAACTGCTATTTCATGGATATACACAAAAATAATTTCTAGGGTCGGTTCCTGCCCTGCCCCAGTACCCTAGTGAATATAGTAAAAAGTAAATTTTATAAGTCACTATTTGTACAAATTTAGATGCTTCCTTTGGAAATCAAAGGAAAAAGCATCGGGGACAAAATTAAATGTTCGCCATGATGTTGGCTGACAAAAAAAAACTCAAAAAAAAAACTCACCTAAAAGGGTTTTTTTTTCTCGGCTAGTTGCACAATATTAATTGCAATTGCAATTAATTAAATTCCCTTAATAAAGGATATAATGTATTTGTAATGAATTTCTCACTCGAGAGCAAATTTACTAGTATTGTATTAATTAATTCTGCTGCATAAAAATATTACTTCAAAAACTTTTATATGAAATGACTTAATCGGATGAGGGTTGAGAACTTAATGAATTGGCACAGACAATATTTCTGAAGCCACGCCTCTGTCTGGTTTCCAATAGCAACAATAATGACTGGACGAGACTTTTCTCGCGTTCTTTTAGTTAACAATAGATTTGAGTTCTGAAAAGTTAACAATGCAAAGTGCGTTTAGTGTTACGTAACAACGTAAAGCTACTTCGCACTGACAATTATGTAAGTATAAAAATTGCTTTTATTGACATTTAACTTCATTTCTGTCACTTTATTTTGATGTCATAATGTTCGTGAAGGTTAGTAGAATGAATTTGTGTCATATTTTCTCAAGTATGAGAGAATTTTTGTAAATGTCAAATTTTGACATTTGACTTATTTTGGACTAAAATTGATTCTAATTTGACACATTCACTTCTTAATCATAAATAATGTCATGTAGATGACGTTAAACTCATTTTAAGCGAACAAATAACTAGTTATAGTTATATCAAAATGTCAGTCAAGGTGTGATGACTGTACTGACTATGAATTATTGAAATAGACTGAAATTCTTCGTTGGACGGTTGTAATGTGCATATAAATCATGATTCCTATGGAATACATGATGGATATAGACATTTCAACTACCAACTGTCATAATCTGTCAAAACGAAATAAATAGATTTTCAACGAATTAACCATAATTGTACTTTTGGTCGGAACGGGCTTCTGTTTTAGCATTGGATATGCATTTTGAAGTTCATTCCAATAGGATTTCCCAGAGAAACAGAAAGATAGCGTAAAAGAGAAGAGACGAAGCGTCTAATTGGACGGACAGTAATCACGAAGCAGAAACGAAAATGCCGGTGTTCGTCAGCCATAATCCTTCTGCACGCTGGCATGTAGCAAAAGAATGTGCCAGAAAGAGTGCGTCTGAGCTCACTTCAAATTTTCTCGCTTTGGATATTTCCATTTTTGATGGAGTTCAGTGAAGATTATGACAGAATGGTTCTGACATAGGATAATTCCTTATCGAATTTTGTTTTCTGGTGTAGAAAATGGGCAACTAATGTCATTCTTAAAATTTTTGAAATTCCCCGATTTTCCAAAGGGAAATGTCATTAATTAGATGGACAAATCGAGTTTCCTAAAATTGCCGCAAGGTGACACCAGTGTTGCGGTGACAAAGTTTTCCCTACATCTTCATAAACGACTTGTTTTGGTAAGCGCCTCGTTTTTTATGAAACAAGTTGCAATTTGACGATGAATTATACGAACAGATCCTTATCTCAATAGCAATTAAAATTGGTGCGAATAGACGCTCCATCAGAAAAAAAGCGAGTCGCCTTTTCGCAAAAACTAGCCGAAAAGCTATCGGCGCCGCCGGAGAGAAAACAAAGTCACATCTTAACACATCTTATTGGACCTGGCACACATATTAACTTACTTAATTACTTTACTTTTGATGGTACAACTGGAGCTTGTTGCTCCTAGGCCTTACTTAATATACCTTTCCAGTAAGCTCGATCTCAAGCCTGGCGTCTCCAATGTCGTACTTTAAATAGTCGGAAATCTCCCTCTACCTGGTCGCTCCATCGAAGATGAAGAAGTATACATTGGCTTCTGATTCCCTCTGGTCCGGCGTTGAAGACTTTACGAGCTGGATCGTTAGATACATTACATACGTTGAATCCTGGCCAAGGCGGTGGTATTATCGCACTTTTTAATTGATTTAATTGACTATTGTCAATAATTGGATGAAACGCTAAGTCTTCTACTTGGTTGATTTTATTATTTTATTTTACTTAATTTATCGATGCAGTATATAGAGTTTGTATTAATAAAAAAAATTTTAAAAATTGTCAGCAATAGTCCACTTTTGTCGTTCTTCAATTCCGAAGTGTTGACAATGTGTAAAATTGGCATTTCTGGTCGGATGAAAGTATGCCTCACGAATGGAACCTCAGCATTGGGTCTTGTGTGCCCTATCCACAAGAAGTATGATACTCTGAACTGCGTCAACAGTTTCCAAAATGTCGGCTATAAATCTTGTCGGCCATTCTGTGTGAACGCCTGCACCCTTTCGCACGGGAACTGATTGGCCCCTATCAGTGTGTGGTTCCGGTAAGTCAAACGTCGACCAAATTTTCACACTTTGACAGATTTAAGAAAATATGATAAACAGAAATAGGTATTCTGTGTATCATGAAAGAAAAGACCCAAGAATTCTAGATCGATATTCACCCTCTTTATTGATTTTAAAATCGCATATGACAGCGTGAATAGGAACCACGGGGGAGAGTACGATAACTGAGGCGCCAAGATTTAATAACGGTTTTGTGTAGGGGCGTCAAATGCAAGTATTTTTTACTATGGGAGGGGGGGGGTCTACCTCGCCCCGTTTAGGAGGTAGGGGCGATTTTCGAAAAAAATGTCTTGAATGGAAAAATAAATATTAAAAAACAACAGCAACACTTAAAATACATTACTATAACGGTTTTAAAAGCCAGAAGTCTGTTCTTCAATCCTACATTTAAATTAAATTACTCGTTACAATAGTTTTCAAAATATTCGCATTCAAATTCGAAATTTTGATAAAAAAACGTAAAAAAATATCTAAACCAATTTTGTTCAAAATTGTGAAATGGAAAATATTTTTATACCCTATTCCATAGAATGGGTATATTGTATTTGGTGTGGAGTTTGTAACATAGAGAAATAATACCGTTAGGTATAGAAAAGTATATATATTCTGACTCAGAATCAAAAGCCTAGTCGATTTAGCCATGTCCGTCCGTCCGTCCGTCCGTCCGTCCGTCCGTCCGTATGTATACTCTCTAGAGGTCGCAATTTTTGAGCTAGAAAGCTGAAATTTGGTATATATAATCTTTGGTTCAAGAGTAAGGCTAAGTTCTTGAACCGGTAACATCCGCCCACAAACACGCCCACAATCGCCATTTTTGTTGAACAACCTCAATTTAATAAAATTAAATTATGTTTTTTTGTACAGTTACGACAAAAACATAACGCTAAAATTTTGCACACGTAAGCTTTAGGTAAACTTTCTTCCAATCAAATAAAAATATTTCAGTGTGGGCGTGGCTTACGCCTATTTTTCATACAAAATCATCAATATGGTTTTTATAAAATAACAATTGTTATATTAAAGCGAAAAACATTAAATTTTGTGGGTCTTATTGGCACATAAACATCTTGTGTATGAAATCAAGAAAATTGATTTTGGGCGTGGCTGACGCCCACTTTTCATTAGAAACTATAAAAAAATTGTTTTTGTAAATAAACGGTATTTATAATTAATCCGCATGCCAAAATTTTGCGTCTCTTAATAGAAACGAAAAGGTTTGTGTATGAAAAGAAATTTTTGAATTTTGGGCGTGGCTTACGCCTACTTTTCATGAAAGAACGAAAAACGTAGCCTTAAGAATTTAAGGCATTTCCAATGTTTAATTTAAACCTTTTTCCTTCTGTTCGTTATTTGAGAAATATATCTCTACATTTTCTTTTGTAAATTTTTTCAATACGCCCACTTTTAAAGGCGTGATTTTGGTAAAATACCTTTGTTCAGGTAAGATTGTTTAAAAACTACTCGATTCAGCTGTAGTCTCACACATATGCCTAAATACTGAAAAAAGTGCAGTTAGTGCTTCAAATTTTTAAGACACGCCCACTTTTAAGGGGCGTTTCCGTCAAAAGTCGTATAATGCATTAATTTTTTTAACGTTTTTTAACTATCGGTCGCAGTTTTGAAGTAAACAGATGAACACTTGGATTTATATTCCTTGGTTACGTAGCAGAGTGTGGTCCAATAATTGTTAAAAACACCCATAATCGCTATTTCCATTCCAAATCTAATTTTTAAAAATTTAAGTTTTGTCTTGCTTTGTTCAAATCGATCTGCAAGAATAAAATTGAATTTCACTGAGCTCATATCAATTGCCTTGGCAATAAAACGTTTTAACTTTGGGCGTGGTGCACGCCTTTTTTTATTGTGCCATCACTAATTGAACATCACACCGCATAAAATTAATGTTATTGAATTTTTTCCTGTCTGCTAAAGAAGAATTTTGTTTCTGAAACATCGGCTGTTTGCGGGAGGCAGACGCATGCACATACAAAAATATGGGGAATAGGGTATCCAACAGTTCGTTGCAAACGTACTGTAGCTCTCGCTTATGTTTTTTTTCTGTGATCGATGCTTCAATAAATATTTAATCGAACGCAAAAAACCAAAAGCTTTTATGTCTTCTAGTTCTTGTGAAATTTGAAAATTATTGAAACTACTTTTTTATGAAATTTTAGATTCTTGGCATTTATTGTGATTTCATTAGAGGATTAATGTTGATGAAAGGTTTATCTTTGAAAGTAAAGTACAGCAATTCAGTTAGCGTTACCCAGAATGCATGACGAGGAGTTAGAATTGCGTTGCATTTCACTTTCTAGTCAGTCAGTTTGTGAGTAAGGAGTCAGTTGAAAAAATCAAGTCAATTTACAACTCGTTTTCACTTTGGATGGTCGAAGTCTTTAAGTTGCAGACCAACACTTTCTCTCCCATAGACAAGACGTGACTATACTTTTTTGTACGTCCAATGTTCGCGACGCGGGCCACCCAGGTACTGTTGATTAAAACTACTTTTGATACAGGCGCCTGCCAGGCAGCTGGAACTACCCTTAGCGGAGCAACGAAGTTGCGTGAGCGGGTGTGCCCCCGAAAATGGAGTTGAAATCCCTAGATCCCGCTGAGCGGACCACCCAGGTACTGTTGATTAAAAATACTATTGACATAGGCGCCTGCCAGACAGTCAGACCTACCCTAAGCGGAGCAACGAAGTTGCGTGAGCGGGTGTGCCCCCGAAAAGGGAGTTAAAATCCCTACATCCCGCGAAGCGGGCCACCCAGGTGCTGTTGATTAAATATACAATTGACACAAGTGCCTGCCATGGCAACGAAGTTGCGTGAGTGGATGTGCCACCCAGAAAAGGGGTGACACGCATCATGTAACGTAAAAAATAAAAGAAATTATAATAGAGGAAATAATCAACTTTTAATACAAAAATTGAAACGATATACGAAAACTCTTATACATTTAAACACTATTATAAAATAAAATAAAAACACACATTAAATTGAGCTTTCAATTTTTCTCTTTAAAAATTTTTTATATATTTATTTTTAATGAGTCGAAGAACTTTGTATGCATTTCAAGCAGTTTACCGCTCATCATCAGCAACACGACTAAATATAAATTGGTTTTTGCATATAACTTAACATAATCAAAATATATATATCAGCATCGTCACCGTCAGCGTTGTCCTCAACGGCATCAGCAGCAGCATCAACAAAAGTCTTGGGCGAGTGTAATGTCAACGTAGAAGAAACAAATCAGACTGTATGTTGCCCTTGTCCAAGTTCAGAGCTGTGTTATCTTTGTATATATACATACTTTCATATGCGTCCAGTTTTCTCTCGTCCCTAACGTATTTCACGAGGCGCACCTCACCTGTAGACAATGGCAAGTGCTGTTGCTCAAGTACATGCAATGCGAAAGCAGATTTCTTTGGCTCGTTGTTTGATACATATTGTTTGTGTTCACTGTATCTCTTTCTGATTGAACGTTTGGTTTGTCCATAATATTTTTTATTGCAAACCCCACAAGAGATTTGGTAGATCCCCGCTTTGTCAAATGAATCGGTTTTATCTTTTGGTGTTATTAGATGATTCTTTAATTTGAAAGGGTTAGAAAACACAATTTGCATATTATGTCTGTGAAAGACTGTTTTTAGACCGTTTGTTATGCTTGGAGCGAAGGTTATAGAAACACGCTTCAAATCCGTCTGTTTGTCTATTGTTCTGTTTTGGTCAAACAGTGTTGATTGATTTATATTTGTCTGTTTGTGTGCATGTTTCCGAATGATGTTATTGATAATTTGTTCGCTGTATCCATTTATTTTCGCAGCTTTTTGTATGTAATCGTGCTCTTTGATATAGTTTGGCAACGATAGAGGTAAACTTACCAAACGATGTGCGAGTGAGTGAAACGCTGCTAGTTTGCGTTGAATTGGTGCATATGAATCACTAGGGATATATCGGAGAGTGCTTGTTGGTTTGTGGTGAACTGCAATTTCGATGTTGTTTTTATTTCTTTTTAACAAAAGGTCCAAGAATGTCAGTTTATTTTCATTTTCAACTTCACAAGTAAAATTGATTTCAGAATATTGTTCATTTAACATCTTCAACGTGGTGTTAAGGTCATCCTTTTTGATGACTGCAAAGATGTCGTCGACATAACGATGCCAAATTCTTGGTAGCATATTTCTTGATTTCAGATCCATTTCGAGTTTTGACATGAAAACTTCTGCTATTAGTGGGGATAATGGATTTCCCATACTAGTGCCTGAATCAATTTTTTTTTTTTTTTTTTTTTTTTTTTTTTTTAAAGATTAATTAAGACCTCGGTCACAAATTCAGTGACTAAAAAAGTAATTAATCTAGCTCAGAAAAATTGGCTTAATCTAGAACTAAAGTCCAAATATGCAGATTTATCCACAATAGAACTTCGATTATATTCATTGCACCTGAAATTAGCTTCGAATTGTCATTACCGTGAAATAGTTGCAACTTATAACTGCGAGTGGTATGAATTTCTACAAAAAACTTCAACAGAAATCGAAAATTTAGTGACGAAAAAGAAAGAAAATCAAATGAGAAAATTCAACACACTAGTTCAACAAATGCCAAAAACAGAAGAAAAATTCTTTGCACCACTTCCAGTTGACAATGCTGTGGTTAATATTTCAAACGTAGATTTATCAGCTGATGAATTAAACCTCTTAAATAAAGGGCTAAATTATGGTATACACCCCACAATAACACCAGTGAGAGATGTAGTTGCTGATGTTGAGACAATTTTAAAATATAAATTTCAAAACACCAAAAATGAAATTCGAGAACGTACAAAAGCGTGCATTGAAAAAGACAAAAACAACAAATCGAAAAGAAAACAACAGTCAAAGGAATGCGAAATTATGGAAAATCTCAAGAAGAAAGACATTTTTGTGATGAAAGCAGACAAAGGTAACAAGATTGTAGTTATGGACACCGACGAATATGAGCGAAGAGTTTGGAAACTTATTGAAGAAAACAACTATAAGGAAGTCAAAAAATCTCCGCTGAACAAAATGACGACAGCAGCTAATAATGTTCGCAAAGAAATCAGTAGTGTTTTTGGGGAACGTTTCAAGTGGCGTCTTCTCGTTTCAAATCCGGAAGTGCCTTAATTGTACTGCCTACCTAAAATACATAAGCCAGGGGATAACATGAGACAGATTGTTGCTCTCTTATTGGCTCCATGTACAAAAATCGCACGATGGCTAGTTGGTGAAGTCAAGAAGTTTCCACCTTTCGAAAGTTGTTCTGTAAAAAATTCAATTGAATTTGCTAATTTAATCAACCAAATTTCACTAAACGATGAAGAGATTTTAGTTTCATTTGACGTTGAAGCACTTTTTCCATCCATCCCAATCAAAGAAGCTCTCTTAGCACCAAGAACACATTTGTCAAACCAAAACATAATGGAGAACGAACTAAATGTCTACATGCGAGCAGCGGAGATGTGTATGGACACAAACTATTTTGTTTTCAGAGACCGCTTTTTCAAAATAGATTCAGGCACTAGTATGGGAAATCCATTATCCCCACTAATAGCAGAAGTTTTCATGTCAAAACTCGAAATGGATCTGAAATCAAGAAACATGCTACCAAGAATTTGGCATCGTTATGTCGACGACATCTTTGCAGTCATCAAAAAGGATGACCTTAACACCACGTTGAAGATGTTAAATGAACAATATTCTGAAATCAATTTTACTTGTGAAGTTGAAAATGAAAATAAACTGACATTCTTGGACCTTTTGTTAAAAAGAAATAAAAACAACATCGAAATTGCAGTTCACCACAAACCAACAAGCACTCTCCGATATATCCCTAGTGATTCATATGCACCAATTCAACACAAACTAGCAGCGTTTCACTCACTCGCACATCGTTTGGTAAGTTTACCTCTATCGTTGCCAAACTATATCAAAGAGCACGATTACATACAAAAAGCTGCGAAAATAAATGGATACAGCGAACAAATTATCAATATGTTTCTATAACCTTCGCTCCAAGCATAACAAACGGTCTAAAAACAGTCTTTCACAGACATAATATGCAAATTGTGTTTTCTAACCCTTTCAAATTAAAGAATCATCTAATAATACCAAAAGATAAAACCGATTCTACCAAATCTACCAAATCTCTTGTGGGGTTTGCAATAAAAAATATTATGGACAAACCAAACGTTCAATCAGAAAGAGATACAGTGAACACAAACAATATGTATCAAACAACGAGCCAAAGAAATCTGCTTTCGCATTGCATGTACTTGAGCAACAGCACTTGCCATTGTCTACAGGTGAGGTGCGCCTCGTGAAATACGTTAGGGACGAGAGAAAACTGGGCGCATATGAAAGTATGTATATATACAAAGATAACACAGCTCTGAACTTGGACAAGGGCAACATACAGTCTGATTTGTTTCTTCTACGTTGACATTACACTCGCCCAAGACTTTTGTTGATGCTGCTGCTGATGCCGTTGAGGACAACGCTGACGGTGACGATGGTGATATATATATTTTGATTATGTTAAGTTATATGCAAAAACCAATTTATATTTAGTCGTGTTGCTGATGATGAGCGGTAAACTGCTTGAAATGCATACAAAGTTCTTCGACTCATTAAAAATAAATATATAAAAAATTTTTAAAGAGAAAAATTGAAAGCTCAATTTAATGTGTGTTTTTATTTTATTTTATAATAGTGTTTAAAAGAAATAATCAACATTATTATTTATTATCGAAGGAAAATATCAATTTAAATATTTTATATTATTCAAAGGAAGATGTATTTGTAATACAGCCCTTATTATGGATTGGCAAAACTGTTCTGTCATAGAAAAGTCGTTTTTAGAAGTGCTCCGAGAAAATAATTAATTTAAATAAGAAAAAGTGAACAAAATTAAACCTTTGTATTTTGTGGTACAATATAAGAATTTAGTCCTCACAAAGCAACAAATTTCAGAGTAAGTCTTAGAATTCTAAGCTCCGAACTGAAGACAAAATTGCAATTTAGTTAGTTAACCTCACTAAATGAACAAAAGGGTGTTACAAGAAACCTCTCCAGAACATTTTAATTGCGAGAAACGGCGAACCAGTAACAATTCCAACGATATGTCATCGGAAAATATAACTGGCATCTCCATAGACAAATTAAAGGAGATTCTCGAAGAAAAGAACAGGGAACTTGCAAGATAACTTGTCTCAAAATCTGACTTCCAACAGCTTTATTCTGAGCTGTCAGGAATCAAAACAAAACAAGATGAGATTTCAGCAAAAGTTGTGGAGTTGGAAAATCGTAACAAGATTCTGGAAGAGCAAATGGACAAACTTATGATGAAAAGCACTGAATCTAATGTTGTGGTACGCTTCCCTTCAGAAAATGTCAACGATCCAACAGAAAAAGCAAAATCTGTATGTGTTGGCTTGCTGGCAGAAAACGAAGCAAGTACTGTCATTGAATCTGCATACAGAATTACCACCCGAGATGAACGTACAGCTACAAGGGTCGGGTATAACTCATGTTTATACACATCATCTTTGGACACATCATGCTGATACAAATCATGTTTATACAACTCATGTTTAGGTACAACTCATGTTCAGGACAACTCATACTATTAGGGGCGGAGTTTGCAATTTATGTCAAAGTTCATTGTTGTTGTGTTTGGGGTTAGTTCTTAAAGGAATTGGGTTGGACATATCGTATAGAAGATCTTACGATTTTATACTATGAATCTGGTAGGCTAGATTATTTGGCCAGAAGCTTTTTGCCGAATGTCGACTGAAGATTAGTGTGGTGTGTGTGTTTGTATGATACTGTATTTGGATTTAATTTTGAAATTGAAATGGTTGCTTTTTTATGGAAATAATTTTGTGTATTGGCTACTGATTAACTGATTGGTGGTTAGTTTTGCAAAACTAGATATATATGTATATTCACGTGTTTATAGCTTGAATCAAATAATTAGGCCGGAGGTCGGTTGCGCAGAGGGCCGATTTAAGAGGACAAAAATGGTGCGCAGGATATTTAATGAGTAAGCTATATAAACAAAACTCACCCTCCTTAAGGCCCAACTATAATAATACGCGAAAGAAAAAGGAAGCTTGTGTCAAAACCAAACAAAAATATTCTTTCCGATTTGTTAATTACTTCAGCTGGCCATAACAGTCTTAAGAAATATAAAGAAAGAAAGAAAGAAGAAGAATAGCTTTAGAAAAAAGGAAAGTCAGATTTTCGTACGTAATGCTGCGCAATAGAATGGCTAAGTGATTTGTTTCAAGCTATAGCTGTTTGCTTTGATGTATTTTTCATTGAATGTATACCTAATAGAACTTATGATTAGCTATTTATTGAGATTTAGTTTTGCAATGGTGCTAATCTCGTCAGTTTTAGAGATGATATTTCACATTTTTTGTTTCTATATTCAATATTATTTAATAATTTTTTACTTGCGATTATAGGTATACTATATAAGGCAAGTTATGCATTCGTCGAAAAAAAAAAGTTTTGAGATAACAATCAAACATGACATTACGATGATAGCGAAGACGAAAAAAGATGGTCTAAAAATTCTGTAAGTCTGTATGTCTGTCTGTCTGTCTGTCTCTTTGTATAGACAATTACAGCCCAAATGGGTGGGCCGAATGGCTTCAAACTTGGTATATAGAGTTTTTTAGATATTGTACCTACACAGGAGAAATTGAAATTTTTTGTTTAGCTCAAAAAATAACGGTACCTGCCATACAACCGTTACGTAAAAGCTTATATTCTCAAAAACTGCTCTAACGATTTCTATTTAAAAATATTAGTGTTACTTTTTAGTTAAATCATATGGCTGAAAAAAAAAGTTTTAAAAAATGGTTAACAACGGTATGTACTTTCCATAGGACCGTTTTTTTTTTGCTTTCGACTATCTCGAAAACGACTCAACCGATTCTTTCGAAATTTCACACATATATAGTTGTAGGTAGCTCAATTTGCACTGCATACCAATATATCCAAAAAATATTTTTTTGTATTTTTAAAAGCGTTTTTAAGACAAAAAAATTAAAAATATATATTTTGAAAACTGCCTAATAAATTTTTTTCTAAAAATTATAAATAAATGTATTTGCTGAATACATGTGAACTGGCGTTTTTGAATTTTTTTTTTTAAATTTTTTCAAAAAGTTTTTCAAAAAAAACTTTTTTTCTCAAAAACGGCTCAACAGATTTTTAAAAATTTATTCTCATAAATTCATATTTATCCAAGAAATAAAATGGTCTACTCTTTTTTCAGCTCAAATTAGTTTAAGTATTTATTTCAGAATTTGGAAAAGTTTATTTTTATCAAAATCTCAATCCCCTAGACCACTGTCACACATTAGAGCAAGTTCGTTCGACCCAGTCGTGCATTTTATTTAATAAGAAAAAGTTTTGGATAAAAACAAAATTGAAGAAGTAATTAATAATGAATAAATTTTGTAATGAATAGGTAGGTAGGTACCTACCTATATCTCGTTACGCATATCTTATTTTTTAGTTTTACGAGTTTTCTTGGAAAAACTAAGTATGCAATAATATTTCGTTGCTTAATATCTATCTTTGAAAAAAAAATATTGCAAATCGTTCGACCAGTTTTTTTTTAAAAAAGGTTATTTTTGAAAAACTTTCTGAAAAAAAAATTTTAATTTTTTTTTTCTATTTTTAATTTTATATTTTATTTTTTTTACATTTATGGCAACTTTTTTTTTTTTTTTTTTTTTTTTTTTTTTATTTATAATGCACACGCGCTCAAGGGGTTTGTTATAGCCCTTTTAATGATAATTCACAGCGCGAGCGATAGGAATTTAGGGAGGAAGGGAAAGGAGGTGTCGATGAACATTGATCTTGAATGTCTGCAGATCAAAATGGTAAGGAAAAATTGTGCCAGGCAATCTATTCCACATTCGTGTTGTACGGCTAAAGAAAGAATCCCTATATTTCACGGTACGTCCAAAATTGGGCTCAAGTGTAAACTGATGAGCGTTCCTAGCAAGACGAGTGTTACGGGGGAAATGTTTAAGGGGTGGAACGCAGCTGGCTACCTCGAGTGAGCATTTTTTATAAAAGAACCTGTAAAATAAAGAAAGACATGAAACATTTCGACGATGTTCGAGTGATGGAAATGTTTCCATAATGTTTCTCTCTCCTATCAATTTTAACGCTTTTTTCTGAACTCTGTCGAGCAGGTGAAGAAAAGTTTGAGAAGCACCTGCCCAGAGATGGGAGTTATACTCGAGTTTAGGGCGTATAAACGCCTCGTAAATTGTAGCCAGATCAGAAGGGGTGAAAAACTTCTTGCATCTATTAAGAAAGCCTAAGCATCTTGCAGCATTCTTAGCAATCTCAAGTATATGGTCATTCCAACGAAGGTTGTCACTGATACACATACCGAGTACTGATAGATTCATAGATAATGGCATAGGGGGTATGTTTAGCTTCAACGACAAAAGACAGCATTGAGTTTTCGACGCATTAAACTCCACACGATTTCTAATACCCCAATTCACAATGCTGTTTAAATCGGAGTTTAATGAGCTTATCATACGGTGTCGTTGTAATAACACGTCCGAAGGCGAAGGCCGTGAATTATCAAACGTATATGAAAAGCTGAGGGTTGAGTCGTCAGCAAAACAATTTAATGGATTAGAAGTCACAGACAAGAGATCATTTATAAAAATGAGAAAGAGAGTCGGAGACAGAACGGAGCCCTGGGGCACAACAGCATTTATTTTGTGGAGATCAGACTTGAAACCGTCTAATACAACTTGTATTGAACGGTCCAGAAGATAGCTTCTAATCCAACGAATAAGAGTATCATCGATACCAAATGCACGCATTTTCGATAAAAGAGCTTCATGCCAAACTCTATCAAATGCCTTTGAAATATCAAGCGCAATAATCTTGCTTTCGCCAAAGCGATGCACAGATTTGTTCCACTGTTCGGTGAGATATGCCATCAGATCACCAGTGGAACGATTGCTGCGAAAGCCGTATTGCCGGTAATTTAAAAGCTCCCGATCTTCGAGATATTTCTTGAGCTGACGATTTATCAGCGTTTCCATGACCTTAGAAAGAAGGGACGTAAGTGCAATTGGTCGGTAGGAGGAGGAGGAGGAGGAGTGACCTTTTTTTGGGACGGGCTGGACAAATGCTGTTTTCCATCTACTAGGAAAGATTCCTGAACGATAGGAGCGATGAAAAAGCTTACGCAGTGGTTTTGCCAGAGATGAAGAACACTTCTTCAGAAGAATAGGGGGTATACCATCCGGGCCAGCGGATTTGTGTATATCCAGATCTTGAAGTACTCTTGCTACTGTACGGAAAAATATCTGTCCCATAGAAGAATTAACGTTCTCAAGTACAGGATGGGCATTGTTGCTTGCAGGCAACATAGAACTTGCAGCTAAATGAGCTGCGAGCATATTCGCCTTCTCTGAAGAGCTGACAATAGGTTTATCGTCGACGATGAGCGTTGGAACTGATGATGACGTTGAGTTCTTGACATTTTTTACAAATGACCAGAAGTTTTTACTGCCTTTGGGACATTGCAGAATTTTTTGCCGTAACTTCTGGTCATGTAAAAATTTCGTTTTGTGTATAACGGAGTTGCACGAGTTCCTAACTTGTTTGTGTTTCTTCCGATTTTCCTCAGTTGGGTTGGCTTTGTAGGATCGGAAGCTTACTTCTTTCAACCTGATAGCTTCTTTACACTCTTCGGTAAACCAAGACTTTTCTTTTGGTTTGATACAGAACAAAATTTCTGTGAGGGACAAAAGTTCTCATTCCAAGAAAAATCACTTCTGTAATCATTTCAGCACTGGCATCAATGTCATTATCGAGGAAGCATAATGACCAGTTAAAGTTGCGAAAGAAATTATTCAGACCGTCCTAGTTGGCTTTCTCGTATTGCCAAACGGTCCTAGTGGGAATTTTTTCTTTAACTGGATGGTTGGAGATCGAGAAATTAGCTGAAATGACACAATGGTCCGAGGTGCCAAATGGAGAAGTTACTTTAATAGTATATTTATCAGGATGGGAAGTAAGGAACAAGTCAAGAGTATGGGCGGAATGACCATCAACATCCGGTATACGAGTAGGCTCATCGACAAGCTGGGTAAGATGGTTATACTCAGCAAAGATCTCGGTATACCTTCCTTCGAGTGTTGTCTGGCCAGAATATCGGAGCCAACTTGAATTGTGTACATTGAAGTCGCCCGTAATCACGACTTCAGTGTGAGGACAATGGGTAACAATTCGGGAAATTGAATCTGACAAACCATCTAACTCATCACAAGTAGACATGCTGTCAAGATTCGGACTCCTGTAAAGAAAACAGTAATGAATGATATGCTTGCGGACAGTGAATTTGAGCCACAGGAAATTAAAGTTCGTATTAGAACAATGCCCATATTGGGGAAGGCTCTGGCAAGCAATATCATTCCTAACATAAACGACAAGACCATGGTGGGAAAAAAGTAATGGCACTAAGTTATATCCAACCAAACAAAATTCTGATAAATCAGTATTCTGTCCAACCTGGGTTTCACTTAATGCCAAAACAGCTGGCCTGTATTGCACAGTATGGGCGTACACAGAAAAGAAATTCTTCCTAAGCCCACGAACATTTGAATAGACGGCACAAAAATCACTTACCATTCTGAAAAACTTAACACAAAAAATTCAACTTTGACGTACCTAAGTTCGACCGTGCAGTGTAGGCCCATATCAAATCAATGAAAAACAAACTGTCCTAGGTGTTATGCCCATAAGACAATTTGCACACGAAATTAATATATAGGTATAGACAACACAATAGAACTATTCGACAAATGCTACTTACCCATCCACTGCAATCATCTTGCGATAAGCCACACAAGAGGCTTGCAGTGCATAGAAAGCAACAGTTATAGGTGGGCTCGGGTGGAGAGGATGGGTGGTGTCGGATGCTGTGCTGCGACTACGAGCGAGGTTACGGGGGGTTTTTTTTTTTGTTTCTTTAATTTGTTATTTGACACTGGCTTATTTATATTTGATTTTGCGAATTTTGCGTATTGAAAATGATTGATTTTAATTTGTATGTAAATTGTGTGTGAGATTTCTTGGTTTGGTCTATTTTTTTTTTTTTGTTATTATTTTTTTTTTTATATATATATATATTTGGGGGACACACGCGCACAGATTTAGCAACGCGACCGCTCACGACGAGTACTTGATCGACACTTGTTGTTCACGTCTAAAAAAATAATTTTTACAGAATTCAACATACCTGTTTCCAACATATTTCGAAAAAAAGAAGATTATTAAAAATCCAAAATAAAAAAAAAAGAATTTGAAAATTTTGAAATGCCATAGGTATCAATAAATTTATAAATGATTTTCTGTGTTCAAAATTGTATTGAAATCGGATTTACAGTTTACGAGAAAACTTTATTTGAAAATTCCGGTTCTTTCAGAGGTAGGTACCTACCGTTATAAGATAATTTTTGAAAAATATTTTTCAACCAGAATATGAGCAGACTGTTCTAAAAAAATAGCATTCTGAAATTATTCTTATCAAAATCGTTAGAGCAGTTTTTGAGAAAATCAATTTTTTGATTAGGATTGTACCTATGGAGGTCCGTTATTTTTAGACCTAGAGCAAAAATGAAAGAAGACCCCTAGACAATTCCCAATAAATACTAGATATTAAAAAGATATTTGAAGCAAATCGCTCCGTTCAGCTCGAGGTGCGAACAGACAGACAGACAAATGGACGGAATTTCCAGACACCTTTTCGACTTCTCTATCATCATCGTTATGTCATGTTTGGTTGTTAGAATTTTTTTGCACGAATCCATAACTTGCCTTATAGTACCTATAATCGCAAGTCGCATATACCGTTTTTCTTTAATTGTTGAACGTTTTGCGACCTAATTTCATTCATGTGCAGTGCATACCTACATTTTCTTCAATAAAATAAACGAGCTTTATTTATATGCGCTATACCCACCACCTCTTTTATTGAGTGCGCACTGCAGACTGCAGACTGACTTTTTATTTGATTATTACCTAATATAAATATTAATACATCATTTTGAGATTTGAGGACATGCCCACAAAATACAAAAAATGTACTTGTATACTTGTAGTTGTTAAAACCATTTCAAAAGTTGGCATCACAGACATACGGATACAGTACAGACTGCCATGCCAACACTTCATAGTTTCTCTTATTATGAGCATGTTAAAGCTCTCTCTAAAGCTCACCCGTGCGTACACTTTAAGTGGGAAACCAACACACGAAAAAATAAATGGCACAAGAAGAGAATTTTTACTACAACGTTGGGTGTAGTAGTAAGTAGATCGTAGATTCACTATAATTCTGTATTATAAACTTAGTTGGCTTTGCGTATTCAAAAATAAAATCTCAACTTGTATGAATCTGATCTGTATGATTTGGTAATTTAATCACTTTTTCTGCGACCTTTAAAGCGTTCAGAAGTATTTGCTATTTGGGAATTTTCATAAATATTTATAAAAAGTAAAAATGACATTTGTTCAATCACAGCGGGGCGCACCGAAACTTCACCATGAAGGTTTTATTTATCAAAAGGCTGGTGGCACTCTGCTGAAAACCTTTTGGAGATGTGAACTTTTTCAAAGTTCGTTTTGCCGTGGAAGAGCTATGTCTCAAGGTGAAGTTACCACTGTCACGCAAGAGCACAACCACCTTCCATCGCCAATTTCGACCGAAGTAGCTGCAATGAAAGCAGTTATTAAGGAGAACGCAAGTACTATGCTTCCGCCTAGAGCGATAGTTAACAACGCTCTTGCAGGAGCGTCTTCAGAAGCATTTGTAAGCTCGCCAAAAATAGTGTCGTTGGAAAAATCTGTTTCACGTGCACGAAAACGGCAACATCAGCCCCTATTGATTCCCCATTCGAGATCTGAGATAAACCTCCCAGAAGAACTTTTATTAACGAAAACAGAAAATCCTGAAAGCTTTTTAATAAAAGACACGGGACGATTAGATACCGAAAGGATTATCATTTTTGGTGCCCAAACTGATGTTACCAGGCTGTACACCTGCGACGTATGGCTCGCAGATGGAACATTTAAGGTATGTCCTGAAATGTTCTACCAGCTGTGGGTCATACATGGTTTCTATCAAAACAAGGTTCTTCCCCTTGTATATTGTCTGCTGCCCAATAAAATGGAAAGAACATACCAAAGGGTCTTGGAATTCATTATTGAGTTAAGGGGTCCGAATAATAGTCGGCCCCTTAAAATAATAATTGATTTCGAAAAAGCTGAGGAAAATGCATTTCGACATGTATTTCCCTCAGCTGAAATCCACGGATGTTTTTTTCCATTTTGCCCAGGCAGTACGACGAAAAGTCCAAGAGCTGGGAATGCAACTAAGATATGGCACCGATGCTGCTTATCATTCTTGCATCAAAAAATTTATTTCCCTCTGCTTCTGCGAACCTGCAGATATAATTCAAAGATTCAACGCATTGGCTGATGTTTTGGTACAAATATTTGGGGCAAACGAGCAACATGAGTTGTTTATCGAATATTTCGAAAATACTTGGGTGGGTCGCGCAAGGCGAACACCTAGGTTTGCCGCAATGTAACTGTTGAAAATCTGCCGAGAACGAACAACAGCGTTGTGTCTTGGCATAAGGTTTTTCAGATTTCTTTGTCAGGCCACCATCCAAATATATTTAAGCTAATTGAAGCCCTGCAATTAGAACAAGTAAGGACCAGGGCTATATTTGTGAGATTAAGATTGAGTGCTGGTGAAATAATGCCATTGCAAGCAAACGAGCAGTTGCTAAACGTCATCAGCCAATATAGTGAAAGAAACGCTGATGATTTTTTGGCTGCTTGTTCTAATTATGTTGGGCAAAAATACAAAAATCAAGTGAGAGGCACGGGGAACTCACTATAATCTAGCACCCTAAGAGTCAGAGGCACGGGGAACTCACTATAATCTAGCACCCTAAGAGTGAGAGGCACGGGGAACTCACTATAATCTAGCACCCTAAGAGTGAGAGGCACGGGGAACTCACTATAATCTAGCAACCTAAGAGTGAGAGGCACGGGGAACTCACTATAATCTAGCACCCTAAGAGTGAGAGGCACGGGGAACTCACTATAATCTAGCACCCTAAGAGTGAGAGGCACGGGGAACTCACTATAATCTAGCACCCTAAGAGTGAGAGGCACGGGGAACTCACTATAAACTAGCACCCTTTCCTACTTTGAGGCAAGCCTTGACGTGGCAAGGGGGCTTAGGTGTTTATTTCTGCGAAGCTTAGAGCTAAGTTGACTTAGGGCTACCCATGTCAAACAGGTCTAAGTGGAGAAATGAAACGCAACTAATTTCCTCAACAAAAACTGGTTGAAAAGTTTGCATATAGAACAGTTTGGCATATGACAATACAAACTTGCCATCAGTACATGTATAGTGTCAACAATACCACGTGTGACACAGTCTTTATGGTTTTGTTTTTAATAAAAACTTCTGTAGAATATCTTAACGAGGTGTTTGAAAGGAGTTCAAAGAAACCGTCTTAGTGAACCTCAAATAATATTTATTTAAAGAGGTTTTAAGGAGGGATTCTAACAAAGCAATGTGAAGAAGTCTTCAAGTCTTCAATCAGCAGATTGTAAATTCAAATAAATTGATAAATAAATACATAAATATAGGTAGATTGTAAATTCAAATAAATTGATAAATAAATACATAAATATAGGTACCTGTGATAAAAAAATATTTTTGTTTTGTTTTCAACATTGCCGCAATAATGACATCCAAATATCTTACAAAGCCCTTTAGTTGAGCTAAATTCTAATGTTCCTGTGTATACTTTTTTGTATAGAAGTAATTTGCACGACTGGGTCGCACGAACTTGCTCTAATGTGTGACAGTGGTCATCTTAGAACTTAGATCTTAGATGTCATCTTTTGGGTGATATAAATGATAAGTTAAATTCTGAGTTTAATTGAAATCGTTAGAGCCGTTTTCGAGCAAATCAAAAATGAAAAAAAACGTTACTTGAAAGGTACCAGTTTGAGCTGTAGCATGCCGTGACAAAGCGCACATCCGCACAGACGCACAGACAGACCGCCGGACGGTGTATCGAAAACCACTGTTTTGGGTTTCTCTATCATCGTTATGTCATGTTTGATTAAAACACACTGGTATGCAGCATAAATTGAGCTTCCTACACCTATATATGTGTGAAATTTCGAAAGTATCGGTGTAGCCGTTTTCGAGATAGTCGAAAGCAAAAAAAAAAACGGTCCTATGAAAATCCCATCGCAAGTAAAAAATAAAATTTAATGATCAAACAGAAATGTTGATGCTTTCATTTATTTTCGAAGGCTTCAAAAGACCGGTATATACTACTATTTCTTTTAAAATACTTTTAATTTTCGGCTCAGGTACTCCCTAAATAATACAACGAGTCACTAGGTTTTAGCCAAAATCTTTTCGTTTTTTCTAATTTTCTTAAAAAAGGCTATTACGAAATTTATTAAACTTAGTATAAAATATACATAGAAAGCTTTGAAGAAAACTGCATTTTTAGATTTTGGCTACAAATGATAATAAAGGAAATAAGTTTTAACGGTTTTATTAAACTGGCCATAAGTGGACAACGACATTTACGACATTTCAGACTACCTACATTTACACCCAAACCCAACGTGTAGAATAAAATGCTTGAGAGCGATAATGTTCCAGAGCGAAAATGTTCGATGCCTTTAAAAATGCCATTCCCACGGACCAATAACATACAGACCGCCAACTCACTGTATGGTTTCTCTTTTTGCCAACAAGCTAAAAATCAGCTGATGCTGATATGCCATTTATTTTGAGAGTGTGACGCTCTCCCTTGCTTTTAAAACCCATTTAGCAAACACACCTACAAAATAAATGGCATACGCAGGTATAGTTGCCATTACAAAATGCACAGAGAGAGATGTGCACGTATTCACAGACAGGAAAAAATATTTCGAGGGTGTTTCATATATTTTTTCGTGTGTTGGTTTCCCACTTAAAGTGTACGCACGGGTGAGCTTTAGAGAGAGCTTTAACATGCTCATAATAAGAGAAACTATGACGTGTTGGCATGGCAGTCTGTACTGTATCTGTATGTCTGTGATGCCAACTTTTGAAATGGTTTTAACAACTACAAGTATACAAGTACATTTTTTCTATTTTGTGGGCATGTCCTCAAATCTCAAAATGATGTATTAATATTTATATTAGGTAATAATCAAATAAAAAGTCAGTCTGCAGTCTGCAGTGCGCACTCAATAAAAGAGGTGGTGGGTATAGCGCATATAAATAAAGCTCGTTTTTTATTGAAGAAAATAAGAAAGATTTTTGAAATGTAGGTATGCACTGCACATGAATGAAATTAGGTCGCAAAACGTTCAACAATTAAAGAAAAACGGTATATGCGACTTACGATTATAGGTACTATAAGGCAAGTTATGGATTCGTGCAAAAAAATTCTAACAACCAAACATGACATAACGATGATGATAGAGAAGTCGAAAAGGTGTCTGGAAATTCCGTCCATTTGTCTGTCTGTCTGTTCGCACCTCGAGCTGAACGGAGCGATTTGCTTCAAATATCTTTTTAATATCTAGTATTTATTGGGAATTGTCTAGGGGTCTTCTTTCATTTTTGCTCTAGGTCTAAAAATAACGGACCTCCATAGGTACAATCCTAATCAAAAAATTGATTTTCTCAAAAACTGCTCTAACGATTTTGATAAGAATATGTAATTTCAGAATGCTATTTTTTTAGAACAGTCTGCTTATATTCTGGTTGAAAAATATTTTTCAAAAATTATCTTATAACGGTAGGTACCTACCTCTGATAGAACCGGAATTTTCAAATAAAGTTTTCTCGTAAACTGTAAATCCGATTTCAATACAATTTTGAACACAGAAAGTCATTTATAAATTTATTGATACCTATGGCATTTCAAAATTTTCTAATTCTTTTTTTTTTTATTTTGGATTTTTAATAATCTTCTTTTTTTCGAAATATGTTGGAAACAGGTATGTCGAATTCTGTAAAAATTATTTTTTTAGACGTGAACAACAAGTTGCCACAAATGTACCTACATACTCGAACAAAAATAAAAAAATTTTTTCAGAAAGTTTTTCAAAAATAACCTTTTTTAAAAAAAAAACTGGTCGAACGATTTGCAATATTTTTTTTTTCAAAGATAGATATTAAGCAACGAAATATTATTGCATACTTAGTTTTTCCAAGAAAACTCGTAAAATCTAAAAAATAAGATATGCGTAACGAGATATAGGTAGGTACCTACCTACCTATTCATTACAAAATTTATTCATTATTAATTACTTCTTCAATTTTGTTTTTATCCAAAACTTTTTCTTATTAAATAAAATGCACGACTGGGTCGAACGAACTTGCTCTAATGTGTGACAGTGGTCTAGGGGCTTGAGATTTTGATAAAAATAAACTTTTCAAAATTCTGAAATAAATATTTAAACTAATTTGAGCTGAAAAAAGAGTAAACCATTTTATTTCTTGGATAAATATGAATTTATGAGAATAAATTTTTAAAAATCTGTTGAGCCGTTTTTGAGAAAAAAAGTTTTTTTTTAAAAACTTTTTGAAAAAAATTTAAAAAAAAAATTCAAAAACGCCAGTTCACATGTATTCAGCAAATACATTTATTTATAATTTTTAGAAAAAAACTTATTAGGCAGTTTTCAAAATATATATTTTTTAATTTTTTTGTCTTAAAAATGCTTTTAAAAATACAAAAAAATATTTTTTGGAAATATTGGTATGCAGTACAAATTGAGCTACCTACAACTTTATATGTGTGAAATTTCGAAAGAATCGGTTGAGTCGTTTTCGAAATAGTCGAAAGCAAAAAAAAAAACGGTCCTATGGAAAGTACATACCATTTTTTAAAACTTTTTTTTTCAGCCATATGATTTACCTAAAAAGCAACACTAATTTTTTTAAATAGAAATCGTTAGAGCAGTTTTTGAGAAAATAAGCTTTTACGTAACGGTTGTATGGCAGGTACCGTTATTTTTTGAGCTAAACAAAAAATTTCAATTTCTCCTGTGTAGGTACAATATCTAAAAAACTCTATATACCAAGTTTGAAGCAATTCGGCCCACCCATTTGGGCTGTAATTGTCTATACAAAGAGACAGACAGACAGACAGACATACAGACTTACAGAATTTTTAGACCATCTTTTTTCGTCTTCGCTATCATCGTAATGTCATGTTTGATTGTTATCTCAAAACTTTTTTTTTTCGACGAATGCATAACTTGCCTTATAATTATTAAATAATATTGAATATAGAAACAAAAAATGTGAAATATCATCTCTAAAACTGACGAGATTAGCACCATTGCAAAACTAAATCTCAATAAATAGCTAATCATAAGTTCTATTAGGTATACATTCAATGAAAAATACATCAAAGCAAACAGCTATAGCTTGAAACAAATCACTTAGCCATTCTATTGCGCAGCATTACGTACGAAAATCTGACTTTCCTTTTTTCTAAAGCTATTCTTCTTCTTTCTTTCTTTATATTTCTTAAGACTGTTATGGCCAGCTGAAGTAATTAACAAATCGGAAAGAATATTTTTGTTCGGTTTTGACACAAGCTTCCTTTTTCTTTCGCGTATTATTATAGTTGGGCCTTAAGGAGGGTGAGTTTTGTTTATATAGCTTACTCATTAAATAACCTGCGCACCATTTTTGTCCTCTTAAATCCTCCGCGCAACCGACCGCCGGCCTAATTATTTGATTCAAGCTATAAACACGTGAATATACATACATATATATCTAGTTTTGCAAAACTAACCACCAATCAGTTAATCACTAGCCAATACACAAAATTATTTCCATAAAAAAGCAACCATTTCAATTTCAAAATTAAATCCAAATACAGTATCATACAAACACACACACCACACTAATCTTCAGTCGACATTCGGCAAAAAGCTTCTGGCCAAATAATCTAGCCTACCAGATTCATAGTATAAAATCGTAAGATCTTCTATACGATATGTCCAACCCAATTCCTTTAAGAACTAACCCCAAACACAACAACAATGAACTTTGACATAAATTGCAAACTCCGCCCCTTATAGTATGAGTTGTCCTGAACATGAATTGTACCTAAACATGAGTTGTATAAACATGATTTGTATCAACATGATGTGTCCAAAGATGATGTGTATAAACATGAGTTGCGATGATGCCAGCTACAATAATCGTCAAGATGAAATCTCGAGACGCAGCTATCAATGTTCTACGCCAAACAAAAAAGCTAATAAAAACAAACATCAGCATTCGCAAAGATTTACCACCGAACGTTCGTCAAAGAAGGGCAAAGCTAATCCCTCTGATGAATGAGCTGCGCGAGAAGCGTTCGAAGTCACAAATGAAAGTAGCTTTGAGAGACGACAAGTTGCATGTGGGGGGCAAAATATTTTCTTGGAATTCTTCCGAGGGATTAAAATGCGGTAGAGAAAACGGTGTGAAAATAATCTGTGAGATATTTGGAGAGATACCGGCATCTTTAAAAAAATTTAATGATGAATTGAGAAACCAAAACTCAATTAATGTGTCAACGTCAACGTCATCTGTATCTGACAGTTCAAAAAGTCAACCAGCAACTAAAGGCGTAATCACAATCGGAGCAACCGCTGTATTCAATTCAGGTGCACACAGTAGTGGGAGTTTACACGAGCCATCGTATTGAGAAAAATCCGTCTACCAGAATAACAATAATGTACTAAATTTAAAAATATTAAGTTATAATGTATCAGGGCTTAAAAATAAGCACTTATTTATAGAATTTTTGAATTATATTAAAGATTTTGATATTTTTCTATTATTTGAAACACATTTATTAGAAAATGAAGAAGTAAGATTTAAGAATATTTTCATGAATTATGAATTAAAATTTATACCTGCAGTAAAAACAAGCTCATTTGGAAGAGGAAGTGGTGGAGAACTATATGCATTTCGTAAGCAGTTAGAAGGAGCACAAGCTAGCTTTAAAAACATCGACGAATCATACGTTCTTGAACTGAAAACGGACACAAACACCTGTCACATCGTACCGATATATCTAAACTGCAATCATTGGGCGCGCGACTACAACAAAATAAACGACCTGCTGAACTCTTTAGATTCGGAAAATTTAGTATTAATCGGTGACTTTAATGGGAGGATAGACAAGTCACAAAATTACTTTGTCAGTGAATTAGGTACTACCATTGAGTTTATATACATAGAGGAACCACCTCATTGAAAACAGAATAGTGCGTTACTTCGTCACTTAGGTGGCGTTATGATTTAGCATAAGCACGAACCATTTTTGGATTCCATGTGGAATGTGGATATACTATCGACAAGCAGATGTGGACTGCTATCCTGCATCCTCCCTTAACGATCAACATGTGTGTATCTTACGCTTACCAACACAAAACAACAATAATGGGCTGGAGTTGAAATTGATAGGTACATTTGTTTTTGTGTGAATTCTTGTTTTTTTTTTGTCCCTGTTATTTGTACAAGACCTCTTAATTTTTGTTGCGGGAGTTTATTTTTTTTTCGAAGTTTGCTTTTTAAATAAATTAAATAATTTTTGAAAAATAGTAATCATTTCGTTGATTTAAAAGAATAGGAAAGGTTGATTTTTTCATTTTGAGTTTCTTTAACAAAAGCTAATCTTGCTAAAAAATCCTTTTGAATTGGAGAAAAGTGTTGTTTTTAAACTACATATAGGTACATATGTACATACATTTTTACGTTTAGGGATGTAGCTGAAGGGCGAAAAATCGTTTTTATTATGTTTTGTTATGAGACAAAACAATAGACAAAACAATACCTAATTTGAAAATGAAGAATTCCTACACTCAAGACGCTTATCGTTAGTTAAAAATAGACATATTATCCGGCAGGTACCGCGGGGAGGTGATAATACGATTTTACCCGCCATTTTTGGGGTGCTTGTTTTGAGTGAGTCCCCTTGCCTCTCACTTTGGGGTGCTTGTTTTGAGTGAGTCCCCTTGCCTCTCACTTTGGGGTGCTTGTTTTGAGTGAGTCCCCTTGCCTCTCACTTTGGGGTGCTTGTTTTGAGTGAGTCCCCTTGCCTCTCACTTTGGGGTGCTTGTTTTGAGTGAGTCCCCTTGCCTCTCACTTTGGGGTGCTTGTTTTGAGTGAGTCCCCTTGCCTCTCACTTTGGGGTGCTTGTTTTGAGTGAGTCCCCTTGCCTCTCACTTTGATTTTTTTTCGACATTTATAAGTGTTTTTTTGACGACTTGAAAGCTTTTTTATGGGATAGTTTTGTCTTATACTTTTGTATGCATTGTCTTTTGCTCAGCTTACCATTATTTTTAGCTTTTAAAATCTTGGTTTTTAAATTTAGATTTTTTAACGAGTTATTAAAATTTTTCACAGCAAACCTTATCAAAACGTTTGTAATACAACCCATTATAAAATTGGAATGAATTTGACAATTGCAATTTAATTTAATTTTATTAGAGAGTATTTTCAACATGTGTCCATAAACATTTTTTTTGCTCTTAAAGTATTTAAAATATCGTTCGAATATTTGAATTGCTGACTTTAAATCAGATTCAAACATATCTGACGGTGTTATCAAGCTAAAGTTTTTGTAAGCCCGAAGGTTTATTAACTGAGCAGTCTTCTTCTCATAGTTGTGTGTTTCTTTTAAGTATTTAACACAATCATTGCAATGATTTTTCGATAGAATTTTTTTCACTAACCATCCAGCTACATACGCGTTTGCACAGTTTTGCAGATTTTCATTTTGCAAATTATTGTCTGCAACACATATTTCAAAGATGTCCTGCAAATTGTTTTCTTCGTCGTTTTCAATTTCTTTATCAGCTGCGCTGATATTGACAAGACAATCTTCTTCAATATTTCTGCTCTCATCTAAATTCGAAAAACTGGATTGCTCAAGTAAATTAACTGAATTTGAACATTCGTACCCACTGAGAGAAGAAGACTTAAAGTTTTGAAAACAAATCAATTTTAAATTTCTGCAAACGCGGGCAGCTGATGGGTTTTTGTCATAAGATCCTCTGCTTGTTCTAAGCATTGAAATATTATTTTCCAACGGATCTTGATTTAGATGAGATGTTATAAGATACTTTTGATCTGAATCCTTTGATATATAGTCCCATAGTCCAAGTATTCCATTTAGAGTCTGCTGAAGTCCATCAAAACAATATGGTTGTGACATTTTGCCTTCACATTTCCACAGAGATATTTTTTCTGCCGACTCTTGGAGATTTTTTAAAATATCAGGATTTTCAAAAGAAATTGAGTTTCTGTCTGGGTTCCTTGCATATTTACTTGTGCTATTTAAATTGTCAAAGAGCTTATTCATAAACAAAATAAATGTTGCAGTATCGATTGCTGTTTTCTTTTCAGTTTCTGTAAAAAAGTCACTGGCAACAGCCGTGAAAATTGCCATTGCTACCTTGCCACTAAAAACTTGCGTTGCCAATTTAACAGTTAGTTTTTGAAATGCATTTGGTCGTAAGTGTTCCTTTGTAAGCTTGTATAAAAGTTTAATAGTGCCGTGATCGGAATCAAATATTTTTTCGATGATCTTCCAAGATACTCGGTCCGGGGTTAAAATGTCACCAGCTAAGAGTCTGTTTCTTACGCTTTTAACGAGATGTGGTACGTCGTGAAGTAGAAAAATTTGCTGACCATCCAAAAAAAAGTAAGGGTGTTCAATCGTCCCTCCTAAGATTCTGTATGCACTTCTATTATTGCTGCCTTGGTCAGTGTTTACTGCTATAACTTGAAACCCCAAAGATAAAACAATGCTAATGCAGTATTTAATGATATTGCTTAGACCAAATCCGTTAACATTCCCGATATATATCCCTATAGTTTGCTTCCAGTTGCTATTTAACCCTCTTAGCATCACCAGAAGTGCATGAGTAGCAATGACATTTTTTCGGCCAAAGGTTCCGTGATCAATAAAGCCATATATAATATCTTCTGATGAATTATATTCTAGTTCTGGCTTTATTGCCATTTCATCTAACAGTAACACACATTTTTTGTCTATTGCTGATAGAGAATCGCTTTTGATTTTTAGCAATTCAAGAACCCCTTGTGAAACACCTGGTACAAACTTTATACTTGAGTGCCATCTTCGAATAGTTGAAACTGAAGGCAGCGAAAACCCAATATCAATAAAATAATTGTACATAACTGGCGATTTATAAAAAAATTTCAGGTACAAATCTTTCTCATCATTTTTCCATTGGGCATTTTTCTTATGCACTAATTGGGACAAGATAAATGTTCGCACTGGATCGGCTTTGCTACTAAAAAGTTCATTTATTTTATCTTCTATTGTTGCATCGTCATTTTCAACAGGTTTTTTTGGGGACCTGAATAAAAATTGAGGAACGCGTGAAAAAGAAGCGAGGCTTTCAGAACAATCTGTGTTTCTTTTCGGTGAAACACCTAGTGTTAATTCTGAATCCCTCTTTCGACGAGAGTAAGTTCTCAAATTTGATCCAGGTGGTGATCTATTTCCCTCTATTGATAAATTATCTTCCTCCAATGATGAGGGTAAGTCTATAGACGCTATAGGCGTTATTAATGTCGACGTCGTTCGTTTACTCTTTATATTAATATGCTTTCCTACTCCTTCAAAAGATACCTTTTCTAAAAGTTGTTGGCATAAAGGATCTCTATAAGTTTCAGAACAAGAGCAAATGTTGGGGGCTGAAATTGGTATACAACTTTGGGTTATTTTTTTTTTCGTGCCATACACAACCAAATTAGACCTATAAAAATGTTTTTCACAAAACTTAATATTAATTTTCCCATACTTTGCCAAATTTTCCAATTTTTTATTTCCCGAGTGCTTAACCCACACCATTCGCCTTTCATCACTAGGCAAATAGAAGAAAGAAAAACCTCCAGGACTTTGAGCATTAAAGCAATTTTCATATGCACACACACAAGGCATTCCTGAAATTAGACACAAAATCATACGTGCTCTTACGATAAGAACCAAAGAGGTAATGAATTTGAATATGAATATGAAATAATGAACGAAGACAAAACAATAAATGATATTTTTGTCTAGTTGCTTGCTATATCCAGAAAGCCTTTAAAGGATTGGCACAAAACTCACACACACAATTAAAAAAATTTGGTATACCTGCGACCTGTGAGCTCACAGTCACGTGAGGCGAGTCTGTCCATGTCCCTTTAGCCCGCACCATGCTTGTCCTTTACTAGGTACCTACAATTTGCAAAAGTAATAAAAAAAAAATACCAACCCCTCGAAATCACATTCAGTTTTTGTTTTGCTTTTTTCACAAGTCAATGGGTTCCACAAAAAAATATAAAAAGATCTACAAAAATATAAAATCTTGATTTGGTGTACCTGGTGCCACCTAGTGACGTAGTAACGTAATGTTTCGTGATTCCTCTATGTATATAAACTCAATGGTACTACATCTTCGATTTATACACAACGAGTTTCTAAAGACGAGATCTGTGATGCCAAAGGTGGTGCTATTTTGGAATTAATGGATGCATTTGATTGCAGAGTACTAAATGGAAGCTGTGAAGGAGATTCTTGTGGGGAGTACACATTTCTTCGTGGGACAGCGTGTTCTGTTATAGATTACTGTTCTGTAACTGAAAACTTGTGCAAACATCTAAAGGAATTCAAGGTAGCAACAAAGCCATATTCAGACCACATGCCTCTTGAAGTTACGTTTTACTCGTATAGAAACCACCTCAATAACAGCTCAGCTCAGTTAAGCCTCCTACCGAAACTACAATGGAAAGACAGTTTTCGAAATTCATATCAAGTAAACCTTAACAAAGAACTCGCAGCTTTGACAAGAATTAATGCGACTCCAAACATTGAAGCTCTAACGGAAATAATGAAAAAAGCCATTCCCCAAATTACACCATTAAATAAAAATGCCAATGGTAGGAACAAACGAAAATGGTTCGATACAGACTGTAAGCGAGCTAGAGATGCATCTTTTAAATTTCTCAAGTTAGTAAGAAAGAACAACACTAATACGTTTAAAACTCTTTACGCAGAAGCAAATAAACATTTTAAAAATGTATGCCTTTCAAAAAAACAAGCGTTTAACGAGCAAAATATCGACATTTTAAACAAAACAAGATGCTCAGCGGAGTTTTGGAAAGCAGTCAAAATTATTAATGGTAGAACAAACAATATCGCCCTATGCTTGCAAGCAGAACATCTAAAAGATCACTTTGCAATCCTGCTCAACGCACCACTAATCTCCCAGCCATTTCAATATGCAGCACCCTGGATTGTTGACGAATCTCTAGATGCACCGATAACTCTTGAAGAGGTTCAAAATGTAATCGAAAATTTTAAAAATAACAAAGCCCCAGGAGACGATCGCATTTCATTTGAGTTCTATAAGAACTGTACTAGTGAATTCCTTTCAGCGATCGTACTGGAATTCAATCGAATTTTCGAAAATGCTGATATACCAGGAAGCTTTCTGAAATCAATTATATTTCCACTACACAAGAAAGGTGATTGTAATGATCCAGCAAACTACAGAGGAATATCTTTTTTAAATACTTCCACCAAGCTTTTTGGCGCAGTACTTTTTAACAGGCTAATCCAGTGGGTAGATAAGAAGAAAATCATCCATGAATTTCAAGCGGGCTTCAGGAAGAATTATTCCACAATCGACCAAATATTTGTGTTAACTAACATTGCTGAAATTTACAAGAGGAGCCACAAAAAGCTTTACTCATTTTTTGTAGATTTCCGAGCAGCATTCGACTCTGTTTCTAGAGAGGCGCTTTTTTACAAGCTATCTCGATATGGAATATCGACAAAAGTAATAAACGTTTTGCGAGCAATGTATGCAAATAACATTGCTTTCGTTTGGGATGGAAACTTCTTATCCGAAGGCTTTGAGACTGCAATGGGCGTGAAGCAGGGCTGTATATTGAGCACATCACTCTTTATATTATATATAAACGACATAACGGAGGCTGTAAGAGATGGGATTGAGATAGACCGAACAAATATCCCTGCGCTTATGTTCGCAGATGACATCGTTTTTCTTGCAGATACTGTAGAATGTATGCAGTTAATGATAAACCGGCTTGATATGTACTGCACCACTTGGAATATATCTGTTAACCTAACAAAGTCTAAAATGATAATATTTAGAAATGGTGGGGGAAGATACAGTCGAAATGAAAAGTGGACTTTTCAAGATAACCCTATTGAAATTGTACGTGAATACAAGTACCTTGGAGTTCTTATCACCCCTAACGTTAGCTTAAACAAACACCTTCAATGCAAATTATCTGAAGCTAAACGCGCGATCTGTTCAGTTTGGAGCAGATGCATAAGTAATAGGCATGTAAGTCATAGTGCCAAGCAAAAGCTATTCCAATCGACAGCATCCACAATTCTTTTATATGGTGCCCAAGTGTGGGGATACAGTTCATTTGAAGCCGTTGAAAAATGCCTGCGCTTCTTTCTTAAGCGGATATTCCGATTACCAAGCAGTACCCCCAACTACATGCTTCATTTAGAAACGGGAACGCCCCCTATGTTTTTAAACACATTAAAAATGCATTTTGACTACATGGTCAAAGTGATAGCCTTGGAGGAAGAGAGGTTGCCTAAGAAAGTACTTAAGCATATCATAAGAACAAAAGGAAATCTAATGCAAGAATGGGAGCGTCTAGCTTCTGAATGTGGAGTAGTCCTTGAAATAACACCAGATCTGCAGTCTAACTCTCTTAGAAGACAGTTTGATAACTTATTAATAAAAACTGGCAATACGGTATATCAAAAATATGTTAACGAAGCCCATCCCTGCAAACCAAACCGCAGTAGTTTTCTAGAAAACACTACGACAACTAAAAATATATCCTTCGAATGTGTGGGTTTTTTTATTTACTACTTCCCCTGCGCCGTAGAGTATACCCCTGCAAACAAGAAAGTACGGTAACAATCGATGAAATATGTACATCAAAGGAAGTAGTTTGGTTTCTCCTGAAAAAACAATTAACGATTCCCTTTTGAACTGTGTGAAGGAGAAATCCAGGATGTAATGCAAAATGTTGTCTCTTTTTTTTCTTGTTGTCGTTTGTCTTTTTGTCAGAGTGATCTTCGATTCAAAACATAATCAACAGTTTTTAAGTTGAGTTGTGTATAATTTGAGAATATGGCGATCCTTTTTTTATGTAAGTTATTTTATTTTTTTGCGATATTTTTGTTTGTTTTTAATAATAAATATATTTTTAATAATACAAATGCAAATAATAATATAATATATTTAATAATAAAATTATTATCATAAAAATGCATTTTTCCTAATTTTTTTTTTTTGACTTCATGTCTATTTCGGTTCGTAGTTCTACATTCAAAGCGCGTGCATCTTTGGAAGTACGAATATAACTGGTGGAATATGCGCTTCCAAAAAGTACTTCAGATGTACATCCATTGAAGTAGGTGCATCTCCAGAAGTACTTTGGATGTGCTTTGGAAGTACTTTTATTGGCGGGGAAGTGCAGTACTTTTTTGATATTTTGCTTTTTTAGAAAGAGATAGTGCCTTCATATATTCTTATATACAGTAGGTAAATAACTGAATTTTTTCCCGATCGCCTATCCTTTTTCAGTGGAAAGGAAGTACTTCTTTTACGTACATATTCCACTGGTTATTTCTGTACTTCTACGTTTGCAGGGATGCTTCCCAATATAGGCTGTACTATAGCAATCTCAAGTATAATCTTGAAGAACACACATATCTTTTAAACAGCTTCTCAATTGATAAAATAAGCACGATTTTTAAAATGAGAGGAGAATTAGTTAGTTTGAATTATATACCTCATCGACCAGATCTACCAATAAGGGAAGACGTATTGCACTTTCTAGCAATATGTCCAATTAAAGTAATTCGGAGACGTTTTTTCGGTTCGTATGTTCTGAATGACAATGCTGCAATTGGTATCTTAAACGGAGAACAAGGCTGGGATCTATTGTACAAATACACCGTAAACGCACTTCACTACAGAAAACGCATCATCGAGGGAGACTTCTAAATCATCCGCATAATTTAACATAATAAAAATCTAATTCATAGACCAAATTTTATTTAAAGCAATGCCAATCTGGTAGACGGCCTTGGGCCAAACCAATATAGACTTAGAATAATGAAATCTTTGTAACTTTTATAATGAAATAAAGTCCATTATTACTACTACTTACTACTACATCCCTTATGTCGAAGCGAAACGAGAGATATTATTATGAGCGAACAGCACCATATCCCATATATGGCACCTACTCATACAACAATGCAGAAGAAGGAGCGAGAAGAGATCAAACCACCAACTACCACGAAATCCATAACATGACACAGCATCACATCCGAGTCCAAACGTTTACCCGTGGTTCCAGGACCTGTATAACAAATATAAACAGAACATACATACACCTAGCAAACACGGTTTCCTGCTCTTCTCACTTCTCTCCTATCCCTCGCTCCCAACTCCCTATATTTCTTCATCATCTTCTTCATCCCCATTACAGAAGCACGAACCATCTAACAGCGTACCATAGGTTCTGACTACAAAGCACCGTAGAACAGCCTGGAGGGTACCTGTTAGCATGTCCGCGCCTGTCCGCTACCAAGCTTAGATGTTCTCTTCGTAGCAATTACGTGTTGTAGCTTACACCAAAAACCAAGGATTCTACATAACCCCGACGCTCATAACTAGAACTGAAATGCTGAAAATTAGGATCAGGTGTGGAATTTTGTAAGGTGATAGTTGATAGTTGATAGTCACCATCGCGAATTTGGTATCATGTAAGGTGATAATCACCGTGACTGTTGCCTTTTTGCGATGAAAATCGAGTGACACCTATTTAGGTGTCACACCCATACATTTTTGATTTTTGAGAAGTAATTTGACGGCAAAGAATTGTAGGGAAGACTTTCTCGCCAGTACACAAATCAGTGTACACTAGCGGTGCCATCCACCTGCGAGACCACCACTTTACTCGCAACGTGCTGAACGCACTCGATGGGATCCACCCATAGAAGGTTCCACACCAAATTGGAATCCACATACAAAATGGACTCCAGTTCCTTCTTTTGGATTCCACAAATTCCCCACCCCATCTGATTTCCAACATGCCATCGTTCCCACATGTTTCGATGGAAGAATGTGATGGAACGAAAGATCAAATATTCATTGTCCGAAATAACACCCCGTTCACACCTAGCTAGACAAGCACGGTGCTGACAGTGACCGGAGTGCGAAGGAAACTAGTGACATAGGCGACCAGAATAATGCTTGATTAAGATAAAGTGACAGACAGACGTCAAACCACAATTTTGCGAAATTGCTAGAGGCGGCCGAATGATTTCTCTCTATTCGTTGTTCTGGCTCAGGCGTCACAATTTTACACTGTATTACTTCAAAGTTTGACTGTGCCAATCTATCAGGAAATTTGGATATCAAAAAAGTCATATTCATGAAACCTGACAAGTCAACGACGACATAAAATTCAGTGTCACGATTATCCCTAGTCGATTTGGTTTCATGTCGTGATGCATATGAATTGACAAACAAAATTATGACTGATCATATAGATCCTACAATCCAGCAGATTCATACATGTCACCTAGGTCACACAAGGCATTATATCTGACAGATGTCATAGTTAAAGTGAGTTAGTAATTCTATTTAAAACAATGGATCCTTGAAGCGAATGTACTAAAATTCAGGTCTTAGTACTAATACGTACATTACCACACCGTTTCCGTACTTACCACCTTTTCTCTTATCAAAAATAATCCTGGCATAAATATTTCGTATCTTTACGACAATCATATTCTTCATATCACATGCCAGTGCGACAGTTATTCCTCAATAATAAATGCCACCAGAGCTTTAACCCAATTGTTTACTTCAAAAATATTCAATTTGAAATATATTTCGGAAACGTCATAACACCGATTTAGCAAATTGACACAGTGAGCATAGCACCTTAATGCTTTTTACACGCGCCACCTATGGTGTCGACGATGAAGTAAAAAGAACTCCGAAAACTGGAAGTTAGACTGGAAAGTAGTAATGTCTGTAGTAATATCGGATGTGGGCTTCATTCTGAAGATACAAGCAGACGAGGAAACACCTCAGCAGAATCCATCAAAAAAAAAAGTCTTTTTTTTATCCAAGCGGCCAAGCCGCCCCCATTTTTTTTTACTATCATCAAGAAAATTCCTTTAATTGCTTAAGCAATAAAGGATGATTAATTTAAGCTGTGAAAATACCATATAAAAAAAAGGTAAGAAAAATAATTTTTCAACTCGTTACCTATGTCTCAGAACAAATGCATAGTATTTGCTTTGAGATATAAAGAAAAACGAGGCGCATCACATGGCCAACGTAGCAAAGGAGTAATTCTCTTATTCCTATTAGGATAGCATCCTGAAAATTCCGCAACAAGGAGCATCTAATAGGCCAAGCAGTACGGGATAGCAACAGCTTGAAGGAATTGCCCACCAGCGTACCACGAGGAGCGGCTATATATATATGTTATGGCTTTATATATATACCTCCTCGCCTACACTCCCATTTAGGCAAAATTACAAATACGCTGGAATATACGTGCTGAACTGCACAACATTAAAATCCAACCACTTCGTTTTTCTTTACTGAAGAAGCGTGGAATATATAAGCTGTCGTAGTCGTACGGCGTTGATCCAATTGGCTCGCCGACGACTACGACCTACTTTGTGGCAATACACGCCACCATATTGTGGCACCCTAAGCCACCACCTTGTGGCAATACACGACACCGTATTTTGGGGCAATCTACAGCCCACCCTGTGGCAACATACGCCACCGTTTTAGTGGCAACCGACGACCTATTTTGGTGAAAATACACGCCACCACCTCGTGGCAACCGACGTACTACTTTGTGGCAATATATAGCCACCATATTTCGGCATCCTAAGCCACCACCCTGTGGCAATATAAACTACCACCTTTATGTGGCATCTACGGCAAATCTGCACCACTACGTAGCAGATATTTGTGTTCAACATACGCTATATCAATTCACCTACCCCAGGGCCACATCCGCTACAAATCTATTCGTATTTGTGACGACTCTACCTCATCATTCACATCGAATCATCTGTAGTTTCATCAGATCCAGACACATCGAATCATCTGTAATTTCATCAGATCCAGACACATCGAATCATCTGTAATTTCATCAGATCCAGACACATCGAATCATCTGTAATATCAACAGATCCAGATACAGTTTATTTAAGAATTGTCAGAATAAAACTACCAAAATGGTACCAGTATATCACCATATTATACCAGGTAACAAATATATATTTTTAATTGTGTAATTTGCGAAGTATTGGAGTATATTGACCCGAGCAAAGCAATCGAGATCGCTGGCACACTCAATTTTGGTGCTGCTGCGTTCGACATACGCCCAGCGTCGACATCCACGGACGGTGGTGCACTCGATTATTTTTAGCATTTGTAGTCGGAAGGCAGGACCTGACGCCTCCTCCTCCGCACATGCTTAAGAGAAACTCAATTTACATATATGTTTATTCTGTTTAGGTATCTAAGTATACTACTGCGAAGTGTTGTGTTGTGATTATCAACTTATATTCTTGTATTTGGAGCTTGATGTAAATTGTGATCATCTCTAAACGATAGAATAGATAACGAAATAATCGCTTGAAAAATTATTTTTTTTTCTCCCGGGAGTTTCGGTTGTATTTCGAGATCGGTTTCGTGAATAGAAAAAGACAAAAAGTTGTAATAATCTTTCGGAGATTCGGTGTAGCAATTCGGGAATTTATTGATTTCTGATTCGAATTCAGATTCAGTAGCAGAGCTACAAGAAATTTTGGAGTTAGTTGTTACGCTCTCCTCGGTGTTACAGATAGTTTTTTTTTATTGTCTTCACTCACTTGCCAACTCGGTTAATTTTTTTTTATTCACTTTCCTTAACGGATCTCTCACATGAAGACAATTTCACTTCTCAAATCTTTTTTATTATTACTCAGTCGCTAAGACATTTACGTTTGCGTCGGTAGCGACCACCCATTCTCGCGTTTCAACGCCGCGGTAGTATAAATCTTTTTTTTTTTGAATTTAGGTCGTGTTTACAATCATTTGAGAACTACATAATTCCGCATTAGCATCGGTTTATTCGGGTTATCAAACCAGTACATATAGTACCACAGGCCAATCTTAGCGCCTCACCTTACTGGATTGGAAAAATTCCTTCTTTTTTTTTGTATGAGCTATACTCAACTACTACCACATAGTGAGTCTCTGATGGTGTCGGAAACCCTAGTAGTATTTATCCGTCTATAGGAAATTACGATTTAGTTTCCTTTTTTTTTTGTGTAACAATTCACGTCCGCGTATCCCATGCTCAGTAAAGACTTACGTTAACATCATGAGTAATAGAACACTCTGAAGCAATATACAGATATAGTCAAGAATAACATAAAGGCATTTATATCATAATCCATAAACTTTGTTTTCAGGAAGGTATCCAGCAGTGCACTCCCGGATTTCCTCTGTAAGAAAGATACTGAGATATAATATCTCTATGGTATCTCATAAATATATTGCTTTTATATATATTCACTTTATTATATTTGATTTAAATTCATACTTATTAATAACATCGAGTGTATGTTGGACACAAACAGTGCTCCTACATATACGGTATATTTTACATTTTTGAACTTTGACTATATATCTTTTATTGTGTTGAGGGAAGATATCCTCATACAGATCCTTGACGCTCGTTTGTTTTACTCTCTGTCTTGAGTAGTTAATTCTATTGTCTAAAGAATCACGTCTCGTTATTTTTTTTATGTTTAGGTTTAGAGATCTCAAAAATTTAACATTCGGCGATAGATAATAAAGTTTCTTTTGATTCTCATTCATGAACGAATGACGTTCGAGTCGATCCGCCGCGACAGATTACTTGACTTTAAAATATCGAAACGCGCGAATAAGAATAATTAGTAATCGCAATTAAATTAATCTAATTGAGATAATCCTCTAACTGGAGATTAATTTCCTCTTATTTGTACCATGTGTAATAAGATACTCACTTTTGAATAAGTATTTCACCATACAGTAAAGATAGTTTTGGAAATTTAATATTATTAAGAAAATAACACTACAATAAAAGTAACAATTTGCGTTCTTTTGAGGTAGCTATTGTATAGCCTCCGGTTATAATTTTGACATCATAGATTTAAGATTTTTGATTGAGTAATAAGGTTAGTTTTAGGAGAAAATTTAAGGTTCTTACAGTTAAGATATTGGCTTGTTAAGAATTAACATTGAATTTAAATATATCCATTAATCGTTTTATAACGTTTTAAGAAAATTTTTCTTGCGAGTTTAGTTTTTGAACATAAGATTTATTTGAAGACTTTTTCAGATTAATATGATAATGGTTTAGGTAATTTCGTAGGGAGGGTGGTATCCCTCATCCAACTTCAGACGGAACAAGGTGGTGTAGGAATGGAGTATCTTTGAAATACTCATAGTGCAACGGTGGAGTTTTGTTTTGTGTTGGTATGGCTTTTGATAGATACCATGGTTAGTTAGAGAGTTATAGTCAGCAAGCAATTTTCATTTGCTTGCTTTCGCATTTAGGGGCTACCGAAAATGTTATTGAGTCTGGGGACTCATAGGTCCGTGGATAGCCACAGGTCGGTAATAAGAGAGCTGATTTTTGTTATCGTTTTGGGCGGGTTGAGAGACCAGGGGGATCACCTTAACATCTTTGATCCTCCCTCCCCTTTGAGTTAGACACCTCATCCTCCATATTCTGCAGAGCTACGTGGTAGCAGAATGGATGGAAGGTTCTAGAGGCCACTGCAAACATGAACACCTATGTTTTGCTAGTTTATTAGTACTTACGTGTATTGTTCTACAGGTTGAAATAACAGCCCAATCGTGATTTCTTACTTCATTCCAACGTTCACTCGTACTATTCTTCCTGAGGTGCAACCTGGGATCAAAATCTCTTTTCAATCATTTCTATCAAGTCTTTTCTTTGTGAATTATGAGGGCCAGTAAGCATTCTAATACTTTTATTCGAGCTCACCCATCTTGAGCTCAACGGTCGGCAGGATAATAAGAGGTAACACCGGTCGTGTAGATTCCGAAGCAAGTACCCACGGCCTGGCTGAGCTAGTTGAGGCTTGGGTGCTGCCGGCCACCGCGACGGTCGATCTCGACCATGGTTCTGCGTTGTCGCATGCCGTTCCTGTAGATTGTTTTAACGAACAATTCCCAGGAAAGGGGGCGTTGCCGACAAAGGATCAATACCATCCCTTCAGAAATAGAGGTAGATAGTCATAGCTAGGGTGATAGGTGCAACCCGGAGTGAAACCTCTGGGAAAGAACTAATTCACTCTATAAGCTACATTACGATCCTAGTTATGAGTATAAGGTACAGTAGAATCCCTGATTTTTGGTGTGAACTACAACGAGATATGGCTACGAGGAGAACATCTATTACTCGTAGTGGATAGGCGCAGGCATGCTGGCAGATATGCCTTAGGCTGTTCTACGGTGTTTTGTGGTCAGTACCTGGGGTGAACTGCCAGATGGCCTGCGCTTCTGTGATGGGGATGGTGATGGAATTGAAGGGTTAATAAGTTGGAGGAATGGAGAGAGGAGTAGGGAGAGCGAGTTGTTGTGTTAGCGAAGTGTAAGTATGTCTTATATGAGGAGTATGCGATACACCGATACACGAGTAAGGGGTGATGGAGATACTGGTCCTTGGTATAGGAGTCAAGGAGGTATAGACGCTTGTCTCTTCCTGCTTCCTCTCTGGTTTACGTTGTTGGTGGACATTGGGGTTGAGTCTTGGGTATCCATAGGGTATTTGGGGTGAAGTCGGGTGTTTATCAGCAGTCATAGAGGGAGTCGTGGGTTCTTATGAAATCTCAAGATTCTAGGGGAGTTTTCGGACTTCGCTTATAATTGCCAATCTCTATTTCCAATTTAGAAATTCTTTTGCGAATTCAATTTCCATTAATTTACGTTACAGATGGCGCCCAACATGGGGCCCGAATTAGTTTGCAAAGTTAAGTCCAGAATTGACGAAAGATAGGTCGATCCTAAGTAGCGTAGGAAAAAAGTTAGAAATTTTTTTTGGAGAATTTTTTTTCTCACGAAATGTTTTTTATGAAATTTTTCAATTTTCGATTTAAAGTCGTTTAGTAGATGATTATGTTTCTTAGATAGAGGAATAACATCGAGGTTAGTAGAATAGGCACTATTTTGTCCAGTGGTTTGGTGACATTATTCCCGAATCAGTCTGTTGCATTAGGTCTACCTTCTTCTCCTCCACCTCTTGTCACTTGTAGGTATCGTCGATCTCTGTCCGGATTGAGTAGTAATTTTTGCTCGGTCGTCTGTAGCGGAGGTGCCGATATGTCCAAAAAGTGATGTCTGAGATCCAGGTCGTATGAGAGCAGTATGAGCAGGTCTTCTGACCGGTGGTTGGTGCTTTTTGCCCGACGCACGTCAGCTGCAGAAGCTGGTCATTCACTCAAATTGCGACCCAATTCACATCAGCTACTATTCAACACTTATTTTTGATTGTCATTCGATCCAGTTTTTGTATGGAAAGATATAGTCATTTTTGGTAGATGTTAGGAAGTGACGATACGCGTTGAGACATGAAGCGCTAACCGGTAGTTGGAGTTTTTATACCCGACGTACGTCAGCAGTAGCGTAATGTCGCCTTCGCGTACCTGATCAACTTTCGTTTAGATGAGATTGTCGTTTCACTTACAATAGAACGCCGTAAGTTCATACAGTCTACACACTCTAAGTTTTTTTTGATATTTAACTTTTTTTTGAGTCGGTTATGTTGCAGAGCCGAAAAATTTGCACACCTTGCTCCGAAGAAGGGAGGGTTACCCTCTCCCGAATCTTTTTATGACATAAAATTTATAAGCATTTAAGTATTTTTGAGATTTTGATTCAGATAAGTGTCGATTTTTTTTTAGTTTCCGTCAATCAAGTTGGGACGTAACTTCTTGATTGTCGTGTAGTTTGGGATAGTGCCCGTTTATAGTTCCAGAATTTTTCAGTATTTAGTGGGATAGAGCCCGTATTACAGTTTACCGTTTGGGATAGTGCCCGAACTTAATTAAACACAGTTTAGAACTTTAGATCGTATAGTATAAAGTTAGTTTTTGAAATACAGTTTAAGTATTAATTTCCAAAAATCGAAATTCCTTTTTGATATAAGTACACATATATTATATTATCTTGTAAGACTACATTTAAGTATCCAGTTAAATATAGGATCTCTGGAAACACTTTGAAGTATTGTTTTTGATAGACGAACAAACTATATATTTACCTTTAGTATTAAGCACTTATAGATTGATAGAACTTTTTTTACCCCTTTAATTTTTCTTTTAAATTACTTGATTGACGAATATTCGTTGGAAGCAGTTGCTCACGGAATATTGTTGAATTATCACTTTTTGATTTAATCAAAACATCATTTGTTACCCCAAGTAGAATCCGGCTGAGGAACTCATACGGACTACTGGAGAATTTGTTTTTTACAACTTACATTGATTTGTATTCACAAATAACCGTTCGAGGTTCTGCTCACGGTATATTTGAAAATTTTTTTTTTACACACTTACCTTTGACTTTCTTTTTTTTTTGTCAGACTGCTTGAGTAGTATCCGTTCGAGGAGTTTCTCACGGGCTACAATATAGAATATTTTTTTTTTAATTAGCTTGAACCCTTAATTTACGCGTTTGGCGTGGTTTAACCGATTTCCTTCTCGCTGCAATTGAATGAGCGGCTCAAGACCGAGACGAGCCGTCAAGAGTACTTACCTTACGAAGTACAAAGATTTCGACATAATGGCCCCTGGGGGATCGAAACCGAAACCCGGCCACGTGCAAAACGAAGTCGTGGAGGATCACTCCGAGGACGAAGACAGCGTAGCTGAGAATCAAGCTAGAGACAATACGGTCGATAGAAGTATTGCAGTAGACGACGATGAAGTGGCAAGATCTGAAGAGCAATTGCGTAAAGATGCTGCTGAACACTCAGCATATATTCAGCAGGTAGTTTCCGCCACCATTGACCTACATAGAGTCAACGACAGAAAATTTATGGCAAAAGAGCTAGAGCGTAGTCATGCTCGTTTACTTGAACAGGTCGCTCAACTGCTACAAAAACGTACGGTCAAAACTACCCAGCCAGTTGCTCCCCCTACAAGGCCCCTTGATCCACCTAATGCTACTTTAACCCAGCAAGTCACACGGCATGTTAACTTAGCCAACCCAGACACTATACGTGTCGTTAACCAAAATGTCCAGTCCGCATACAGACCAAACACTGAAAATGATTTGGTAGACAGAATTACTCCGCATTATGAGCATACTAGAGTGCCTCCTTTGGCGGAAGTCAATCCAGCCCAAATGCCTCTAGGCTCCAATTTAGATGAGTTTATGGCTCGGGTAAATGCTTTCAATTTCGACGACGAGTCCGCTGTGTCGCCACCCAGGCCTCCACCCTCGAATGCCACTACAACGAACCGTGTTCATCCTTTCCACAAATGGGGATTAAAGTTCGACGGTAGGAATATGTCAGTCGACGATTTCTTGTTCCGCCTGGGGTGTATACGCAATAGTTATGGCGTGTCGTGGTATGAAATTACCGCAAACTTTTACCACTTTGTATCAGGGTCAGTGGAATCTTGGTACTGGGTATATTTAAAAGGCAATAAGCACACTACGTGGGACGAGTTGAAAACTGCTTTGGTAGAGCAGTACCCCAGTTTAGAAAGCGATACCGAGATATTCCGCAAATTGTCCGATCGTAAGATGATGAATGGAGATTCTTTCAATGACTTTTTTGACGCCATTCAATATTTAAATTCTAGGATGCGAGTTCCAAGACCTGAAAAGGAACTCGTGGAAATCATAAAAACAAATGTCCGTAGGCGCATGGGTGAGCTACTCATCACCTACAGTCCGTCCAGTCTAAGGCAACTGGCCTATTACTGTCGAGCTATCGAAAAAGCTCAATCTCAATACGAGAATGTCCGTCCGAATTTCGTGCCGAACGCACAACGTCAACCTGCAAGAAGATTTGTCAACGAAATCATTGACGAACCTTGTCAGGAATTAACTGTGGCAATACCCTCTACAAGCGTTGAAGCTATCCAGAGAGATCGTAAGCCACAGAAATGCTGGAACTGCCAAGTCCTTGGTCACAATTTTCGTGACTGTGCTAAACCAATAGACAAAATATTTTGCTTCCGTTGCGGTTTAGCAGATGAATATAGTCCGTACTGTCCGAAGTGTTTAGCGGGAAACGAGAGGAGGAACAACCCAATAACCGGGGGGGGGGGGGTTCGCTCCGATTAAACGTACCCGGAGTTCAAGTATCTAAACCGAAAGAGCATCTTGAACTTCCTAAGATTGAAATCTTGAAACCAAACAGAATTAATAGTGAATTACCGAACGTTGATATAAATGATTGTAGAACAATCCCTCCTTTGAATGTAGAACCCAAACCCAGTACAATTTTAAATTTAAACAATGATATAACTGAACCATTATATCGTAAGTCCTTTCACGAAAGGCTACGTAATTATGAAGAAGTGCGTAAACGGATTGTCACATTTCCGGAAATGTCCAAACGAATACGACGGACAAGGGAGCGCTTCCATCGGAAGCGGACTACTTACCGTTACATAGCGTCGGCAACCTTAGGCCGAGAATCGAATGACCCTCGTCCTTATGTGACGGTCAGGTTGTTTGAAGACAACTTCTTAGGTCTTCTCGATTCAGGGGCAAGTATTAGTTGCTTAGGCACCGACGTACTTCCCTATCTGAAAGTCAAGAATGTTGCGGTAAGGAAGGTAGAGACTACCGTGTCCACGGCCGATGGACACAAGCAATCCATAGTGGGAGTAGTTACTACCCCAATCCAGTATAAAGGAGTGACAAAAGATATAGATCTATATATCGTGCCATCGTTAAGCCAGCGTCTTTATTTAGGCGTTGACTTTTGCCAAAAATTCCAGATCGCACCAAACGTAATTGCGGGTCTTTCAGGATTCACGACCGGTGGGCCAGAGGAAAGACCCACAAACCAGATAAAGTTGAATGATGAAGAGTCTAAGCGACTAGAAGCTGTTGTTCGTAGTTTTCCTTCTTTCACAGTCCATGGACTCGGGAAAACGAACCTAGTGCAGCATTACATAGATACGGGTGATGCCGTACCTATAAAGCAAAGCTACTATCCCGTATCTCCAGCGATACAAACCCTTATGTATGCGGAGTTGGACCGCATGCTTTCGTTAGGAGTCATCGAGGAAAGTTCCAGCGCATGGAGTTCCCGAGTGGTGCTTGTACGCAAACCTGGTAAGAACCGATTGTGTCTGGACTTTCGGAAGGTGAACTCCGTAACAAAGAAAGATGCTCGTCCGATTGCACATATAGAGGGGCTGCTAGCACGTCTGACAGAGACACGTTATATTTCTAGCGTGGACCTGAAGGGTGCGTTTTGGCAGATACCGCTGGAGCAAAGTTCGAGGGAGAAGACCGCTTTTACGGTACCTGGGCGACCATTGTACCAATTTAAGGTCATGCCCTTCGGTCTGTGTAATGCGGCACAAAGTTTGAGTTACCTAATGAGTCGCGTAATCCCCTCAGGATTACGAGATCAAGTCTTTGTTTACTTAGACGATCTATTGGTTGTGTCGAGGGATTTCGACGAACACCTAGAGACTCTGGATATAGTCGGAAAGTGCTTGACTAAGGCAGGACTGACGATTAACGTCGAGAAGTCGAAGTTTTTTTTTGATGAGCTTCACTATCTCGGTTATAAGGTCGGTCAGGGTTGTCTGAAAGCTGATCCAGATAAGATCGCAGCTATCACTAGCTTTCCTTTGCCAACCACAACTCGCCAAGTTCGCCGATTTCTCGGTATGGCAGGTTGGTATCGGCGATTTGTTAAGGATTTCAGCACCCTAGCCGCACCCTTGACCGAGACACTGAAAAAGGGAAAAGTCTTCAAGCTCAGCCCAGAAGCTATTGAAGCATTCCTGCAAATCAAACAAGCTTTGACTTCAGCGCCTGTGTTAGTCAATCCAGACTTCTCCAAGGAATTCATCATTCTTTGCGACGCATCCGCGACTGGCATCGGATGTGTACTCTGTCAGAGGGACGAATCCGGGGCGGAGCAGCCTATATACTACTTCTCTCGGAAACTGAATGCTGCTCAGAGAAACTATTCGGTGACAGAGCGCGAGTGCTTAGCAGCTTTTGAAGGTATCCAGAAGTTTAGGTCTTACGTGGATACCATTTGCGTGTCATTACAGACCATTCCAGTCTGAAATGGCTGATGACTATGAAGGATCCAACTGGAAGATTAGCGAGGTGGAGTATGCGACTCCAAGGTTTCGATTTAGTGGTTGAGCATAGAAAAGATACATTGAATGTCGTGCCAGATGCTCTATCGAGAGCATATGAAGACGATGAGTTGACAGTGTCGGCTTTCCTTTCTTGTCTACCACAGATCGGTGCCTCGGAGGTACTCCACATCGATCTTGAGGATCCGTCCTTTAAGTCCGAAAGTTACCTTGATATCGTCAGTCATATCAGGAAGGAGCAGGAGCGTCTACCTGACCTCAAAGTGTCGGAAGGGTACATATACAAGCGCACTAAACATTCGGTTGGTAATCCCTTGGCCGGCGATATAACTCAGAGATGACGGAGTCGTTAATCTCGTTGGCTCACGATCCGCCGCGTGCTTCGCACGGTGGAGTGGTACAGACGGTGTACCGGTTGAAAGATAGATTCTACTGGCCCGGTATGTACACGCAAGTCAAACTTTACGTCAACAGGTGTGAGACGTGCAAGACCAGTAAATCAGCTAACATGACGTTAAGGGCAGATATGGGAAACAGTTTCGAAGTGGATAGGCCGTTTCAACATTTATACGTTGACTTTCTCGGGCCGTATCCCAGGTCAAGATCCGGAAATGTTTACATCATTATCGTGTTAGATCAACTAACTAAATTTGTCTTCATCAAACCATTACGCAAAGCAACGGCCGCGAATGTAGTCAAATTCTTGAAAGATGAAGTTTTTCTGATTTACGGTGTACCAGAGAGCATACTCTCTGACAATGGTACACAATTTGTTGGGAAGGAGTTTCAGAAACTTTTGGATGTTTTCGGGGTCAAACACTACCGAACGGCAGTGTATGCTCCCCAGTCGAACGCGAGCGAACGTGTCAATCGTTCGATTCTTGCGGCTATTCGTTCGTATGACAACCCCCGGCAGACGGATTGGGATGCCCATCTGTCTTCGATCAGTAGTGCTTTACGCACAACAGTGCATTCAACCCTCTCGATGTCCCCATATGAAGCCTTATTCGGGCAGCGCATGATAGAGCATGGGGCAGACTATCGTTTGTTGAGAGAGTTGGGTGGACTGAACTGTTCGGAGATAGATTGGCTTCCCAAAGTCGCCAAAATGAACATTGTTCACTCGTACCTCAAACAAGCACTCATTCAAACTCACGAAGCCTACGAAAAGAATTACAACCTTCGGAGTAGGAAAGTGATGTACAAGGTAGGAGATGAAATCTACGCAAGAAATCACGTCCTGAGTGACGCGTCTAAACATCTGAGCGCAAAATTATGTCCGAAGTTCGTGAAAGTTCGTGTAAGTCCAGTAATTGGAAGCAATCTTTATGAAGTTGAAGACAGGCGAGGTCATAAGTCAACTTGCCATACAAAGGACTTAAAGAGATAGTACACTTGAACTACAACCAAATCCCAGACTTATTCATCCTTGATTTCGATCCTTGAGATCGCAAATATTGCACCAGACATGACAATACAAGTACTCTAGTACTGGTTTCCCGGCTATGAAATTACATTTGAACCCCAGACGTACATTTAAAAATTTTTTTGTTTTAGTACCCATGACGTGGTCGTTGAGATCACAAACATTTTCTTCAAACTTGATAGGCAAGTTTTTTTTTGTGTTTGCATCGGATACTTCGCTTTAAAGCGTGACGTATGCCCGGCTCTCAGCTGTGCATGAGACTCTTGGTTTAAAAAATTTTTTTTTACTTTCAGATAACCTATAGAGTACTCAATTGCCATTAGACGGTACAATTTTTTTTGTCTTCGACCGACTAGACGTAAAAGAGTCGCAGTGTCATTGCGATACGCCAAGAGAGGAAACTTCATATCATGAAGTATTTTACGAGAAGTTCTCCTTTTTCTTGGAAATTAGACTAAGTGGACTTAGTCGAAATTCCAAGTTTTGTAGAGAAGACTTTCTCGCCAGTACACATATCAGTGTACACTAGCGGTGCCATCTACCTGCGAGACCACCACTTTACTCGCAACGTGCTGAACGCACTCGATGGGATCCACCCATAGAAGGTTCCACACCAAATTGGAGTCCACATACAAAATGGACTCCAGTTCCTTCCTTTGGATTCCACAAATTCCCCACCCCATCTGATTTCCAACATGCCATCGTTCCCACATGTTTCGATGGAAGAATGTGATGGAACGAAAGATCAAATATTCATTGTCCGAAATAACACCCCGTTCACACCTAGCTAGACAAGCACGGTGCTGACAGTGACCGGAGTGCGAAGGAAACTAGTGATATAGGCGACCAGAATAATGCTTGATTAAGATAGTGACAGACAGACGTCAAACCACAATTTTGAGACATAACGACGACATAAAATTCAGTGTCACGATTATCCCTAGTCGATTTGGTTTCTTGTCGTGATGCATATGAATTGACAAACAAAATTATGACTGATCATATAGATCCTACAATCCAGCAGATTCATACATGTCACCTAGGCATTATATCTGACAGATGTCATAGTTAAAGTGAGTTAGTAATTCTATTTAAAACAATGGATCCTTGAAGCGAATGTACTTAAATTCAGGTATTAGTACTAATACGTACATTACCACACCGTTTCTACTTTGTGGCAATATATAGCCACCATATTTCGGCATCCTAAGCCACCACCCTGTGGCAATATAAACTATCACCTTTATGTGGCATCTACGGCAAATCTGCACCACCACGTAGCAGATATTTGTGTTCAACATACGCTATATCAATTCACCTACCCCAGGGCCACATCCGCTACAAATCTATTCGTATTTGTGACGACTCTACCTCATCATTCACATCGAATCATCTGTAGTTTCATCAGATCCAGACACATCGAATCATCTGTAATTTCATCAGATCCAGACACATCGAATCATCTGTAATATCAGCAGATCCAGATACAGTTTATTTAAGAATTGTCAGAAAAAAACTACCAAAATGGTACCAGTATATCACCAGATTATACCAGGTAACAAATATATATTTTTAATTGTGTAATTTGCGAAGTATTGGAGTATATTGACCCGAGCAAAGCAATCGAGATCGCTGGCACACTCAATTTTGGTGCTGCTGCGTTCGACATACGCCCAGCGTACAACGTCGACATCCGCGGACGGTGGTGCACTCGATTATTTTTAGCATTTGTAGTCGGAAGGCAGGACCTGACGCCTCCTCCTCCGCACATGCTTAAGAGAAACTCAATTTACATATATGTTTATTCTGTTTAGGTATCTAAGTATACTAATGCGAAGTGTTGTGTTGTGATTATCAACTTATATTCTTGTATTTGGAGCTTGATGTAAATTGTGAACATATCTAAACGATAGAATAGATTGTAACGTAGAAAGAAATAACAAAGAACTTTTGAGGTGGTTCCTCATCGCTAGGTCATGTATGATGATGACAATATGTTGGGTTGACACATTCCTCCGGTAGAGGGCTTTAAAACATAGACCAATCTACAAATGGTCTTATAGGATCCTCTACTGTCAGTCCGTGCTTCAACTACAGTATTTCCTGGTGGTAATAGTAAAGCGCAGTACCCATACACTCATCTTAATCGAGCACCATGTCTCTACTAGGAATATCTTCACCATACAAATCCTTGGCCTTCATTTCTCCATACACAGACTTATCCACCACAGCATTCCGGTTCTTTCACATCTCTCATAGTTGTATGACAGGACCACATAGGTATCGAGATGCATACATACACATACGATTACGCATTCAGATATGTTCCACCATAAATGGGAACCTATACCAATACATCCAAATACCATAGACACGATAAGTTAAGAGATAGGTCCAAACACAGATCATAACCTACATCCCTTAGAACACATAACTTACCATGCCGATCACCTCAGAACTAGATTTGTAACAACCAGAGGAAACCAGAATGCGGGTGGATAATTTATTATTATTTTTATAATTTGGTAGCTTCGATGACCTGCAATACCTATTCAATCTAACACATGCTCAAAACTAAACTCACCAGAGAACCATACTAAACTTCCAAGAAGACTCATACCGAAGATCATCGTGAGAACAAACATAGTCCCCACGAGACCACTACTATACTCAAAAAGATCCGAAGCCGACCCAATTATTGTAGTGTTCATGGAAGAGAGGATGATTCCAGAATCCCAAATCCTCGCCTACCACAGAGGCCTATTGCTTCCATGCGTCATGGGTAAATGACTACTGTAGAATCTCTCATCATCCAAGAACCCGGTTGGTATAGAAAAAAAATAAGTCGAATTTCTGTTCCTCAATTCCCCTACCCCGTACTACTCCTCAGTCCACTACACGTCCCGGAGAGCATTGACCCGAGAGGCAAATTGAGGTTGTCGCCGATCGACCACCGCGTCGATATGCAGCATTGCCCCGCTCCACTCAAGAGCAGAAGGGCTGTGGGTCCTTGCTGTGGGATCGCGACGGTGCTACAAGTTTTTACCCTGCATATCTGGATACGGATGTTAATATATCCCTTTCTATCTAAAGGACTAAGGCCCGCGGCACTTGATACTATGTTCTCTTCGATGCAATTGACTATCCCTTAGACCATTACGATCAGAGATACCCTAACCAAGGAGGGCCTTTATATTGATTATTTTGAAAAGTAAAATTTTAGTCTGCACTTCATAAGGAGTTTCCGACGTAGAAATATTTCCGTAACCACAAATATCTTTGACCGCACTGAATAGTTTCTAACAATGATATCTTTGGATGTCAGAAGATATCTAGAGCTGACTATACCCTCGTCTCTACCATGCTCAAATGTTATGTAGAGTGCAGGAGCGAAGTGTCTGACCTGGTGTCGGGTTGTCTATGGTGTAGACGACAACCCCTGTCTCTTAACCCACCCATTTCAAAGAGGATCAACTCCCTCTAAGAACCTTGGCTTCTCTATGACAGAAAAAGGAATATTATGAAGAAGCCCCTTAACATGAATGTAGGTCAAGCCTGACCTACATTACTAAACCTCTATACTAAACTAACCCAAACATCCTATACAAAATGTTCCACCGTTCATGAAAATGTGTGGGAAAGATAGTTCTATACAACCCCCATCGGACCTAAATTACCTATTCCATAATGACTAAATTACTATTACTCATAGAAAAAAAAAACTGAAAGAAAGTCTGCATCAAAATCAACTAGATAAATGAAGACTGCATAAAGTTTCAATTACTATAATCATACAAAAAAATTCATTTGTTAAATTCTTAAAACTAACAGGATTATGTTCTAAATACTTATATTCTATCAGAAAATATATTTAAATCAAAAATCTTAATATTTTGTTCGACCGAAAGTTCAACCGTTTTCAAAATTAGTTACAAAAGTAAATTTATCAATAATACGATCGATATTCAAGAATCTATCTTGATTATATCGAAATTCTAATACCAGAAGGGTAATGTAATTACGTTAATCTTATTAATTTAAAATGGTCGATAATTTTTTAAAATTCAAAGAAAGTATGCTTATTACTATCGTTATACACGCGTACAAAAAGTAGATCACGACAATGAAACATTCAATATCCAAAACAAGGTAAAACAATTAGGCCACAGCGGCTTGTTAATGCTGTTAAAATTGTAAAGTCATTAAGTAAACTAAATTCGTAAGAGAATTTAAAGTACGTAAACCGAATTCAATGGAAATTTCCAATGAAATACGCGACCGCAACTACACTGTAGTCAAAACAATACAAATTACCTCAGGGAAGTAACGTAAGTATCTAAGATAGGCGTGAAGGGCGGAATCATAGACCGTCACTTCCGTCTGACCTAATCCCAAAACAGACAACAAACACAACAAAGTATCAACAATATCACTATCATTAAGTTCGTGAAAGAATAATAGATAGATAAGTGTGAATACAGGTAGTGTATTAACACCTTGTAACGTAAAGTCAATACGAATTCCAAAGCCAACGAAGGGCTGATGGGAAAACACGTCTCAGGTAAGAAAACCTGCAAAGAGTATACTGTAACTGATAAGGTTAACAATTATTATCATCATAAAAGGAGGTTTGTTGGCAACAAGAAGGTGTACCACACAAACAAAACCATAACAAGATGGCAAATAGTACAATAATAATCGAAGTATAAGGTAAAGTGAGACCACACTGGAAGCAAACCCAATGTGTGGAATGAATTGCAATCAATTCAGAAAAAAACAAATAAGGAAGGATATACACTTAATATTGGTACTTGAAACAACACGTTTCTTAAGGTACCAAGAATGTAGGAACAATATTCAGGCCAATATCAGGGAGGGTCGCTGAAAAGTAAGAGTTGGATATAAATGCATATACAGTTCGTATATGATATCAATAATGCAATATAGTCAAATATGTTTCAAAAATCAATATAGTTTAAAAAATCTTAAATACCTAGATGAAGTAGTGCACTGCTCCTATCTAATATCGTATTTTCAATACTATTTATCTGTATATTCAAAATTATTTAATTGTTATATTGTTGCAACTTGATATCACGAAGTAGCTAGATGCAATTTCCCAGCTATACAGCGGGGTAGGGAGGTTATATCCCTAGCAAGATATTCGACGATTGGCGTGAGGAGTCTTAGTGACTCTGGAGTTGGTTGCCAATTGAAAACTTGGACACACCAAAGGATAGAAAACACAATTTCACATAACATACTAAAGGACGAAGACAAATGATAGATAGTTACCAGACTATCTGTTATTGTTTCTTTAAAAAGGTAAGCAATACATTTCAAAATCTGCCAAAAATGATTATTTCTTTTTCGTAGCAAAAAAAAAGTTTCGCGACTGTAAATTCTTATAAAATTCAAATTTCAATTCTAGTCCGGTCAAAATAGACAAAAAAATAGTGCTAGGTTTGCAAAAATTCGCATAAAGCTGAAAATTGGTACAGACGTTGGGAACACCATTTCAAATAAACTAAGCAACATCCCCATCGATCCGACTGGTGCGTTAGAAGTTATTCAAGGTCAAAAGGTCAAATAAACGGTTTTTACAATTTTTCTTGTAAACGGTAGGTTTTATCATAAAAATACATGAGACAATGTTGTAGACCATGAAATTATCTACAAAACTTGTTAATATCATTTTTTTGTTAGAATAACCATTTCGGAGATATCGTGATTTTAAAACTTGAAGGAGTCACGTTCTATATGATATGCACATATATGCCACATGCATACATTTAGTCCAGTCGACAGGTTGGAAAAAGTGGGTGAAAGGTGGAAAAGGACGGAAGCTAATGAAACTATCAGATATTGTTGAAATATAGTTAATAAATATTTTACGAAGTTTTGGACCTCGAGGGCCCTATGGAAAAAGAGGAGGGGGAGGTTGAAGGGGTAACTGCAAAATTTTCGACCTTGCAACGGTTTTTCCTCAGTAACTTATTTTCCTTACGTTCTATAGCAAAAGCATTTCCATTTTATAGTAGAACGTCAAATTTACTACAATCTTGTTACCAAAGTTGTTGTATGTTAATTCTTTACCGAGATTTAGCTCTTTGAAAAATAAGTAATTTTTCAGAATTTGCTAAAAAAAATTCCAAAAAATTCAGCTTATTTCTTCTAATAGACGAAAACTAGTGCGAGGTTTTTGTATGACGAGATTTTCTTACTACGATTTGTGCTGTTTAATAGTTTCTAAAAAATGTCGTTTGAAAATCTCGTCATACAAAAACCTCGCACTAGTTTTCGTCTATTAGAAGAAATAAGCTGAATTTTTTGGAATTTTTTTTAGCAAATTCTGAAAAATTACCTGTTTTTCAAAGAGCTAAATCTCGGTAAAGAATTAACATACAACAACTTTGGTACCAACAAGATTGTAGGAAATTTGACATTCTACTATAAAATGGAAATGCTTTTGCTTTTTGTATTTTTATGATAAAACCTACCGTTTACAAGAAAAATTGTAAAAACCGTTTATTTGACCTTTTGACCTTGAATAACTTCTAACGCACCAGTCGGATCGATGGGGATGTTGCTTAGTTTATTTGAAATGGTGTTCCCAACGTCTGTACCAATTTTCAGCTTTTTGCGAATTTTTGCAAACCGAAATGTCTATTTTGACCGGTCTATTCTTCTTTAGGATTATATATAAATCTCGTTGTATATTAACGTTATCGTAGCCAATGAATGTAAAAATTAATGCAATAATATGTCGTTTTTTTAAATGTTTCAAAACCGCTTCTTTTCTAAATTATTTCGTGGATTATTTTAGCACAATTCAAACCGAAGATATAATTAAATATATATAACTAATATATAAGCAAAATAAAAAGATGGTACTTAAGTGATTGTTTGGTTTTGTAGAGATGGTTGTAGTTAAAACACAGGTAACTCCTTTATTTCCTTGATGATATTGAGTAATTCTCATACAGATCAACTCGAACTAATATCTTGATGAATTTATGATGACCATCAGCGTGACTCCAGATGTAGGGATGCTAACGGTTCGCCGAATCGGAACAATATGTCCGGATCCAAGCTGATCCGCAACAGAGCTGGGGCGCGCTGGTGATTACACCGCGCGTGGTGTCTATAAGTACAGATCCAAGTGGGAATCCACTCGGTGAAACAAAGTCCAACTCGGTGATATACGGTTGGATGGATCTATTAGATCTCCTGCCTGCAGATTGGAACGATATATGTTAGTATGTGCCCGCAGGTGGGCTATCCTGGCACCGCAGGTGGTGCTTCGGAATTAGCATACACTAGCGTTCGTCGTAGGAAACGAGGATGGCTGCTACCGTGTCGTCAGGACGGAGCAATTTCCAAAAATAAAATTCTTGATCCAACGTCGTAGAAAATCACAGATCCGGAAGGGTGAGGTGAGATAAAAACTACACTCTCAGCTTCCTCGCTAATTTGTTGGATGTTGAATTACGTAGGTGAAGATATGTGCGGGATATCGTTTGCCGCACGTGGCTTCAGATATGAATCGCACGTCGATCGTATTGAGGATACCAGATCCAGTCACTCAAAAAAAAAGAATCACAAAATTCACACACTATGTATCCTTTGTATCTTTTATTAACTCGTTGACTTATTCCCAGTTTTACAGATGAATCCGCGCAGAAAACTCAACAATTCAAATCGGGGATGAAGGATGTAAGTCCAATAAGAGATCCCAATGGTACACGTGGGCGTCGGTGGCAGCATGGAATTGCAACGCAATTAACATGTGCTCGGACGTTTTGTCTATTGGAAATTCACACCAGTATCAATAAAAAAGATACTTATTGGACAAAACAAAATAACTCACCCGTATTTATGGTAAGTTCCACTTGGAATTTAAGTAGGTTTGACTGCAATTACGGCGTCGTGGCTAGCCAATATGCTGGGCCACCGACGCTTGCCTTACATATAAGTTTGTTCTCAGAACAAAAAAGAATTTTCACACTGAAAATTTTTGTAGGCACCAATGTGCTGAAATACAAAATTGCACTAATAAGTCCAACCAAGGAATAAAATTCATGAGAATTAACTAATTTATGTATATTATTACATACCTTTAGTAATCAATGAATCCACACGAAATTTAAAGATGGCTTGCTACACTTTTCAATAAAGTTTTTACTCTTTACTTAATTTTCTTACTTTTCATCTGGTAGGATTGCAGGTTTCGAATAAAATGAAATGAGGGATGATCTCATACCTTTCTCTATGTCTAGCCATACGAGTTGGTTGCGCTTACATTTAGAAATAGTCTGTGGCCATAGGCCTGTTCGTAGTGTAGGAAAATTTCTTCCTACCATGTCTTCAAACACGTGCAGTTGGTTGCACTTACATTTACATGTAGTCTGTGGCTATAGACCTGTTCGTAGTGTAGGATAATTTCTTACTACAACCAATGTGGTTTATTTCTAGATGTCGCCACCGTCAAGGAACTTGGATGACTAGCGAAAGAGTTGGAAGTTAGTTTCCAAATATCAACACGTCATGTGTCAGCATTATCTTTCTAATAAGAGAGAGATGTCGAGGTCGTAATAGAGGACGGTTGTGCTGTGCCAAGCACTGCCGTCCATTAATCTAATAAAAAAAAAGTAAACGTTTTATTGGCAAATTTTTTCAATTTTTATCGGGAGTTAAAAAAGTAACTGAGTAAATTTAATTTAAATTAAAAAAAAAAATTCATCGGTCTACCGATAGACAACTAGGGCACAAATAGTGCCCAGCAACTCGTCATCCGAAAGTCCCGTATCCTTCAGCACCGCTAGAAGTTTCTTCACGGTTATTAACTGTAACTTTGGGGAGAGTGTACAGTTAAAGCAACAGGCTGAGCGGTAAACTTTCGGAATTTTTCATCCACCGCAAACTGGCGGCGAATTCAAACAACGGATTCTGTAGCAGCAACTGTAAATTCATCTTTAATCGGCTGCAGAATTCCACAAGGAACATTGTCTGGAGTTTTAACCAAAGCCCACAAATGAAAAAAAAAAGGCACTACAGTTAACATTGGTGTGAGAGCAACAAGCACCACAACCGCAAACAGCAGCAACGTCATTATGCAGCAACTTGGTTTATAAAATATTCTATTCACATAGAAATCCTTTACAAATATTCTTTTTAATCTAACCAGTGATTGTTAATTCATATAGTAAAGTAATCGCCTAAAAGAAAAGATTTTATGTGAACGTTATTCGTGATTTCATGTTATTATTTCATGTGATTTATTCAATTCCCGTAACTCAATAGACCGTTCCTGCTCTAAAAAATACTTTCTGTTAACTTGATAATTCTTTTATTTCATGTATTTTCAATGTGATTTCATTTTTCATACAATAAGATATAGAGTGTACTCGCTCTAAAAATTTCCATTTAAACGAAACAAATCTATATATTCTATATAGTTTATATTTTCTGGTTATTTATTTTAGGTTTATCGTAGGCTAGATTAAGTATTTATTTGTATATATGTAAATATCCAAAAGTGACAATACGTCACGCGCAACAGTTTATAGCTCCATGAGCAAGAGCAAGCTAACACTATTAATTGACATCCATGAGGAAAACATTATAATTCCAGTGCAGGCAATACATTATAGCCGCCGTTTTCTAAATATAATTGACAAATTGTATAAGTATATCTACATTGTAAAATAAAAAAAAAAAAAAAATACTTTCTCATAAGAGAGATGTTGTGGACACAGAGACAGAAGATAAATCCCATAATTTATAGGACTTGACATACCATTAATTACGCATAACAACTTGACTTGGACATTTCATGTCGTTGCAAAAAGACTGTATGGTGAGTATTAGATTCATTTGAGGTTTTCACCATCTATGAATCAAACCTCTCCATGGGGAAATTCAACACCGAAATGATATTTGCCATGATTTAAGTGTTATACCGTTCATATTCACTATCTAACACTGACACATCAAACAGAAACAAATCTCCGCTTCAACGCACACTGACGTTTATGGAGCGAGTATCTCATTGGACGTAAATATCGTCGGGTAATTTTTCTAAAAGGATCTAATACAGGATTTTATCCTATCAGCAAACTGACAATTCAATTAAAAATGATCCGTGAAGGAAATTATTCTGTCAGGAACATTTACGAAAAAGGGAACAAATATGACAAGGGGAAATTCTCTGCAAGAGGGAATTATTCCAACCGGAAATTGTCTACGTGTGAATTTGAGGATCGGTAATACTGGATAAACGCCATCTAGTGAGTAGAGTGGACATGAAATGTAAATACTCTGACGCTTTAGGCGAAGATCACATGTCAAAAAAAATGTTTGGGGTGTATTCACACTGAATTTAGATCTGTCAAAATATTTTCCCTACAAAACTTGTGCTTTCGGAACAAATCTCATTTGTTCCCAAAGCAGAAGGAAAAGGAGAATATTTCCCACATTGCTTCCAAAAGGACTTTATTCTTGTCTACTCGTTGTCACTGTGTGAGTAGTACACAGATAGTCTGTAACAATCATACATTCAAGAAACACAAAACAAAAGTTGCTATCCTTACAAAAAAAAAATTTTAAGGAAAGAAACGAAAATTGGACAAGCACAAAGGGTCTCATGCACAGCTGAGCCTACGCCGGGCACAATAATAAAAATATCACAGAAATAATCCTGAGTGGATATAGGAGAGTGTGAAGAAGGGAAAGCGAAGTCAAATATTGACGAGGTCTATTCCTAATACTTCCACATACCACACTACCTCTTAAGGTCTTTCGTGTACACCGTCGATTTGTAGCCTTTGCTATCCACTACCTCATATAAATTATCACCGATAATCCTTACAATTCTAACCTTAATGAATTTAGGGCTGAGTTTCGCATTAAAGTGCTTTGAAGAATCGCTAAGCACGAAATTCCGTTTATAAACCTCGTCATCCACCCTATAGTTGACCTTGTGACTACGCACATTGTAAACTTTCTCATAGTCAGCATGGGCCTTAGCTAATGCTTCCCTCATATAGGAATGGAGAATATTCATTTTTGCCGTTTTTGGTAGCCAATCTATCTCCGATTTGTTCAAACCTCCTAACTCTCTCAACAGTCGATAATCCGCCCCATGCTCAATCATTCTCTGACCGAACAGAGCTTCATAGGGGGACATCTTGTGAGTAGAATAAACAGTGGTGCGGAGTGCACTACTTATGGACGATAGATGGGCATCCCAATAAGACTTTTTTGGATTTATATACGCGCGAATAGCCGCTAAAATTGAGCGATTTACTCTTTCACTAGCATTCGCTTGTGGCGAGTAAACTGCCGTTTTATAATGCTTTACACCGTATGCATTCAAATAACTCTGAAATTCTTTACTTAGGAATTGAGTGCTGTTATCAGAAAGTATGCTCTCTGGCACACCATATACTAAAAATACATTCTCCTGCAAGAACTTAACTACGTTGATAGCCGTGGCTTTTCTCAATGGTTTAATCAGAACGAACTTCGTTAACTGATCGACAACAATGATTATGAAAACGTTACCGCTCCTCGACTTTGGATAGGGACCCAAGAAATCTATATACAGATGTTGGAATGGTCGATCGACCACAAAACTTCTTCCCATCTCCGTCCGAAGCGTCATATTCGAAGCTTTAGTAATTTTACAGACTTCGTATGTATCAACAAAATGTTTGACCTGAGTATACATACTCGGCTAATAGAAACGTTGTCTCAACCTATAGAGTTTTCACGACACCGCCGTGAGAAGATCTTGGAGGATTATGCGCTAATTCAATTAATGATTTCGTCATCTCGGATGGAACCCACAGTTTCCACGTTAAGTCGTCTGCGAGGGGATTACCAATAGAGTGTTTGGTACGAGGAGTACCTCCTCGGGGTCGACTCGTGCTAGGCATGAAAGGAACGCTTCTACCGTCAAATTGTCTGCCTCATATACTCTCGACAGAGCGTCTGGCACGACATTCAAAGTTCCCTTTCGATGCTCTACCACGAAATCGAATCCTTGGAGACGCATGCTCCACCTGGCCAACCTGCCAGTAGGATCCTTTAAATTCATCAGCCACTTCAAGCTCGAGTGGTCTGTGATTACTTTAAAATGATATCCCTCGACATACGATCGAAACTTCTGGATACCAAGTACAGCTGCAAGGCATTCCCGTTCGGTGACGGAGTAATTTCTTTGCGCAGCGTTCAGCTTCTGGGAGAAGTAATAGATTGGGCGTTCAGCCCCATCTTCGTCCCGCTGACAAAGAACACACCCGATACCGGACGCGGATGCATCACACAAAATCACGAATTCCTTGCTAAAGTCAGGCCGGAGCTGTCATCAACGCCTGTTTGATGGAATTAAAGGCTTCTAGAGCCTTTTGGTTAAGCTCGAACGCTTTACCTTTCTTCAGTACGTCTGTCAAAGGAGAGGCAAGCGTTGAAAAATTTTTAACGAATCGCCGGTACCATCCCGCCATTCCTAAGAAACGTCTTACTTGACGAGTTGTGGTAGGTACCGGAAATTCATTAATTGCTGCAATTTTGTCGGGGTCAGCTTTCAAACAGCCTTGCCCAACCTTATAACCTAGATACTGAAACTCATCAAAACAGAACTTGGATTCCTCCACGTTGATCGTCAGTCCTGCCTTAGTCAATTCCTGACTTACTCGCCTCAATATCGCCAAGTGTTCGTCGAAAGTTTCAGACACGACCAAAAGGTCATCGAGATAAACGAACACTAGATCCCGCAATTCTGTCGGAATTACCTTAGACATAAGATAACTCAGACTCTGCGGCGCATTACACAATCCGAATGCCATGACCTTGAAATGGTACAAAGGCCTACCAGGTACTGTAAAAGCAGTCTTTTCCCTCGAAGTTTCCTCCAACGGTATCTGCCAGAATGCGTCTTTCAAATCCACACTAGAAATATAGCGAGTTTTTGAAAGGCGCGCTAACAGACTCTCAATATGGGCAATTGGCCTCGCATCCTTCTTTGTAACCGAGTTCACCTTCCGAAAGTCTAGGCATAAACGGTTCTTCCCAGGCTTGCGCACTAGCACTACTGGAGAAGACCATGCACTAGAGCTTTCTTCGATGACCCCCAAAGACAACATACGATCCAATTCCTCATACATCATTGCTTGTACCGCAGGAGAAACAGGATAATATCTCTGCTTAATTGGTACAGCATCACCCGTATCGATGTAATGCTCTACCAGTGTCGTTTTCCCGAGCCCCTTGCTCGCGAAAGAAGGAAAACCACGAATCACATCACGAAGTTGAGTGGACTCTTCGTGACTGAGCTTCACTTGGTTTGTGGAGTTTCCATCCGATGGAAAATCCGATATGGAAGAAATCAAATGAGGTGCCAGTCCAAACTTACGCCAAAAATCAACGCCTAAATATAAACGCTGAGAAAGAGTTGGCACGATGTAAAAATTCATGCTAAACAGCATGCCGTTGTACTGGACATCAGTAGTAAACATTCCCTTAATTTGCTGCTGTTTCCCGTCCGCAGTGGACACCGTAGACTCGACGTTCCTAACCTTAACGTGCTTCGCTTTTAAGTAGTCTACGCAATCTGTACCCAAGCAACTAATGCTCGCACCGGAATCCAAGAGTCCAAGAAACTTGTCTCCCAACATCTCCACAGTCACATAAGGACGAGGATCATTGGATACCTTGCCTAATCTAGCGGCAGCAACGTTACGGTAGGTTGTCCGCTTTAATTGAAAACGATCTCGTGTTCTACGAATATGTTTAGAAATTTCAAGAAATGATACTACTCTCTTCCTAACCTCATAATAATTGAGTAGCCTTTCATGAAATGGTTTCTTATAAAGTAATTCAGGTTTATTTTTATCTTCAGGTAAATTCAAAAGTGTATTTGGTTGGGTATCAGTCAAAAATACATTAGGGTTTCGTTTCAAAATAGTAATTGGAGGAGTGTCAAGCAAAGGTTCTTCCTTCCTGGTGCTTACAACTCCGGGTTCGCTTTTATCGAGCGCATCCCCCCGGACGGTGGATTTGCTCGCTTCGGGTTTCCCGCACATCTAGGACAATTCGGACTATAGACATTTGGTAACCCACATCTAAAACAGAAAATAATTTGCCTCGGATCTGCACAATCGCGGAACCCATTTTTTTTGGCATTTCCAGCATTTCATTAATTCGGGGTGGAACGCTTCCACCTGCTCAGGCAGTGCAACTGCTAATTCATATTCAGGAGTTTCCTCATCCAACGCGTTGATGCAACGTCTGGGTGGGTGAGGTTGTCTGTACGAATTTGGTACGAAAGGTTGTCGCGGGTTATCTGAACTACCGAAGAATTTTTCAATAGTGCGACATTGATATGCTAACTCTTGAAGACTATATGTGCTAAAGGGTATCAACGACTGACCTAGTTGTCGTTTCACATTAGCCTTGATAATTTCAATCATTTCCCTGTCGTTTTTAGGGATTCGCAAGTTGGAGTTCATATGCATCATAGCATCAAAGAAGTCATTGAAGGACTCCCCTGATTGTTGCTTACGATCATACAACCTGCGAGACAGTTCCGTATCCGTTTCGAGGCTGCGGAATTGCTCAATTAACGCCAGTTGTAGCGTTTGCCAGGACGCGTGCAGATTTTGCTTGCGGTACCTCCAGTACCACTGTTCAGCAGGTCCAGATAAAAATTGGTGGAAACCACCAGACACTTCTTCCCAAGAAAAGCGATAACTAGCTCTAATGGGGCCAAACGGAACAAAAAGTCATCTACTGGCATATTCCTCCCATCAAACTTAATTCCCCATTTGTGGAATAGTGGGTAGGCACCAGACGTAGGATTACTAGAGTGTATTGCTTTCGGCTGAGAAGCCGCAGACTGATCGTTATCCAAACGAATAGAATTCATGCGCGTCATGAACTCGTCCACGTTCACACCCTGAGCCATGTTCGAAGGATGTACCGGAGGGGTACTTGAACTTGCTCCAGGAGGAACGGGTTGTGGTGCAGGTTGTGTAGCCAATGAAGGCGCAACCGGCACGAAGCTTGTTAAATCAACAATATCGCCAGCCACAGTTCTGGCTGGAAAATTGACAGACCTACCTTGTGGAGTAGGCATGTCGACGTAGGGAATTACTGCGGAATTTGGAGGCCGACTAACTTGAAAAGCCGGGGTTGGCTGTGAAACTGGTGGATGATTAACATTATCATCACCATTACTGTTACTATTATTAGCATTACTCGCATAACTCACGTTTTGATTATTAGCATTGTTCTCCCTACTATGTAACAATTCAGTTACATGTCTTAACAAAATGGCTTGACTTTCAGCGAGACCTCGCGAAAGTTCTTCTACAAAAAATTTCCTGTCATCCATCCGGTGTAAGTCTACCGTTGCCGAGATCATCTCTTGCATATAGGCAGATTGATTGGCCGCTTGTTGTGCTCTTCTTTGCTCTTCAGGAGTCAAAGGTGAGCCTAAAGGTTGCCCTTCATTCGCTGGTACGCGAGCGGGTGGGCTTGAATGATCCGTGCCTAAACCAGAGTGGTGGGCTGAATGTACGGAATCATCTTGAGGATTAGCGGGTGCAGCTCGTGACATTTCGTCAGCTACACGTGCGTAGTACTCCGGGTTGTAAGGACCAGGATTAAAGAATTTTCTGGCAGAGCCGGGCATTAGGCTGTGCTACGAAAATTACGCAAAACAAAGAAAAAGTCTTAATACTATAAAAATAGTGGTGTACAGTGATTCGTTCACTAATTAACACCAAGTAAAAATTCAAAAATTTATCGAAAGTTAATATTCAAAACTTATTGAATATGGTTATTTGGAGAGAAGTTGATAATATCAAAACTTCCTACAAAACTTCAAAAATCTTAAAATTAAATGTGTGAGAATAAATTTATGTTGGTCTAAGGTATACTTCTTCCTTAGACTTCGCAAAAATTGAGTTCCGAAACGAACGTATCGAAAATCAAGCTCAATTAAAGAAAAGAAAAATTAATTATACTTAAATACGAAAGATAAGCTAAATACTCATAAACTTCAAAACTGAATATCTGTAATCTTAATCTTCAAAAAAAATACTTAATCTCTACAAAAACCTATTAAAGCTCTTTGTAAACTAATGAACCTTCTTCTAGTTCAAGTTTTCAAAGACTATAATCTCAAATCTAAATATAGAAAAGTGTAAGATATACTAACTAAAGAGTGCTTAAACTAAACTCAAAACTAAAGCGTTTCGATGACCCGTGAAACACGCAGAATTCCACGACCTCACCAAACGAAGATACTGAACTCAAAAATGGAACCTTCGGGATAACGTCTTCCCTATTTTCCGAAAATACTCAAAAATCTCAAAAATGGAATCTTCAGGATTACGTCTTTCTTATCTTCCGAAAATTACTCAAAAGGTGCAACACTGCAAAAACTCAAAAGGGTGCAACACTGCAAAAAATCTAAACTATAATCAATAATACTTAAACTTCAAAAATACTAATCTGTCTTAACCATCAAAATACGGTCCGGGGGCTGGAAAAAATCTCCCCCCCATAAACATGAACGGAAGGTGGAAGTACTGCGCCTAGCGACTAACTTCCCAAAAAAACTGAAAAAAAAACTTTAAAAATAATTAGCGGATGTGGTCTAACTATTGGGTCAATAAATGTACAACAACAATTAATGAAAAATTGGAAATTCGATCAGTTCACAGGAGTCTCATTACGCTACTGCAGACGTGAGTTAGGAACATGTTCACCAACCACCGGTTAGCGCTTCATGAGAGTTCCATCAACTTTACGAACTCCGACAAAAACCATAACTGAATGAAAACATCATCACATATTTGGGCTTGTAATTTTACTCAATACAAAAACTGAAAGATCCGAATATAAGCACTAAAGGTGAGTGAGTGAGTTCTCTTGGTGTGTTAATAGCTTCTGCAACAGACGTGCATCGGGAACTTGTTCACCAACCACCGGTCAAAAGATCTATCAACAACAACCTCGAAGAATTCAAAATTCTACTAAACTCAAAAGAAAAAAGTTTCAGTACTCTCGCAACAGACGACCAGACTCATAAACGTCTAAATCCTGGACAATAAAGTTACCGAAAACCTCAATCAAAAGCAAAACAGAACGTAAAGTACTACGAATGAATCCTATGCAACAGACGAAGATTAGGAACTTGATCACCAATCTCCCGGACAATAAGGCATCCAAAACATAGACTAGATGTTATTCCTCCAGCAGAATAACTCTACCAAAACAACTTAACTCAGAAAAGAAATTCGACCAAAAAAAAAAAATTTTGCTCGAACACCAAAAAAAAAATTTTCTAGCATCAAAACTTCAAAAAAACTAAACTTCTCCATAATCAAAATAAACATCAGAACAAAGTATCGGGTAAGTGCTTCGGGCCCACGTTGGGCGCCATTCTGTAACGTAGAAAGAAATAACAAAGAACTTTTGAGGTGGTTCCTCATCGCTAGGTCATGTATGATGATGACAATATGTTGGGTTGACACATTCCTCCGGTAGAGGGCTTTAAAACATAGACCAATCTACAAATGGTCTTATAGGATCCTCTTCTGTCAGTCCGTGCTTCAACTACAGTATTTCCTGGTGGTAATAGTAAAGCGCAGTACCCATACACTCATCTTAATCGAGCACCATGTCTCTACTAGGAATATCTTCACCATACAAATCCTTGGCCTTCATTTCTCCATACACAGACTTATCCACCACAGCATTCCGGTTCTTTCACTTCTCTCATAGTTGTATGACAGGACCACATAGCTATCGAAATGCATACATACATATACGATTACGCATTCAGATATGTTCCACCATAAATGGGAACATATACCAATACATCCAAATACCATAGACACGATAAGTTAAGAGATAGGTCCAAACACAGATCATAACCTACATCCCTTAGAACACATAACTTACCATGCCGATCACCTCAGAACTAGATTTGTAACAACCAGATGCAAGATGCTTAGGCTTTCTTAATAGATGCAAGAAGTTTTTCACCCCTTCTGATCTGGCTACAATTTACAAAGCGTTTATACGTCCTTAACTCGAGTATAACTCCCATCTCTGGGCAGGTGCTTCTCAAACTTTTCTCCACCTGCTCGACAGAGTTCAGAAAAAAGCGTTAAAATTGATAGGAGAGAGAAACATTATGGAAACATTTCCGTCACTCGAACATCGTCGAAATGTCTCATGTCTTTCCTTATTTTACAGGTTCTTTTACAAAAAATGCTCACTCGAGGTAGCCAGCTGTGTTCCACCCCTTAAACATTTCCCCCGTAATACTCGTCTTGCTAGGAACGCTCATCAGTTTACACTTGAGCCCAATTTCGGACGTACCGTGAAATATAGAGATTCTTTCTTTAGCCGTACAACACGAATGTGGAATGGATTGCCTGGCACAATTTTTCCTTGCCATTTTGATCTTCAAACATTCAAGATCAATGTTCATCGACAGCTCCTTTCCCTTCCTTCCTAACTTCCTATCGCTCGCGCTGTGACTTATCATTAAAAGGGCTATAACAAACCCCTTGAGCGCGTGTGCATTATAAAAAAAAACAAAAAAAAAAACCAGAGGAAACCAGAATGCGGGTGGATAATTTATTATTATTTTTATAATTTGGTAGCTTCGATGACCTGCAATACCTATTCAATCTAACACATGCTCAAAACTAAACTCACCAGAGAACCATACTAAACTTCCAAGAAGCCTCATACCGAAGATCATCGTGAGAACAAACATAGTCCCCACGAGACCACTACTATACTCAAAAAGATCCGAAGCCGACCCAATTATTGTAGTGTTCATGGAAGAGAGGATGATTCCAGAATCCCAAATCCTCGCCTACCACAGAGGCCTATTGCCTCCATGCGTCATGGGTAAATGACTACTGTAGAATCTCTCATCATCCAAGAACCCGGTTGGTATAGAAAAAAAAGTAAGTCGAATTTCTGTTCCTCAATTCCCCTACCCCGTACTACTCCTCAGTCCACTACACGTCCCGGAGAGCATTGACCCGAGAGGCAAATTGAGGTTGTCGCCGATCGACCACCGCGTCGATATGCAGCATTGCCCCGCTCCACTCAAGAGCAGAAGGGCTGTGGGTCCTTGCTGTGGGATCGCGACGGTGCTACAAGTTTTTACCCTGCATATCTGGATACGGATGTTAATATATCCCTTTCTATCTAAAGGACTAAGGCCCGCGGCACTTGATACTATGTTCTCTTCGATGCAATTGACTATCCCTTAGACCATTACGATCAGAGATACCCTAACCAAGGAGGGCCTTTATATTGATTATTTTGAAAAGTAAAATTTTAGTCTGCACTTCATATGGAGTTTCCGACGTAGAAATATTTCCGTAACCACAAATATCTTTGACCGCACTGAATAGTTTCTAACAATGATAACTTTGGATGTCAGAAGATATCTAGAGCTGACTATACCCTCGTCTCTACCACGCTCAAATGTTATGTAGAGTGCAGGAGCGAAGTGTCTGACCTGGTGTCGGGTTGTCTATGGTGTAGACGACAACCTATGTCTCTTAACCCACCCATTTCAAAGAGGATCAACTCCCTCTAAGAACCTTGGCTTCTCTATGACAGAAAAAGGAATATTATGAAGAAGCCCCTTAACATGAATGTAGGCCAAGCCTGACCTACATTACTAAACCTCTATACTAAACTAACCCAAACATCCTATACAAAATGTTCCACCGTTCATGAAAATGTGTGGGAGAGAGAGTTCTATACAACCCCCATCGGACCTAAATAACCTATTCCATAATGACTAAATTACTATTACTCATAGAAAAAAAAACTGAAAGAAAGTCTGCATCAAAATCAACTAGATAAATGAAGACTGCATAAAGTTTCAATTACTATAATCATACAAAAAAATTTATTTGTTAAATTCTTAAAACTAACAGGATTATGTTCTAAATACTTATATTCTATCAGAAAATATATTTAAATCAAAAATCTTAATATTTTGTTCGACCGAAAGTTCAACCGTTTTCAAAATTAGTTACAAAAGTAAATTTATCAATAATACGATCGATATTCAAGAATCTATCTTGATTATATCGAAATTCTAATACCAGAAGGGTAATGTAATTACGTTAATCTTATTAATTTAAAATGGTCGATAAATTTTTAAAATTCAAAGAAAGTATGCTTATTACTATCGTTATACACGCGTACAAAAACTAGATCACGACAATGAAACATTCAATATCCAAAACAAGGTAAAACAATTAGGCCACAGCGGCCTAAACGTAAACCGAATTCAATGGAAATTTCCAATGAAATACGCGACCGCAACTACACTGTAGTCAAAACAATACAAATAACCTCAGGTAAGTAACGTAAGTATCTAAGATAGGCGTGAAGGGCGGAATCATAGACCGTCACTTCCGTCTGACCTTATCCCAAAACAGACAACAAACACAACAAAGGATCAACAATATCACTATCATTAAGTTCGTGAAAGAATAATAGATAGATAAGTGTGAATACAGGTAGTGTATTAACACCTTGTAACGTAAAGTCAATACGAATTCCAAAGCCAACGAAGGGCTGATGGGAAAACACGTCACAGGTAAGAAAACCTGCAAAGAGTATACTGTAACTGATAAGGTTAACAATTATTATCATCATAAAAGGAGGTTTGTTGGCAACAAGAAGGTATACCACACAAACAAAACCATAACAAGATGGCAAATAGTACAATAATAATCGAAGTATAAGGTAAAGTGAGACCACACTGGAAGCAAACCCAATGTGTGGAATGAATTGCAATCAATTCAGAAAAAAACAAATAAGGAAGGATATACACTTAATATTGGTACTTGAAACAACACGTTTCTTAAGGTACCAAGAATGTAGGAACAATATTCAGGCCAATATCAGGGAGGGTCGCTGAAAAGTAAGAGTTGGATATAAATGCATATACAGTTCGTATATGATATCAATAATGCAATATAGTCAAATATGTTTCAAAAATCAATATAGTTTAAAAAATCTTAAATACCTAGATGAAGTAGTGCACTGCTCCTATCTAATATCGTATTTTCAATAATATTTATCTGTATATTCAAAATTATTTAATTGTTATATTGTTGCAACTTGATATCACGAAGTAGCTAGATGCAATTTACCAGCTATACAGCGGGGTAGGGAGTTTATATCCCTAGCAAGATATTTGACGATTGGCGTGAGGAGTCTTAGTGACTCTGGAGTTGGTTGCCAATTGAAAACTTGGACACACCAAAGGATAGAAAACACAATTTCACATAACATACTAAAGGACGAAGACAAATGATAGATAGTTACCAGACTATCTTTTATTGTTTCTTTAAAAAGGTAAGCAATACATTTCAAAATCTGCCAAAAATGATTATTTCTTTTTAGTAGCAAAAAAAAAGTTTCGTGACTGTAAATTCTTATAAAATTCAAATTTCAATTCTTCTTTAGGATTATATATAAATCTTGTTGTATTTTAACGTTATCGTAGCCAATGAATGTAAAAATTAATGCAATATCGATGGTTAGATGGCAGTAACTCGTAAGAACTTTTGGGTTGTTTTACAATATCGATAAAAGAAGAATTCATGATTACGATGCAGTACCTCGTATGTCTCAGATAATATCTAAGATTCTATGAGACAAACGAGGTACTGTTATATTATGTGTGACATTTTATTTTACGAGGTACTGGTTTTTTCAAGTTTTCTCATTTTTCTTGGAACAAACTCATTTAACCAAAAATGCCAAAAGGTGGCTCTGATGTTTCTGCTTCTTATGAACCTAATTTCAAAAAATTGATTTTTTCTTCTTACGAGGTACTGTCATCTAACCATCGATATGTCGTTTTTTAAATGTTTCAAAACCGCTTCTTTTCTAAATTATTTCGTGGATTATTTTAGCACAATTCAAACCGGATATAATTAAATATATATAACTATAACTTCTACTATAAGGATAATATAATATATAAGCAAAATAAAAAGATGGTACTTAAGTGATTGTTTGATTTTGTAGAGATGGTTGTAGTTAAAACACAGGTAACTCCTTTATATCCTTGATGATATTGAGTAATTCTCATACAGATCAATTCGAACTAATATCTTGATGAATTTATGATGACCATCAGCGTGACTCCAGATGTAGGGATGCTAACGGTTCGCCGAATCGGAACAATATGTCCGGATCCAAGCTGATCCGCAACAGAGCTGGGGCGCGCTGGTGATTACACCGCGCGTGGTGTCTATAAGTACGTATCCAAGTGGGAATCCACTCGGTGAAACAAAGTCCAACTCGATGATATACGGTTGGATGGATCTATTAGATCTCCTGCCTGCAGATTGGAACGATATATGTTAGTATGTGCCCGCAGGTGGGCTATCCTGGCACCGCAGGTGGTGCTTCGGAATTAGCATACACTAGCGTTCGTCGTAGGAAACGAGGATGGCTGCTACCGTGTCGTCAGGACGGAGCAATTTCCAAAAATAAAATTCTTGATCCAACGTCGTAGAAAATCACAGATCCGGAAGGGTGAGGTGAGATAAAAACTACACTCTCAGCTTCCTCGCTAATTTGTTGGATGTTGAATTACGTAGGTGAAGATATGTGCGGTATATCGTTTGCCGCACGTGGCTTCAGATATGAATTGCACGTCGATCGTATTGAGGATACCAGATCCAGTGTCACTCAAAAAAAAGAATCACAAAATTCACACACTATGTATTCTTTGTATCTTTTATTAACTCGATGACTTATTCCCAGTTTTACAGATGAATCTGCGCTGAAAACTCAACAATTCAAATCGGGTATGAAGGATGTAAGTCCAATAAGAGATCCCAATCGTACACGTGAACGTCGGTGGCAGCATGGAATTGCAACGCAATTAACATGTGCTCGGACGTTTTGTCTATTGGAAATTCACACCAGTATCAATAAAAAAGATACTTATTGGACAAAACAAAATAACTCACCCGTATTTATGGTAATTTCCACTTGGAATTTAAGTAGGTTTGACTGCAATTACGGCGTCGTGGCTAGCCAATACGCTGGGCCACCGACGCTTGCTTTACATATAAGTTTGTTCTCAGAACAAAAAAAGAATTTTCACACTGAAAATTTTTGTAGGCACCAATGTGCTGAAATACAAAATTGCACTAATAAGTCCAACCAAGGAATAAAATTCATGAGAATTAACTAATTTATGTATATTATTACATACCTTTAGTAATCAATGAATCCACACGAAATTTAAAGATGGCTTGCCACACTTTTCAATAAAGTTTTTACTCTTTACTTAATGTTCTTACTTATCATCTGGTAGGATTGCAGGTTTCGAATAAAATGAAATGAGGGATGATCTCATACCTTTGTCTATGTCTAGCCATACGAAGTTGGTTGCGCTTACATTTAGAAATAGTCTGTGGCCATAGGCCTGTTCGTAGTGTAGGAAAATTTCTTCCTACCATGTCTTCAAACACGTGAAGTTGGTTGCACTTACATTTACATGTAGTCTGTGGCTATAGACCTGTTCGTAGTGTAGGATAATTTCTTACTACAACCAATGTGGTTTATTTCTAGATGTTGCCACCGTCAAGGAACTTGGATGACTAGCGAGAGTTGAAAGTTAGTTTCCAAATATCAACACGTCATGTGTCAGCATTCTCTTTCTCATAAGAGAGATGTTGTAGACACAGAGACAGAAGATAAATCCCATAATTTATAGGACTTGACATACCATTACTTACGCATAACAACTTGACTTGGACATTTCATGTCGTTGCAAAAAGACTGTATGGTGAGTATTAGATTCATTTGAGGTTTTCACCATCTATGAATCAAACCTCTCCATGGGGAAATTCAACACCGAAATGATATTTGCCATGATTTGAGTGTTATACCGTTCATATTCACCACCAAATCGGCCTGGTGAATAGTGCACTAACACTGACACATCAAACAGAAACAAATCTCCGCTTCAACGCACACTGACGTTTATGGAGCGAGTATCTCATTGGACGTAAATATCGTCGGGTAATTTTTCTAAAAGGATCTTATACAGAATTTTATCCTATCAGCAAACTGACAATTCAATTAAAAATGATCCGTGAAGGAAATTATTCTGTCAGGAACATTTACGAAAAAGGGGAACAAATATGACAAGGGGAAATTCTCTGCAAGTGGGAATTATTCCAACCGGAAATTGTCTACGTGTGAATTTGAGGATCGGTAATACTGGATAAACGCCATCTAGTGAGTAGAGTGGACATGAAATGTAAATACTCTGTCGCTTTAGGCGAAGATCACATGTCAACAAAAAATTTTTGGGGTGTATTCACACTGAATTTAGATCTGTCAAAATATTTTCCCTACAAGATAACGAAATAATCGCTTGAAAAATTATTTTTTTTTCTCCCGGGAGTTTCAGTTGTATTTCGAGATCGGTTTCGTGAATAGAAAAAGACAAAAAGTTGTAATAATCTTTCGGAGATTCGGTGTAGCAATTCGGGAATTTATTGATTTCTGATTCGAATTCAGATTCAGTAGCAGAGCTACAAGAAATTTTAGAGTTAGTCGTTACGCTCTCCTCGGTGTTACAGATAGTTTTTTTTTTATTGTCTTCACTCACTTGCCAACTCGGTTAATTTTTTTTTATTCACTTTCCTTAACGGATCTCTCACATGAAGACAATTTCACTTCTCAAATCTTTTTTATTATTACTCAGTCGCTAAGACAATCACGTTTGCGTCGGTAGCGACCACCCATTCTCGCGTCTCAACGCCGCGGTAGTATAAATCTTTTTTTTTTTTTGAATTTAGGTCGTGTTTACAATCATTTGAGAACTACATAATTCCGCATTAGCATCGGTTTATTCGGGTTATTAAACCAGTACATATAGTACCACAGGCCAATCTTAGCGCCTCACCTTACTGGATTGGAAAAATTCCTTTTTTTTTTTTTATGAGTCTCTGATGGTGTCGGAAACCCTAGTAGTATTTATCCGTTTATAGGAAATTAAGATTTAGTTTCCTTTTTTTTTTTGTGTAACAATTCACGTCCGCGTATCCCATCCTCAGTAAAGACTTACGTTAACATCATGAGTAATAGAACACTCTGAAGCAATATACAGATATAGTCAAGAATAACATAAAGGCATTTATATCATAATCCATAAACTTTGTTTTCAGGAAGGTATCCAGCAGTGCACTCCCGGATTTCCTCTGTAAGAAAGATACTGAGATATAATATCTCTATGGTATCTCATAAATATATTGCTTTTATATATATTCACTTTATTATATTTGATTTAAATTCATACTTATTAATAACATCGAGTGTATGTTGGACACAAACAGTGCTCCTACATATACGGTATATTTTACATTTTTGAACTTTGACTATATATCTTTTATTGTGTTGAGGGAAGATATCCTCATACAGATCCTTGACGCTCGTTTGTTTTACTCTCTGTCTTGAGTAGTTAATTCTATTGTCTAAAGAATCACGTCTCGTTATTTTTTTTTATGTTTAGGTTTAGAGATCTCAAAAATTTAACATTCGGCGACAGATAATAAAGTTTCTTTTGATTCTCATTCATGAACGAATGACGTTCGAGTCGATCCGCCGCGACAGATTACTTGACTTTAAAATATCGAAACGCGCGAATAAGAATAATTAGTAATCGCAATAAAATTAATCTAATTGAGATAATCCTCTAATTGGAGATTAATTTCCTCTTATTTGTACCATGTGTAATAAGATACTCACTTTTGAATAAGTATTTCACCATACAGTAAAGATAGTTTTGGAAATTTAATTTTATTAAGAAAATAACATTACAATAAAAGTAACAATTTGCGTTCTTTTGAGGTAGCTATTGTATAGCCTCCGGTTATAATTTTGACATCATAGATTTAAGATTTTTGATTGAGTAATAAGGTTAGTTTTAGGAGAAAATTTAAGGTTCTTACAGTTAAGATATTGGCTTGCTAAGAATTAACATTGAATTTAAATAAATCCATTAATCGTTTTATAACGTTTTAAGAAAATTTTTCTTGCGAGTTTAGTTTTTGAACTTAAGATTTATTTGAAGACTTTTTCAGATTAATATGATAATGGTTTAGGTAATTTCGTAGGGAGGGTGGTATCCCTCATCCAACTTCAGACGGAACAAGGTGGTGTAGGAATGGAGTATCTTTGAAATACTCATAGTGCAACGGTGGAGTTTTGTTTTGTGTTGGTATGGCTTTTGATAGATACCATGGTTAGTTAGAGAGTTATAGTCAGCAAGCAATTTTCATTTGCTTGCTTTCGCATTTAGGGGCTACCGAAAATGTTATTGAGTCTGGGGACTCATAGGTCCGTGGATAGCCACAGGTCGGTAATAAGAGAGCTGATTTTTGTTATCGTTTTGGGCGGGTTGAGAGACCAGGGGGATCACCTTAACATCTTTGATCCTCCCTCCCCTTTGAGTTAGACACCTCATCCTCCATATTCTGCAGAGCTACGTGGTAGCAGAATGGATGGAAGGTTCTAGAGGCCACTGCAAACATGAACACCTATGTTTTGCTAGTTTATTAGTACTTACGTGTATTGTTCTACAGGTTGAAATAACAGCCCAATCGTGATTTCTTACTTCATTCCAACGTTCACTCGTACTATTCTTCCTGAGGTGCAACCTGGGATCAAAATCTCTTTTCAATCATTTCTATCGTCTTTTCTTTGTGAATTATGAGGGCCAGTAAGCATTCTAATACTTTTATTCGAGCTCACCCATCTTGAGCTCAACGGTCGGCAGGATAATAAGAGGTAACACCGGTTGTGTAGATCCCGAAGCAAGTACCCACGGCCTGGCTGAGCTAGTTGAGGCTTGGGTGCTGCCGGCCACCGCGACGGTCGATCTCGACCATGGTTCTGCGTTGTCGCATGCCGTTCCTGTAGATTGTTTTAACGAACAATTCCCAGGAAAGGGGGCGTTGCCGACAAAGGATCAATACCATCCCTTCAGAAATAGAGGTAGATAGTCATAGCTAGGGTGATAGGTGCAACCCGGAGTGAAACCTCTGGGAAAGAACTAATACACTCGATAAGCTACATTACGATCCTAGTTATGAGTATAAGGTACAGTAGAATCCCTGATTTTTGGTGTGAACTACAACGAGGTATGGCTACGAGGAGAACATCTATTACTCGTAGTGGAAAGGCGCAGACATGCTGGCAGATATGCCTTAGGCTGTTCTACGGTGTTTTGTGCACAGTACCTGGGGTGAACTGCCAGATGGCTTGCGCTTCTGTGATGGGGATAGTGATGGAATTGAAGGGTTAATAAGTTGGAGGAATGGAGAGAGGAGTAGGGAGAGCGAGTTGTTGTGTTAGCGAAGTGTAAGTATGTCTTATATGAGGAGTATGCGATACACCGATACACGAGTAAGGGGTGATGGAGATACTGGTCCTTGGTATAGGAGTCAAGGAGGGGATCCGTTCAAAATCCCGAAAATCAAATTCCCGAAAGTTCAAAATCCTGAAAAATCAAAATCCCGAAAAATCAAAATCCCGAAAAATCAAAATCCCGAAAAATCAGAATCCCGAATGTTCAAAATCCCGAATGATAAAAAGCTAATTAATTACAAATGTTACAGACACAGGCGCCTGCCTGACAAATTTACATACCCTTAGCGGAGCAGCGAAGCTGCGTGAGCGCGGTGTGCCCCCGAAAAAGGAGGAGAAAATCAAAAGATCCCGCGAAGCGGGCCACCCAGGTCAAATTAATTACAAATGTTACAGACACAGGCGCCTGCCTGACAAATTTACATACCCTTAGCGGAGCAGCGAAGCTGCGTGAGCGCGGTGTGCCCCCTAAAAAGGAGGAGAAAATCAAAAGATCCCGCGAAGCGGGCCACCCAGGTCAAATTAATTACAAATGTTACAGACACAGGCGCCTGCCTGACAAATTTACATACCCTTAGCGGAGCAGCGAAGCTGCGTGAGCGGGTGTGTCCCCGAAAAAGGGAGTTAAAATCCGAAGAACCCGCTAAGCGGGCCACCCAAGTACTGCTGATTATGAAAACTGTTGACACGCCTGCCTGCATCACTAATCCGATTTTTCAGTATTGATTGCTATTCGGGATTTTTTCGGTATTTTGATTTTTCGGGATTTTGATTTTTCGGGAATTTGATTTTTCGGGATTTTGATTTTTCGGGATTTTGAACTTTCGGGATTTTGGTTTTCGGGATTTTGAACCAGACCCGTCAAGGAGGTATAGACGCTTGTCTCTTCCTGCTTCCTCTCTCGTTTACGTTGTTGGTGGACATTGGGGTTGAGTCTTGGGTATCCATAGGGTATTTGGGGTGAAGTCGGGTGTTTATCAGCAGTGATAAAGGGAGTCGTTGGTTCTTATGAAATCTCAAGATTCTAGGGGAGTTTTCGGACTTCGCTTATAATTGCCAATCTCTATTTCCAATTTAGAAATTCTTATGCGAATTCAATTTCCATTAATTTACGTTACAGAATACAAAAGTTAAAAGTTAAAATTGAAAATATTGCTGTAGTGTTATATGATTTCAAATTAAAATATATTCATATAAAGAGAGAAAAGTGAAGCGCTTTGTTAACTCATTCGAGCTCTCTTCTACCGAAAATATAATCAAAAAGCAAGGCACAGTTTAAATGCACAGGATAAGAAATGATTTATTTGCAAATTAATTCAAAAATAATAAACAATCAACATTATAACATAATTAAAAAAACTGCCTATTCCTGCCTTTGAAACCCGTCCACTGCTTGAAAGAAAAGAAAAGAAATTTTTTCTTTGGTGTTGTTTTAAACAAAACAAAAAGTTGCTTTATAAACAAATGTTGTGTCTTCAAAAGTATTCACTATCACATTGTTTTTGTTCACAAGAAAATTAAGTAAGCACAAATATAAACAACAAACAAATTTGCTGATGAAGACTGAACCACCCGTAAGTATGTTCATATACTTATAAGTGCATATGTCAACATATAAAGGTTAAGTATGTTCAGAAAATGTAAGCCTCTGACGTCTTTTATCCTCTGATCACTTTCAGAGCAGAGATTCTCAACTATGCTGTTGGCTTGGTCAGTAATACTTTGTTTTAGACGTATTAAATTGCTACAAGAGGAAAGAAAATTACTAAGTTCAATAGCTTTTAGGCTTAGAAAAAGCTATTGATTGAAAAAGACAAAGAAAAGTCGTATATTCGTACCCCACACAACATATCAAATAAATGTTCATAAATGATCACTTAAAACATTAATTAAAATAACTTTACGTCTTCGCGTGCGTATTATACATACACATAAACGAAAATGGATGCTTTCGCTTTAACTAATTTGTCACCAAAGCTAGTCAAACCCACCACAAAAGAGTGAAAACCCACAAATTGTCAAATAAATCAAAATGTCAAAATTGTAAGTGCTGCCAATAACCCACCAAAATTTGGCGATCACCTTAAATGATACCAAGTATAGGTGATAATCAAAATCGACTATCACCAGAGCGACAGTCAACTATCACTTTACGTGATTCCACCCCAGTATACTTTCTTCCAGAGAATTCACTCCAGATCGCACTCTCTACTCTAGCTATGGCTACTCATTTCTGTAAAGAAGGGATGGAAGCGATCCTATGCCGGCAACGCCCCCTTTCTCGTCAGCTGTCAATAAGAACAATCAACGAAAACGGCATGCGACAACGTAGAACCGTGGTTGAGATCGACCGTCGCGGTGGCCGGCAGTACCCCTAGCCGCAACCAGCTCAGCCAGGCCGTGGGCACTTTCTCCGGGATCTACACAACCGGTGTTACCTCTTATTTTTCACTGCCGACCGTTGAACTTATGATGTGCAAGTTCGAATAATAAATTTTATAATGCTTAAGGGCCCTCATAGCCGTTGAAGCAAAGACGTATAAGAATTGATTGAGATGAAAAGTTGATTCACGATCGCACCTCCTTTTAGCAACGAGTGAAAACGTAAATCGAAAGTAAAAACCTCAAGGTTGAATTATTTTACCGACCCAATGAACGCAAGCTAGCCATATGTGCGTGACTGCAATGTCATTTTATTAACTTCCGCCCCTTCTGCTGCCACGATGATGTGCAGAAGGTGGAAGAAGAAGTGTCTAACTATGTGGGGAGGGAGGATCTAAGGTGGTAAACAGATCCCCCTGGTCTCACAACCCGCCCAAAACGATCACAGAAATCATCTCTTCTGATCACGACCTTGGCTGTCCCTGGACCCATGAGTCCCCATGACTCACAAATGATTGCGGGCAGCCCCTGATTTAATAAGCAAGCAATAAAACTGCTTGCCTAAAACTGTACTCTATCTATTGCATGGTACCTAACGTCGAAAACTAACTCCATTCGATGTTATACCATACCATATCCTCAAAAAGAAACAAACACACACCAACTTACTCCATCCGAAGGGTTTACGAGGGTTACCACCCTCCCTATAAATATCTTAAACAGCCATCCTGAAAATTCTATAATATCCTCAAGAAAATTCCAAAGAAATGAACTCAACTACAAAGGTTTCTGTAATCGTTATAACTGTAAGTCTTATTTATTAGAAATATAAAAAGAATAAATCTTAAAGTGGCTAACTTATAATCTTACTTAATGGTAATAAGATTTGTTTTAGTCTCCATGTTGTGTATATGTAAACGATTTGTTTAAGTATAAATAATTAAAATAAAAATAAAAACACTTATATTTATTTTATTATAATTTATTGAAATTTATGGAAAATTTTCACAACATTAATATTATTTATTTATTATCGAGCGACGCGTTTCGGTTTTTTTATTTGTCAATCAGTAGAAGCCCGATGATGGTTTACAAAAAAAACCGAAACGCGTCGCTCGATAATAAATAAATAATATTAATGTTGTGAAAAGTTTCCATAAATTTCAATAAATTATAATAAAATAAATATAAGTGTTTTTATTTTTATTTTAATTTTAATTATTTATACTTAAACAAATCGTTTAATGGTAATCTATAATCCTAAAGTATTGAGATCTCATACGATCCTCACTCATGTTTCAAACAAGATTTATTTAATATTTGTATGAGGTTATTTCATAACCAGTTCTGTTCAACAGATTAAAGAAATTCAATAAACTCGAGCCTTCTTATGCTGCGCTCTTCAAATTTATCTAAATGATAGAGTTTTTGTCACTTATATACTAACTAATACGAATCTTAAAGGAAAATGAAAGGTGAAATGTAGATAAAACAAATTTAAACTTAACTAATCTCCTAAAATGATTTGATATCATAGGATGAACGATACTCGGATTGTGATCTTTTGTTCATAATAAAGGTACGAATTCGTATGCAAACTATGGCGAAATTATTTAAATATATCCTGTACGCGAAAGTAAGACAGGTCAAAGATTCCCACCCCAAACTGGTTTAAACATTCGACAAAAAAAAATAAATAAAAGGTACCATATATGCATGGATCCAACTCGGCTCCGTATATACAGGGTGTCCCGAAACTCAACGTCAAGCGGGCACCGGGTGAAAGGGTAGGTTATGTCCGTACTGGGAAAAGTAAGGAAAAAAATCCATCTCGCTTTGTTTAGTAAAAATAGTTATATTTATAAAAATTATAAAAATCGTTACACTAGACCACACTTTTAGGTACTGTGGTCACAAATTTTCATATTTTGCGGTGTTTATTTTTTTATGTAATCCTTACTAACTATGCTATTATTCCCAATTAAAAATCCAAAAATAAATATCGTAGTTTTCGTAAGAAAAATAAAATTTGACTGAGTCATGGTGAAATTTTTTTTTTAAACTTAACTTTGATACTTCATACTTTAAAAAAAATGTACCGCACTACCCTCGGCAAGTTATTTAAAAAGTTGGCCCATTTTACCGAAATTTCAAAATGGTACAACACTTGCTAATTATTCACCCATAAAAAATATTATTACAATTTAAACCGCTGTAGAGCATTATAAATTAGGACTAAAAAATTGGAAAATTCTACTCTTGTTAAGAAATACACTGGCCAACACAACAACAAAAGATGCAACTTCCTGGCAATATCCATCAAATTCCTGAAAACAGAACAAACTAACGGATTGCAGCTGCATACAGATCATTCTAAAGTGAAAATCACAAAAAAGCAGCAGACTTAAAATTTCTGTTTACACGATCTGCTTTCAGTACAGAACGCTCTTACTTTTGTTCGCAATTTCTAATAATCGTTGGCTTTTTTATTAGCATAATCGTTTGCTTTTGTTTTCCCCTGGATTCGATTAGTGTTGTGTTAATTATTATCTAAAAATTGTGTTATAATTATAATCTAGTAATAGAGAATAAAAACCTTACGTGAAATGCCGTATTCCTACACAGCTGAGGAATATGCAAACAAGCACATTATTTACGGTGAATGCGGTTGTAATGCCTCTGCTGCCGCCGAAAGGTACCCAAATGTGGCGCGTCACCCAGACCACCGTGTGTTCATCTATGTACACTAGGGTGGATCGATTTTTTTTTTTTTTAGAAATCTTTGATGCCTATATGCGGAAAAGTTGAATTTAGGGACCCGAAGGATGAGTAAAAATTTTGGTAAATTTGTGACGTCATCTCAAGGTTCCTATATGACGTCAAAGTTTTGGATTTTTTTAATTTAATAAAAAAAAAATTTAATTAGGTAATTTAGTGTTATTAAGCTCATATAATACTTTTCTACTCTTTTTACGATTATCAATCATCAATTGATAATTGATAGTTTATAAATTAATCAAATGTCAATTAATAATTGATAGTTTATAAAATAATCAACTGTCAATTAATAATTGAAAATTATTTTCGGGGCTTTATTAGTAAAAATATTTCTTAAGACTGAAGCAATAGAAATAAATGAATTTAAAATTATGGTTATAATTCTTATTTATAATCTAGTTCTCATGGGCCTTGTTATTGTTTTTTTATATTTTAGTTGTGTCGCTCTTGGTTTTTCTGAAATAATAATCTATAGAAGGCGTTGACTTAAGTGCATAAATTGTTATTATTTTCTTATTTATAAAATTGCCGGTTATAGTTATTTTAAATTGTAAAAATGCCGCGTATGCGTAGTGAAACCGAGTGTGAAGTTTTTGGAGCACCCGCCGAGCTTAAAAGCAATCAACTTCCCACTTATTCTGATATAATGAAAGCATTTTTGTTTATCAGAAATTCCTTGAAGGAAAATAGAAAAGGATTTGATCCAAGTGTTAATGAATTATCAGCGAAGTTAATGATTGATATAAAAAGTGTGTGGCAAAGAGCTACCTTGCCCGTTGTTTCAGATCAGCAGATTTTGCACAAATTAAAAGCCTATAACGAGCAATATAAATCAATAAAAAAAAATATAAAATCCAAGAAAAATTCGTTTATAGAGAAACTTAAATTATTTAAATCGAACAGCCATCACCTTTTTGACATATCAGCTTGCAAATGTAAAGATTTTTTAAAGTGTCCTTGCGTAACTAAAGTGCCCCATGCGGAACGCGATTTCCTACAGGAGCAAAGGCTGTTTAGGCGTATAATAATTGGAAACGTCGATTCGGAGTTAACAAATAAAATTAATAAAAGAAACGAAAGAAAAATTCAAGAGGCCCTTAAACGAAAAAGACACGAAGAGGCGAAAAACTAGCACAAGTCCGTGGGTTAAAAAAGTGAAAGCTAAAATACATTTTGCCAATTTAGCTTCAGCCTGCGACAGAACAGGAATATCCGACAGATCTGCATCAATTGTTGTAAGTTCTGTTCTGCAAGACATTGGTGTCGTTTCCAAGTTAGATTCTTCAAAAGTCATTGACAGAAATAAAATAAGAAGAGATAGAAAAAAATTACGTCAAAATCTTCAAAGTCAATGTGAAAATATATCAGGTATATATTTTGACGGTAGAAAAGATAAAACGATGATTTTGGAGAAAATTGGTCCGGGAACACATCGAAAAATTGCTACCGAAGAACACATTGTCCTTGTTTCTGAGCCAGGTGGACATTATGTGGGGCATGTCACCCCAGATTCCGGAAATGCCAAAACAATATCTTCCACTATAATCGACTTCATAAATAACATCTTGTGTGTTGATATGCAAGAAATTAAAGCGATTGGATGTGATGGAACCGTTGTTAATACTGGATCTAAAAACGGTATCGTATCTCAGCTTGAAGCGGCTATTGGTAAGCCAGTTCATTGGTTTATTTGTTTACTTCATCTTAATGAACTCCCGCTTCGTCATTTGATGACACATCTTGATGGCAAAACCAATGACCCCAAAGGCCTTTCTGGAGTTCTTGGAAAAGCACTTGAAGCATGTGATAGTCTGCCAATTCAAGCTTTTGAAAAGATAACAGTGGAACTGCCTGAGATAACGAAAGAAAATTTGAGCACTGATCAAAAATATCTTTATCAAATGTGCAAGGCAGTTTCTCATGGCAATGTACCTTTAGAACTGGCAAATCGGCAGCCTGGAAAAATGTCGCATTCAAGGTGGCTCACAACAGCTAACCGGATTCTAAGGCTATATGTAGGAACAGAGAAACCGTCAAAAGAGCTACTGGTTCTAGCTACTTATATAATAAAAGTGTATGCGTTTGCCTGGTTTGCAATTAAAACAAAGCCCTCCTGTTTGGACGGACCCAACCATATTTTTTCAATTATTAAAGCATCAAAATATCTACCGAAAAAACTTAAGGCAGTAATTCATCCCGTAATCCAACGTAACTCATATTTTTGTCATCCTGAAAATATTTTACTTGCTATGTTAGCTGATAGCCGAAGCCATGTCCGTGAATTAGGTTTAAGGAGGATATTAAAAATAAGATCCGAGAAAAGTAGCAAGAAGAAGAATGATATCCGGCAATTCAATATCCCAAAAATTAATTTCGATGCCGATGATTACATCGACCTAATAAAATGGGATACAGTGACCATCACAGAACCTCCTTTAACCGCAACAATATCTGATGAAAACTTGCGGGAAATGGTTGCAAATGTTCCTGACAATATAGAAATATCAAAATATCCCTGTCACACTCAAGCAGTGGAAAGATGTATTAAGTTGGTGACAGAAGCTTCTGCTTTAGTATGTGGCCAAGAATCAAGAGATGGATTAATAAAAGCTAGAATCTTGTCTCGAAAATTGTTGCCACAATTTGAAACAAAGAAGCACTTTGTTAATGCCCTCCAAAATTAATTTTGACCTATAGGTAAACAAAAATTTGAAGTTAAAATATTTCCTTGCTTTATAAATTTATAATTCTAGGTTTAAGATTGCAAATGTTTTGCTGCGCCCCTCTCCCGAACCGAATAGATATAAACAAAGGAAAATTCAGTTCTTGCATCAATATAATAATTGTATTAGTTACTAAAATAAAATGTTCGGTAAATTTATTTCAATATGAATAAAAAATATATTTTTTGTATACCTACAACACGTAAACTAATGACTTTTTGACATTGTAATTAAATTCTTAAACCAACAAATAGAAATTTCTTGTTGTTAAAATTAAAAAAAAAAAAAATTAAAAAAGAAAAAAAAAATTTTAATATATTATTTAAAGGACATTTTGTTTTCGAAATAGGAACCTTAGGACATTTTTTTTTTTTGCTGAAAGCTTCTGGTTTCGTTATTGGAAAACCAAATTCAACTTTTAGAACCATAGGCATAACGAAATTAAAAAAAAAAAAAAAAAATACCGAATTCGATCCAGCCTAATGTACACATTTCATATTCCCAAGGACGATTGCCTAGTACTTGTATGGCCGGCGCCGCAGGCGGGAGACCTCGAGGACACAACGACGACGTAGTTATGAGTGAAATTATAAATGATCCCAGCACTTCAGCACGTGCAATTGAAAAGTCAACTGGAGTTCCGAAGAGCATTGCTAATAGAATCTTAAAAGAAAACAGCTACCACCCGTACCATGTACAACGAGTACAAAGTTTGTTACCTCGTGACTACGCTCCTAGAGTCAATTTTTGCAGAACAATGTTGGCCAAAAATAGTGAAGACCCGCAATTTCTCAACCATATTTTATGGACCGATGAATCGACATTTTTAAAAAGACGGTTATTTGAATTTGCATAATTTACATGAGTGGCACAGAGAGAATCCACATTTTATGCGTGAAGACCGCTCTCAATATCAATTTAAAATAAATATTTGGACCGGAATTTTAAATGGACAAATAATTGGACCATATGAGCTGCCAGAAAATCTAAATGGCGAAAACTATCTGCATTTTTTACAAAATGAACTGCCGAATTTGTTAGAAAATGTACCATTGAACATCTATCGAGACATTTGGTTTCAACAAGATGGTTGCCCAGCACATTATGCTCGTCTAGTACGGGATCACCTGAGTACTGAGTATCCCGATAGGTGGATTGGGCGCCTTGGATCAATTTTGTGGCCTCCTCGTTCTCCGAAACCAATGATAAACCAATTCTAAATAGAGACGAACTACGCTAAGAAATTCTTGAAGCAGGAGAAGATATTAATGCAAGGAGATTTGGACGTCTGATGAACAGATCTTTTCTGCGGCGATGCAGAGCCTGTATTCGTGCCGAGGGTAAACAATTTGAACATTTAGCTTTAGTGTAAAGTGCTTTAAGATAAAATAAATGTATTAAATTTTTTTCATTTGTTTCATTAAGATTTATGAATAGATAAAGTTTTCAGTAATACATTAATAGGGAACAATACAATACTTTCCAATTTTGTAGTCCTAATTTATAATGCTCCACAGCGGTTTAAATTTTGATAATATTTTTTATGGGTAAATAATTAGCAAGTGTTGTACCATTTTGAAATCTTGGTAAAATGGGCCAACTTTTTAAATAACTTGCCGAGGGTAATGCGGTACATTTTTTTTAAAGTATGAAGTATCAAAGTTAAGTTTAAAAAAAAAATTTCACCATGACTCCGTCAAATTTTATTTTTCTTACGAAAACTACGATATTTATTTTTAGATTTTTAATTGGGAATAATAGCATAGTTAGTAAGGATTACATAAAAAAATAAACACCGCAAAATATGAAAATTTGTGACCACAGTACCTAAAAGTGTGGTCTAGTGTAACGATTTTTATAATTTTTATAAATATTACTATTTTTACTAAACAAAGCGAGATGGATTTTTTTCCTTACTTTTCCCAGTACGGACATAACCTACCCTTTCACCCGGTGCCCGCTTGACGTTGAGTTTCGGGACACCCTGTATAATCGATCGTAAAGTATATGTTAATATAGTGAAATGCAATATAAAATATGATGTAAATATATTCAATACAGTAAAAATTCAAAATATGAGATTCCTACCAATAGGGTAGATGAAATCTCAAAGATTCACTTAGCGTCGTTCCGGAAGTGCACTCCTGAAAGTTCCTGTGAAATGTTAATTAGATCTTTATATTGTTTCAGCTATTATTAGCACCATATTATCATATGATCGCTCATATACGTTTAGCTACCTTGGGATACTGAGTGAGTATTGACCGCCTAATGTTGATACCTATTTATGTAGGCGCGGGTCTATGCGTTGCTGTTTAGAATGCCACCGATATAACCGAGTCGATCACGAAACGGGGAGTGGAAAGTATAAAATACTAACGCGCTTCAAAGATGCGACACGTTGGACGAAACGTAACAAAGACGAGACAAGATCAATACAAAAAAAAAGTATTTCGAAGTGAGTAAGGTTGTGAGAGTGAGTATAAACTATAAGCTAATTGCTTAAAAGACGAACATTAATAATCGACACAGCGTTGTAATACGCTTACGTATTGATCGCTACCGACGCAAAAATGGAAAACTGTCACGAAGATCTGGTGAACATATAGTGCGATGCAAATAGCTTACGAAAGCTGATCGCAGTAGAGAACCAAACGTTATCCATAGGAACTCAAACACTAGGATTCAACACTGACCCTTGGTCATCGAGAAGATCTAAAATGATTTGATTAGCGCGTATCAGAAGAAGGTAGGTATTACCACATTTACGTTAAAACGCGACGAAACCACGAATTATTATTATCTCACTATGTAATTAAACTTTATATCGATAGATATATTGATCGAAGACGCGGGTTGAGATTCCTCAGTTCAGGAAACACAAATATAATCCTACATAATATAATCCTACATACAAGAGTATAATGTCTAAGCACAAAATAATTACGTAATGGGGTGGAGGAGGCGTTAGGTCCTCACACCTTAATGTGCGTATATGATCGCGAATATGTTTCGCAACCACCGTCCGTGGCTGAGTAGTGCTGGGCGCAGGCGTTAAACGCGGCGTCAGATCGCAGTGTGGATCGAGATACGGATCCAATGAAAGTTATTGTTGGAGTGGCACGAGCTTTATTGCTCCCAATCAAGACACACAGGAATAATACAAAAAAAGTAAAAAGTTTTGTTACCTGGATTCTTAGTGTTTTGCAAAATGTTTAGTTCCTTAAAATACATAAATACACACAAAATAAGCTGGTTTTGATGCTCCTGCAGGTGAATAAAGATGATATTAAGCTGCTTATTCCCGCGTTGCTCCAATACATTTAACCTTGGAGTTGATGGTCTGTTGGGGACCGGCATCCGTGCATCTGTACGCGCCAAGACGTCCTGGTGAACGAAAAAGAATCTTCCTTCTTAACCTCGGAAGTGGTCTTCAGCCTTTTCGAGACTGGGTGTTTTTGTATTGGTTGATGCAGACGTAGGGCCTAGAAGCCAGTGTTAAGGGTAAGGTGTCCAGTATATATTGGGCCTAGTAGCCATAGATGAAGGTAGGTGCCCGTGTGGCACGATATATAGCAAGCAAAAGTACCAGGGAGTGAAAAAATTTCCCTAGGTGCAACGTGGCCGTCGACGGGCCGGCGAGCGGATCGACGTCGTACGGGCGCACGTGGATGGATCGCTTGAACTCAAGATAACGTTCTTGATGTCGCGCAAAAACGTGCGCCTCAGTGGATTGGGGAGTGGTCAAACACAAAAGGAAGATGAACACCTTATAGGTTATAGCATGTAACGTGCTAATTTATATATATTTTAATGCACATATAGTTGATTACAGATCGCCTGCACATGTATGCAAAAAGGAACATTACAATAAGTCCACGAATACATGTGGCGAGTTATGCCTCCTCGATGAAGAGAATCCTCCCGGGTGGTATACAATTTGGTGCAGCTTCGCCTGCCCTGTCCACTTGGGGATGATAGTTGCCCCAATTGCTTTTGTGGAGTGAATAATCCTAAACGCAAGTAAAAAAAGACAGCGTTATAACGTATCGCCATGTGCTGCAAGTGCGATTGGAATCATCGAAGCAAAAAAAAACTTCTGCTCCGAGAACAATCTTCAATCAAATGATTTTACCTGGTATTTGTAGAGTGAATTCTTTGATTTATTTAGGATAGCTTTATTGCTTATGCAATTAAGAATATCCTAAGTAAAAAAAAGGAAAGAAATGTAGGCGCGGTTCAGCTGCATTTAATATTTAACTTCGGTTCTGTATTTGGAGTTGTTCCCCAGTCTTAGTATGTCTTCAAAATGGGGTCTGTAGTCAAAGTTGAGTTCCACACCAGTCTATTCCAACCAGCCAACGCTCTGATTTCCCGTCATATTTCCTATTTCCAGGATGCCGTTCCAGTTGACATAGCGAGTTAGATGGGCTGAAGTAACGAATGTAAACATTCTGTTCACACTACACTACTTCTGCCAAGACATGAATTACACGTAATATAATCGTGTGTTGTGGCAAGTAATTGGACGAAATGATGTCAAATGAGGCTCTGGTTACACTGGAGAATCGGAATTTGTTTGATGACTAGAATATTGGTGGCATAAATACTGAGTATTGGTGACATTTCAGAGTCACTAATTACCTGGCATTCTTGTCAGTTTTACGAAATTGCATTTCTGACAGCGCTAGTAATTTCTTGTTCAGGTACACGGTTTTAAATCGTGATGCCATGAAGCCTGTTAGGCGTTTGGTAATGGAAATTGGTATCATCTGGTAAGTATCTGTCATTACTCTATTTCTCGACCTGAGCGTATGACAGTTTTGGTAGAAAAAAAAAAGAAGATAAGTATAAAATTTTTCAGCTTTTGCAACGTGTAGCAGTATAGAATAAGGGTTCGATTTTTGCTGTTTTATGGACGATGTTCTTATTCCACTGCGTTGTTGAGTCACATATGTCATATTTCTGGGCAGACCAGAAATGAGATTACGAAATTTACGAGTAATGACTGACAGCTTAGTTGTGGGTTCAGATTGCCGATTTGAATAAATACTCGGCCGCATCGACTATTTTCTTCAAAGTAGGTATCTGACAGCTATATGTCAACTCTGTGTTTCTAATATGCGTTGTGAAGTGACTGACACTACTTACTGTAAAATTACCTAGTGTGACCACTACGCCTGTGAATTCAGTGTGTACACTACCTAATCCAAACTAACGAGTACTTGTCTCATGATGCCCAATTTCGCTTCCACTGGCTTTATGGAAAATAGACCATACTGGAAGTCTGTTTTCAACTGGAAAATTGGTGGACTGTAATTTTGAAGTGGGATCTAATTCCCAAAATGGCTTCCTTTTTGTGGAACCTTCTCTGGTGGATGGGTGCGTTCAGCACATTGATAGTGAAGTTGGAGTTTCGCACATAGATGGCACCAGTGACATTTACATTATGCCAGTGATTGGCGAGAAAGTTTTCCCTACAATCAATATCCGCGGACGAAATAACCGCATACACCCGACCTCGCACCTACCCCAAGTCCTATAGTGTGCCCAGGCAGGGGTTTGCAGGGGGGTTGCATGCCCCCCCATACATAGGTCATTGTTTATACACCGTAATATTATGCGTCGCGGATATTTTGACGCGGATATTGTTAAAATAAACATTTACATCAAGAAACACTATATTCATTTACACTTGGCATTTTTGAATCATTTAATATTTCATTTTGTCAAAGTAAATAATTTAATATTTATTCCTCACTTCCTGAAAAATAGTTCCTGTGAGTACATTAATAAATTTTGTTAATCATTTTCTTGAATTGAGAATTTTTATTTATCTTTTGGCTATACGGCGAACCACACTTCGCAACAATACATTTTGCCACAGGTTATGGGCCCAGTGTGAGTCAGAAGAAAAGAAATAATTAATTTTAAAAAAGAAATATCTCAAGAAAAATTATCGGAACCGAAAGAATCAGCCATACAAAACTAAACAACCAGAATTATTCTGTTTGGAAATTTAAGACGGAATTGGTCTTAATAAAGGAAGGTTTGCTCAGTTTAGTTAATACAGAAAAACCATCAGAAGTTGATGAAGCATGGAAAAATAAAGATGATCAAGCTAGAACAATAATTGGTCTTTTGGTTGAAGATGACCAGCTTGTGCATATCAGGCGTGCGACATCGGCAAAGGATTCATGGGATGCTTTGAAGAACTACCACGAAAAGGGAACATTAAGTAATTAAGTTCAATTAATGCGTAGTATCTGTAGCTTGCGGCTGGAAGAAGGTGGCGATGTCCAAGTTCACATTAACAAGATGACTGAGTTGTTTGAAAAACTTAAAGATATCGGTGAAACTGAACTCTCTGATAAATGGAGCGTAGCCATGTTGTTAAGGTCGTTACCGAAAAGTTTTGACACACTTATAACGGCTCTGGAAACCCGACCAGAAAAAGATTTGACTTTCAGCTTGGTTCAATCAAAGCTGTTAGAGGCATTTTCTAGGAGGAATGAAGTTGATTTTGCTCATAAAGAGACAGCGTTGAAGACAGCAACTAGAAGAAAAAAGATTTGTTTCTTTTGCAAAGGTAAAGGACATTTCAAACAAGATTGCTCGAAATATAAAGAATGGAAGTCAAAAGCAAACAAGAACAAGCCACATGTTGCAAATAAAATTGAAAATCAAGCTGGATTCTTATTCATAGTTGGAAATCGTCAAGATGGTTGGATTGTTGATTCCGGTGCCACATGCCACATTGCCAGTGATAGAAGTTTTTTTTTTCAAAGAATTAGATACCAAGCATCACGAGAATATCAGTGTGGCAAATGGAAATCAAGTAACATCTCAAGGACGAGGCAGTGGAATCATCAACTTTCTAAATCAGAAAAATGAGAAATTTTCAGCTACTTTAACTGATGTCTTATTTGTTTCGGCTATTGGTGGTAATCTTCTTTCCGTAAGGAAACTCAATGAAAAAGGGTTTTCCGTTGATTTCAAGAGGAATTTTTGTGAAATAAAGCACGGGTGCAGACAGATCGCAATTGCTGAGCTCAAATCTAACCTGTTTGACATTTGGGCACAAGGATGATTGTGTTCACTATTGGCACAGAGTGTGTGGTCACCGTGATCCTCAAGTAGTGACGGAGATGTGTTCAAAAGGACTGGTTGAAGGCGTCAAGATATCAGATTGTGATGTGAAGAATCGTTGCGAAGCCTGTATGGAAGGAAAAACCACAAGATTACCATTTCCAAAGAAAAGTTCTACCAAATCAGTAGCTCCTCTCGATTTGGTTCATACCGATGTTTGTGGACCAATGCAAACAGTATCTCCCAGCGGCAAAAGGTATATTGTTACGTTTATAGATGATTTTTCTAGATATACTGTGATTTATCTACTAAAACATAAATCTGAAGTCCAAAGTAGGATAAAGGATAGCAATGGTCAAAACAATGTTCCAGAACACACCTAAGGTAATACACTCCGATCGAGGAGGAGAATATACGGGTAGAGAAGTAGTCACATTCTTAAGGAACGAAGGAATTCAAATTCAAAACACAGCACCATATTCACCCCAGCAAAACGGAGTTGCTGAGCGAAAAAATCGCACTCTGGTCGAACTGGCTCGGTGTATGATGTTGGATGCAGGTCTCCAGAATGTGTTTTGGGCGGAAGCAGTGACAGCAGCAAACTACATGCAGAATAGACTACCGACACGGGCAACAGGGATTACTCCATATGAAGGATGGACTGGATCTAAACCGAATATCAAGCACTTTAGACTCTTTGGCTCGCAGTGTTATGTCCATATCCCAACAGAAAAGAGAAGAAAATTAGATAAAGCTGCCAAACAGATGGTTTTCGTTGGTTATGATGAGCAATCTAAAGCCTATCGGTGCTGTGATCCATTGACAAGACGAGTTGTTGTGAGTCGGGATGTGCAGTTTACTGATAACGTTGGAACAAAATCAACTGAAACGCGTCTTAGAGTGAAGCCAAAGGAAATGTTTACGCCTGTTGAGGTTGATCTAAGTGTTAAAGACTACTATCAAAAACAAACTATAAGTACAGAACAAGAAACTATAATACAAGAAACAACAGAACAAGAAACTTCAACACAAGAAACAATAGAACAAGAACAAGAATTACAGGAAACTCAAGGCGAAGTGAACAATTTACATTGTCAAGCTCAATCCAATAATTGTTCATTAAGGCGTTCAGAAAGACCAAATAAAGAAATTCCACCAGTTAAATTAATTGACATCATGAAAGTTATACAAGAAGAAAAGGTGGAACCGAAAAATTTAATAATGTGTGTCAAGTTAGTTCAAAGAGGAATGGAATGCTATGAAGAACGAAATGGATTCCTTGAATAAAAACGGGACCTGGGAATTGTGCGAATTACCAAAAGATGCTCATCTAGTCGAGAGCAAATGGTTTTTCAAGATGAAAAAAGGATCAAACGAAAAAATAGGACTCAAAGCTCGGCTGGTTGCACAAGGATTTTCCCAAAAATATGGCACGGATTACGATCAAGTATTTGCACCTGTGGCAAAGCAAACAACTTTAAGAATATTACTGTCAATTGCTGGAAAACATAATCTAGAGGTGCAACACTTAGATGCAAAAATGGCGTTTCTTAATAATGAGTTGAATGAAGTTAATTTTATGAAACAACCACCAGGTTTCGAAAAAGAAGGGAAAGAAGATCAAGTTTGCTTACTTAAGAAAAGCATTTACGGCCTTAAGCAAGCAGCAAGAGTATGGAATGATGCAATTCATTCGGTGTTTGTAAATGCGAAATTCATTCAAAGTAAAGTTGATCCATGTCTCTATGTAATTAAGAAAAACCAACGATGGTGTTATGTCCTTATTTATGTGGATGATTTGGTCGTTGCCAGCAAAAGCTTGGAATTGATTGAATTCGTGCAGAGTACTTTGTCATCAAAGTTCGAAATGAAGAATCTGGGTAATATCAAGAATTTTCTGGGCATAGAAATTGAAAAAGATGTCGAAGGCAGCTATAGTTTATGTCAGAAAAACTACATCTAGCAAATAGTAAAAGATTTCGGTTTAAATGTTCCTATTGATCCAAATTACGGTAAGCAAGTGGACGGAGCGGATGTACTGTTTGATAATTCCAAATATCAAAAACTTATCGGATGCTTACTTTACATATTCGTTAATACTCGACCAGATATATCAGCAAGTGTTTCAATCATGGCTCAAAAAGCAAGTCAACCGACACAAACGGACTGGAACGAGTTGAAGCGTTTGGTGAAGTACTTAAAAGAACCTCAGAACTGAGGCTTCTTTTAAGAACCCATAATGAAACCTTATGGCTGGGTGCTGTATGAATAAGGTAGACCCTGATTGGTATCAACATGGCGATGCCCAGCGTTGCAACTGTCTCATACGCATCAATTGTGCTTATTTTACCTCCAAGTGGTAGCCATCGGGTACTGGTCTTGTCCACCCGGACTTGACTTGCTGAACTTATAAGCGCGAGTGTTGATCACAGAAAAATAGCAACACTATAATTGCCCTGCCATAAAGCTCCTCTGTTTCTCTTGTTGGGTAGCAGTTTATTCTGTACGAACCCCTCAGAAAGCAAGCGAGCGGCGGATGAGCTTCCAATTAAGTGAACCAACGGCGACGCTTACAGACAATATGGTAGGCACTCCATTGAGCTACTTCGACATATTCGGAGTTCAGGTCTTTGGGTCCTTTCACTACTATTAGTCAGGTTAGTGAAATAGAGAAGGTGGCGGATGAGCCCATATAGGACAAACGGAAGCTCTCACATCCCCGTAGTGGGTTACTGACTTTGGATTTCTCCAGCTCTTTTTGTCCAAGGAGAGCAGCATAGGGCCTGGTCCCCCAGGTTGGGGGTTGTGCGTCGGGGTAACTTTCCTACCACGTACAAAATCCAATAGTTCCGAAACAACCAATTGCCTCGGATATGGATGACCCTACTGATGACGACCCTAGCAAACGAAACAAGGACAACGAATTTCGGTTCTGCACGTGGAATGTCCGGACCCTTAACAGACCACGTGCAGCCGAACAATTAGTGGAAGCCCTAGATGGTGTCAAAGCCGACATCACAGCCATCCAAGAAGTGCGATGGGATGGTGAAGGCACAAGGAGGATGAAAAACTGTGACATCTACTACGGCAAGTGCTACAGGATAAGAAAACAGCGGCTATTTGGATGCGGATTTGTGATAAGAGGAAGGCTAAGGCAAGAAGTCTTGGGGTTTCGTGGCATAAGCGAACGCATTGTCACAATCCGCATTAAATCCAAATTCAGCAATATCTCGCTGATCTGCGTCCACGCCCCCACGGAGGAAAAAGATGACAAGACCAAAGAAGAATTCTACGATCTTCTCGAGAAGACGTATGATGAATGCCCGAAGTACGACACTAAGTTTATTCTTGGTGACTTCAACGCCAAAATCGGAAAGGAGGGTAACTTTGGCTCGACAGTCGGAAAGCATAGCCTGCACGACAACACTTCCGGTAACGGACACAGGCTAATCGACTTTGCTGCGGGGCGAAGTGTCATCTTAGCTAGCACATACTTCCCACACCTCAATATACACAAGGGGACCTGGCGGTCTCCTGATCAAAATGCCGTCAACCAAATTGATCACATTGCGATTGATAGCAGACATGCGTCCAGTATCATGGATGTCCGCACTTTCCGAGGGGCCAACATAGACTCGGACCACTACCTTGTTGTAGCTAAAGTGCGAATGCGGATCTCCACCAGACCGCAGAATCGAACATCCACTGTGAGAAAGTTTTTATGTTGCGAAGTTACAATCGCAAGAGACCGCCACAACCTTTGCCAATCTTGTCTCCTCTTATCTCTTGACAAGCCCGGCGCCTGCGCCAAACCCAGAGGCCCAGTGGCAACATTGCAAAATGGCCATCAAAACCGCTGCCACGGATGTTTTGGGTTTCATTAGACGACCACAACGAAACACCTGGTTTGATGATGAGTGCAGGCTCGCACACTTGGCCAAAGACGAAGCCTATCATGCAGTTCTGAATGCCAGAACTAGAGCTGCCAAGAGCGCTTCCCGTGCGGTTTACCAGCAAAAGAGGAAAGAGGAACATCGGCTTTTCAGAAGAAAAAAAAGAGAACTGGAAAAACGAATGGTTGAATCTATTGAGGGGAGCTACGGCAGAAGCAATGTTCGAAAGTTCTACCAAAGGGTAAAGCATTCGTCCAAGGGTTACAAAGCCCGAGCGGAAGCATGTAGAGACGGGGGTGGGAATGTCGTTGTAGATACACAGTCGGTGCTGAGGATTTGGAAAGAACACTTCTGCAGACTGTTAAACGGCGAAGACAACCAACTAATCGCTGTCAGGCAGAATGATTCATTCGATTTGGATGATGAAGAACAAAATTTCCGTCCTCCCGACCAAGAAGAAGTTCGGATAGCAATATCTAAACTAAAGTCCAACAAGGCTGCTGGAGCTGATGGCCTTACGGCTGAACTGTTCAAAGCAGCGGGAGATGACTTGGTGAGGAGCATACACCAATTCATCTGTACAATCTGGTCGGATGAAAGTATGCCTGACGAATGGAACCTCAGCATTGTGTGCCCTATCCACAAGAAAGGAGATACTGTAAGCTGCGCCAACTACAGAGGTATAAGTCTCCTAAATGTCGCCTATAAAATCTTGTCGGCCATTCTGTGTGGACGTCTGAACCCTTTCGCACGTGAACTGATTGGCCCCTATCAGTGTGGTTTCAGGCCCGGTAAGTCAACCGTTGACCAAATTTTCACACTTCGGCAGATTTTGGAAAAGACCCAAGAATCCCAGATCGATACTCACCACCTCTTTATCGATTTTAAAGTCGCCTATGACAGCGTAAACAGGAACGAGCTATACAGAGCCATGTCACTTCTTAGCATCCCTGCCAAACTCGTTCGATTGTGCAGGATGACTATGGAGAACTCGCGCTGCTCCGTCAAGGTTGGTAAGAACACCACCGACTCATTTAATGTCGGGAAAGGCTTACGACAGGGTGACGCGCTGTCATGTAACCTCTTCAACATCATTCTTGAGGCAATCGTATGCAAATCGCATGTCAACACCAGCGGTACGATTTTTTTTAGATCCGTTCAATTACTTGGCTATGCTGATGATATTGACATTATTGGAAGAACGAAGCGCGCTGTCAGTGGAGCATTCGCAAGTGTTGAAGTGGAAGCAGCTCGAATGGGTCTGGCTGTAAATGAAGATAAAACAAAGTATATGCTGTCCTCGGGTGAAGTAGATCATCACCGTAGGCTCGGACAAAACGTCACAATGGACAGATATAACTTTGAGGTTGTCAAGGACTTTGTGGACACTGACACAATCGGATGAATACAGGCTGGGGTGCTTTGAGAGAAAGATTCTTCGGGTGATATTCGGGCCTGTATGTATCAATGGAGTATGGAGGAGAAGATTCAATGACGAACTGTACGGGCTATACAGCGACATTGACTTGGTTAAGAAGCTGAAAATTCAGCGGCTTAGATGGCTGGGCCATGTGGAGCGTATGGACGAAAACGCTCCTGCCCGACGAGTCTTCAATTCCAACCCGGAGGGCCGACGCAGTTCTGGAAGACCCCATCTAAGGTGGCGCGATCAAGTGGTAAACGACCTCAACCAACTTGGTGTGCGCAACTGGAGGCCACTGGCTAGGGACCGGCCTAGCTGGCGAGGATTGTTGGTTGAGGCCGTGGTCCACAATGGACTGTCTGCGCCACCTTAAGTAAGTAAGTAAGTAATGAAACCTTATATGGCTATGCTGATGCCTACCTTTGTCAGATTGTCGTATTGGTATAAATATAATTAAAATAAATCATTCTGTTTCGAATCTTCAACCGGCGTGTTTGTTCTTTCTAATACACTACATTGGCGACGAGGAAAATTCGGAGTGTAATTAAAAAGTTTTGAAACATTTTAAAATAACAAACGGAGTGGAAGGAAATCAAGTTGAAAATGGAGGTAATCCACAAAATGTTAGTCAACCTGCAAATACGACTACAATTGTACGCAGCACGAGTCACGTGGGCTCTGTTCCATCATTTAATTTGGAGGATGACTTCAGTATATATGAAGAACGATTGGAGCAGTATTTTCTGGCTAACTACGTAGAAGACGCTAGACGGGTTCCGGTTATATTGACGACCATAAGTCATAGAGCATACGAAGTCGCAAGAGAGTTGGTTTTCCCCAAGAAACCAAAGGAGCTCAAATTCAATCAGCTGATGGAACTTATGAGGTCACAATTCGAGACAACGTCTTCAATTTTTAGGAAGCGTATCGAATTCTTTGACTTGAAGCAGAATCAGGGAGAGATAATGAATAGTTGGCTGGTACGGGTAAGGAGCGTGGCGATGTATTGCAAGTTTGGCAATTTGTTGGAGGAATTCGTGAAAAATCGCTTCCTAACGGGACTGATGAAAGGTCCAATACTTGACCGCGTGTGTGAAGAACAGGTGGAAAAGCCGCTAGTGGAAATTTTAAAAGTGGCGTTAAAACGGGAGGTCTCGCTTAAAGAGAAGGAGACGGACATACATCGATTGCAGGGAAGCAGTTTCAAAAATGTGAGCAATCGTAGAGAAGGACAAAAACCAGTCCAAGGACAGGAGAAGCAGCAAACAGAGAAAGACAGCAAGTTGTGTTTCGCATGCGGAAAAGCAGGACACTCTTTCAGACTTTGCAAGTATAAAAAATGTATTTGTAGAAATTGTAAGAAAAGGGACACATTGTAGGGAAAACTTTGTGACCGCGTCAACCAACGACACCTGGCGGTAGTTTTAGATAACTCAGTCCCATATGTCATAGCTGTTGACATTTGGCCCAACCACAAATTTTTCTCAATTGTGTTTATTTCAAAGTTTCAGCTGTTGTCTGTTCTCGCCACCATGAATCAACGGCGCGAGTAGTCATCCAACACCCAAAAATTCATTACCCTTGTCGGACTCGCCCAACAATGCAAAGCCCGATGGAGAGCAAGTGTCCGAGTTACTCGAACGCGTTCGTTTCCATGCTCACATCATTACGTGACTGCACGCAAATGGATTATGGCGGACAGCACTTCCGGCATTTTCGATTTTTCCTTTAGCTACTTCATTCGTCCAATTGGACGCTCTGCTTTGTCCCTTTCTCGCTAAACTTCCAAAGATACTAGAAAACAAAGAAGGGATAAATGGAAACATCCACGCATTCATTGAGAGATAGTTCGTTCCAAACAGAGTATACATAGTATAGTCGTTTCCTAAAAATAATTTTTGTTTCAGAATCTGACATGTGAAATCTACAGCTTACTTTTGTCAGCACTCAGTATAAAACTTCATTGAAGTGAATACTTACCCGTTTAAATTTGATTTCAAGCAATAAAAGTCATGCAATCTTGTTTCTGACAGCGCCGTCTCAGACATAGCAATATTTTAGAAATCGTCTGACAGCATCTGTTTGTTTTTAGCAATAATCAGATTACATCAAACTTAACGTCATATCCATAATTGATGGGGGTAGTAGACAGAACTGTCAAAATTAAAGCGAGTTCTGTGCAAGAAAATAGTGAAATGTCAAAATTGACATTCCACAGTTGAGTCATTAAACCCGGCAGAATATGGATTAGGAACTGTTATATTATGTCTAAACTCAAGTATGACATATAAAAACATTGTCAACAAATGACAGAAATCAAGATTCGACAAACATTTCTGACGCGCACAATGTGTAGTGTGAAGCAACTTTAGCTTTAGAAGCAAACTATAGAGTTACACTGTATTGTTAACTTCTACGAACGCACACCTTCTCAGTTGAACAAGCGTAACTATAGAACTGTTCAGTCATATTATTTATCTATGTGACCCGACAGCCAATGAAACCATTTTTAGTCTCTGTCTCGTCCATTCACATTTCCAATTTCAAACATTTGACACCGCTTAAGAAAAAGTTTGCTTGCTTGCAAAAATTTTGCACAAAGTATTAAAATTAAATTGAAACTTGCTCGCGAGTGATTCAAAAAAACATCATAATAAGATAATAAGGATATTGATTATTGCTTAAAGCAATATTTCAGGAGAAGAAACTTCGAGATTACCCTGCATAGGTAAGATTTTTTTTTATACGTTTTTCATGTCGGCCATGCTTCCCATGCGCCAGACATAGTTTTTTTTTGTGCGTATTCCCAAATTCCTGTGGAAACGCACATTAAAACGATGAAACTAGTGAATTCATTAAGTTTATTTTCTTGTTTCACTAGGGTTTTTGGGTGAGATACAGATTTCACACCTCAATTTTCGGAAGATACCTATGGTAGCAACATGAGGATTCTAACTTCGTTCCAATTGGAACACTTCATCAACCAGTAGAATATATATTACCCAGCAGTGTAGCATCCGAAAGCGCTACTGCTGACAGCAAAATTAGATGTTAATGGGATGAAATCTATCAACTCCAACAAGTGGAGCCACGAGGGATTCATACAGACCACATGGTCACCAGCGTTCCTCTTCGAACCGCATGGCCCTCGGTCCTCTTTTATGGCCATCTTCAGAGCACAGTGCTAAAAAGCATACAGCATCATTTTGTGTTCTTCATGTTCCCGAAATATACATTTATTTTCTTATCAACATCATGCTATAGGCATCCTAATGCACCAGGTAACCTTTTAATTTATCTTTTGGCAAAGGCAGTACTTCCTTTGAGAGGAGCTACGTAAGGATCTGGCGCCAAAGAACGCCCTTCATATGTAAAAATACTTACCGAATTGAAGCATTTACGTTGGTTCTAATCTCCAACGCGACGTTTTGACGCCACGGACGGTGGTGTCGCGCAGAATTTTTTTTTAATTATCCTTATCTTTATGCAATAGGCACTTATTTCAATCTTAGGATTTATATCTTATTTTATAATCATATGCAAATATTTATGGAGGTGTGATTCAGATTTATCCGTGAAGAAAGGAATTATAAAAGATTTTTAAAAGAAGAGACATAATCTCGAAAATATTTGTGTTGTGTCATTTAGTGTACCAGTGTACTTTCAAGTCGATTTTGGGATCTCCACATGATCAAGATTACTTTTCGAGGATTCGCCCTCAAGTTTATTCCAAAGTTGGATTTCCCTTACTTCTTTTTGTTTACTTTTGCACTTTTTTTTTAATTTCGCACTTTTTAATTTAAATTCATTTTTTCACTTTTTGATTTTCACTTTTTGATTTAATTTTCACTTCCGTATATCGGTATTTTTCATTTGATTATTTTTTTTTTGTAATTAATTTTGATAACGTTCAACGAACATTCCGCGACCGTGTATCTTTTCTCTCCGAATTTTCCTCCAGAGAATATTCCTTTTTCGTGCTTTATAGCGAAGCACATCGTCCTCGTAGCTAGATAGTTTACGCCTGAAGTCATTTTTGACAATTTTTTTTTAGATACTTTTGTATCCAGTCCTCAAGGATAACCCAGTAACCGCGTCATCTTAGATCTTGGCATCTACGCATAATACTAACAGATACTAGATAGTATCTTGTTTTATCTACTTTGTCACTTTAGTATAGGTTGATTAACTTATCTTATTTTTGTTTTATATCCTGGTTAAGGACCAATACTTTTGAACCTTAGTGTTCTCATTACGTCTAATCAGTCTTCGGACATTTCAACTCTTGTACATACGTACAGAAGTGGACTTCGCGTCTTGTTTCGAACATGCGCTTTCCGAGAAATAGTATCTCCTAAACAAAGCAGTTCCTTAAGTACGATCCATAGATCGTTTTAATTCATTTGAAGTACATTGTTCGTTAAGATTAATTGTTTTGTGTACATACGCGTACGAAAGTTAAAGAGTTTACTTAACTATCAGACACAATAACAAGAGACTTTTAGTTTCCAAGGAATATAGAGTCGAGAAGATGATTTAAATATATGATAATATTATTACTTTACTGATTTTAACTAACCCCGTTCTTCCACAGCATCAGGGAGCAGTGCACTTCTCTCGGATAGCTCCGAAGAGTTTATCGTCGTTACGTTTTCGTACATTTACTATATTATATTAAAATTATATTGATTTAATATATTGTAGAAACTATATTACTATCATATTTTTACTTTATCACTCTTTCTTTCCTATTTTTCACCGTCTCCTTCCACATCATAAACCCTTGGGCTAACGTCCCGTAAATTTTTTTTTTGGGTTTAGCTAGGGATTAGTGGGGATTCTCGTTTACGCGTATTTGATTTTTTAGTCATTAGTAAATTTGAGCGTCGTTTGTTTTACAATTTGTTGAGTCCGTCTACCGTCGTTACTTTCTACCCGCGATAATTTTTTTTTACCTCTTGGCTGTTGTTTTGATAAAAGCAAAAGTAACGAAATATTAAATTTGAAATTTTAAATATCGCGTTTGAAAAGAGCTAAACAATTCTTGTATTTAGCTGAAGCATATTATTGATCGGTGCTTCGATCTGTCTTCAATTCATCTTGTGATCTTGAAGATTCACTTTTTTTTTGACACTGATACATACAAATTCTATTATTTAAATCAAAAGAATTTAAAGTCAGCTTGTGTAGAAGTCTGACTAAAGATCGACATTAAATTATACTTTTTAATTAAGACTTTCCTTTCAATATATCTCGCTCTCTGAGAACTTAAAGTTTTTGAAGTATTTTTGAAAGATCATTTACGATTTACCTTGCTTGAAGGCAAATCAATATTGATTCCGATTATTAAAGAAGTTTTATTGATAAATATATCCTAAATTAGTTTAAGAATCATATTACCTTTTTAAGATATTAAGAATATTTACCTTGTTAGCTCGTAAGATTTTGATTTAATAAACAGTTATGATAGTTGTTATAACGTTTGAGAAATTATGATGTGTACTTTCATTTCCTTAAGGTTCACTTTTCTTTTTGGTTTAAGGAATTATAGGTTGTCAAGTATGACAGATTAAGTTTTCCATAGGGAGGGTGGTAACCCTCGTCGCTTTTAATTGTGGAACATGGTGTGGTATAAGTAAAGTATTCTTTCTTTACATGCAGCGTTAGTGATATAGGGTATGGTATCCAGTTGTTGGTACCTTACTGTAGATTTAGGTGAGAATTAAGCGAGCAGTAGTGCTTGCTTTCTCATGTTAAGGGGCTGCCCAGTAGAATTAAATCGAGTCGCGGGGGACTCGTAGGTCCATAGGACAGCCAAGGCTGTTTTTTGAGAGTTGATTTTCAAAAACGGATTGGGTGGGTTGAGAGACCAGGGGGATCGTACTTCATCCTAGATCCTCCCTCCCCTCGGAGTTAGACACCTCCACATCATCATACAGCATATCATCGTGGCAGCTGTATGATTAGATGACAATTATAACTTGCCACAGCAACCTCGACTACCTAAGGTTTGCTAATAGTTTAGATACTTACGTGTAGCGTTCAGCAGGGCAAACATTGTAAACCAATCATGAAACCTCTTCTTCAACTACGCATTTACTCATTAGAGAATAAGAGGTGCTATCTAAAATCGATCTTTCTCTACATTCAGTTCTGAAATGTCTTAACTTGGACGGCTATGAGGGCCATCCATCAGGGTTCAACGGTCGCCAGGATAATAAGAAGTAACACCGGTTGTGTAGATCCCGGAGCAAGTGCCCACGGCCTGGCTGAGCTAGCTGTGGCATGGGTGCTGCCGGCCACCGCGATGGTCGATCTCAACCTCGACTCTACGTTGTCGCATGCCGTTCTTACCAGTCACTCGCTCTGAGTAACTGGCGAGAAAGGGGGCGTTGCCGGCATAGAGTTGCTTCCATCCCATAAGCACAGAAACAAGTACGATAGCTAGATGCCCAGTTGCTAACTGGAGTAAAACCTCTGGTATTTGTTTAAAGTTCCTCTTACTAAGAAAGCATCATAGATCTAGCTACGTTCGTGGGGATTTAAGTAGGGTCCTTGGGTTTTAGGTGTGTACTAAAACATAATGGAGCTGCAGGGTGAACATCTAGGACTTGCGGCGGATAGGCGTGGACATGCTCCAGGCTGTTCTGCGGGACTTTGTAGTCAGAACCTGGAGGTATGCTGGTGGATGGTTCACGCTTCTGTGATAGGGATGGAGATGGAAATTGGAAGAATGGGGAGAGGAGTAGGGAGAAAGAGTAGCCGTGCTAGCGAAGTTGTAAGTATGTCTTTTATAGGGGTGCTAGATACACCGATGCACGGGCGAAGGTCGATGGAGTTGCTGATCCTTGGCATAGGGCTCATGGATGTTCGGGGTGCTTGTTTCTTCCTGCTTCCTCTCTGGCTTGTGGTGTTAATGGGCATGGGTTCGGATCTTAGATATCCATAGGGTGTTTGGGTGAAGAGGTTGGTGTCCATTGAGAGTTGTAAGTAGAAATTTTTTTAATAATAATTCCATCAGAATTCTTTTACGTTACAGATGGCGCCCAACGTGGGGCCCGAATTGGTCAGAATAGTTAAGAACAGAATTGTTATTAGATAGGTCGATCCTGAGTGACGTAGAAGAAGTTTGAAGTTTTTTTTAAAAAAATTTTTTCTTTGAGAATTTTTATTTTTCAGATTTTTGCAGTTAAGTTGTTTGTTTGTGATATTGTTCCTTAGATAGGTGAACATCATCGAGACTAGTGGTCTCGGTACTATTTTGTCCAGTAATTTGGTGGAGTTTTCCTGAATTAGCTGTTGCATTAGACCTATCCACTTTCTCCACTACCTTTAACCACTTTAAATTTGTCTTCGATCTCTGTCCGGGTCGAGCTGTGTATTTGCTCGATCGTCAGTTGCTGAGGTGTTGGTAATATTTCCATAGGTGATGCAGGTCTTCCGACCGGTGGTTGGAGCTTTCTGCCCGACGCACGTCAGCTTCAGAAGCTGGTTGTTCACTCAAACAAGATCCAATTTGTTCCATTTCAAACTAATTTTCATTTGTTGTTTATATAGTTACCTGAATGGTTTAAGGAGTTTCCAGTATTTTCAGTAGACGCTAGGTAGTGATAGCATGTGACGGGACATGAAGCGCTAACCGGTAGTTGGTGTTTTTGTACCCGACGTACGTCTGCAGTAGCGTAATGTTACCTTCGCATGTCTGATCGACTTTTCATTTATGGAAGATACTTATCCTCTAACCACCCGAACGCCGTAAGTGTCGCAGAGTCCACACACACTAAACATTTTTCCTTTTCCTTACATTTACTTTTTTTTTGAGTCGGTTATTTTACTAACCGAAACCACATACACACCTTGTTCCATAAAAAGGAGGGTTACCCCCTCCTGAATTTTTTTATGACACATCAGTTATTTAATTAAGTATATAGCGTATCTTTTTTTTTTGAGACATATTGGAGTTTAGATGATTTTTGAAATTTTTCGTATTTAGGTGGTAGGAAACAGACAGTTTCTGAGTATATAGTATTTTTGAGTATTTTGAGGTCCCGTCAATTGAGTCGAGACGTAAACTTCTCAATTGATGTGTAAGTTTGGGATAGTGCCCACCTTTTTGAGTTTTTTTGAGATATTTTTGAGTATTTTGAGTTTCCGTCAATCAAATTGAGACTCAACTTCTTGGTTGGACGTGTAGTTTTGGGATAGAGCCCGCTTTTAGATTCCTGAAAATTTTGAGTAGTATATACAGTTTAAGATTCTAAGTATAAATTAAGTATTAGTAGCAATTTTTGAATTACCAGTATAAAGTTAAGCATATATTTAAGAACATAGTTAAGTATCAATCTATTTTTCTTTATTATCATTATTTCTATATTATTTTTCTTTGAATTCTTCTTCCGTAGTTATAGAACATATTTTGTGAGGATATAATTATTCGAACAAATACTTACCTTTATTATTAAGCACTTTTAGAAGAGACTTTCTTTAAAAATTTTTTTTTTATTTACTAACAAATATCCGTTAGAGGTTTTTACTCACGGAATATTTGAATTTTTCCTTTCTGATTTTATCTGACCTACATTCACTATACCAAGTAGTACCCGTTCGAAGATATTCTTCACTGGCTACTGGATAGTTTGATTTTGAATTTACCGGATTTACTATTTTAAATTGATTTGTAGTAATAAATAACCGTTCGAGGAATTGCTCACGGTATATTTGTTACCTTTTTATTTTACTTGACTTACCTTTCTGTCACTTTTGTTTACTTTATCGAACCTTTGATTTATGCGTGTATCTCGGGTAATCCGACTCCTTTATTGTCACCATCGAATGAACAGCTCAAGACCGAGACGAGCAGTCAAGAGTACTTACCTAACGAAGTACAAAGATTTCGACATAATGGCTCCTGGGGGATCGAAACCGAAACCCAGCCACGTTCAGAACGACGTCGTGGAGGATCACTCCGAAGACGAAGACAGTGTAGCCGAGAGTCTACCGAGAGATAACACAGTCGATAGAAGCATCGTAGTAGATGACGATGAGGTAGCCAGAGCCGAAGAGCAATTGCGTAAGGATGCCGCTGACCACTCAGCGTACATTCAGAAAGTAGTTTCTGCTACTATTGACCTACACAGGGTCGACGATAGGAAGTTTATGGCGGAAGCGTTGGAGAAAAGCCACATGCGCTTACTTGACCAAGTAGCCCAGCTACTGCAAAAACGAACGGTCAAAGCCACGCAACCTGTCGTCCCTCCTAAGTTTGTTGCTCCTCCTACAAGGCCACTTGTTCCACCTAATGCTACTTCAACCCAGCAAGTCACACGGCAAGTTAACTTAGCCAACCCAGACACTACACGTGTCGTTAACCAAAATGTCCAGTCCACATACAGACCAAACACCGAAAATGATTTGGTAGACAGAATTACTCCGCATTACGAGCATACTAGAGTGCCACCTTTGTCGGATGTCAACCCGGCCCAAATACCTCTAGGCTCCAAATTAGACGAGTTTATGTCTCGTGTAAATGCTTTCAATTTCGACGACGAATCCCTTGTTTCGCCACCTAGGCCACCACCCTCGAATGCCACTTCTTCGAACCGTTTTCATCCATTCCATAAATGGGGTTTGAAATTCGACGGGAAAAATATGTCAGTTGACGATTTTTTGTTCCGCCTGGGGTGCATACGCAATAGTTACAATGTGTCGTGGTATGAAATTACCGCAAACTTTTACCATTTTGTATCAGGTTCTGTGGAATCCTGGTACTGGGTTTACTTAAAAGGCAACAAGCATACAACGTGGGAGGAATTGAAAACTGCTTTGGTAGAACAGTACCGCAGTTTAGAAAGCGATACCGAGCTGTTCCGCAAACTGTCTGATCGGAAGATGATGAATGGAGAGTCTTTCAATGAGTTCTTTGACGCCATTCAATATTTAAATTCTAGGATGCGAGTTCCCAGACCTGAAAAGGAACTCGTGGAAATCATAAAAACGAATGTCCGTAGGCGCATGGGTGAACTCCTCATCACCTACAGTCCGTCTAGCTTGAGACAGCTAGCCTATTACTGTCGAGCTATCGAAAAAGCTCAAACTCAATACGAGAATGTCCGTCCGAATTTCGTGCCGAGCGCACAACGTCCACCTGTAAAAAGATTTGTCAACGAAATCGTTGACGAGCCTTGTCAGGAGTTGACTGTGGCAATACCCTCTACAAGTCTTGAAGCTATCCAGAGAGATCGTAAGCCACAGAAATGCTGGAACTGCCATGTTCTAGGTCACAATTTTCGTGACTGTGCTAAACCTATAGACAAAGTATTTTGCTTTCGTTGCGGTTTAGCAGATGAATATAGTCCGTCCTGTCCGAAATGTTTAGCGGGAAACGAGAGGAGGAACAACCCATTAACCGGGGGGGTTCGCTCCGATTAGACGTACCCGGAGTCCAAGTGTCGAAGTCGACAAAGCCTCTTGAGCTTCCAAAAGTAACGATTATGAAACCAAACAAGAACCATGATGAATTACCGAATGATAAGACTAATGATTGTAGAACAATCCCTGTTATGAATATAGAACCCAAACCAAATACTGAATTGAATTTTAGAAATGAATCAACTGAACCATTATATCGTAAGCCTTTCCATGAGAGATTGCGCAATTACAACGAAGTACGAAGAAGGATAGTCACCTTTCCGGAATTGTCCAAACGGATACGACGAGTAAGGGAGCGCTTCCATCGGAAGCGGACTACTTACCGTAACATTGCGTCAGCTACTATAGGTCGAGAATCAAATGACCCACGTCCTTATGTGATGGTCGGGCTATTTGGTGACAGTGTTCTAGGTCTTCTCGATTCCGGAGCCAGCATCAGTTGCTTAGGCACCAATATATTGCCATATTTGAAAGACAAAAATGCTGCGGTAAGGAAGGTAGAGACTACCGTGTCCACGGCCGATGGACACAAGCAATCCATTGTGGGAGTAATTACCACCCCAATCCAGTACAAAGGAGTGACTAAAGATATTGAATTGTATATCTTGCCTTCATTGAGCCAACGTCTATATTTAGGCCTTGACTTTTGGCAGAAGTTCCAAATCGCACCGAACGTAATTGCGGCTCTCTCTGGAATGACGACCAGTGAGCCTGAAGTTAGGCCCACAAACCTGATAAAGTTGAGTGATGAAGAGTCTAAACGACTAGAAGCAGTTGTTCGTAGATTTCCGTCGTTCGCAGTCAATGGACTCGGGAGGACGAAGCTAGTGCAACATTACATAGATACGGGTGATGCCGTACCAATAAAGCAAAGGTACTATCCCGTATCTCCAGCGATACAAACCCTTATGTATGCGGAGTTAGACCGCATGCTTTCGTTGGGAGTCATCGAGGAAAGTTCCAGCGCATGGAGTTCCCCAGTTGTGCTCGTACGCAAACCTGGTAAGAACCGATTGTGTCTGGACTTTCGGAAGGTGAACTCCGTGACAAAGAAAGATGCTCGCCCGATTGCGCATATAAAGGGGCTGCTAGCACGTCTGACAGAGACACGTTATATTTCTAGCGTGGATCTGAAGGATGCGTTTTGGCAGATACCGCTGGAGCAAAGTTCGAGGGAAAAGACCGCTTTTACGGTACCTGGCCGACCACTGTACCAATTTAAGGTCATGCCCTTCGGTCTATGTAATGCGGCACAAAGTTTGAGCTACCTGATGAGTCGCGTAATTCCATCGGGGTTACGAGATCAAGTCTTCGTCTACTTAGACGATTTGTTGGTTGTGTCGAGGGATTTCGACGAACATCTGGAGACTCTGGAAATAGTCGGAAAGTGCTCGACTGATGCAGGACTGACGATTAACGTCGAGAAGTCGAAGTTTTGTTTTGATGAGCTTCACTATCTCGGTTATAAGGTCGGTCAGGGTTGCTTGAAAGCTGATCCAGACAAGATCACTGCTATCACAGACTTTCCTTTACCAACCACAACTCGCCAAGTTCGCCGATTCCTCGGTATGGCAGGTTGGTATCGGCGATTTCTTAAGGATTTCAGCACCCTAGCCGCACCCTTGACCGAGACACTGAAAAAGGGAAAAGTCTTTAAGCTAGGACCAGAAGCTATCGAAGCATTCCTGCAAATCAAGCAAGCTTTGACTTCAGCACCTGTGTTAGTCAACCCAGACTTCTCCAAGGAATTCATCATTCTCTGCGACGCATCCGCGACTGGCATCGGATGTGTACTCTGTCAGCGAGATGAATCCGGGGCGGAGCAGCCTATTTACTACTTCTCTCGGAAACTGAATGCTGCACAGAGAATCTATTCGGTGACAGAGCGCGAGTGCTTAGCAGCTTTTGAGGGTATCCAGAAGTTCAGATCGTACGTTGAGGGATACCATTTTCGCGTTATAACGGATCATTCCAGCCTGAAATGGCTGATGACAATGAAAGACCCTACTGGAAGATTAGCGAGGTGGAGTATGCGACTCCAAGGTTTCGATTTTGTGGTGGAGCATCGAAAGGGAACATTAAATGTCGTGCCAGACGCTCTGTCAAGAGCGTATGAAGACGATGAGTTGACAGTTTCTTGTCTACCACAGATCGGTGCCTCGGAGGTACCCCACATCGATCTTGAGGATCCATCCTTTAAGTCTGAAAGTTATCTTGATATCATCAGTCATATCAGGAAGGAGCAAGAGCGTCTGCCGGATCTCAAAGTGTCGGAAGGATACATATACAAACGCACTAAACATGCGGTTGGTAATCCCTTGGCGGACGATCTAACTTGGAAGTTGTGGGTTCCAACAGAGATGACGGAATCTCTAATCTCATTGGCTCACAATCCGCCGCGCGCTTCGCATGGTGGAGTGGTGAAGACAATTTACAGGTTACGCGATAGATTCTACTGGCCTGGAATGTACACTCAGGTTAAACTATACGTAGACCGGTGCGAAACATGTAAGACCAGTAAGGCTGCTAACATGACATTGAGAGCAGAGATGGGAAACAGTTTCGAGGTGGATAGGCCGTTTCAACATTTGTATGTTGACTGTCTTGGGCCATACCCTAGGTCAAGATCCGGAAATGTTTACATCGCAATCGTGTTGGATCAATTTAACAAATTCGTCTTCATCAAACCACTACGCAAGGCAACAGCCGCGAGCGTAGTTAAATTCCTGAAAGACGACGTATTCTTGATTTATGGAGTGCCAGAGAGTATTCTCTCTGATAATGGCACGCAATTTATTGGTAAGGAGTTTCAGAAATTCTTAGATGTTTTTGGGGTCAAACATTACCGGATGGCAGTGTATGCTCCCCAGTCAAATGCTAGTGAGCGAGTAAACCGTTCAATCCTTGCAGCCATTAGGTCGTATGTCAATCCTCGACAAACGGATTGGGATGTCCACCTGTCTTCGATCAGTAGTGCCTTACGCACGACAGTACATTCAACTCTTTCGATGTCCCCATACGAAGCCTTGTTTGGGCAGCGAATGATAGAACATGGGGCAGATTATCGTCTGTTAAGAGAGTTGGATGGACTGAACTGTTCGGAGATAGATTGGCTTCCCAAGGTCGCAAGGATGAACATCCTACACTCATATTTGAAGCAAGCTTTAGCCAAGACTCACGAAGCATATGAGAAGAGTTACAACCTCCGTAGTAGGAACATAGCATTCAAAGTAGGAGATGAGATCTATGCTAGGAATCATGTCTTGAGTGACGCAACAAAACATCTTAGCGCCAAATTATGTCCCAAATTCGTCAGAGTTCGAGTTAGTCAAGTAATCGGTAACAATTTGTACGAAGTTGAAGATAGGCGAGGCCATAAGTCGACTTGCCATACCAAAGATTTGAAAAGGTAGAACACTTGATTAACAACCATATACCAGACTACGTTTTAATTTTATTTTTCTTCGGTCTCCGAGATTATAAAATATTTTACCAGACATGACATGCAAGTACCTCATGGTACATTACCTTTACAATTGAATTTTTTATTACATGCCCGGCTCTCAGCTGTGCATGACTCTTTTGTGAGTATATGTATATTTGTTAAGTTTTTTTTTGTTTAGAAACAATGAGATCAGTCGTTACGCGATGTTGGAATTTGAATACGAGACAAGAATTTCTTATCTCAATTAAAGATTTTTGGTACTCTTTGAGAAGGATAGTAAGGAGAGTTTGAAAGCAGTATGAGCGATCACTGGTTGTCCTTTTTCTCAAGCTTCGAAACAAGTGAACTTGTCCCGAGTCTTGAGTTTTGTAGGGAAAACTTTGTGACCGCGTCAACCAACGACACCTGGCGGTAGTTTTAGATAACTCAGTCCCATATGTCGTAGCTGTTGACATTTGGCCCAACCACAAATTTTTCTCAATTGTGTTTATTTCAAAGTTTCAGCTGTTCTGTTCTCGCCACCATGAATCAACGCGAGTAGTCATCCAACACCCAAAAATTCATTACCCTTGTCGGACTCGCCCAACAATGCAAAGCCCGATGGAGAGCAAGTGTCCGAGTTACTCGAACGCGTTCGTTTCCATGCTCACATCATTACGTGACTACACGCAAATGGATTATGGCGGACAGCACTTCCGGCATTTTCGATTTTTCCTTTAGCTACTTCATTCGTCCAATTGGACGCTCTGCTTTGTCCCTTTCTCGCTAAACTTCCAAAGATACTAGAAAACAAAGAAGGGATAAATGGAAACATCCACGCATTCATTGAGATAGTTCGTTCCAAACAGAGTATACATAGTATAGTCGTGTCCTAAAAATAATTTTTGTTTCAGAATCTGACATGTGAAATCTACAGCTTACTTTTGTCAGCACTCAGTATAAAACTTCATTGAAGTGAATACTTACCCGTTTAAATTTGATTTCAAGCAATAAAAGTCATGCAATCTTGTTTCTGACAGCGCCGTCTCAGACATAGCAATATTTTAGAAATCGTCTGACAGCATCTGTTTGTTTTTAGCAATAATCAGATGATGACATCAAACTTAACGTCATATCCATAATTGATGGGGGTAGTAGACAGAACTGTCAAAAGAACTGTCAAAATTAAAGCGAGTTCTGTTCAAGAAAATAATGAAATGTCAAAATTGACATTCCACAGTTGAGTCATTAAACCCGGCAGAATATGGATTAGGAACTGTTATATTATGTCTAAACTCAAGTATGACATATAAAAACATTGTCAACAAATGACAGAAATCAAGATTCGACAAACATTTCTGACGCGCACAATGTGTAGAGTGAAGCAACTTTAGCTTTAGAAGCAAACTATAGAGTTACACTGTATTGTTAACTTCTACGAACGCACACCTTCTCAGTTGAACAAGCGTAACTATAGAACATATTATTTATCTATGTGACCCGACAGCCAATGAAACCATTTTTAGTCTCTGTCTCGTCCATTCACATTTCCACTTTCAAACATTTGACACCGCTTAAGAGAAAGTTTGCTTGCTTGCAAAAATTTTGCACAAAGTATTAAAATTAAATTGAAACTTGCTCGCGAGCGATTCAAAAAAACATCATAATAAGATAATAAGGATATTGATTATTGCTGAAAGCAATATTTCAGGAGAAGAAACTTCGAGATTACCCTGCATAGGTAAGATTTTTTTTTATACGTTTTTCATGTCGGCCATGCTTCCCATGCGCCAGACATAGTTTTTTTTTGGTGCGTATTCCCAAATTCCTGTGGAAACGCACATTAAAACGATGAAACTAGTGAATTCATTAAGTTTATTTTCTTGTTTCACTAGGGTTTTTGGGTGAGATACAGATTTCACACCTCAATTTTCGGAAGATACCTATGGTAGCAACATGAGGATTCTAACTTCGTTCCAATTGGAACACTTCATCAACCAGTAGAATATATATTACCCAGCAGTGTAGCATCCGAAAGCGCTACTGCTGACAGCAAAATTAGATGTTAATGGGATGAAATCTATCAACTCCAACAAGTGGAGCCACGAGGGATTCATACAGACCACATGGTCACCAGCGTTCCTCTTCGAACCGCATGGCCCTCGGTCCTCTTTTATGGCCATCTTCAGAGCACAGTGCTAAAAAGCATACAGCATCATTTTGTGTTCTTCATGTTCCCGAAATATACATTTATTTTCTTATCAACATCATGCTATAGGCATCCTAATGCACCAGGTAACCTTTTAATTTATCTTTTGGCAAAGGAAGTACTTCCTTTGAGAGGAGCTGCGTAAGGATCTGGCGCCAAAGAACGCCCTTCCTATGTAAAAATACTTATCGAATCGAAGCATTTACGTTGGTTCTAATCTCCAACGCGACGTTTTGACGCCACGGACGGTGGTGTCGCGCAGAATTTTTTTTTAATTATCCTTATCTTTATGCAATAGGCACTTATTTCTATCTTAGGATTTATATCTTATTTTGTAATCATATGCAAATATTTATGAAGGTGTGATTCAGATTTATCCGTGAAGAAAGGAATTATAAAAGATTTTTAAAAGAAGAGACATAATCTCCAAAATATTTGTGTTGTGTCATTTAGTGTACGAGTGTACTTTCAAGTGGATTTTGGGATCTCCACATGATCAAGAGCACTTTTCGAGGATTCGCCCTCAAGTTTATTCCAAAGTTGGATTTCCCTTACTTCTTTTTGTTTACTTTTGCACTTTTTTTTTAATTTCGCACTTTTTAATTTAAATTCATTTTTTCACTTTTTGATTTTCACTTTTTGATTTAATTTTCACTTCCGTGATTTGATTATTTTTTTTTGTAATTAATTTTGATAACGTTCAACGAACATTCCGCGACCGTGTATCTTTTCTCTCCGAATTTTGCTGCAAAGAATATTCCTTTTTCGTGCTTTATAGCGAAGCACATCGTCCTCGTAGCTAGATAGTTTACGCCTGAAGTCATTTTTGAAAATTTTTTTTTAGATACTTTTTGTATCCAGTCCTCAAGGATAACCCAGTAACCGCGTCATCTTAGATCTTGGCATCTACGCATAATACTAACAGATACTAGATAGTATCTTGTTTTATCTACTTTGTCACTTTAGTATAGGTTGATTAACTTATCTTATTTTTGTTTTATATCCTGGTTAAGGACCAATACTTTTGAACCTTAGTGTTTTCATTACGTCTAACCAGTCTTCGGACATTTCAACTCTTGTACATACGTACAGAAGAGGACTTCGCGTCTTGTTTCGAACATGCGCTTTCCGAGAAATAGTATCTCCTAAACAAAGCAGTTCCTTAAGTACGATCCATAGATCGTTTTAATTCATTTGAAGTACATTGTTCGTTAAGATTAATTGTTTTGTGTACATACGCGTACGAAAGTTAAAGAGTTTACTTAACTATCAGACACAATAACAAGAGACTTTTAGTTTCCAAGGAATATAGAGTCGAGAAGATGATTTAAATATATGATAATATTATTACTATACTGATTTTAACTAACCCCGTTCTTCCACAGCATCAGGGAGCAGTGCACTTCTCTCGGATAGCTCCGAAGAGTTTATCGTCGTTACGTTTTCGTACATTTACTATATTATATTAAAATTATATTGATTTCATATATTGTAGAAACTATATTACTATCATATTTTTACTTTATCACTCTTTCTTTCCTATTTTTCACCGTCTCCTTCCACATCATAAACCCATGGGCTAACGTCCCGTACATTTTTTTTTTGGGTTTAGCTAGGGATTAGTGGGGATTCTCGTTTACGCGTATTTGATTTTTTAGTCATTAGTAAATTTGAGCGTCGTTTGTTTTACAATTTGTTAGTCCGTCTACCGTCGTTACTTTCTACCCGCGATAATTTTTTTTTACCTCTTGGCTGTTGTTTTGATAAAAGCAAAAGTAACGAAATATTAAATTTGAAATTTTAAATATCGCGTTTGAAAAGAGCTAAACAATTCTTGTATTTAGCTGAAGCATATTATTGATCGGTGCTTCGATCTGTCTTCAATTCATCTTGTGATCTTGAAGATTCACTTTTTTTTTTGACACTGATACATACAAATTCTATTATTTAAATCAAAAGAATTTAAAGTCAGCTTGTGTAGAAGTCTGACTAAAGATCGACATTAAATTATACTTTTTAATTAAGACTTTCCTTTCAATATATCTCGCTCTCTGAGAACTTAAAGTTTTTGAAGTATTTTTGAAAGATCATTTACGATTTACCTTGCTTGAAGGCAAATCAATATTGATTCCGATTATTAAAGAAGTTTTATTGATAAATATATCCTAAATTAGTTTAAGAATCATATTACCATTTTAAGATATTAAGAATATTTACCTTGTTAGCTCGTAAGTTTTTGATTTAATAAACAGTTATGATAGTTGTTATAACGTTTGAGAAATTATGATGTGTACTTTCATTTCCTTAAGGTTCACTTTTCTTTTTGGTTTAAGGAATTATAGGTTGTCAAGTATGACAGATTAAGTTTTCCATAGGGAGGGTGGTAACCCTCGTCGCTTTTAATTGTGGAACATGGTGTGGTATAAGTAAAGTATTCTTTCTTTACATGCAGCGTTGGTGATATAGGGTATGGTATCCAGTTGTTGGTACCTTACTGTAGATTTAGGTGAGAAGTAAGCGAGCAGTAGTGCTTGCTTTCTCATGTTAAGGGGCTGCCCAGTAGAATTAAATCGAGTCGCGGGGGACTCGTAGGTGCATAGGACAGCCAAGGCTGTTCTTTGAGAGTTGATTTTCAAAAACGGATTGGGTGGGTTGAGAGACCAGGGGGATCGTACTTCATCCTAGATCCTCCCTCCCCTCGGAGTTAGACACCTCCACATCATCATACAGCATATCATCGTGGCAGCTGTATGATTAGATGACAATTATAACTTGCCACAGCAACCTCGACTACCTAAGGTTTGCTAATAGTTTAGATACTTACGTGTAGCGTTCAGCAGGGCAAACATTGTAAACCAATCATGAAACCTCTTCTTCAACTACGCATTTACTCATTAGAGAATAAGAGGTGCTATCTAAAATCGATCTTTCTCTACATTCAGTTCTGAAATGTCTTAACTTGGACGGCTATGAGGGCCATCAAGCGATTTAATATTACTTATTCGAACTCATCCATCAGGGTTCAACGGTCGGCAGGATAATAAGAGGTAACACCGGTTGTGTAGATCCCGGAGCAAGTGCCCACGGCCTGGCTGAGCTAGCTGTGGCATGGGTGCTGCCGGCCACCGTGACGGTCGATCTCAACCTCGACTCTACGTTGTCGCATGCCGTTCTTACCAGTCTCTCGCTCTGAGTAACTGGCGAGAAAGGGGGCGTTGCCGGCATAGAGTTGCTTCCATCCCATAAGCACAGAAACAAGTACGATAGCTAGATGCCCAGTTGCTAACTGGAGTAAAACCTCTGGCATTTGTTTAAAGTTCCTCTTACTAAGAAAGCATCATAGATCTAGCTACGTTCGTGGGGATTTAAGTAGGGTCCTTGGTTTTTAGGTGTGTACTAAAACATAATGGAGCTGCAGGGTGAACATCTAGGACTTGCGGCGGATAGGCGTGGACATGCTATCAGATATGCTCCAGGCTGTTCTGCGGGACTTTGTAGTCAGAAGCTGGAGGTATGCTGGTGGATGGTTCACGCTTCTGTGATAGGGATGGAGATGGAAATTGGAAGAATGGGGAGAGGAGTAGGGAGAACGAGTAGCCGTGCTAGCGAAGTGTAAGTATGTCTTTTATAGGGGTGCTAGATACACCGATGTACGGGCGAAGGTCGATGGAGTTGCTGATCCTTGGCATAGGGCTCATGGATATTCGGGGTGCTTGTTTCTTCCTGCTTCCTCTCTGGCTTGTGGTGTTAATGGGCATGGGTTCGGATCTTAGATATCCATAGGGTGTTTGGGTGAAGAGGTTGGTGTCCATTGACAGTTGTAAGTAGAAATTCTTTTAATAATAATTCCATCAGAATTCTTTTACGTTACAGATGGCGCCCAACGTGGGGCTAAGTTTTTTAGTCTCACGGGCCCCGTTTTGTGCGTTGAATGATAGGTAGAAGCAATTTCTGATAATTTCCATATTCTTTTACGTTACAACATAGAAATTGCATGCAAAAGCCCAAAACATAAAATTAATTATTTGGAAGAAAATTCTAACGAAATTGAGCTATTTAATTTAAGTAATTACGATAATGTTACAGTAGGTCCTATTATAATAAAAGTAAATTTAAATAATATTTCGATATTTGTGGAGCTGGATTCAGGTGCTGGGGCTTCGGTGTTGCCGTTGTGTTGCTTACAAAATTTAAAAATTAAACAGAAGTTGGAAGATACAGACATTTGTTTGCGTAATTATGATGGTGGAGTTTTAGGCAAGTTTGGGGATGTTTTCAAATCGTTGATGTAGATAAGGTGAATAAGAAACCACTTATTGGTAGAGACATAATGAAGTTGCTAGGCATTACATGGGGCGTACAAGCTAAACAGATTACAAATCAACATTTCACAGAAAAGTCAGAAGATAGTTTAGATAAGTTGGCTAAGGGTATTTGTGATGAGTTTTCTGATTTGTTCAATGGAAAGTTAGGAGAATATAAGAATGCAATAATAGCTTTGTTTGTTGAGCCCTGAAGTCACCCTGGGGTCGCCACAGCACGTTTTTTGAATTACCTCAACTCGCCCTCAATACAAAATTCTCTGTTTTTTGAAACCTGGGGTCACCCTGAAGTCACCCTGAAGTCGATCTTGCTATTTAGCTGGGGCGAGTTGAGGTAACGAATCAGCTGTTGAAGTGTCTTTTGCTGTCAAGCATTTCTTGTGTATTTTTCTTCTGTATTTGATTTTTCATGTCTTTTTTTCGAGAAAACTAAATGAAATGCAAGTGAATGCATTTATTTTAATGAAAGTAAATACAAATCGAACAAATAAAGCAAAATGGAAACTTTTGATTTTGTGCGTTGTGAAAAATATACAATCAGCAGCCGTCATGCGTTTTTTGAGAACCGAAAAACCCAGGTTTTTTTGACAACTCTTGGAGTTGTCAAGAAAACCCAGGGCGACCCTGGGTAAAGTTCAACAAACAAAGCTAATATCACTACAATTCAAGAGTAATGCCAAACTTAAGTTTTGTAAGCCAAGAAAGATACCTTTTGCATTTAAGGCAGAGGTCGACGAGGAGTTGAAAAAGCTTGTCAATGATGGTGCTCTAAGGAAAATTCAACATTCGGAGTGGGGTACTCCTTTGGTGCCTGTTCTTAAGTCGAATGGAAAAGTTCGCGTGTGTGCCGATTACAAAGTCACAGTTAATAACTTTTTAGAGGATGTAAACCACCCGATTCCACTTGTTTGGGATATTTTGAACTCCTTAAAAGGAGGTGAACTTTTTACTAAGTTAGATTTTACTGCGGCTTATAATCAAATTCGTGTCGATGAAGAGACAGGAAAGAAACTGGCGTGGAGCACACATCAGGGCATTTTTCAAGTTCTTAGGTTGCCCTATGGCACAAACCCCGCTTGTCAAATTTTCCAAAGAGAAGTTGAAAAGACACAGGGATGGGAGGGCACAGCAAACATGCTAGATGACGTTGTTGTAACAGGAAAAGATCTTAACGAACACATAGCCAATTTAAGAAAAGTTTTGAGTGTGTTAAAAGAGGCAGGCCTCAAGTTGAACAAAGAAAAGTGCGTTTTTTTTAAGCCTCAAATAAATTATTTAGGTTATGTGGTTGTGGGGCTGTGAGAATGCTTTCAACAGGTGTAAGGATGAGTTGACTTCTGACGATGTTTTGGTGCATTTCAATCCAAAACACGAAATTGTTTTGGCTTGCGATGCATCAGAATACGGTATAGGGGCTGTTCTTTTGCATAAAATGCCTGATGGTGGTGAAAGACCGATTTCATATGCTTCTCGAACCTTGTCAAAGTCCGAAAGGAATTATGCGGTGATACAGAAGGAAGCATTAGATATTTATTGGGGTGTCCGCAAATTTTACGAATGGACGACGATTTTGCATAAAGTCAGATCACAAACCATTGCAAGCATTGTTTGGTGAAAATAAGGGTACCCCGGTGATGGCCGCCGGGAGGCTTCAAAGATGGGCGATATATTTATCTTATTTCAATTACGATCTTATTTATGTTAAAGGTTCCGACAATGGTGCAGCAGATGGCTTGTCAAGGCTTCCATTAAAGGTAAATTGTGTAGAAGATATCGAAAGAATAGAATATTTAAACTGGGTTGAACAATTTGTACCTGTAAATGTTCAGGAAATTAAAGATGAAACAAGGCGTGACTGGGCTTTGGGGAAGATTTATAGATACGTTCAAAATGGGTGGCCGGAAAACGTAGAAGAAGGTCTGAATTCATACTTTAATAAAAGGTTTGAGCTTAATATAGAAGAAGGGGTTATTATGTGGGGGTATAGAGTGATTATCCCAGACAAATTAAGGCATCAAATTCTAAAAGAATTACATGCAACTCATTTAGAGGCATCGAAAATGAAAGGAATAGCGAGATCTTATTTCTGGTGGCCAAAATTAGGAAGAAATTGAACGAGTTTCAAAAGATTGTCAGCTTTGTGTGCAGGCAAGGCCCGAACAAGCGAAGGGGCATTTAGTCAAATGGCCTGAAACAAATTTAGTATTTGAACGCATACATGTGGACTATGCTGGTCCGTTTCAAAACAAAATGTTTTTAGTACTTACGGATGCATTTAGTAAATGGCCAGAAATTTTCGAAGTGCCTAGAGCCGATACGAAAAACACATTGAAAAAATTAAGAGAAATGTTTGCCCGTTTCGGGTTGCCGAAAACATTAGATACGGACAACGGTGCTCAATTCGTTTCAGCAGATTTTAAAAAAATTTGTAGCATAAATGGCATAAAGCATTTAACTTCCCCACCATTTCATCCTGCAAGTAATGGGGCAGCTGAAAACGCGGTTAAATCATTTAAAATTGCCATGAAAAAGCTTTCTGTCAATAGTAATGACACTATGTACACGCAACTTCAAAGGTACCTGTTTGGCTACAGAAATGCGCCACACTGTACCACGGGGGAAAAACCTTCTGTATTATTATTGAGAAACCATGTTTCTACACGTTTTGACCGACTCCGTCCGGATATTAAAAATAATTCCGAGGAAGGACAAAAGAAAAAGATTTTCAAGAAGGAGACCAGATTTACCTTAGAAACTACTCAGATCAAAATCGTAAAGGTTGGATTAAAGGTATAGTGGATAAAAAGTTAGGTCAAACAATTTATATGTGCAAGGAGGCTCAGACAGGAAAAATAACTAAAAGACATTCTGATCAGATGATAAAGACAGGACAATTCTATAAATCGTAAACGACGAAAACGAAGAAGAAGTTCGAACTCAAGAAACAGGTTATGCAAACAAAGAAGTTGAATGTACGAATAACGCAAAAATACAAACGCCGGCAACATCGAATAATTCTTGCTCTGATTCTGAAGTGCAAAAATATGAATGTAATCGGTCTTTAAGACCAAGAGATAAGATTAAACCACCGAAGAGATTCGGTTATTAAGACTATGTTCTTAGTATGTATTATATATTAGTTACCGTGTTAAGGTTTTGGATTTAATAATAAAAAAAATAAATAAAATATGAATTAATGAAAATACTGTATTTATCTAGATATGAATATTTGAATGCTTGTAATTATATAAGATTATAAAATGAACATGAATTGAATTATGGAATATTACTCTAAGTAAAATAAAAGATAATTATTTATCTTAAGGTGGGGGTGTTATACCATGTACTTATGTTTTAAGTTTATTACTTTATTAGTTAAACATCTACATCTGGCAACATGCAACTCTTATGTCAGATTTTCGTATTGGTATAAATATAATTAAAATAAATCATTCTGTATCGAACCTTCAACCGGCGTGTTTGTTCTTTCTAATACACTACAGGCTGAAGACAGAACTAGTCGAAAATCAAATAGTGGGTACGTTTCCAAGCTAAATGGTGGTGTTATAAGTTGGTCATGTCGCAAACAAACTTGTGTGGCACTCTCTTCAACTGAAGCAGAATTCATAGCTTTATCGGAAGCTTGTAAAGAAGCTTTTTGGATTCGTCGAATGTTGTTGGAAATTCAAGAAATAAAAGAAGAACCTATAACAATCTATGAAGACAATCAAAACTGTTTAAAGTTAATTGAAGATGAAAATTTTTCAAATAGAACAAAATATATTGATATACGATATCATTTTGTAAAGGATTATATAAAAAAGGATTGATTCTTTGCAAGTATTGTCCTACTGAAACCAGGCAGGAGCGTTTTCGTCCATACGCTCCACATGACCCAGCCATCTAAGCCGCTGAATTTTCAGCTTCTTAACCAAGTCAATGTCGCTGTATAGCCCGTACAGTTCGTCATTGAATCTTCTCCTCCATACTCCATTGATACATACAGGACCGAATATCACCCGAACAATCTTTCTCTCAAAGCACCCCAGCCTGTTTTCATCCGATTGTGTCAGTGTCCACGCTTCTGCCCCATACAGCAGGACTGGGATGATAAGGGTCTTGTATAGTGTCTCCTTGGTCCTTTGAGAGAGGGCTTTGCTAGTAAGATGCCTCCTAAGCCCGAAGAAACAGCGATTGGCAAGTTATTCTTCGACTGATCTCTTTACTGATGTTGTTCTCAAAGTTATATCTGTCCATTGTGACGTTTTGTCCGAGCCCTGTAGGGAAAACTTTCTTGCCCAATGAATTGCAAGAAGTATTTGCAACTGGTGCCATCTACCGGAGAAACCTCACGGTAACTCACATAGTGCTGAACGCACCCAATATGGTCCGCCATTAAAGAAGAATCCACATCTAGAATCCACCCCGACGAACAAATTCCACTTCCCTTGGAATCCACTTGGTCTCCATTTTTAAAAGAGAATTTCCAAGTCATGCGCAGTTTGCCATTCCCATGGAGCGATAGGCGACTAGAAGTTGTCGCTATGGATGTAATGCCTGGCCTACACGCAGAACTACATAAGACGTAGTTTACACCAAAGATTGCAGGATCGTGTGTTCACACTGTCAAAGTGCGTAGACAAGATTAATTGCGGTTTGACAAATGACTGCCAGACCTCTGAGGATAATTTAAGTTGAAACATGAGAGCTATCTCACAATCCAGATGAAGTAACCAAATACAGTGTTTCCGATCAGTCTAAACGAATTGTCTGACGGATACTCTAGTAGTAATCCCGAAGTCATTCAATACAATTTGTAATGACAGATGACGTTTGAGGTGAGTGTGAATAGTAATATGATCACCACTGACATCATCGGTGACTCAGGTTTCTTTCCTTTCCTTGTTTTCTACTGTCCAGCAGAAATTTCTGCCTAAGTCCTGTTTCTTTACAAATAGTCACTTGACAGTAGAGAAAGTTAGTTTGACTCAGGATATTGGCGAGTGCGAACAAACCATACATGACAGAGGTAATCATGTTATCAACTTTGTAACTTGTTGGTACTGACATCTACCAAAAACAGATCAGAATCGCGTAATCAAAGTAAGCAGAACATTCGGGGTAAGAATGCCCGAAACACTGTTATAATGACATTTTCACTGTCAGAAACGACAGGTTATTCAACGTCAAGTCAGAATAAGCACATTCATTTTTACTCGTTAATTATTTCCGAAAGTGCGCATATTCCAACCCGATCTTACGTCCTGTCACTTTCTTTCATGTGAACATACTCAAAACGCAAAGTATCGGGCAAAATTAGCCGTTCTGTCATACTTACCATATACCCAAAACGCAGGACACCTGAAATCAGAAAAGTGTAAACATACTATAAAACCTACAACTACATACCAGCATTTGTACCACAATCGAACAGAACTATATTTGGAAACGAAAAATCTCATTGGAAAACAGGGCGTTGGCCGATTGGAAAATGGAATCATTATCCAGGAAGCCAGACGAAAACCCCATTTTGAAGAGGACCACTGGACGACAGAGCAAGTCTACTCCAGAATCATCCAAATAAAGTTTTTTTTTACTGCCGCCATCATTATCCTCTGCTGATGGGAGAATAATAGAAATTGCATGCGCAATTCATTATTTTTCCATCCTTAAATCAAATAGCAATTTTTACACAATACCAGGTGAGTTAAAACATTCAGATATCTGAGCAAATGAAATTCGTTTGGTTTGCTCCGAAACATAAATTACCTACCGAACCAGGTGGCCTCAATTTTCCTGATACGAATTTCATACATGTGGCATAGGTGGACACATCATTGAAATACTGTGGACATGAATTATTGATCCGAGGAACAATTCAACCGAAGGCGCAGGAATTCACCAGGACACCGACGGATGGAATTGGGGCTATAATAAAACCGATTTTACGGATAATTTGGACCGCCAAGCCATATACCATGTGTTAAATTTCGTTACTCACATTAAATTATATGTGGTCAAACGATTCCACGCCTCTCACATTCATTTAAAGCTGCGTCTCGCATCAGAGAGCAGATAGAGAAGAGGGTACTTATACACGTACCCCAAACATCGTCAGGAATACTTACATACGTACCATTTGTGCCGGCTGGTTTTCCACGTGGGAGAACGTATAGGCGTTGATCCGCTAGTCGGCTCGCCAACGGACGCAACCTCGCCACATGCACCAGCCGCACCACCTTTTTTTTTGGTTATTCTGGGGAATTAATACTATTCTCCTCATTATCCATCCATCCACCAGACGCAACACCAGCGAGACGAGGTAATTTGCCGTTTCTCGCAAATACCTTTGTCGAATTTGGGAGAAGCCAACGTCTTCGCCATTAGTGCCACTGTCTTAGGCACACCATGAGGCGATTCTTTGCTAAAACGCCTCCACAATCCTTTTCTGGGATATACTCGTTTGTCAAGATAATCATCCTCCAGTCATTAAGACAATTATCCTTTTCATATCTCGTGTCGGTAGCGACCATCAACGTCTGCGTTGAACGCCGCGTTTGAAAATTATTTTTATTAATTTCCTTATTACAATCCTTTACTCGGCGCTAGCTACACAGTCGCGCTTGGTATCCACCCACTGTTGCGCATACCTTTTAGTAGATTTTGCTACTGCTGTCTCAATCATTTTCAGATTTAAAGCACAGATTTTTTTTTATTCTGTCGCGGTATTGTATGTGAATATTTTTTTTTTTATTATTATTGATCGTCTTCGCCATACTCATAATTAAAATTAATTAAAAGAAATACTTTCGAGGCATAGATACTTTAAGAAAAGGTATCTCCTTGTTTCGGACAAACCCGTTACAAGATTACTATATTCCTAAAGGCGACAAACGTACCATAGCAATACTATAGTTGAAGGAAGTTAGTGTCATAGTAGTTTAACGTAATTAAACATTCTCTTTCAGCCCAACTCTGGAGTGCACTTCGGAGGATACGCTAATTAAACATTAAAATCCCCACTGCCCCATTGGCAGTGCTGTATTACTTTTATTATATAACATTACTTTTTATAACACTATATTGCTATTGATACATATACAATCGAATATATGCGAGAGAACGAACTGCGATCTCGTGTATATGGTAATTTTTTTTTTTACATCGTGATTTTGTTTGTCCATATTTGTTGTTGTGGGAGTAAATATTTGCACTCGACCACGGTTTTGGTCGTGAAATCGATGATCTTTGCGGTAGGTCTAGCTACAATCACATCGTAAAGGCTATCGGACATAGTTTGTGGATTAAGACCTTTTGAAACTTTCACTTAAACTTAGTAGATACTATTCGGGATTATTTTTTTTATCGCCGCGTAAGGCTTCGAAAACCTACTCGTTCATAGCGTCAGTGCTATCGGTTTAAACCATATTTGCTCACTCCTTGTTTTATTTTGTATTATTTCTTTTATGTATACTTTAACATTATATTCCGAATTTTCGAATCCAGTTCGTTGTATATCTTCTCAATTTTCTGAGACACCAAATAATATTAGTATTTCGAGATTGTACTAGGGTCTATAGTAGAACCCAAATCTCCGTGAATAATAAAGAATTTTTAACTTTGAAGATTGATGTTTACAAAGCATCAAAAATATTTTGATTAAAAATAACTTTTATTGAATAAGTTGATATCTGCGATATCAGTAAAATCTTTGTTTTGATAAAGAAGATACACTAAAGTTTATAGTTATAGGCTTTGATAAGCATAAGGATTTCGTTTACATCCTTTAAGGTAGATTTAAGTAGATTATTAAGATCTTAGAACATTAATAAAAAAAATATCCGTTTTATAACGTTTTACAGTTTTCTTATTTCTTTTGTTGGAAGACTTCATAGATTTCCCTAATAGGATGCAATCATGCATTTGAATATGGAGTAAATTTTTTCTGAGGGAAGGTGGTACCCCTCTCGTATCCTTTGGTTAAGGACATGTAGTGTGTGTGTGGTTTCTCTTTCCTTTTTGTAGATTGGAGTTTGTAAGATTAGTATCTTAGTTAGATATTAAGTTATGGATGAGATGTTAAAGTAAGCAAGCGATTTCTCTGCTTGCTATTCAATATAAGGGGTTGCCCATTAACATTAATGAGTCGTAGGAACTCATAGGTCCGCGGACAACCACGGTCGGTGTTGAGAGAGTTGGTTTTCGACATCGGATTGGGTGGGTTGAGAGGCCAGGAGGGTCAGATAAAAGCATAGATCCTCCCTCCCTACAAGGTTAGACACCTTAACATCCGTGTTCAGCACATCATCGCGGCAGCTGAACATGTAGATGATAATAATAAGCCGTAGCAGCCACGACATACTATGGCGTGCTTGAAATATAATACTTACGTGCAGGGTTCTTATATGTTAGGACAATAGTTCAGACAGGGTTTCTTACTTACAGACTAGGCTTACTCTCAATGCGTTAAGAGGTGCAAAATTGATTCGTCTCTCTCTTCAAACAATTCAATACGATCTTATTTTCGAAAGTTATGAGGGCCATCAAGCATTTCAAAATCCATATTCGAACTAGAACATCTTAGTTCAACGGTCGGCAGGGAAAAATAAGAGGTAACACCGGTCATGAAGATCCCGGAGGAAGTACCCATGGCCTGGCTGAGCTAATCGTGGCTATGGTACTGCCGGCCACCGCGACGGTCGATCTCGACCACGACCTTACGTTGTCGCATGTCGTCCTCACCGTCTATACTTAACGGGTAGCCGGCGAGGAAGGGGGCGTTGCCGACATAAGGTTGCTTCCATCCCAATTCACGCCAAGTCATATGACGATATCAAGACACATAGATGCAAACTGGAGCAAAGCCTCCGGGAAATTGATGCCATGATATTTAAAATAGCATTCCAAGTTTAGATTCGTCAGTGGGGATATAAGTAAGGTCCTTGGTTTTCAGGTGTAGGCTACTGAATGAACCAGCTGCGAGCGGGACATCTAGTACTCGCAGCGGATAGACGGGAATATTTCATCAGATACCCTCTAGGCTGTTCTACGGTGTTTTGTAGTCAGTACCTACGGTAAGCTGGTGGATAGTTCTCGTTTCTGTGGTAGGGATGGATGAGAATTAAGGGAAATGGAAGAGGAGTAGGGAGAGCAGGAGGCCATATACATGAGGTGTAAGTATGTCTTGAGTTGAGTTGGCGTTAGATACATCAGAACACAGGCGATGGATGATAGAGTTGCTGTTCCTTGGTATAAGAGCCAAGGTATACTAGGTGCCTGTCTCTTCCTGCTTCCTCTTGGGTTTGGGTTGTTGATAGGCATCGGGTTTGGATCTTAGGTATCCATAGGATGTTTAGATGAAGATGCCGGGTAGCTGTTGGCAATTCAAATTTAGTTCGTTTTCCTTTGTAATAATTCTCAATCAATTTAATCTACAACGTCACAGCCTACGGTGATGATCTTCTTCGACCGAGGACAGCATATACTTTGTTTTATCTTCTTTTACAGCCAGACCCATTCGAGCCGCTTCCACTTCAATACTTGCGAATGCTCCACTGACAGCGCGCTTCGTTCTTCCAATAATATCAATATCATCAGCATAGCCAAGTAATTGAACAGATCTAAAAAAAATCGTACCGCTGGTGTTGACATGCGAGTTGCGTACGATTACCTCAAGAATGATGTTGAAGAGGTTACATGACAGCGCGTCACCCTGTCGTAAGCCTTTCTCGACATTAAATGAGTCGGTGGTGTTCTTACCAACCTTGACGGAGCAGCGCGAGTTCTCCAGAGTCATCCTGCACAATCGAACGAGTTTGGCAAGTCATCTCCCGCTGCTTTGAAGAGTTTAGCCGTAAGGCCATCCGCTCCAGCAGCCTTGTTGAACTTTAGTTTAGATATTGCTATCCGAACTTCTTCTTGGTCGGGAGGACGGACATTTTGTTCATCATCATCCAAGTCGAATGGATCATTCTGCCTGACAGCGATTAGTTGGTTGGCTTCGCCGTTTAACAATCTGCAGAAGTGTTCTTTCCAAATTCTCAGCACTGACTGTGTATCTACAACGACATTCCCACCCTCGTCTCTACATGCTTCCGCTCGGGCTTTGTAACCCTAGGACGAATGCTTTACCCTTTGGTAGAACTTTCGAACATTGCTTCTGCCGTAGTACCCCTCAATAGATTCAACCATTCGTTTTTCCAGTTCTCTTTTTTTTCTTCTGAAAAGCCGATGTTTCTTTTTCCTCTTTTGCTGGTATACCGCACGGGAAGCGCTCTTGGCAGCTCTAGTTCTGGCATTCAGAACTGCATGATAGGCTTCGTCTTTGGCCAAGTGTGCGAGCCTGCACTCATCATCGAACCAGGTGTGGTCGCCTAATGAAACCCAAAACATCCGTGGCAGCGGTTTTGATGGCCATTTTGCAATGTTTCCACTGGGCCTGTGGGTTCGGCGCAGGCGCCGGGCTTGTCAAGAGATAAGAGGAGACATGGTTGACAAAGGTTGTGGCGGTCTCTTGCGATTGTAACTTCGCAACATCAAACTTTCTCACAGTGGATGCTCGATTCTGCGGTCTGGTGGAGATCCGCATTCGCACTTTAGCTCCAACAAGGTAGTGGTCCGAGTCTATGTTGGCCCCTCGGAAAGTGCGGACATCCATGACACTGGAGGCATTTCTGCTATCAATCGCAATGTGATCAATTTGGTTGACGGTATTTTGATCAGAAGACCGCCAGGTCCCCTTGTGTATATTGAGGTGTGGGAAGTATGTGCTAGCTAAGATGACACTTCGCCCCGCAGCAAAGTCGATTAGCCTGTGTCCGTTACCGGAAGTGTTGTCGTGCAGGCTATGCTTTCCGACTGTCGAGCCAAAGTTACCCTCCTTTCCGATTTTGGCGTTGAAGTCACCAAGAATAAACTTAGTGTCGTACTTCGGGCATTCATCATACGTCTTCTCGAGAAGTGGGGGCGTTTACGCTGATCAGCGAGATGTTGCTGAATTTGGATTTAATGCAGATTGTGACAATGCGTTCGCTTATGCCACGAAACCCCAAGACTTCTTGCCTAAGCCTTCCTTTTATCACAAATCCGCATCCAAATAGCCGCTGTTTTCTCGTCTTGTAGCACTTGCCGTAGTAGAAGTCACAGTTTTTCATCCTCCTTGTGCCTTTACCATCCCATCGCACTTCTTGGATGGCTGTGATGTCGGCTTTGACACCATCTAGGGCCTCCACTAGTTGTTCGGCGGCACGTGGCCTGTTAAGGGTCCGGACATTCCACGTGCAGAACCGAAATTCGTTGTCCTTGTTTCGTTTGCTAGGGTCGTCATCAGGATGAAAATAAGCTTAACGTGAACACCTGACAATTAAGTCTTAATTTCACGACGAGCTTACTCGCATGCAGTCAAATTGGGCTTAGACCAGAGCCCTAAGATCTACCCCTCGGTAGAATCATAGTACCAATTTTATGGAACATGTTGAGGCATGTCCACACTCCTAGGTGAGGGGCGAGGCCTATCTAACACCTCTTGCATCCAATATAAAAATCCGTAGATAATATAACCCAATGTCATTTGTTTCCGCTATGGAATAAACCACAACCACCACGATACTCCCACAAGGGGGCCTACCTCATAGATAGTCTCTCAGGTGACTCGGCCACCTGGGTGGGCACTATCTCCCGTGGTACCAGAATAAAGCTTCCGGTGGAGCTTCGCAACCGTGAGGTCACTTCCAGATCAGCACCATCAATACTCAAGGTATGGCAGCCTTAGATATGCGCACTCAACCATCCGCCAAGGCAGAAGCAAACAGCCAAATACGCATACCCAGCCTTCCTCTCTTAGCCGCATTAAAGTTTTACCTTGCATACGTTTCCAGTAAGGAATCAATACTTCAATGAAAGGAAATGTAGCTGTAGATACTCACTCCTATTTCAGTTACAACAATTTCCCTACCATTCATATTGTTCCCGGGTTGCCACGTGGAGGCGGAGGATAGGCACATCTATCCCTCTCAAGTTCCAACTTCAATCACAACCACATTCATGATTGGATTGAAGCCAGCTTACAAAATATCGTCAATGCTTAGCCCGGCAGGGACCCTAAAGACGAAGAGGTGTCGTGGCCTCTACGCTCCAAGGATCTGCCGAACAGAAGGAGTATCGCGATCTCTGTTTGCAGCCTTGGCTAAGCGTTCAAAACACTTAAGAGGGTATAGTTCAGCCCCCAGGGTCGTCTTTAGTAGGGTCATGCATATCCGAGGCAGTTGGTTGTTTCAGAACAAGAGGTTTTTTACGTTGTAGGGAAGTTACCCCGACGCACAACCTCCCCCCTATGCTGCTCTCCTTGGACAAAAGGAGCTGGAGAAATCCAGTCAGTAACCCACTACGGGGATATGAGAGCTACCGTTGGTCCTTTATGGGCTCATCCGCCACCTTCTCTATTTCACTACCCTGACTAATAGTAGTGAAAGGACCCATAGACCTGAGCTCCGAATATGTCGAAGTAGCTCAATGGGGTGTCTACCATATTGTCTGTAAGCGTCGCCGTTGGTTCACTTAATTGGAAGCTCATCCGCCGCTCGCTTGCTTTCTGAGGGGTTCGTACAGAATAAACTGCTATCCAACAAGAGAAACAGAGGGGCTTTATGGCAGGGCAATTATAGTGTTGCTATTTTTCTGTGATCAACACTCGCGCTTATAAGTTCAGCAAGTCAAGTCCGGGTGGAAAAGACCAGTACGCGATGGCTACCACTAGGAGGTAAAATAAGCACAATTGATGCGTATGAGACAGTTGCAACGCTGGGCATCGCCAGGTTGATACCAATCAGAGTCTACTCTATCCATACAGCACCCAGCCATCTTCCAAAATATATAGAGATCTTTAATTTGAAAACGAATTCACGAGCTGAAGATGAAGGTAATCAGGAGCAGGAAGATGTTTAAAGATCTCTTCCAAAATATATAGGGATCTTTAAGCATCTTCCTGCTCCTGATTACCTTCATCTTCAGCTCGTGAATTCGTTTTCAAATTGGCATAAAAAGCTTGCTTATTCGGCGGTATAAATTCTTTGTAAGTCCTTAAACTTTGCTGCATTAATATATCTTTCTCCAGGATATAGTGACTCCATAAGAATATTCTATTGACCAATTTCGGGGGGTTGAACTATACCCTCTTAAGTGTTTTGAACGCTTAGCCAAGGCTGCAAATAGAAATCGCGTTACTCCTTCTATTCCGGCAGATCCTTGGGGTGTAGAGGCTGCGGCACCTCTTCGTTTTAAGGGTCCCTGCCGGGCTTAGCATTGTCGATATTTTGTAAGCTGGCTTCTATCCAATCATGAATGTGGTTGAGATTGAAGTTGGAACTTGAGAGGGATAGATGTGCCTATCCTCCGCCTCCGCGTGGCAACCCGGGAACAATATGAATGGCAGGGAAATTGTTGTAAATGAAATAGGAGTAAGTATCTGCAGCTATATTTCCTTTCCTTGAAGTATTGATTCCTTACTGGAAACGTATGCAAGGTAAAACTTGTATGCGGCAAAGAGAGGAAGGCTGGATTTGCGTATTTGGCTGTTTGCTTCTACCTTGGCAAATGATAGAGTGCGCATATCTAAGGCTGCCAGGCGTTGAGTATTGATGGTGCTCAACTGGAAGTGACCTTACGGTTGCGAGGCTCCACCGGAAGCTTTATTCTGGTACAACGGGAGATAGTGCCCACCCAGGTGGCCGAGTCACCTGGGAGACTATCTATGACGTAGGCCCCCTTCGTTGGAGTATCGTGGTGGTTGTGGTTTACTCCGAATGCGAAAACATATGGCATTGGGTAATATTATCTCGCCCCTCACCAAGGAGTGTGGACATGCCTCAACATGTTCCATAAAATTGGTACTATGATTCTACCGAGGGGTAGATCTTAGGGAGTAAGCTCGCCGTGAAATTCAGACTTAATTTTTAGGTGTTCACGTTAAACTTATTCTCATCTTGGCCAATTTCTATTATTAATTTGTGTTTGGAAAGGTTCTTTCAGTCGGCTTTTTTGGTCACTGTAGTTTTGGCAATGAAACAACTTACATTTGCTTTTCCCGACGTTTCGGCAGGGGTTTCTGCCTTCCTCAGGGGAACTTTATTTGAACAAAAAATACATTGATTATACAAAAATATATGTTGACACCTTAAGAATAAAAAGCCTCCAGGACACAGACCATATACAGACCGCCAACTCGTACTTCTCTTGCCTGAAACACCCTCGAAATATTTTTTCCAGTCTGTGAATACGTGTACATCTCTCTCTGTGCATTTTGTAATGGCAACTATACCTGCGTATGCCATTTATTTTGTAGGTGTGTTTGCTAAATGGGTTTTAAAGCAAGGGAGAGCGTCACACTCTCAAAATAAATGGCATTTCAGCTGATTTTTAGCTTGGTGACAAAAAGAGAGACCATATGGTGAGTTGGCGGTCTGTATCTTCTTGGTCCGTGCTCCAGGACAGCTCTGGATGACAGCGACAGATGTCAAAAAAAAAAGAAAGAATTGTCCTCTGAGTTGTCAAGTTGAGAAGAAGCATTGTGAATATTCTAGAATGATTATTAAATTATCTTTTTACTGCATTATTAATTAAACTAAATAATACTAAGTTGTTAATTAACTTTGAGTCTTTTCTTTACATAGTAAGAAACACAATAGTGGCGACGAGGATTTCTCCAATTTATTTGGATTAGGAAAAACCATTACGCACCATGGCAGGAAACAATCAACGCCCGCCGAATGAGCATCCTCCGCATCAACTTCCACCACCACAGCAACCTCTTTTGCAACAGCAGCAGCCACCTCCACAACAGATGCAACAAGTTCCGCCTCCGCAACAGCATCCTCTTCAACCAAACCTGCAATTGCCGCCGCCACCACCACAGAACCCACAAGACTTCATTACATTTTTCCAAGTGATGATGACTAACCAGTCTGCCCTTATGAAGCGTCTATCAGAAAATGTTTTTGGTTTGAAGCAGGAAAAAGCATCAGCAGAATACACCATGGAGGTGCTTTCTAAAAACATTCAAGATTTTCAATTCGATGAAGAAAATGGAGTCACATTTTCTCAGTGGTTCGAGCGTTTCGCGAGCACATTTCAAGAAGACGCAAAAGCATTAACAGAAGATGCTAAAGTTCGCCTTCTGTTAAGGAAATTGGGAGCAGCAGAATACCCACGATATGTGAATTTGATTCTACCCAGTACACCTGCTAGTTTCGATTTTCAAACGACAATCGAAAAACTTAGCAGCATATTTGGGCAATCAGAATCCATTTTCAACATGCGCTTCCACTGTTTACAAACCACGAAAAGCAGTTGTGAAGACTATACAACGTACGCAAGTCGAGTCAACAAAAACTGCGAGCAATTTCAACCTGGGAAGCTCAGAAGTGAACAATTTAAGTGTTTGGTGTTTGTGAAAGGTCTGCATGCTTCGTGCGACTCAGATGTAAGAGCAAGATTGCTTGCACTGGTACAATCGGGAGACGAAACAAAAATTACCATTTCAAACTTGCTAATGGAATGCCAGAGGATTGAGACACTCAAGCAGGACACTAAATTGCTCGAAACAACATCACTCAAAGCAAATGCAGTTTCTTATGGCAACAAGCATCAGCAGATGAAAACTCAGCACAGCAACAATTTGTCATCAAATTATTTTGCATCAAGCAGTTCCACATCAGTCAAGTCAGTGCCACGTACACCATGCTGGGGATGTGGTGTTATGCATTTCACTGCAAATTGCTCATTCAAGAACCACCAATGCTCATCATGTAAACGTACTGGTCACAAAGAGGGATACTGTTCTTGCTTTGCCAAATCAAAGACCAATCGACCATCATCCAAACGCAGGGTCAAATTCAACAAAAGGCAACAAAAATCAAATATGGTTTCTATCAACGCACTTCAGGAATCAAAACGTAGATTTATACAAGTCAGTATAAATGGAGTAGCACTCAACCTTCAACTAGACACTGGAGCAGACGTCACAATTATATCGAAGAACAATTGGGAGCTGTTGGGAAGCCCAAAGCTTTCTTCATACAACAGTTCAGAATCGGTAATTGATGCTCAGGATAAAGCTATTAACATGCTTGGATCTTTTATTGTAGATGTTAAACTGGAGGACAAAACAGTAAAACTGGCCTGTCGGGTTGCTGACCTTCCGAATTTAAATCTTTTTGGGATACATTAGATGGATGAGTTTGGTCTATGGGATCATCCACTTGACAACATCAGCAAAACACTCCGTAACATCAACAATTTCGGTCGATGATCATATTCGAAAAATAAAAAAAGACTTCGCCGACATTTTCACCGAAGCTTTAGGCCATTGCACCAAATTCAAGCCAAAATTATATTTGAAGGAGTGCTACACCAGTTTTCCGAGCAAAACGACCAGTCCCATACGCAGCACTTCAGCAAGTCGAAGAACGATTGGGTGTTATAACGCCAATAGATTTTTCGGAGTGGGCAGCACACATAGTTGCCGTTCGTAAAGCCAATGGAAGTATAAGGATATGCCCCGACTATTCAACAGGTCTGAATGATTCTCTGCAGCCACATCAACATCCACTTCCACTACCTGAAGACATTTTTGTGAAACATGCGGGTGGCATGTTCTTCACACACATTGACCTGTCAGACGCATATCTTCAGGTAGAAGTAGAAGAAGAACAAACTTCCTCACAATCAACACCCACAGAGGCCTGTACAAATTCAACAGACTTCCTCCTGGAGACAAAGCAGCACCAGGAAGTTTCCAACAAGTCATGAATAAAATGCTCAGTCAGCTTGAAGGAATTTCAGCGTTTATTGATGACCTTTTGGTATCAGGAAAAACAATTGAAGAGCACATCCAGAGACTAAATAAAGTTCTCATAAAACTACGTGAGTATGATTTTCACATCAAAATGGAAAAATTTTCATTTTTTCAGCCCTCACTCAAATATTTGGGCCATATTATCACTGCAACTGGTCTCAAACCAGATCAGTAAAAGTCTGCCACCATAGTCTCGATGCCAGAACCACAAAATGTATCGCAGCTCAGGTCTTTTTTGGGAGCCATTAACTATTATGGCAAGTTCATACCCAACATCAGCAAATTAAGTGGCCCTTTGCATGAGCTACTGAAAAAAGATAGCAGATGGTTATGGACCAAAGCATGCCAAGATGCTTTCAATGACTTCAAGAGCATTCTTACTTCAGATCTGGGTCTTACGCATTACGATCCACAACTACCAATCATAGTGGCAGCGGACGCATCGAACACTGGCATCGGTGCATGCATATCTCACCGAACCAAAGACGGCACCATCAAACCGATTCAACACGCTTAACGAACGCTCACTTCAACAGAACAGCAATACAGCCAGGTGGAAAAAGAGGGTCTTGCGCTCACATTTGCAGTGAAGAAGTTTCACCGTATGTTGTTAGGACGTCACTTCACCCTTCAGACAGACCACAACCCACTTCTGTCAATTTTTGGATCAAAGAAGGGAGTTCCTGTTTATACCGCAAACCGGTTGCAGCGTTGGGCGCTCATTTTGCTCAGGTATGATTTTTCTATTGAATATATTTCCACTAGTGACTTTTGAAACGCAACGTTTTATCGCGTTTAATAAGCCAACATCCAAGGCCTATATCTGAAGAGTATGCCATAGCTACTACTACTGTGGAAGAAGCCTGTGCTGATTTGAAGCATACTATTCAGCAACTGCCACTTACATTCGACATGGTGCGCAGTGCAACATTGAGCAATCCAGAACTGAGTCGAATAAGTAAATTCATCAAATCAGGGTGGCCAAACAAAAAAGATCTATCTTTAAACGAGCTTCAGTACTACAATAGACGGGAAGCATTATCACTCGTTAACAACTGCGTCATGTTTGGAGATTTAGTCTATCTCCAAACATTCCCGATGATTTTCTTACCAAAATACTGCGCCAAGTACACAGAGGTCATCCAGGTATCGAAAACATGAAGGCGATAGCGAGAAGTTATATTTACTGGCCGGAAATCGACAAAGACATCGAACATTTCGTGAAGCAATGTTCAAGATGCCAATCAGCATCAAAATCACCAGTGAAAACAACACTTCAGTCATGGCCTCTCGCAACGGAACCTTGGGAACGTGTACATATTTATTACGCGTACATTTTACTTGCTAGTAATAGATGCTCATTCCAAATGGCCAGAAATTATAGAAACGTCATCTTCAACCTCTACAGCTTGTAGGGAAAACATTTCCACCCCATCCATCTTTACATATATCTTACCTACACATTCCAATAACTGACGTCACCTGACATCAGAACCAACCTCATAGAAAAACCAACATACCTTAAAAAAAAAATACGGATATTACATTCATCGATAAGTACATCCATATGATTATATGGAGATGCAAAAATTTCCCATCATAGATGTGAATCTACACCGCCTATGAGTACGTCATCAGTCCATAAAGCCATTGACAAGTACTTATATTTAAAACATCACGCAAAATATTTTTAGAGCGTTAAAGAACAAATATAGCACATAACATGCTACGATCTAATAAAACCTAGCATTTAACATGCAAATTCAATCAAAATGTATTCATTAATTGTCAAGAATTTCTAACGCCATCTATCGGATTGTTAACTTCATCGAAAAAAGTTTCTTTCTTGTTTCTTTGTGCAGCACGCACCTCGAAACATGCGCCGCCTCGCGCAATGTAGAAACCTTGGGAACATCAAGCAGACATGTGAGTACGCCATAGACAAACCGCGTGGCTACAGCCGAAGTTTTATTGGCGTCACATGCGACGAGATATCAATCAAATCAGTGGAGTAACATCGAACAAAGGAAGATTTAAGCCAGAACTACATGAAGAAAAATATATAGGCGTGAGACGGCTCAAAATATACTTTCATCTTGGCGCAATTTTCTCATCACTTCGTATCTTTACGCATCTCTTCTCGACACATCGCTTCACATCATAAATGTTCTTAATATATTTGTAGTTATATTAATATATATATATGCAATAACTCTTTCTATAGATACATATACTTATCTATTGACTAAATTTTTAGGCAGAACAGACTTCTGAAAGCTAAGCTATCGAATAAACCACATGCGGTGATAGCGCCGCATGGCATCAGCAAGTAACGAGGCAAAAAAAAAAAGCCTAGCAACGGCTAGACAGGACACCACGTTTGAGGCCAACCCCTCCTACGTGATGGTATCATCAAATCATCGTAATACCTGAAATAGAATCTGTATTAAAGTTCCCTCACGAAATCGTCATATAAAAGAAATGAGCAATCATAAATCATATTATAGTAACATAAATTCATAATATTCTAGACATTTCAAACTACAATCTGTATGTCTGTTGGCATACCATTTCAAATTTTTTTGAGTAGAATAGTAACATCTTTCATAAATTCTTAAAAGCTGATCTAATGTAGAACTTTATACTACACCCCTTCTAGATTGATTAAACGAATTCACAAGAAGAAGAATAAGAAAAGGAATCAAGATTTGTTTGTCCTGAGAAGTTTCTATGCCCCCCCCCCCCCCTTCATTCTGTGTATGTCGGTCCATACAAGACCACCCACTCATAAATTCCGAAGCTCAGTCAGAACATTATCCACAAGATACGATTTTCAAAGAAAAGGATCAATATTATTAATATTTTTCGACAGCATATATATATATCCACGGCACTCCCAAGTTATACTTAGGAGGGTGCAGATCAAAGCAATCAACTAAACATCAACATTGAATTAAAGTCATCATCATACATATACATCTTTAATAAAAATATAACCCAAGCGTTATAAGTATCATCCATGGAACCAGTGCACTGTCTCCGATGAAATAAACTACTTGTTAAATTTCGGTAAGTCGTTGTGATATGAATATTGATTAACTTGAAAACATATATATATAACTTTGTGAAACATATTGAAAATATTGAATACCAAAATTGAAAGTATCTGAAATATAATTATCAGCTAACGCTGAAAAATCATAATTTGCGATCTGTAGTTATAAAGACCTAATACAGACAAACAATACTTACCCTCAATTTAATGTATGAGTAATATACAAAAATAATGTCAGATCTGAGTAAAATCAAATTCAATGAGCTAAAACCCCCCCCTTTCCCTTTTGTTATTGTTTTAGTGTTATCTTTCAACATGATATATACCAGTTGATCCATAAAAGTGAATAAAAGAACATTTCGTAACCATCATTTTTGAATATAAAAGAAATGAAAGAATTTTGCCACAGTAAAAATCAAAAGATCAACGTCACAATCCGATTCATGATACGTATGTACATATACATGCACATAAGATATAAAGCAAACCCATCTGGTATTGCACTGAGGGATATGAATCACCCTTAACACAATTCGAAAACATCCGTAGTGGCAGTAGGTACCTTTTTATTCTCTCTAGTAGGTATCCGAATATAATTATTATTTTAGATTTCTTAGAACTAAGTCGATTAGAATTAAGGAGATTATTATTAAGAATACAAGTTAGATTATAGTTGCTGGTAGCATTAGATTTAAGTCTTTATACAATATTATCATTTTTGAATAAATTTTATGAAATTCCTTTATAACGATAAATCATAAAACTCTTTTCATTTGTAGCAGAATTTAGTAACATTATTTGAGATTCTTGACATATCTTCTTGAAGAGAATTTACTTCAAAGCAGATATATTTTGTGAGTATGTATAATTAAGTTTCAGGTTCGTTGGGGATTGGACCGGTCCTCCTTCCTCTTCTCTGGTCGTCGGTGAGATGTGGCACATATTTTCAGATATGTAGATTTAGGGTTTTTTTTTTTTGAGTGAATGAGTTGTAGTGTTGATTGAAGTTTGATATGGACAGATAAGTTGCGGTATGATATAGTGTGAATGTAGATAGAGTTAGTTAGTACAAGTGTTCGTTTGAACGCTATTTCGAGCTTAGGGGTTCCATAAATAATATTTCAAGCACTAAGTGGAACCAAGGTTTGTTGCAGTTAATCTTAGCTGCAATAATATGGGAGGGTTACGAATGCAGGGGTGTCTATTAACATCTTGAGACACCCCTACCGGCTCACTTCACTGAAGCCATCAGGATCCGTTGCGATTGAAGATGATGAAGTCCTAGTTGGATGCTGGCATCTACATCCACAAGTAAGAATAGGTGCCGTGATTCATCAGGTTTTCGGTTATAGATTGTTTGGTAGATTTGCGTTGATTCTTAACATACGGTGCATGTGAATTGAGAATCCAAGATACACTACAAAGAGAATATGCCTAGCATGACGTGTTGCGGTACGCAGGTAATGCGGGGAATGCTAGGGAGTACAACGGGGCCCCTTAAGAAATTTTGAACAATACGAGTACATGTCATCGTAACTCGAAGGTCTGCAGATAAGGAAAAAAAACTCATGTAACCAGCTGTCGCAAGTTTGCAAGAACCCCACCCCAAATGCTCCTGGGTGAACCAGGGTCACATGCAGCAGGCCGATGCAGTCTTGGCGAACAGCACCCTCGATCCGCTCTGATTCTATCAACGCCTATGAAGGGAAGCCACTCTTAGGTAGGGGTTTGAAGATAGGTTCTGGAACGAGGTATATACGCACTAGTAGGAGAAGATGATAGGGGATCGGATAGGATACAGGATAAGGGTAGATACAGGAATGAACAATCTTTGTGTAAAGAATAAGGGGTCGACGTATCTTTTGTCATTTCCTTTCTTCTAACAGGTATCCGAGCATGGTGTTAGTCACCCATCATGCTGTTGCATGGATGAATGCTGAGTACGCCCAATAAGCTATCTAATATTGACGATACAGGTATAGAGTACGTGATGTTAGAGGTAGTGTGTATTGAGACATTGATTTATTTTGGGAGCAGTGATCATTTATAGCAACGGTATAGGTTGGAAGGCATCAAGGTTCGAAGATGGTAAGCAATAACACCTAAGCTTTTCGAACTCAATAGCTGAAGTTGGAAGTATCTAGGAGCGAGGATGCCCCTAGAAGCCGTTTAGGGGGTCGTCATGAGCAGATGCCAACGGAAGTGTTTTCTGTGCGTATAATGGGTGATATGTATATGTTCATAGAATATTTGTTATGAACTCTGTATACATCATTATTATTTAGAATCTTTGTTACAGAAATGGCGCCTATTTTGGGGCAAGAGTTTTTCGGAGCTTGTGCGATCGATCATACAATAATATATCGTCGTCGTTCTATTAAAACTCCCTAAGTCCATTTTTAGTAAAAATGAGATAAATACGCCAAGTTTATTCAAATGACAAGATCTATGTTCTATCAAAACTCCCTAAGCTCTACGTTCCTCTATTATCAAACTATTTAGTATTGAAACTCCCGAAATCCAAAAAATTCTTCGATTTTTTATATTGATTACTAGCTTTAAATGCAAATATCTCAAAACACAAATAATGGACTTAGGGAGTTTTAATAGAACGACGACGATATATTATCATTAGAACTTTTGTTACAGAAATGGCGTTCAACGTAAAACTCGATCATATCAGTTCAACGTGGGGGTCGTCTGTGACGAAGAGGAGGAATAACATCTCTTCCCATTTCCTTTATTGAATGATCAGATATCTCTATAAATATAATTATCGTTACGGAATATTTCTTTATTCTCTGTGCATTACATTATCATCTGTATTTTTTGTTACAAGCTACGATCAACATCTTGCGAGACATTTTTTCCAGACATGGATATCCGAAAACACTGGTTTCCGACAATGGAACCCAGTTTTGCAGCCATCAGTTCAAAAGCTTCTGTGAAGCAGCTGGTATTTCTCACATGAGAACTGCACCGTTTCAACCCCAATCTAACGGTCAAGCGGAAAGATTCGTCGACACGCTCAAACGATCGCTTCAAAAACTTAAAGGGGAGGTAACGATCCAGGAAGCTCTTCAGCAGTTTCTGTTCATGTATAGAACGACTCCGAACCGCAACACACCGAATGGTACATCGCCAGCAGAAGCATTATATAATAGAAAAATCAGAACATCGTTGGATCTTCTATTACAGCCAAATTTAAAGCTTAAACAAAAGCAGTTGGATTCCTGGTGAAATACTAGATAGAGTTGGAGCAGTCAACTATAATGTGCTAGTGAGCACAAGAGACAAGTTAGTTCGTGCTCATGCAAACCAAGTTCGACCAAGATCAACTACACAGACAGAATTGTCACCAGCAACACAACTTCCTCTTTCATTTCTTTTGCAGGATTTCAACATGGAACAAATTCCAGCAATCAGAAGTCCTGAGGTCCCAGCCAGTACAAGCTCACACCCAAGAAGACTTAACTAAGAGGTAACTGGCACCAATCTTAAGCATTCTAGATTGCCAGAAGTCATCGTTACACCACCACCTATCCAGAGAACATCCAATCGAAAACGCAGGCCACCCAAGCGGTATTCTCCTCCCTCGCCACCAGCTAAAAGGGGAGGTGTTGCCACCTTAAGAATAAAAAGCCTCCAGGACAGCTCTGGATGACAGCGACAGATGTCAGAAAAAAGAAAGAATTGTCCTCTGAGTTGTCAAGTTGAGAAGAAGCATTGTGAATATTCTAGAATGATTATTAAATTATCTTGTTACTGCATTATTAATTAAATTAAACTTAAATAATACTAAGTTGGTAATTAACTTTGAGTCTTTTCTTTACATAGTAAGAAAGACAACAAAAGTGACAATTAAAACAGTGAGAATTATACTTACTTTGTTTTTTTTTTTAAATATAAATTTAAAATAAGGAAATGACACTTCCAATGAAGTTTCGTTTGTGTATTAAATAAAGTGCACGACTGGGTCGTACGAACTTGCTCTAATGTGTTCAAATGGTCTTAGGGCTTGAGATTTTCGGAAAAAGGCATTGAAAAAATCATATGAAATTTTATTAATCACTTAAAAATCAATAGTTAAAACGTTTTTTGGAGAAAATGAAGTAAGCCATCAGATTTCTTTTGCTTTTTCAAAATTTAAGGAAATTTTTTTTCAAAATCGTTCGATCAGTTTTTTCAAAAAACGCTTTTTTTTGAAAAACTTTTCCAAAATATATACCAATTTTTTTTTGAGTATGCCAACTTCTAGAACTTTGTAGTTTTTATCAGAAAAATAAAATTAAAAAAAAATTGATTACACCGTTTTTGGAAAAAACAAAAAATAAAAAAAAAATTTTAAACTTTTTTAAAAAACTCAAAAAAACTTTTTTTGAAAAATTAAAGATTTTTTATTATTTCGTTTGTAATAGGGCTTCTACATTAAAAATTTCATCGGAATTCGTCCTGTGGCTTACGAGAAAATCGGATTTCAAAAAACCGGTCCTATGGGAGGTACCGTTATAAGACTTTTCCTGAAAAATTTATTCCAACCAAAACATTAAGTTTGCGGAGAAAACATCATTCAGAAAGTTTTATCAAAATCGTAGGAGCCGTTTTCGAGAAAAATTGAATTTTCACTAAAAGTCGTATGGCAGGTACCGTTAGTTTTAAAGCTAGAATGCTAATTCCAAAAACCCCTCTGTAGGACGTCATAATAATAATATCTACCAAGTTTGAAGCAAATCGGTCCAGCCGTTTAGGCTGTAGGTACCGATACAGACGGACGGACAGACAGACAGACAGACAGACAGACAGACAGACAGACAGACAGAATTGTCGGACCCACTTTTTTAGGCTTCTCTACCATCGTAATGTTATGTTTGATTGTCCAAAAAAAAAATTTTTTTTTTACGAATGCATAACTTGCCTTATAGTACCTATAATCGCAAGTAAAAATAAAAGAATTAAAACTATGAGGATGAAGACACTAAAGAGCAATAAACAGAAGAAATGTTTTGTGTCTTGTTTTCTGTTCATATTTTTGTTGTTATTGAGTATGTGTAATGTTTCTAGGGTATATCGTTAATGTGATTTTTTTTGGGTCGCTAGATCAACTTTTTCGTGTGAAATATGCTCAAACATCAACAAGTGTTTTTCGTTTGGGCATATATCATATCTCTTTGTGGTGTTAGATCAAATCTTACCTCCCAAATGAAATCTCATTTTAAATTGAGATTTAACACACATTTGCACACACACTACAATAATTTGACATTTCTCAAGCGTCAAATTTTGTTTGGTTTTTCTTAGCATTGTGTGAATTTTATTGTGGAAAAAACGGAAAAAGAATTATATATTTATAAATATCTTAGTGCTTTCTATCTGGACGAAGAGAACGATGTTTTCAAACGTGACTTTGCTCAAGCCACCCTAGAGGATCATTTCGATTAAACCATCCTGCCGAAGGTTATGCAAATTAAGAACTATGGAAAATATGTTAGTACAAAGTACACTTTTTTGGTTAATCAAGACAACCAAATTGGATTCACTCTGGTATGCTGAGTCGTCGAGCAATATCAAAACCACAAGGATAATTCAGGAGTGTTTAGCCTCAACTATCGAATAATAGAAATCTACGCCTTGGTTCTGTATGTTTTTTTTTTTTTTGAACTAGAGAAAGTAGAGTTCTTGAGATAGCTTCACCTTTATCGCAATTACAAAATTAACACCCATAACAGCGGGAGCAGGAATAACTGATCTCATATTGTATCAAAAAAAATAAACTTTTTATTAAATAAATAAAATAAAAAATATATTGTAAATACTGTGTAACTGGAGCTTATTTGCTATTCGCTGCCGCCGCCGGCTCCACAATGAGTTTACCTTTCCGTCCAAACATATATAAGACTTCTTCATCGCTAGATGAGCTCTCTTCTGATTCCTCGGGTATTTTAAAGTAAACAGTCGATTCGCGGTCGAATGCAATCTGATGAATCTCCGAGTTTTTCTTGCCGACCTTCTCAAAGAAATACTCCCGCGTCAAGTGGAAGCAATTACCGTTTAAATGTTCTTTGTGGGATTCAAGATTTGTGGGGCAATATAAGAGAATTTTTGATTTATCTTCTAGAACTAGTATTGGAAGTTGCTTGTGCGAATGTCAGTGTATCTTCTTCTGGAACTTGAGTTTCGGATGAGTAGCCGGGCGATTGGATGAGGTTTTAGATGGAGGATCGATAAATTGAATAGTTGATTGAACCTGCGGTGTTGTGGCTGATTTGGTTCGAGCTTTGGGCGCTATTTTTCTATATTCTATAGGTTTTCTCTTTATCAAAGTAATCAAGCATTTTCTCGCAGGATTAGGCATAAAGTGTTGATTGAAGAAAGGTGTGGAATTTATTAAACTTGTTCCTGCGAAGCCAGTCTCATTGGAACTTGGTGGCAAATATTTTTGGGACTTTAGATTTAGGCAATTCGAGGGCACGTTTTCCGCTTGAAACTAGTCTCTTTTGATTTCTGTTCAACTCGATTTCTTTGTTAGAGGTTTCAATGGTGGAAACATCTGAAGCTGGAGTTTTTGCCTTAATTTTAGGCAATTCGGGTCCATGTTTTTCTCGTGTAACTAGTTTCCTTTGATGTTTACCTAATGCCACTTCTGTTTCGGTAAATTCCGCTGTAGAACCATGTCTCACAACGACATCGGCAGCTGGAGTTCTTGCACTTCACAGTAAGGGGCTGCTACAACACGACCATCTGCAAACATTCATTGTTTGAATTTAATCTTTTTATGATTTTATCACTTACTCGAATTGTTCTAGAGGAGCACATTGCCTTCGCCAAGAAAAACAATTCCCTTTTTATCTAAAACTATCGAAAAATGAATTGATTCTAATTCCTTAACAATTGAATCCATCGTGCTTGTCAACATTTCAACAATTTTTCAACAATAATTGGACATTTGTTTGGTTGGGTGTGTTCAATCGGCGAACTCTAATTAATCAATATTAAATTATGACTTATGTGCGAACACAAATTTTCGACTTACAAAACATCAAAAACACATTGAAGTACATTTTAACTTGTGAAATAATTAATTGCAGCTACTTTATTATATTAATGTTGAAATGTATTACACGAAAATATAAAACAAAATTGCTTAAAGATTATTCCAACGAAGATAACATGACAGAAAAAGCAATCTCGTTAGACATTGTCATATGGTTAAACACGCCCCAAATTAAGAACGTCAAAAGAAACACACACACAATAACAAAAACTGATCAAATCTATCTGCCGCTATTATTGGACAACAAACTCGATCAAACTTTAGATCAAATTTGCTTTTACCAAAAAAAAAATCCACATAAGATTAGGGTTTCCAGCACAGACCATATACCATATGCCATTTATTTTGTAGGTGTGTTTGCTAAATGGGTTTTAAAAGCAAGGGAGAGCGTCACACTCTCAAAATAAATGGCATATCAGCTGATTTTTAGCTTGGTGGCAAAAAGAGAGACCATATGGTGAGTTGGCGGTCTGTATCTTCTTGGTCCGTGGTTTCCAGAGCATCGCTTTTTTAGAGAACATGTTCTCTTTTTCCACTCTGATCTTTTTTACACTCTCTGTTTTCATAAAATTCTTTTTTTGTGCTCTTTTTTTTTAGTGTCCACTTTTTAGTTTTTTTTTTCATCACGATTGAAAGATAAAATTCTATAATTAGTTTTGTGTAATTGTGCAAAATAACAATAAAAATAATTAAAACAAATTATTACCTAAGGTGTGGACGAACGTCTTCGTCGGATGACGAAGAAAAACTAGGAATAAATAAGGATTACAAAATCAATTGTGTGAAGCGCGGCAATATAACACGCACAAAGTGTAATTCTCTGCCTTTTTTTTCACGCAACCCACAAACAACTCATTAAATTTGACATAAAAGTGGATATTATTAGAATGTTCTAAATGAGAACGGATGTGAACCGCCACAGGAGTAAAAATCCTGGTAGAAAAAAAATTGCTGCGGCTCAGCAGCTACTGGCTTTAAGCCGCAATTGGGATGCATCAAACTCATCAATGACAAAGTCCAGACAAGTCACTGGCATACAACAGCAACAGAAAGAAAGTTGCCAGATGGAGATGGCATCGTCATCAAAGCAAAACCAAGCATATAGCCAAGACGCTGAAGCACAGTTTCAACACGAAGCAGGTACAGTTCATGGTTCAATTTCAAAGAACCAACTCAACAAACGAGTAATAGACGATGATGATAACATTGGATGGCAAATCCCACCCAAGAAACATACATCTTTTGATGGACATCAGGAAACGGGCATGGAAGTGGCAGCAGAAGCAGACGAGAACAAGTTCTCTCTTTTGAACATTAAAATCCACTCGCTGAACAAAAAAGTGGCGGACGCAAACATGGCAAACAGGCTAAGTCAATCAAACATCAACGATGAGGACAACCAAAATGAAGCAGAAAAGCAACAAGGGAGGCAAAAAGACGGCAGCGAGGGGGGCGGCATGCAGGCAACAGGCAATGGAAACAACAGGAGCGTAGAAGCAGAAACTGAAAGCAACAACTATGGGGGTAAGTACTGCCCTCCTATCATAATGTATAATGTAGACGTTAGAAGACTAGTTTTGGATTTTAGGAAGGGTTCGGTGGACTTCTGCTATAAAATAGTAAATAGAGGTAGCAAAAGTAGACTGTATGTTAGCAATAGTAAGGTTCATAGGGAGTTGATGGCTCTATTGAGGGACAACGATAAGGTGAAAGCGTATTCCTTTACTTTAAAGGAAGACAGAACAACAAATATTATCCTAAGAGGCCTCACAGCTGATTACTTGGAATCGGAAATTCTTGATGAAATCAAGATTAAGATTCCAAATGTGGAAAAAGTTTCAAGATTTGAAACTATTCGTTCTAAACAGGACAAAATTCAATATTCAATATTCAAGCGGGTACTAGCTCGCAAGAAATTTTAAAAATTAGGTACTGGTTTCACACCAGAGTTTACTGGGAAAAACCTCGAGGAAATAGTGGAAAATTACAATGCAGGCGCTGCCAGGAGCTTGGACATTTTGCCAAAAACTGTGCAAATAATTATAGATGTGTGAAGTGCACCAATACCCATGAACCTGGCACCTGCCCGGTACTTAAAAGTGAAGACAGCAAAGTGACATGTGTTAATTGTGGTGAAAACCATACTGCAAACTACCAAGGCATTCAAGGAATATGAAAGCAAAAGGAGGCAAACCGTAAGGAGTGCTAGAGAAATAAAGTGCACGACTGGGTCGTACGAACTTGCTCTAATGTGTTAAAATGGTTTTGGGTGCTTGAGATTTTGGGAAAAAAGCGTTGAAAAAATCATATGAAATTTTATAAATCACTTTAAAATCAATACTTAAAACGTTTTTTGGAGAAAATGAAGTAAGCCATCAGATTTCTTTTACGTTTTTGAATTTTGACGAAATTTTTTTTCAAAATCGTTGGACCAGTTTTTTCAAAAAACTTTTCGAAAATATATTCCAAATTTTTTTTGAGTATGCCAACTTCTAGCACTTTGTAGTTTTTATCAGAAAAATAAAATTAAAAAAATATAGATTAAACCGTTTTTGGAAAAAACAAAAGTTAAAAAAAAATTTTGAAACTTTTTTTAAAAACTCAAAATTTTTTTTGGAAAAATTAAGAATTTATATTATTTCGTTTATAAAAGGGCTTCTACATTGAAAATTTCATCGAAATCCGTCAAGTGGCTTACGAGAAAAACGGATTTCAAAAAACCGGTCCTATGGGAGGTACCGTTATAAGACTTTTCCTGAAAAATCTATTCCAACCAAAACATAAAGTTTGCACAGAAAACATCATTCAGAAAGTTTTATCAAAATCGTAGGAGCCGTTTTTGAGAAAATTTAATTTTTCACAAAAAATCGTATGGCAGGTACCGTTAGTTTTGGAGCTAGGATGCTAGTTCCAAAAACCCCTCTGTAGGACGTCATAATAGTACTATGTACCAAGTTTGAAGCAAATCGGTCCAGCCGTTTAGGCTGTAGGTAACTATACAGACAGACAGACACACGGACAGACAGACAGACAGACAGACAGACAGACAGACAGACAGACAGACAGACAGACAGACAGAATTGTCGGACCCACTTTTTTCGACTTCTCTATCATCGTAATGTCATGTTTGATTGTTAGAATTTTTTTTTTTTTTTTTTACGAATGCATAACTTGCCTTATAGTACCTATAATCGCAAGTAAAAAGAGAGAATGCGAGAGTTTTTACGAATGCAGTCTCCAACGGACAAATAGTAACACTTGCTATCTCTTTCTCCAGTCACTTCCAAAAGAAAATGAATGTAAATCCTAACATACGTAGCTCTGCTCAAGAAAACACAACCAACACCCCAATAGGGGCTGTTGGGTCAAATCCACTTAATCAATTTATGGATCTCTCCAAAGAACTCTTTGGGTTAGAGATGAACACTCTTATAATGAAAATAGAAGCTTTTATGAATAACTTGGGGAAAATCGAATCTGTAATGCAAAAAAGACTGGCCTACCTGGAGCTGGTTAATCAGTTACTTATCTGTTCCACATAATGATCTTGAAAATCCTACAATTTAACATTTCGTCCTTAATTCATCAGGCCAGAAGAATAGAGCTAATAAAAATTCTTCAAGCCAGTAACAGTGTATTTGCTTTTATTCAGGAAACGCATTTAAATTTCAAACATAAGGTCTTCATTGATTCCTACAGAACTCTTAGAAATGATGATAAGCAGGGGGTGGCAATCATAGTTAAAAATAATATTAACTATGAAATCGTAGATAGCCCCTTAACGGAATTCCCTTCCATCTTCATTAAAATCAAGGTAGCAGTTAAAGGCACTATCAAAGAAATTTGAATAGGCTCAATTTACATTCCCTCGAGTAGCTCCCCAACCACATTTACCAATTATTTGAATAAGCTTGATCAATTGTCCAACTCTTTTGATGGAGCCATTATAGGAGGTGACCTGAACGCAAGAAGCCCAAAATGGGGAGATGCCCGTCAAAATCTCAATGGCAGAACACTAGAAGCCTGGCTTCAAAACTATAACCCGTCTTTAATTAATGTCACATCTGACACACCTACCTTTCCAAGGAGCTCATCTTACTTGGATCACTTTCTAATTTCCACACATTTTCTTAATCTAACTGATAGAAACTTTACAGCTGTAACTCTTCCCACCTTCACGGAACATTGTCCACTCCTCCTAAAAATCACTCTTGAGGAAACGAATATTTGTATAAGTGAACCCCATTTTTCAAGATCATTTAAAAATACCAATTGGGATACTTTTAGAGAAGACCTTGACAACAATCTCCTAAATCATCTTCCACCACACACAACCTGCCTCACTAACTCGGAGATAGATCAACATATCCTTCACTTCAATGAAGCGCTTTTAGCATCCTTAGAATGTAACTCCACTAGGGCCCCCATCTCTTATAAGAAGTATAATAACTTGCCGTTAGATATAGAAAAACTTTTCAAAACAAAACACCAATGGCAAAAACAACTTAAACTGATTTTTCATAACTCATACAATAGAGTTAATGCGCCTTATAGAGAATTATCTAACCAAATCTCTCTACTTAATAAAATTATTAGGGAAAAGTCCAAAATTGGCTAAATAAACGCCTCTGTGACAGACTAGCTAAAATTAAACCTGGGCCCCAGGCCTTTAAAGATGTGTTCAGGATTGTGGGCAAGAAAAAAAAATTCTCATGCAACAAGGTAACATATAACAATGAAACTCATACAAATGAATTAAAAATAGTAACTGCTTTCGAGAATCACTTTAAAGATGTTTTCCAGGAAAAAATTCCGAACTTTAATCCAACAGTTACTGAAGAAGCTAAACTCATGGCGAATCGGGTTAAACAATCCAAACCAGAACATATCTTCGTGTTCGACCCTGAAAACACGGCTCTGAGACCTTTAGCCTCTCATATTTTCACAACCACTAGAACAGTTGGGGAAATTATCAATCAACTCAGACCTAAAAGATCGGCAGGCCCAGATGATATATCAAACTTTGCTCTTAAAAAGATATCCTACTTGGCAACCTCCTTTATCACAATATTATTTAATAAATGTATAAATAATGGGTATTTCCCGGTAAAGTGGAAAGTTGCCAAAATAATACCAATTATGAAAGACAATAACAATCACGACATAAATAATTTCAGACCGATTTCTCTCCTCTCAAATGTTGGAAAATTATTAGAGAGAATTATTCTCAACAACATCAACTCTGCAACAGAGAACCCAATTGAATTTATTCCACAACACCAGTTTGGATTCAGGAGGGGTTACTCCACAGTACATGCTTTACTTAAACTGCAAAATGACGTCACACTGAACCTCAGAGTGAAAAGATGCACGGTGGCGTGTTCACTGGATGTAAGAAGGGCTTTTGATAGTGTATGGAGAGATGGACTCCTATCGAAAGTCGCTCTTCTCAACTTCCCACCACACATTAACAATTTACTAGAGTTTCTTAAACAATAGATCCTTTTTCATCCAGATACAAAACACTAAATCAAATGTGTGTGAAAGTAACTGTGGAGTTCCCCAAGGCTCAATATTGGGGCCGCCCCTGTATAACATCTTCCTCTATGATTTCCCTCACATATATACTGAGAATAACATTGAATCAATTGGATTACTCTACGCGGACGACACAATAGCGTACTCTAGCCATGAATACCCATTAATAGCTCTCAGACACCTCGAGAAGCATCTCAAAGTTATAGACGATTACTACAGTACTTGGGGAATCAAACTAAACTTTCCGAAATCGGAGCTAATCTGCTTCCGCAATGCCAGTAAGAAGGGCCCTATAGGTGTAGTCAGAGAAAGCAAAAACTTGACACTAAACATTAACGGAAACCTCATTCAGGTCAAAAATAATTTAAAGTACCTTGGAGTCAATTTTAATAATCTCATGAAATTTAACAAACATGCAAGAATAACGTTAGCAAAGTCTAGAAGGGTATCCAACATGCTCATGCCATTTCTCAGAAATAGTTCACTAAATTCAAAAGCAAAACTTCTTTTCTACAAGACCCTGATAAGGCCAATAATGTCCTATGCCTTTCCAATTTGGTTTTCCATCTCCCATACAGCTGCTCTGGAACTAGAAACCCTGGAAAGGAAAATATTGAGGTTAACAATTGGTAAAAATTACGAGTCACGCAACAAAATATTTTCAAATGTGTATATTTACAAAGAAACAAACACCATTCCGTTTTTGAGATACATGCTTACGCATATGGAAAAAACCATCTCAAAGCTTGAACTATCGCAAAATGAATTAATCAACTTCATCATAGATTCTCAGACTAATTCCACTTGGGATAATGAAACATACCTTTCACCAGTCGGTGTTTCCTCGATTGAGCTTGAAGCTCTCCCTGAACATTCGCCTCCCCCATTTTACCTTCAGTCCAACTCAGGACATAACAGGGGTTAAAGTTACCATTGATAATTTTAATTATTATAAAACAAAATTGAAGAACTGAATTAAACCCTCAAAATAAGGGTATACTTATATAGTGAGGAGTCCACCGGACTCTTTCTGAAATCGAAACGAAGTTTAAATACAAAATAATTGACAAACTCTCAATTTTGAAAGTACAAAACAGCTCACATTGCGATTCGAGGGCGGTACTCACCCCCTAACTAGTTTAAGTATTATATTTTTAGTATTAATGTGATAAGACTGAAAATTAAAAAAAAAAAAAAAAAAAAAAAAAAAAACTAACTCATTAAAACCTAAACACCTTCATAAAAAAACACAAATCGTAAATAATTGACTAATCAATAAATTTAAACAAAGATACCAAATGTACCTATCGAGTAAAATTAAAAATATATCTATAGAGCTTGTCGCTCATTAAACCAAAATGTACAATATAAATGTGATACACATAACATACTAACGTGTAATTGTTTTGTTAACGTTGCAAGAAAAAAAAAAAGAGCTTTCGCTCCGAACATTTAAAATAAAAATCTACTTTATAAAATAAAGTCATGCGCACTGGCGCATTATAGTTTTAAGTTAGGCTAAGACATTTGTATATATGTATATAGATATTTATTTGTGTATCTGAAGATACAAGTAATCACCAAAAAGCTCCTGAGCAAGAGTAGATGATACATTATTATTCAATAATAAAGCAACAGTAAGCCAAGTGGCAAACAAAATAAAATTAAATGTAAAAGCAGGCCATAGATATAGCCGCAGTAAATTTGCAAATTATAAAACAAACAAAATCAGTTAATACATTGTAATTCAGAGATTAATAAAGACTCATTTGAAACTTTTTAGCATTTGAACTTGTTAAAATATTGGCCTTTGGATAGCTTATGGAACAATTCCTCGGGCCGAGGAATCGGATACTGATAAGCTTCAAGCTGTGGGTTGATAGTTACCTTAAAATCACCACAAATGCGCAGCTTTTGATTACGCTTTGGAACAATCACGATTGGTGCAGCCCATTCACTAAATCGGATGTGGTTCCAGATTCCCTCTTTCTCTAAACGATTCGCTTCCAACTTAAACTCTTCAAGCTGTGCATAAGGAATTGGGCTCGCCTTAAAATATTTTGGATTTGAGGTGGATTTTAAATAAAGCTTTGCCATGACAGAATTGCAGTCCTAGTGAAGATGTAAATAAATCTGGATATTTTGCACATAAGGCATCCACATCACTACTTGATGACACACTGTCTAGAACACTCGTCTCGGTACCACCATCAAAATTAACTTGCAATCAAAAAGCTTCTGCCCAATTCCAACCAAAAATGTAAATCCATTAATCCTTTACATCGACATCAACTTCTCCCAGCAAAGGGACATCGACCCCACCATATGATTTCATTATACGTGTCGATTTTGAATAAACTGGACAGCTGATCTCATTATACACCGATAACGCTATCATTGATTTGCTTGCGCCTGTATCCAGCAAGAACTTCACCTCACTGTTATTTATGTTCAATGTCAAAAACAACTTGCTGCCGATTACCTGCATTGCATCATCGACAGAAAATATGTTATCTTCGGATAAACTGTTCACATGATCGTTTCTAACGGGCCATTTTCGTTGATGATTAAATGAAGAACTACGATTGCCCCCAAATGGAAGACATACTGGAGCTATGTGGCCTTTCCTGCCACACTTGTTACAAATGGCATTTAAGAATTTGCAATTCGCTTTTGGATGATGACTAAAACAGTCAGAACAAGATTTTTGTGTAACGCTACTCCTTTGTTGCTGCTGGGGTTGTCTGTTTTTGCTATAAATTCGGGTTTTGCTTCGCCCTCTTGATCCATATTTTTGATTATTGAAGTTTAAAGAAGAAGTTCACTGATTAATTTTACTAATTGCTTATTACGTTCGTTTTTTAACAACTGTATAGACTTTTGCGTAGCCTCATATGCCTCTGCAATTACTTTAACCTCATCTAAAGTGGGGTTAGTTTTTTGCAGAGCTGCTGAACGCACGGCATCGTGCGGCGTGTGGAGAATTATGGAATCTCTTATCATCTCATCAATATATTCTTTTTTACATTCCTCTGTAACACATGCAAACTTAAATTTCGTAATTCCGCAATCTACTCGGAGTATGATTGATCTTTTTGCATGCGGCTTTTAAAAAAATTGTAACGTGACGTGCATACATGCACTTTCGATTGAAAATAAGTAGATAACTTTTCAATTAAACTATCATATTTTTCTAATGCCAAATTGGAAGAACGTACAATTTTTCTAAGAGTTCATAATTCTCAGATCCAACCCATGAAAGGAAATATGCACGTTTTTTTATTTTCGCATGAAACACCGTACGCTGTAAAGTGCTGTTGCAATTGCTGCTCATATGTAACCCACGAACATTTTTCTTAATCAAAGAAAAAAAATGGCGGAATGTGATAAGCGTTTTCAGTGATTTTTGGTTCTGATTTTACATTAATTTGTTTGACCTAATTTTCCAAAAAAATATTTTGGCTGGCTATCAACGTAGTGAGTACTTTATTCGTATTTAATTCGTCACTCATTTTGAATTGAATAATTCATTAAATTCAATGCATGCAAATTTACCACATGGACTTAAAATGTTCTAATTTTTCTTTTTTTATGAACATATATTATATATGTATATCTAATGCACTTGATTAAACTATACAAGAATATGCAATTTGGGATCGTGTTTTAATTGCTCGTCGCCAATTGTTGTGTATCGAAATAAAAACCATTCAGATTAATATTATACTTAATTAATTAATATAAGATAAGAAATAACTTTAATTTAATTATTACATGAGTGGTAAAACACTAAATTGCAACTATTAAGCGGTGCGAGTATGATAAGAGTCACAAGCGAACTGAGCTCTAATATATATTACAATATTTTTTTATTTGCTCATAGTAAATTTACATGTCAAAGTTTATATACAAATCATTTTCTTCCTTAAGTCTAACAATGTTTAAATATCTGCGAGCACTGAAGGGGCTCTGCTTTGTTATATGAAGATAATAAATTTATACAGTTTTAATAAAAAAAAGTGTCTTAAGTCTAACAATAATGGTTTTTCTTAAATTAATGGTGATTTTACGTCAGCGTGAGCAGTGCTGACCACGGACCAAGAAGATACAGACCGCCAACTCACCATATGGTCTCTCTTTTTGCCACCAAGCTAAAAATCAGCTGATATGCCATTTATTTTGAGAGTGTGACGCTCTCCCTTGCTTTAAAACCCATTTAGCAAACACACCTAAAAAATAAATGGCATACGCAGGGATGGTTGCCACCACAAAATGCACAGTAAGAGATGTACACGTATTCACGGACAGGAAAAAATATTTCGAGGGTGTTTCAGGCAAGAGGAGTACGAGTTGGCGGTCTGTATATGGTCTGTGGTGCTGACGGTCGTTGTGAGCTCTAAGAATTAAAGGCTGAACTATAATAGTCGGAACGGAGCGGACGGGCCCGTCCGTAAATGTGCGAGAACAAGCAATTCGTATCTCACGCCCGAAATAGCGGATTGCTCCGTTTCGTCAAGTTTCGGTCAGTTTAATTTACGGACGTAAACTGCGCTCGCTATCGCCCTTTACGGACGTACATTTGCATCTGACTGTGAATGGATATGAGAGTGAGTGTGAGAGGGAGTGTGAGAGTGAGCGAGGTATGCTTACTTTGTGTCATTGTGTGTGACTTCACAGCAGAGAGAATATATGATGTTTGTTCGCGTACTTTTTGTGCCAAAAAATGAAAACTGTCAAAATTTCTCAAATGAGAGAAAAATCTCTCTCACTTACCGAAAAGTACACGAACCTTTTTGAAAAACTTGAAAAACGTCAAATTCGAATTTTTTGATTGGTTAGCTCTTTGCGATTAGGGTCATCAACAACAACAAATGTTTACGTCATTCGCTTTTGACAGAGTTCAAGTTTTTACCAGATGAAATTTCAGTGGGTAAAAACTTGCAAACAAATGAACGAAAGAATAAAACAGCTGTTATTTTCTTTCGTTCATCTTTCGTTCATCTCTCAGTTCGCGAACGCTTTTTGTGTTAATGTAAACGTATGAAATCGAATGCAAACTGTTTCATTTGGGTACGCGAACAGAGGTATGATTTTTTTGTATGTATGTCCTCTCTGCTTCACTGCTGGAACACAATAGAAAAACGCAACCGGAACCGCAGCCGCAACCGTATCGCATGCCGTACGTACCTAATTAGAAGTGCCCACAATGGAGTCGTACGTACTCCACCTTTTTTTACAATTTCCACTGAAAAACATACATATACAGGGTGATTCACCAGCGTTGTGCCAAAAAGCTAGAGCGTGTAGGTTAAGTTGAGGAAAGAAATCGTATGGGAGGGGGGGGTCTATTCCCCTCCGTTTAGCCGGGAGGGGCAATTTTCTGAAAAATTGACTTATTTTGTAAAAAAAATATTTAAAATCAACGGGTTCGTTTACAACACCGTGTTATACCTTTTTGGAAAGCCAAAAACTTCTCCTTTTATTTTGTTTTTAAATTAAATTGTTTTAACGAATAGTTTAAAAAATATAAATTTTCAAACTCAAAATTTTGAAAAAAAATTTGAAAAAATAATTTTAAAACTAATTTTTTTCAAAATTTTACGTAATTAAGTATAATTTTTGTTCTCAGAATTCAACGCTTTAATCTTTAATCCAACACTGAAAACCGTATGGCTCTACGAATTTTTGTTGCCAAGGTATTCAAAAATAACCGAACCTACTTCGGTTATTTTTGAATACCTTGGCAAGAAAAAGTCGTAGAGCCATACGGTTTTCAGTGTTGGATTAAAGATTAATGGAAGCGTTGAATTCTGAGAACAAAAATTATACTTAATTACGTAAAATTTTGAAAAAAATTAGTTTTAAAATTATTTTTTCAAATTTTTTTTTAAAATTTTGAGTTTGAAAATTTATATTTTTTAAACTATTCGTTAAAACAATTTAATTTAAAAACAAAATAAAAGAAGAAGTGTTTGGCTTTCCAAAAAGGTATAACACGGTGTTGTAAACGAACCCGTTGATTTTAAATATTTTTTTTTACAAAATAAGTCAATTTTTCAGAAAATTGCCCCTCCCGGCTAAACGGAGGGGAATAGACCCCCCCTCCCATACGATTTTTTTCTTATCTCAACTTAACCTACACGCTCTAGCTTTTTGGCACAACGCTGGTGAATCACCCTGTATATATATGCATATAATAGATGATAAAACATATATCGCATCATGTAGTCTTTTTTATACATTTGTACCCTGACCTAATTTCTAAAAGGATTTTATTAGCACGTTGCTCTTTTTTTTTGTATGGAATGTCAAAAATACGCACGTATTTATTAAAAGTTGGCCAACTCGTCCGTCGCCGTTTGCGGCTGCGTTTGCGGATCCGTCTCGTTGTGTTCACAACATTGAATTCGTGTGTATTCAATATTTTGACATGCGATACGGCTGCGTTCGCGGATCCGACTCTGGCTCCATTGTGTTCCAGCAGTCACAGTCATCTTATTGTTCAGAGGAAAATACATGTTTTGCTTCCGCGGCAATCCGTTCCATTATGGGTAGTGTTCATTTCACAGGTTGGACGGCAACGTTTCGTTCGATTTTGACACTAGCTTCCGTTTGTTTCCGACTATTATAGTTCAGCCTTAAGGGCTAAAGGCTCAACCAAAATACGCGAAAGAAAAAGTAAGTGTCAAAACCGAACGAAAAGTTTCCTTCCGATTTGTTAAGTACATCAGTTGCCCATAATAGCCTTTAGAAATAAGAAGAAAGAAAGAAGAAGAATACTCTTTAGAAAAAAAGGAATGTCAGATTTTCAATCGTAATGTACGACTCAAAGCGTACATTACGTACGAAAACGCAATTGAATGAAACTTGCCGAAACTTAACAAAAAGTCATTTCGGGTTGGGTATACAAATCACATGTATTTCTACTGTTTCGTAAGGCAACGTACGTTACATTCTTCAATTATAATTAGCCCTTAACCATAATTGAAGAATCGGTACGTACGTTGAATTACGAAACAGTAGAAATACATGTGATTTGTATCAAAGATTATATAGGCTGAACTATAATAGTCAGAACGGCGCGGACGGGCCCGTCCGTTAATGTGCGAGAAGAAGCAATTCGTATCTCACGCCCGAAATAGCGGATTGCTCCGTTTAGTCAAGTTTCGATCAGTTTCATTTACGGACGTAAACTGCGCTCGCTATCGCACATTACGGACGTAAATTTGCATCTTACTGTGAATTGATATGAGAGTGAGCGGAGGTGTGTTGACTTTGTGTGTGACTTCACAGTTCACAGCAGAGAGAATATATGAATTTTTTGTATGTACGAGTATGTCCTCTGCTTCACAGTCATCTTATTGTTCAGAGGAAAATACATGTTTTGCTTCCGCGACAATCCGTTCCATTATGGGTACAGTGTTCATTTCACAGGTTGGTTGGCAACGTTTCGTTCGATTTTGACACTAGCTTCCGTTTGTTTCCGACTATTATAGTTCAGCCCAAGAGTCCAATCTTTCCTACGTTCCATCCTCCACTAGCCTCAATTTTCGTGGTCTCTTTTGTATTGTATTCATTGTAATTCATCTTCTTCTTCGAGTGGATCCGAGTCGGATTTTTCCATCTACATCTTCTGAAAATGAAGGGGAAACAAAAATAAAAATTCAAAAATCGTGTTCGAAGAGGCTTCTTAATGGAGAAGACACACCTAACATTTGTTAAGGAAGGGCTGCACTAGGGGGCGATTAATCTCAATGGAAAAGTGATCGATGTTTATTCTTTAGATTGCTATTTCAAAGCTCATCTGTTTCAAAATTATTAATGAACTTTTAAAATTGGTTAGAATATAAACTTTTATTCTCGAAATTCAATAATGGTGGGCTTTTACATTTATGAATAGACCGCACGCCAATATCTGTATAAGTTGAAATTTCGTGAATGTGAAGGTTTACACGAGGATCCCAATACTCTATGCTTAATTCCCATACGCGAATGAAGAATATGAAAGTTTCTACCAATTTCCGTTACCGGTGCAAGAAAAGTTGCAAGCCGACCGCTAGTTTTTTTTTTAATTTTCATTCAAATGCCCAACTGGCTCATGAAGAATAGTTTCCTAAACAGTTTGTTTTACTTACATGCATAACAGATTGTGCGTTTGAAAGCAATTTTGATTGACTTTTATTTGTTAATTTCAACAATTGACCCCTAATTTTCAATGTGTGTGATTTGAAGGCTTTGATCAAAAGCACATAGATTTTTTTTTTTAAATAAAAAATGGTTTCAGATATAAATTACTGTACACCAACATCCAACCCGACTGCCTCATGAGCAGCTCCTGGCAAGCAAGGCGCTTAACGGCAAATACAAAAGAGAATTTGATGAATCAACATAATATACGAATTTACTTGCTAGTCAGTAACTTTAATATAATGACCATATGGCAGGTTAAAGTTTGTTTTACTTTCATGAAGTTTTCTAAATAACTGCCTTAGCACAATGGTGTAGCTGCAGCAGTAGTACGTTGCACTTACAATTTGAAGTTGAAGCTGCAGCACAGAAAGTAGCTGAAGTACAAGTCGACTCGACTTCAACTTCATGAATGTGCTGCGCTACAAAACAACAACAAACGAAATGGCATAAACGATTTTTGTTTAAATTCAGTGTTACATTCGATTTTGTTTGTAAGTAGTTAGGCAGTCATATTTTTTTTGTGGGAGTCTCCAAGTTGTGTGGTTAAATGTGAAAAATAAAACAGATGTTAATTAAAACTTAAATCAATTTATTTTCTATTTATTATAAAACTTATATCACAACTTATATTATATTTTACGTGCTACGAGTTTCGGAAATAAAATTTCCATCTTCTGGTACTAAATAACTAAAATTAATTAAGAATCTATCGATAAGAAAAAACCTACAACATAATAGCACGAAAGTTTAATAGATTATTGATTAATTTTAGTTAATTAGTGCCAGAAGATAGAAATGTAATTTCCGAAACGCAAAAAAAAAAACTACAAAATAATATAACCTCATTGAGCTCGTTTTCAAGCATTTTCTTCGGATCTTTTTCTGATTCTTTTATAATCCAACGTATAAGTACCATCCGACCAACATTTCTCCTAATATTAAATCGGATAATTTCATAAAATCTCGGGTAGCTATCAGGTTGAAAGAAGTAAGCTTCCGATCCTATAAAGCCAACCCAACTGAGGAAAATCGGAAGAAACACAAACAAGTTAGGAACTGGTGCAACTCCGTTATACATAAAACAAAATTTTTACATGACCAGAAGTTACGGCAAAAAATTCTGCAATGTCCCAAAGGTAGTAAAAACTTCTGGTCATTTGTAAAAAACGTCAAGAACTCAACGTCATCATTAGTTCTGTCATTGCCTGAAGTTGGGTGTCATATCGTGGTCCAGAGTTGCTCATTTTGACAGCTTGCTGCACTGGACTGTTTGATCCGAGAAAGAGAGTTCCTATGCGAACTTATTAATATGTCTATCTCACCTCTATTCCGTTTTCTTATATAAAGTGTTATGTAAAAAGATTTCCTTTGTTCTCGTAGATATTATATACTTTCTTGGCGGCTAGAAGCCATTTTATTTGAAGCATTTGAGTTAAACGTTAGCAGCGAGAAAAAAGAGTAAGATTATTAATAATGTAGTTATCTTTAACAAAAGCTAAGTTATGATTAATCCTTTGTATTTTTTATTTTTTTTTTCTTATAACAGAGAATAAACGCACTCGTGCCCTTTAAAAACAAAGAAAAGAAATCTTTGTGTCTTTTTTATGAAAGAGTGGAGATTATTCTACAGCTGCCCAAAAATTCTTAAGTCGCTTAGCCAGCCGCGACATCTTTATTCTTCTTTATATCGTTCTGCAGCCGCAAACGAGAAGATATTTTGCCTTAACCCAGGTGGTCGTCACCTACAGCCCATAAAGCGTCTACAATAGCCCAAGAGTGCGATAGTAATCGTAACGTGGTCCGCCCTCCTCTCTGCCACAAGTGTCTGTCGGGTCTTCATTTGCCCCATGCCACTGACCCAAGATACACCGAGGAGAATAAGCCAACGAAGTAACAAAGGCGTTCCACCAGCCAGATTGAGAATTTACGACACCGAAATGCCTGGTGCAAGCACATCACCGCGAGCCGACGATAGTGGGCTTCCTCAGTTGCCACCAGCGTCAGCGGCGCATGCAGCTGCATTGAATCTGCCACCAGCAGCGCATGCAGCCGCCCCGAATCTGCCACCAGCAGCGCATGCAGCCGCCTCGAATCCGCCACTAGCAGCGCATGCAGCCGCCTCGAATCTGCCACTAGCAGTGCATGCAGCCGCCTCGAATCTGCCATCAACAGCGCATGCAGCCGCCTCGAATCTGCCACCAGCAGCGCATGCAGCTGCCTCGAATCTGCCACTAGCAGCGCATGCAGACGCCTTGAATCTGCCACTAGCAGCGCATGCAGCTGCATCGAATTTGCCAGCAGCGCATGCAGCTGCATTGAATCTGCCACCAGCGTTACCTGCATCTGCTTCGAATTTGCCACCAACAGCGGCAACGGGTACAATTAACCCGACACCACCCGCCCACATAGCCGGCGACGAAGCGCCACTGCACGTAAGTAATATTGAACGTTCTAATTATATAAGTAGAAGCGATTCTGAATTGCAATCAGTCGCCTTAAACAATAAAATTGCCGAGATGCACTATGAATTTAACACCCAAATTCAGGCCATGCAGGCATTAATAAAGTCCACCAACGAATGTATCCAAGATTGTGTAGCCAACTTGAGGAATGAGATCAGAAATCCGCCGCAGCATTCTGCACAGATCTCTACTTCAAGTCATATGCAACGGTCTCAGCCGCCACGGATTCCGTCTGTCCGCCAATCCGACCAAACCCCAATATCACAATCTTGGACGCAACAGACTGTTCCAATTGACCCACTCGATATGCCTTCATTACCTGGTCAAATAAGTTCACTCCCATCTTCAAGCCAATTAAGCCAAAGAGACGTTTCGCAACGACAAAAGAAAATCTATCCTTTACCAATATTTACGGGCGCCCCAGAGGAATGGCAAACATTTTCAGAAGCTTTTCATACAACAACTCTAGAATTCGAATACTCGCCATTGCACAATATAATGCGACTGCGCGAAGCAATACAAAAAGATGCCAGACAGGTAGTGGAAGCGCTGCTCTCTAGCTCCAATAACGTTGACGCAATTATGGTTACCCTAGAGGACATGTACGGACGACCAGAGCAACTGATAAGCAGCCAAATTGAAAAAGTTCGAGCCATTCCACCCGTCATCGAAGGGGACCTTATGTCGTTAGTGCATTTCGCGAATAGCATTACAAATATGACAACTTTTTTGCAGAATGCCAAAGGTGTCCATCACATCTCAAATCCCACCCTCCTGAGCGAACTGGTGAGTAAATTACCAACAACGAGACAGATGCAATGGGCTGAACGATGTGTACTATTGGAACGACAACCAACAATTATAGAATTTAGTCAGTGGTTGGTTACTCTACGAAAATTAGCCAATATGGTAACCGATTCACTGCCATCAACGTCGTCACAGCCAACGCCAAGCAATAACTCAAATCGAAAGCCAGTTGCACCTAATTCTGGCGCAACAAAGGGTCGTCGATTCGCTTACGTCAGTGTCGTCCAACCGAAGTGTATGATATGCGACGGCAAGTGTGGTAGTGTCGTCGAATGTAAATCCTTTTCACAGCTACCAGTAGATGAACGTTGGAAAAAGGCCAAAACACTAAAGGCTTGTTTTTGTTGTCTTAAAACTGGCCATCGATCTAGTCGCTGTTATTCACGCAAGCGCTGCGGAATTGAAGGATGTTCATACAATCACCATCACCTTCTACACTGCAACACAAAAGAAAACAAAAACCCAGACGACACAGCACACGCGAGTAAAACACAGGGACACATTTCTGGCACAAATAATCCAGTCCAAGAGTCGACTAGCCAAGTGAAGACATCCTTGACGCAACAGGAACACCGTAGCTGCCACGCTGGAAGTGTCCATGATGGTGTGAAGGATATTCTATTCCAAATATTGCCGGTGAAAGTCTATGGCCAGGATAAAACGATTAACACCTATGCGTTTGTAGACGATGGAGCCAATGTCACCATGGTCGACCAGGATCTTGCTTGTGAGTTGGGTATATGTGGTAAACCGGATTCCTTGGAGCTACAATGGTTGAACGAAAAAACAATAAGCCAGCCATCTGAGATTATTGAAATAATAATCAGTGCAATTGAAGAAGATTCAGAAAAATATCAGCTGTCAAATGTTTATACCACACCCAATATGTCGTTGCCAACTCAAAGTTTTAATTGTGGTAAATTACTAGGAAAAAATAAAAACGTTCATCTTTCGGGGTTGCCACTTATAGAGTATACTAATGTTCAACCAAAATTAATAATTAGTCTAGCTCATGCCTACTTGACCGTACCTTTGGAACGTCCACGTGCACCTTTGGGTATAGGTCCAATCGCCACTAGAACTAGACTGGGATGGATAGTCTATGGGCCCGTACTAGCAGGCGAAAATACAAAAAAGGTGAGCCGACGTGTTTTACATATCAATAGATATCATGAACGCTCCGAAAACAAGTGGGATGAAATGAATGAGATGCTGCGCAGTTATTTTGATGTGGAAACATTTGGGGTACGATTAGATGTTAAAACAGCTGTTTCCCATTCAGATGAAAGAGCGATGTTCCTGCTTAACTCCACGACCAAAAATATCGGGAATCGTTATGAAGCGGGACTTTTGTGGAAAGAAGACCTTGCTGTTTTTCCAGATAGCTACAAAATGGCGCTAAACCGACTAGAAAATGTCGAGAAAAAAATGGCAAGAGATCCAGAATATGGTAGAGAGTATGCAGTAAAAATTAAAGACTATTTGGCAAAAGGATATGCAAGGAAACTTAATCCAGAAGAACAAAGCCAACGAACTTCTAGAACATTTTACTTGCCACACTTCGGTGTAAGAAATCCCAACAAAAAGGGTATACGCCTTGTATTCGATGCCGCAGCCGAAGTTAAACAGTTTTCACTCAATAAAGCCTTACTCACGGGGCCAGACATAAACCAACCTTTAATTTCAATTCTCTTTAAATTCAGGCAAGCTCAATATGCAGTGTGTGGTGACATCAAGGAAATGTTCCACCAAGTCCAGATAGCGAAAGAAGATCAGGATAGCCAGCGATTCCTATGGAGAGAAGATCCATCCGAGCCAGCAGAAACTTATGTCATGGAACGAATGATTTTTGGAGCTACATGTTCACCGACTATTGCCCAACATGTCAAAAATGTTAATGCGCGGAGGTTCATCGAACAGTTCCCAAGAGCCGTAAAAGGCATGATTGAAAGACATTATGTGGACGACTATGTGGACAGCTTCCAGACAGAAAACGAGGCCATTGAAGTTTTCAAAGACGTCATCGAGATACATAAGGCCGCCGGTTTCGAACTGCGTAATATAACATCGAATTCGGAGAGATTGAAAGTGGCAGCTGGGAGTGCCATATGCGAACAAGGGGAGTCTGTCAATGTAGATGATGGTCAGATAGAGCGGATTTTGGGAATGCATTGGTTACCGAAATTTGACGTCTTCATTTATACTTTGAGGTTCAACAAAGTACCAGCGGAAATACTGAACTTTACACGAAAACCGACAAAGAGAGAAATGCTAAGTATGAATATGTCAGTGTTTGATCCATTCGGTTTCTTGGTTGATTTTATGATATCAGCGAAAGTCTTGATGCAGGTCACATGGAAGGCTGGTATTCAGTGGGACGAGCCACTGCCTGAAGAAATTTATCGTCGTTGGAAGATGTGGATGGAGGAGTTGCCTAGAGTGAAAGAATTTCGAGTTCCACGATGTTACTTTCCTGGTTTTGAGACGAGTCAATTGGATCTTCATATATTTGTGGATGCGAGCGAAGAGGCGATGGCGGTGGTGGCGTATTGGAGGGCAGTGAGCGAGGGTGAAGTTAAATTAATTTTTGTCGCAGCTAAAAGTAGCTTAGCTCCGACACGGTATCATACTATACCTAAACTCGAACTACAAGCAGCAACAATGGGTGTTCGACTGATGGAGTCTATTGTTAAATGCCATACAGTGAAGATCAATAGACGTCATTTTTGGAGCGATTCACATACCGTGATTCGTTGGATTCATTCAGACCATCGAGTCTACAAGCAGTATGTTGCGAATCGGGTCTCTGAAATTCTTGAAAGTAGTGCAGTTGATGAGTGGCGTTGGTGTCCGGGTCATCTCAACCCAGCAGATGATGCAACGCGAGCGAAATTTCCTTTGCGATGGGATACAAGCGGAAGGTGGATTAGAGGTCCACAATTTCTGTATGATGAAGAAGACGCTTGGCCGGATGAATCTTTGATGGGCAAAACAGACGATAGAAGTCATGATGAACTCCGAATCAAACATCACCTTTTTTTGGCGAATCATAAGGTAACTTTGATAAATCATGTTATTAATCGTTTTTCGAATTATTCCAGGCTTAAGCGAACTATTGCCTGGTTGTTCCGATATTTGGAGAATCTGAAGATAAAGTCACTGAAGAAAAGGTCAATCGAAAAAGATTTTATCAGTGGTGAACTGGATGCGGATGAGGAAGCGGCAGCCGAGAGACGACTTTGTCGATGGGTTCAGCAGCAGGTTTTTGTGGACGAGTATGCAGCCTTATCACAAAATAAACCCATCTCCTCAGCTAGCCCGATCAGAACCTTAAACCCTTTTCTTACGCAAGATGGAGTTTTATGTGTGAACGGCCGGATAATCAACGCAGGGTGCATATCCATTCAAGCAAGACAACCAATTATCCTACCAGCGAAGCATGCGTTTACCAGTCTATTAGTGGCTTCCTATCACAAAAAATTTCATCATATCAACATGTCAACAGCAATAAGTGAGCTACGTCGAAAATTTTGGGTTCCGTCTATAAGGAGGCTGATGAACAATGAGCGGTCAAGATGCGAGGACTGCAAGATTCGAAAGGCCAAGCCAGTGCAACCACAAATGGGTGCGTTGCCAATCGATAGGATAACGCCTTACGTACGCCCTTTTTCATATACGGGCTTGGACTATTTTGGTCCCATTACAGTCAGCATCCGTCGTCAAAGAGAGAAGAGGTGGGTGGCACTTTTTACATGTTTGACGATTCGTGCTGTCCACCTAGAGATAGCAACAGACCTCTCTAGTGATGCCTGTCTCGTATGTATCCGTAATTTCATTAACAGACGAGGCGTGCCCATTATGATTAGAAGTGACAACGGAACCAATTTTGTTGGTATCGCCAAGGAGTTGCAAGGTGAACGCAAATTCATGGACCCAAATACTATCAAGACGGGTCTGTCACCTTTGGGTATCAAGTGGAGATTCAATACGCCGTCGAACCCCAGTGAAGGAGGAGCTTGGGAGAGACTGGTCCAGTCGATAAAAAAGGCTTTATATATGATGCTGAAGGAACAATCGCCACGCCTGGATACTCTTCAAAGTTTTCTCATCGAAGCTGAGAATATGGTCAACTCACGCCCCCTAACACATATCCCAGTGACACCTGACGAACCGGAACCGCTAACGCCGAACCATTTCCTGCTCAGTTGTGCAAATTCTACACAAACTCCAGCACCGTATGAACCACGATTGATGTGCCTCCGAAAGCAATGGCGTTTGGTCCAAAACCTGAAGAATGGTATGTGGCATCAGTGGATTAGAGAGTACCTTCCTGAGCTAACGAGACGGACAAAGTGGTGCCTCCCGACCAAACCTATAGACCAAGGAAGTCTGGTGATTATCTGCGATACCGAAATTCCAAGGTCCCAGTGGAAACGAGCTAGGGTCCTTAAGCTGCACTATGGAAAAGATGGAACAGCGAGGTCTGCAGTTGTGAGAACGAGTTCTGGCGAACTACGGAGGCCAGTATCAAAGCTAGCAGTCCTAGATGTAGAAATGTCGACAGATTGTGAGGCTTCCCCCTCCAGGTCAGCTCACGGGGGTGGGGATGTCATTGCCTGAATTTTGGGTGTCATATCGTGGCCCAGAGTTGCTCATTTTGACAGCTTGCTGCACTGGACTGTTTGATCCGAGAAAGAGAGTTCCTATGCGAACTTATTAATATGTCTATCTCACCTCTATTCCGTTTTCTTATATAAAGTGTTATGTAAAAAGATTTCCTTTGTTCTCGTAGATATTATATACTTTCTTGGCGGCTAGAAGCCATTTTATTTGAAGCATTTGAGTTAAACGTTAGCAGCGAGAAAAAAGAGTAAGATTATTAATAATGTAGTTATCTTTAACAAAAGCTAAGTTATGATTAATCCTTTGTATTTTTTATTTTTTTTTTCTTATAACAGAGAATAAACGCACTCGTGCCCTTTAAAAACAAAGAAAAGAAATCTTTGTGTCTTTTTTATGAAAGAGTGGAGATTATTCTACAGCTGCCCAAAAATTCTTAAGTCGCTTAGCCAGCCGCGACAAGTTCCAACGCTCATCGTTGACGATAAACCTATTGTCAGCTCTTCAGAGAAGGCGAATATGCTCGCAGCTCATTTTGCTGCAAGTTCTACGTTGCCTGCAAGCAACAATGCCCCTCCTGTACTAGAGAACGTTAATTCTTCTATGGGACAGATATTTTTCCGCACTCGTACAGTAGTAATTCAAGATCTTGATATACACAAATCCGCTGGCCCGGATGGTATCCCCCCTATTCTTCTGAAGAAGTGTTCTTCATCGCTGGCAAAACCACTGCGTAAGCTTTTTCATCGCTCCTATCGTTCAGGAATCTTTCCTAGTAGATGGAAAACAGCATTTGTCCAGCCCGACCCAAAAAAAGGTGACTCCTCCTCCCCCTCCTCCTACCGACCAATTCTTTCCAAGGCCATGGAAACGCTGATAAATCGTCAGCTCAAGAAATATCTCGAAGATCGGGAGCTTTTAAATGACCGGCAATACGGCTTTCGCAGCAATCGTTCCACTGGAGATCTGATGGCATATCTCACCGAACAGTGGAACAAATCTGTGCATCGCTTTGGCGAAAGCAAGATTATTGCGCTTGATATTTCAAAGGCATTTGAAAGAGTTTGGCATGAAGCTCTTTTATCGAAAATGCGTGCATTTGGTATCGATGATACTCTTATTCGTTGGATTAGAAGCTATCTTCTGGACCGTTCAATACAAGTTGTATTAGACAGTTTCAAGTCTGATCTCCACAAAATAAATGCTGGTGTACCCAGGGCTCCGTTCTGTCTCCGACTCTCTTTCTCATTTTTATAAACGATCTCTTGTCTGTGACTTCTAATCCATTAAATTGTTTTGCTGACTACTCAACCCTAAGCTTTTCATATACGTTTGATAATGCACGGCCTTCGCCTTCGGACGTGTTATTACAACGAAATCGTATGATTAGCTCATTAAACTCCGATTTAAACAGCATTGTGAATTGGGGTACTAGAAATCGTGTGGAGTTTAATGCGTCGAAAACTCAATGCTGTCTTTTGTCGTTGAAGCTAAACATGCCATTATCCATGAATGGTACTTGCATCGAGGAGGCCGAAAAGCTATCAGTACTCAGTATGTGTATCAGTGACAATCTTCGTTGGAATGATCATATACTTGAGATTGCCAAGAATGCTGCGAGATGCTTAGGCTTTCTTAATAGATGCATGAAGTTTTTCACCCCTTCTGATCTGGCTACAATTTACAAAGCGTTTATACGCCCTAAATTCGAGTATAACTCCCATCTCTGGGCAGGTGCTTCTCAAACTTTTCTTCACCTGCTCGACAGAGTTCAGAAAAAAGTGTTAAAATTGATAGGAGAGAGACATTATGGAAACATTTCCGTCACTCGAACATCGTCGAAATGTCTCATGCCTTTCCTTATTTTACAGATCCTTTTACAAAAAATGCTCACTCGAGGTAACCAGCTGCGTTCCACCCCTTAAACATTTCCCCCGTAATACTCGTCTTGCTAGGAACGCTCATCAGTTTACACTTGAGCCCAATTTCGGACGTACCGTGAAATATAGATTCTTTCTTTAGCCGTACAACACGAATGTGGAATGGATTGCATGGCACAATTTTTCCTTGCCATTTTGATCTTCAAACATTCAAGATCAATATTCATCGACACCTCCTTTCCCTTCCTTCCTAACTTCCTATCGCTCGCGCTGTGACTTATCATTAAAAGGGCTATAACAAACCCCTTGAGCGCGTGTGTATTATAAAAAAAAAAAATCAATGTTTTGGATTTCAATGCCTTTTACAGGATTTGAGTCACTGTAGTAACATAAACATTTTTAAAATTTTATGAAATTTTCAATGAAAATGAAAAACTGGTGAACTGCTACCATGACTCGAATCTTGTAATACTTATTGAAATCAAAAGTTTTGAATGCAGCTGTCTAGTGCATGAACGACGGATTACAAAAATGTATCAATCGTCTCTGTATGTCTTATGGTTTGGCAGAGAGGGGCAAAAGCATTTATGAATTTTTTGCAAAAGTTGATTTTTTAATTACAACGAAAAACAAACAACAAAAATCGAAAACTAAACAATACTCCTTTTACCTACCCTTCTCTTGCCTATGGTAAATCAAGTGCGTGGAGCTCATGTAGCATTAAAGTAGCTCTCAGTCTCAATATTCTACAGTGGAATATGAACGGATTTATTAATAGTCTTGACGAGCTTAATATTATGATTAAACAACATAATCCCACAATAGTGGCCATACAAGAAACACACTGCCCTTTTGACAAGGCGCTTATTGTCCCAAATGCCTTTGACAATTATCTCTGTAATTCGCCAAGTAACGATACTGGCAAACAAGGTATAGCTCTTTTAATTAAAAAAAACACTCCCCACAAAATTATATCCTTAAACTCAAACTTGCAAACCCTTGCTGTTGAAATACAACACAAGATAAAGTTTACCTATATAAACATATACTTACCTCCAAAGCAAACAGTAAGCAAAAATGATTTAAATAATATAATCAACCAAGTCAACCCTCCAATAATATTCGGAGGTGATGTTAATGCCTGGAATACACTCTGGGGATCTCCAGTTACCAACAAAAAGGGTGACCTATTAGAAAACTTTTTCTCAGACAACAACCTGGTTATTCTAAACGATGGCTCCCCCACCCATCTGTCAACGCACAATACCCTCACACATGTTGATGTTACCTGTTGCTCACCTGAGCTACTGACAAAAATAACCTGGAATAGTTTCAACGACCTTCATAACAGCGATCATTTTCCTATACTAACGAGCTTAAATACTGGTCGTATCACAAATTCCAAAACATTCGAACCAAAGTTTAAAACAGACTTATCCAACTGGGAATTGTTCAAAAGAAAAACCACAGAATACATCACAAGTAAAACCCCATCCCCAAACAACCATAAAGAAGCGGCCCTGTTGCAAAAAGCAATAAGAATTGCCGCAAACTTTTCAATTCCTCAGACTACCCCAATCAAACGTAAAAACGTGGTCCCCTGGTGGAACCCTGAATTATCATCACTACGTACAGAAAAAATGACTGCTCTAAAAAATTTCCAAAGAAACCCTATCACTCAAAACCTTATAATCTACAAGAAATCAAACGCTAAATTTAGGCGAATGCTTAAGGACAGTAAAGCAAAAAGTTTCTCTGCAGTCACCTCAAATATTAACCCCAACTCCTCTCCCTCAAAAATATGGCAAAACATCCGCCGTCTGACTGGCGATTCTATATCACTTGCTATTAACAGCATTAACACCAGTAATGGTATTATCATAGAACCGACAGAAATATGCAACTACATTGCACAAACTTGGTCAAAATCTTCTGAAAACATACATTTTATTGAAGAAAAAACAAACATAACGAATAGCAATAGCCCCCCTCCCCAACATGAAACCAACCTGATAGCACAACGCATTGAAGTACCGATAACCCTAATCGAATTCGAATCTTCACTTAATAAAGTTAAGGGTAAGACCCCAGGCAGAGATAGAATTTCTTACCCATTGCTGAAAAACCTTCCATTAGAAACCAAATTGAGAATTATCCGACTTTACAACAATATACTAAATAACTCTGCTATACCTCAGACTTGGAAAACCGCCACAATAATTCCTATTCCAAAACCAAAAAAAGACAAGAATTCAATCGAAGGTTACCGTCCAATTTCCCTTATACCGTGCGTATCTAAAGTCATGGAAAAAATTATAGCGAAGCGCCTACTCTGGTTTGCGGAAACTAACAAACTTATCAGTCCCAATCAAGTCGCCTTTAAGGCTAATAGAGGTTGCGCCGATGCTCTGCTCCATATTGATTACTTTACTTCAAAAGCACTTTCAACAAAAAACCATGCTTCTATCCTGTCCCTTGACTTCGAAAAAGCTTTCGACAGAATAGGGCTCCATATTGTTTTGAAAACCCTCCTAAAATGGGGAGTTGGAAGCAAAATATATTGTTACGTCATTCTTAACCAATAGAAAATTCTGTATAAAAGCTAATAAAACTTACTCTTCCAACTACCCATTAGACAACGGGATCCCCCAAGGATCACCTTTATCGGTTGTACTGTTTTTAATCGCATTTGACAATATTAATACCATTTTAACAAACCACAAATTACTTGATCACTGTATCTATGCAGATAATATATTTATTTTATGTAAAGTTAATGATATCGATAAAAGTAAAACTTTGTTTAAACTCTGTCTAGAAGACATCTTAGAATGGTCCAAAATCTCTGGAGCCAAAATATCAATCCAAAAATGTAAACTACTGCACATCTGTCGAAAAAAAAATTGTCCAGAACTTGTAATCGATGTGAATAATATACAAATAGAAAACGTTCCCAATTTGAGAATCTTAGGATTAGTATTTAATAACAAATATTCTTGGAAACAACACTGTTTAGAGTTAAAGAATTCCCTAGCTGCCAGAACAAATATTGTTAGATACTTAGCCTGTAAAAAAAGTCATACGCATATTAACACTTTATCACATATTACCAAAATGTTAGTTCTAAGCAAAATCGACTATGGATTATACATATATGGCCACTGCCCAAAATCAACTTTAAATCTTATAAAACCGATATACCACCAAGCAGCAAGAAGTAGCATCAACGCTTTTCCAACTACTCCTATCAAAAATATTCTAGCGGAAGCAGGATTACCTAGTATCGAGGAACGTAGAGACGCAATCACGTTGAAACTATCTGCAAAACTCGTTTTTTCCACCAATTCTATAATTGATAACGACGTAAAAAATGCAACGAGTCATAAGCTTGCCAAAAAGATACCATCAGCAATCGCTACTATCCTGGAAAAAGCAAAACAGACAGAACTCCCATCAAAGCATTTAAACTTTACCTCCCCACGCTACCCTCCATGGTTTATTAACCATACATCCCTGATATTGTCACTAGCGAACTACAAAAAAACAAATACAAGTAACAATACTTATTGTCAACTTTTTGCCAGTATATCATCAGATCTGAAATCTGACGGTTGGAAATTTATATTCACTGACGGATCAAAAACTACAGAGAACACATCATTTGCTGTCGTACATGAAAATGGATCGATCATCTGCATAGGTAATCTGCCCGAATTCTCCTCAATATTTACAGCAGAAGCTTTTGTTGTACTGCAAGCCACTAAAACAGCTATGAAACTCCGTGGACAATTTATAATTTGTTCTGATAGTATATCTGTTCTCGAAGCTATCAAAAACCCTAACAACAATACCGAAATTATAGCAGAAATCAGACAACAACTCATCAAATCACCACAAAACATGAAAGCAATGTGGACTCCTGGACACGTTGGAATCCAGGGAAACGAAAATGCTGACATTGCAGCCAACTCGGCGAAAAACTCTCCAGTTTATATGTTCAACGTCTTCTCCAAATTTGATCTTACCAGAGTTACACAAAATGCTATAGCTGCCAAATCCAAAAACTACTGGAGCTTTTACCACCACCACTACAAGAAATGTAACCCCGAGAAAATCCACCCAGTATATCCTACAGATGTTTCCAAACAAAAAATTTGCAATTTTGTTCGACTACGACTCGGACACACCTCTACCACACATCAGCATCTTCTCACAAAAAATAGCCCTCCAACTTGTTCCTCCTGCAACACAAATTTAAGTTTAGACCATATTTTAGAAAACTGTTCGAAACTAACACCCATTGCCCAAAACACATTTGAAAACAACTCAATCTATGATGTTCTAAAAAACCCTAAATCTAAAAACATTGAAAAAATATCAAACTTTATAAATAAAACAAACATTATTATCTAACTTAATAATTATAGAGCTAATAGTCCCGGCAGCTAGGCTCGTTAATCTCATGTTTATCATGTAATTTAAATTGCTTGATAATAAATAATAATAATAATAATAATAATAATTACAAAGTCATCTGAAACCCAAACAATTTTGCCCTCTCTGCCAGACTACACGACTTACAGAGACAAATGGTACATTTTTGTAATCCGTTGTTTATACACGAACAAACTTCATTCAATGTTTTGGATTTCAATGCCTTTTACAGGATTTGAGTCACTGTAGTAACATAAACATTTTTAAAATTTTATGACAGTCTCCGACTAGCTTTCGTGTTATACGCATCGTTGTTTACTCGGCCACTTTTTTTGTACTTAGTACATTTATCGCTTTATTTAGCCCTCTTTATTAAAAACAAGTTTTTAATTTTCCCTTACGCTTACTCTCGGTTTCAAGTGCGTGTCTCTTACCTACCGCGTGTGCAGTGTTTTTCCACTAAAACCACATGGGCTTAGGCCCCAATACGAAAACTGGGAACCGTTTTAGCGGGCTTTCTGAAGCCTCGCTTTCGGAACCCAAACCCAAAAAAAACAGAAAATCCTATTCTCCGATTGAAGATTTCCCTGAACTTCCTACAAAAACAATTTTCAAAAATCCAAAGTTTATTGTTATCGACTCAGCAGATGAAAAAAAACCCCTTTCCTCAGTTAGTATTTTCGCACTCAGAAAAGCAATAGACTCAATCAGTACGGAATATGAACAAATTTCTCAATTAAGAGATGGAAAGATTCTAATCCTAACCAAAAATCAAAAAATTGCCGAAAAATTGATTGCTGACAACAATCTATCAGGACTATGCGAAGTTTTGATTACAATGCACAATCAGCTTAATTCCTCAAAAGGTATCGTATACGCCCCATGTCTCATCAACGTCTCAGAATCTGAAATAGTGTCTGAAATGAAACCACAAAACGTCACTGAAGTATATAAATTCACTAAGACAATTGACAATAAAACCAAACCAACAGGATTAATGCTTTTTACTTTTGACTCTTTCAAACCACCCGAAACCGTAGAAATAGGATGGTGCAAAACAAAAGTTTCGGAGTACTTCCCTAACCCCATGCGATGCAGGAACTGTCAACTTCTCGGACATACAAAAACAAAATGCAACAGCAATCCAGTATGCTCTGCGTGCAGCCTTCCACCTCATTTGAATGCTGAGTGTACCAGAATAATGTGTGCTAATTGCCTTGCCGATCATTCATCCGATTCCAAAAATTGCCCAAAATTTATACAAATGAAAGAAATTTTGAAAATCAAAACAAAAAAAAGTGTACTATTGCTGACGCCAGACGTATTTATAAAGAAAGAAATCCCATATTAACAAATTCAAATCAAAACTCTTTTGCTAATGTAACTAACTCATCTAGTTTACCATCTACAAACGCAAATGTATCCCAAGCCCCTCGTAACAATATTACCAACGACACGACTATCTCCCCTCCAACAATCTCAAACAACGTCATCACAACAACACCACAAGCCGAATCAGTTTCAACCCAAACAAAAACACTCTCTGGTTCAACGGTAACAAATGATGACAACTCCACACTTTCAATTTCAAACCAAAACCTTTCCCAAACAAACACCAACATCCCAGACTCTTATCTACACAACAATTTAATCATCCAAACCCCCCATATACAAACAAATTTTACAGAAATCTCGGAAAATACTCAAATCAATAACGATAACCCTTTTATGAATACACCAACAAATTTGCCACTTACTTCTTCGATCCCTAAAAATTTCACACTCAACTCACCCATATCGCAAACAACTCAAAACCTTCTTAAAACTAATAATTATTTTATTCACGACTCAGAAATGGAAGATGAATCCATATAAACAACAAAACTATATTCCCAACCCAGACTCCGCTGTCTTAAGGTTGAATCACTCAGGCTCCTTAGGGAGCCTCGGTGCTTCAACTTCTAGACAGCGGAGTCCTAAAACCTACCACCCTCAAATTATAACCAACACAACTTCAAACCTTCCAAACTATTTTAAAGCTCTCCAGTGGAATATGCAAGGTTATATTAATAACTTCGACGAGCTTAAATACTTGATCAAAGAAAGATCGCCATGTGCTTTATCTCTTCAAGAGACACATTGTGCGTTTCAATCTACTCCAATTTTTCCGAAGTCTTATTCGGGCTATTTTCTCAACTTCCCTCAAAATTTAACCGGCAAACAGGGTATTGCTATCCTTATTAAAAAAAAAACATACCACATTTACAAATCAATATCAACTCTAACATTTTAACACTTGCTATACAAATTAATTTAGCCATTAAATTCACTATCGTCTCTATTTACATATTACCTAAACAAACTTTTTCGCAAAATGACCTTAATAACATTTTAAACCAGATTCAAACACCCATACTTTGTTGTGGTGATGTTAACTCGTGGAGCGTTCTTTGGGGCTCTCCCGTCTCGAACCATCGAGGAAATATAATCGAAGAATTCTTATTGAACTCGGATCTGATGCTTCTAAACGACGGCTCCCCAACACATTTTTCTACACACAACACCTTTACGCACATCGACATATCCTGCTGCTCATCCACCCTTTTAACATTAACTTCCTGGAACATTTTAGAAGACCTTCATAATAGTGACCACTTTCCCATTTTAATTCAACTACAAATTAATCCAAACAAATCCAAATTTTATCCCAACCCAAAATTTAAAACCGACTTAGCTGATTGGGATCGGTACCAAATTATAACAGAAAGGTACTTAAGTGATAAAACTCCATTTTCAAATATAAACAAAGAAGCCGCTACATTACAAAAATCGATTCGTTTCGCAGCCAACATTTCAATTCCACAAACTGCTCACACCCGCATCTCTAAAACGGTTCCCTGGTGGAATAGTGTTCTAAAAAAGCTGAGAGATACAAAAATGAAACTTTGGAGACAATTTAAAAGGGACCCTATACTTTCCAACCTCATAGCTTATACAAAATCTAACGCGCTATTTAGAAGAGAAATGAAAATAAGTAAAGCAAAATCATTAACTGAGTTTACCTCAACAATCAATCCAAATTCATCCGTCTCCAAAATTTGGCACAATATTCGGTGCCTTACTGGCAACTACACCCCTCGGCAAATAAGTTGTCTGGAAACACCCACGGGTACTCTCTCTTCGGCTTTAGATATAGGTAATTTCATAGCTTTCTCTTGGTCAAACCTGGCAGACGATAAGGACTTCTCTACATGCTTCAAGAAGTTGAAAGCAAACAGCATCTCCAAAACGCCACCTTTAAATCCTGGCACTATTTTAGCAAAACAAATTGAAACCAACATAACCTTTATTGAATTGGAGTGTTATTTAAATATTTTAAAAGGCAAAACACCAAGTAGAGACCGCATATCCTATCCTATGCTTAAAAGTCTCCCCGCTAATACTAAATCTAGGCTTCTAACACTATTCAACGAAATACTCAACACCGGAATCATCCCACAATCTTGGAAAACTGCTTATGTCATCCCGCTGCCAAAACCAAACAAACCAATTGATTCTAAAGATGGATACCGTCCAATTTCTCTCATTCCTTGCATGTCAAAAGTTTTAGAAAAAATAGTTGCAAAGCTTCTCTTTTGGTTCCTAGAAAAAAGAAAATTAATCAAAACAAACCAAGTTGCCTCAAACCCAATAGAGGATGCTCAGACGCACTGCTGCATATCGACCTACGTAATGGTCGATATGCATCAAATATGCGTCTGAGCATCAAATGCTTTATCTTCACGCATCAATACTTTGCTTCGATTTTATGAAAGCTTTTGACAGAATTCATCTAATATTGGACAAACTAATTAATTGGGGCGTTGGACCCAAAACATACGGTTTTGTCAAATCATTCCTTTTAAACAGAAAGATATCTGTTAAAATTAACAACTCCTTTTCTTCTAAATGACCTCTTAATAATGGCATACCACAAGGATCACCTTTGTCGGTGGTGTTGTTTCTAATTGCTTTTAATGACATTAGTACTATTGTTGACAAATACTAGTATTTTAGACCACTGCATTTACGCTGATGACGTCTTCATTTTATGTAAACACAATGATTTTGTAATGAGCTGCTCTGCCGAAAGGTCCAGGCTGGCATCTTAATTCCCGTAGCTCATTCGTGAGTTCTTGGACCAGAACTCATTACAAAAAAAAATAAAAAAATTGGCCAGCTTGTTTGTCCTGATGTTTTCGGACATGCGAGAAGTTTCTCTCAACCCTCCCTACCTTGGTTGTCTCCCTCGCCAGGACAACCCCATATCTAGGCTTCTTCTCTTCTCAGGCCATCATCCTTCTCCAATCTCTCAACCTCATCCTTTTATAAATTGACTTACTCCATCTTCATTTTAAGTCTTCATATATTTCAAAATAAAAAAATTACCCTTTTACACATTTTAATTCTTCTGTAAAGTATAATTTTTGTTTAGTTCATGTACTTGTATTGCGTTTAGTTTTAATACAATTGATTCTTTAAATTTACATTCATAAAATTACTTAGATTTAAAAAAAATTATCTTTCAACCCAATTTTAATTTTTAATTTTGACTATGGCAACTCTTTTAACTTTTTATTAAAGAAGAAAAAAAAAATTTAATTTCCGCGTACAAAAACGTCTTCGACTTTATTAACAAATTTGGGATTGTAATTCCTCTTTTTAACTTTTTTCTTTTGTTGTATTTAAATCAATGGTCCCCCTTCAAACCCCCGTAAAATCGCGCACTTGATCTTTTTTTATATGTATATATAGATAAATAACTAAATATCAATCAGGTTAATTATATTATGATAACCAAACTCACCCCTTAATTCCTGTTGAAGTGGCCACTGCAGCTGGAGTTACGTAGGTATGTGGTGGTGAATACAGTATGTATCGTTTTGGTAATATGTATTATTATGTGCCTTTATGCGCACCACACGACACTGATTGTAATATTTTATTATCTTAACACATGCAAAAAAAAGTTCGCGAATTTAGTTTCTTATTTACAGATACGTTTCGCGCCTTTGAACGTTTAATTTAAATTTCTTTTTTCTTTCACAGAGTGAAATTCTGATTGAACTAATAAAAAGAACTTTTTAGCATTTAATAAAACAAGATTTAAAAAAAAAAGTTTTTTGGTGGTCGACGGTGGGATTCGATCCCGGAACTCCCAATCGAAAAGTTTACGCCCAGACTCTCTGGGCTATTTCACTATATGTTAAATAGCAGATTTTACTGGTTTTCAAAGACAGTGGAATTTCCCACGAGTGTTCAATTTTAACCAATGATACCACTAAAGTCCCGCTTCCTGGGGTATCGGTCGCTCTTGCACTGTGGCCACAATATGGTGGGCGGTAAAATTCACTGCTTTTGATTTTCTAAAAAAGAAAATTATACATGTAAGGAAAACTGCACAATCTTTTTCTTTTGGTTTTATTACCTTCGGTTGTAACCCAAATAAATTTAAAATGCAATTATAGAACAATTTACTTTAATTTAAATATAATTTTTCTTTCAATTGCCTTAGAAAAATGTCTTTAACGCGAAAGATTTACGTCGCGAGATAAAATTTTTTTTTTTTTTTTTATGGAAACTACAAAAAAAACTTAAATTCAGACCGCTGCGTCCGTAACGAACACCTTCTTCGCCGCTTAAACTTTATATTTTGGCAAAATGGTTTTGATAATTTGGGTTGCTAAGTGCCATTGGAAATTTTATTAAAAGCTCCTAATTCTTTAAATTCCAGGTTCATTGACATCATTAAGTATGAAATTTTTCACACTCGAGTCAAAGTTCCTAGAATTCCTGTGCATCTAAACCTGTCTCCAAGTTGCAGGAACAAAACTTGCATGAGCTTTATTTACAAACATGGACACATCCCGAGCCCATCTCAACAACAAATCTACTACAATTCATGTTTACAGAATTCTGAAAAACATTAAATTGACTAGCACCCAACTTCACATCCATTTAAATGTCAGACTTTAGTCATCTTGTTTTGGTTTGTCATTTCTTTTTCTTTTTTCTAAAACATTTTTTTTTTTTTCTGTATAAATTTTAAAATTCGGTCGTGGTAGATCTAAATGTAATAAAAAAATATAAAATCGGTAACAGGGCTTTGCTTTTCCTAGATATTTATATCTAGGACATGCAAATGAACCCACGGTCGTGTGAAAATCGGTAGTGCAAAAAAAAGTGAAACAGAAGTGAATGCATGTTTGCCAATGCAGGCAGAATAATCCTCAAATAGTATTATTTGCCTAATAGTGAAGCTAAAAACGAAAAGAAAGTGAAGTGTTTCAACAAATAAAAAATGCAATCAAATAAGTGCCATTAAAAGAAATAAAAAAAATATAAAAAAAATTGAATCGAATGAATTTACATATGTACTTAGTATGTACATAATATACATAAAACATAAATACAAAAAAAAATATTGGCCGTCTGCGCGAAAGAGACGGGTATATTGCACTCCCCTAATAAAAAAAATTTATTGAGTCGGTTCGGTTACCTTGTTTACATTTTCTCTGTAGGTACATAGAGCACCGTTCGATTAAAAAAAAAAAACAAATGTAATTTTGTGTAAGCAATTCGATTGCCCAGCTGTTCGTTTATTGGGCAATAAACAAAAAAAACATTTTCTAGTAATGACAACGCGAAAATTGAAATCGTGTTTTGCCGTCGGCAAATGAAAACGAAAAAAAATCAAAAAATGTTTTTCGGTAAATAAAATGATTTTAAATTCGAATGCTGTTTTTATTAGATGTAAACGTGGGTCGCGAACCCATTTAACTAGCCGGGCTGTTAATTAATTCAGATAAGTTTAAAATATAATTTAATTGTGTCACTCGATACTTTGTGGTTTCTTTTTTTTTTTTTTTACAGGGTGTTTATTGGCGTATGTCTTTGGCATGAAATGTCCCCAAATATTTGCCAGCTCTGGACTCCAGTTCGTACATGCAATTGCCAATTGCTTTACGTACGCGGCATTTCACGAATTTGGGAAGAAGTTTCGCGTTTACTCCCTGGACAAAATTGCTTTGAGCAAAGTTTCGGTGGAACACCTCTTGGCCTACACGGTAAGTGACTTGTTTTGCCCTTGTGTTATATGTGTTTTTGGACTTAACGTGCGCCCTGAATAAATTCTCCGACAACTTCTGTCTCGCGAGTGAAGTCTTCAGCGCATTCGGCAAGACTAACATTTCCGAATCCCCCAGTGCTTTAAGATCTCGCAAAATTCGGTACGAAGAGCCATGCGATATCATGTTTTGACCAAAAAGAGCGAAATAAGGTTGACAACCTAATGAATCATGTACATCTGATCGTAAGGCACAGGCAATACTTGATAGATGTATATCCCAGTCGTTTTGCTCTTTGGATATCAAGACTCTTAGCTTACTTAGCACACTACGATTAACCCGCTCGGAAATGTTAGCCTGCGGTGAATATAATGCCGTTCGCACATGCTGAACGCCGTAGTCTTCCAAAAAGTTTTTAAACTCTTTGGATACGAATTGTCGTCCGTTGTCGGAATGAATGAATTCAGGGGTGCCGAAAGTATGGAAAATGTCTGTTTCTAGGAAATGCACTATCCTAGAGGACGTTGCTTTTGGCATCGCTTTAAGAAAAGTAAATTTACTGAAGTGGTCCACTACAATGAAAACATACAAGTTTCCTCGTTTCGTACGCGGATATGGTCCCAAGAAGTCGATATACAATCGTTGAATAGGTCCTTCCGTTACAGTCTGCTTGGTGATAGGTGGACGAAGAATCGCGTTAGGAGCTTTCACCATCTTACATGTTTCACATTCACTCACAAATGCCTTGATGTCTCTCGCCATTTTGGGCCAAAAATATTTCTCTTTAATACGAGCATAGGTCTTTGCAAAGCCGCTATGGCAATTCAGCTTCGTATTGTGAGACAATTCAATACATCTGTGAGTGAGGGTTTCTGGTAACCAAAGACGCCACAGCGAATCTTCCTCGTCCACATCACCATTCCTGAACCTAACTCTTTTGTATATAAATTTTCCCGATACAACTAGGTCAGGAAGCGCAGATTGATTAGAATCGATATTCTTTCTCAATTGGGAATATTCCTCCGAATCAAATTCAACGGAGTCAAGGTCAATATCCCCACATTTCATTGTCGAAGCAATCTCATCAATCTCATTTTCTATCGCGGTTGCTTTTGTCGAAATCTCTTCCATGTCCCCACGAGATAGAGTATCTGGCACTACGTTGAGAGACCCCTTCCGATGTTCGATGTCAAAATCATAGCCTTGGAGTTCCAAACTCCATCGAGCAAGTCTTCCACTCAACTCCTTCATGGACATCAACCATTTGAGGCTTGAATGATCTGTAATGACTTTGAAAGGTAATCCATCAACGTAAGGCCTAAATTTTCGTATGCTCAGAACTGCTGCAAGACATTCCTGCTCGGTAACCGTGTAGTTTTTCTGAGCTTTGTTCAACTTCTTCGACATGTATGCAATTGGTCTCTCGTTGTCGTTCTCATCCAACTGAAAAAGAACACCACCTACTCCTTCCGAAGATGCATCACACTGGATAGTAAACGGCCTGTTGAAATCCGGTTGGGACAACACAGGTGCCGAGGAAAGTGCAGTCTTCAGTCTATTGAACCCCTCCAGCGCTTCGGGTGTCAACTCGAACTTACTTTTCTTTTTCAGGCAATCTGTAAGAGGTGCTGCTAGATCCGAATAGTTCTTGATAAACCTTCGGTACCATCCTGTTAAACCTAAAAATCTCCTAACTTGTCTTAGAGTCGTGGGAACGGGAAAATTAACCATTGCCTCGATTTTGTCAGGATTGGTCTTCAAAGTACCTTGGCCGACTATATAGCCGAGATACTTTATCTCACGCATGCAGAACTTGCTTTTATCGAGGTTAATAGTAAGGTTGGCTCTGCGAAGACAAGCAGCCACTTCGTTAAGGATCCGCATGTGAGACTCAAAATCAGCCGTACAAATCAATAAGTCGTCTAGGTAGACGAACACATTATCACGGAGGGAACTTGGTACCACTTGATCGATAACCCTACTCATAGTTTGGCCCGCATTGCTCAAACCGAATGGCATAACCTTAAATTGGTAGAGTGGTCTACCAGGCACGGCGAACGCAGTCTTGTCGCGCGATTTTTCGTCTAGCGGTATTTGCCAATACGCGTCTTTAAGATCAATTCCGGTGATAAAATGTGTGTCTTTTATACGGCTGAGTAATCCCTCAATATGAGGCAAAGGATATGCATCCTTAACGGTGACTGCATTGACTTTTCGAAAGTCTAGACAGAGACGGACCTTACCGGGCTTTCTGACCAAAACTACCGGGCAACTCCACGGGGAGTTACTCTCCTCGATAACCCCAAGTTCTAACATACGGTCCAACTCCTTATACACCTCTTCCTGACGAACCGGAGACAATGGATAATGCCGTGATTTGATAGGGACAGCGTTTCCCGTATCGATGACATGACATCCGAACGATGTCTTACCCAGCCCTAGCACGACAAAGTTAGGAAAAAGCCTTTTTACATTTTTCAATTGAGCGCTTTGCTCAGGTGAAAGTTCAATTAATTCAGCCTCATCCTTGAAATTCTCCTCTTCTTCGTTAGCTCCGACGTCGGCCTGAAGTTCGCTCACCTCTGGCATAAAGTTGAAATCACGCCAGAAATTCATCCCCAAGTACAACTTTTGAGTGAGGTTAGGAATTAGGTAAAAAGAGAGGGGTTTGGTGATGCCGTTATATTTCGTCTGAATAAGACAGTGGCCTACTATTTCATGCGACTTACCGTCGGCAGTACGAACTTTGTTCGTATAAGGCTTCACTTCCACACCAATCTTTTTAACCAACTCCCAACACTCACTTCCCAGAACTGATATGGATGCCCCGCTATCTAACAACCCGAAAACAGACTCATTATCTAACTGGACATTGGCATAATTCTTCCATCAGTGTTTGAGGATATAATGGTATCTACTATTAATTTACGGAGCTTCATTCGGTCATCAAACCGACGTCGACATCTTTGCACTTGAGCGCTAGCTGAACCACTATGAGTTCCGAAAATTTCGGACCGAACTTTATAATAGTTCAGCTTGCGTTCGTGAAGAGATTTAAGGGAATGTGTTTTCACAGGATGAGACTGACTTAACGGAGGACTGAGAGGCTCTGTTCGTTCCAAGATTTTGGTAGGAACGATTTCCTTTTGAGCCTCGGAATATAATGAAGATGTGTTGTTTACTTGTTTGAGGGGGCTGGAGTGTTCCTCGAGGAACGAATCTCCCCACTCCTCTTTTCGTCCCTTGACCAGTTTTCCGAATGTTTACCGCATTCAATTGTATTCACCCCCTTTGCCCCACACAAGAAACAAAACACACCAATAGGAGAAGGACAAAAATGGTATGGATGTCCTTTCTCGCCACAATTCCAGCAAACGTAATGGCTGGTCGGCGTGCGTCGTTGGAACGAAGAGATAGCCGCGATTTCCTCACCGTCTGGATCGACCACTTCGGGTTCCGTGACTGTGATCTCGCTCACAGTTTTTTGGGAAGAAGTTCGCTTCGCTAAAAACCTCTCAGCTTCTCTCGCCTTTTCTCTAAGCTGCTCTACTTTCTTCACATTCGCCGCTAACAGGATTTCCCCCAGTTTATCTTTCACGTTACTTCGGATAACGTCCACCAACTTTGGCTCATCGAAAGGTTCCTTCAACCGGTCGTTAAGACTCACGACTGAATTATAAAAATCGTCGAAGGACTCTTTCGCGCCTTGCTTGCGAGTTAGCAACCTCATGTAGATATCTACATCACTTTCCAACCGTCCGAATTCCTTTTTCATCGCCAACTTAACTTCTGAGAGCTTTGCCGATGGGTTCCTGCGCAAGAAATTCCAGAACCACTTATTGGGTCTGCCAGTCAACAGGATATGGAAGTTCGCAGTCACTTGCTCATCGGTATAAGCTGACGATGATTGCATCCGTTCGACCTTAAATAGGAAGTCGGAAACATTGTCGGTCCCATCATATTTGATGTTCCACTTGTCTAGCCTACAGCACTCGGTCGAACTGAACATCGAAGGAGTCACCGAAGCTCGTGGTCTGGGTATCGGTTGAAAAGCTTCGGAATCTCTACCTTCAGTTCCCAACTCGCGAGCGTTTTGTCCAGGTAAAGTACTTTGAGGCTGTACCGGTAAACTTAGTGATTCCAATTTTCTTATAACATTCACCATGAAAACATCCATTTGTTGAAACAACCTAACTTGATTTTCGACCATCGTTCTTTCTATCCTGGCCGCTAACCGACTTGAAGAGTCTTCCTCCTGGACATTAGCAAGCGCTTCGTTAGCTTCTATTTCCCCATTTGCCACACCACCACCTTCTTCATTGTCCGGAAGATTGTCTTGATCCGACATGTTGGAAGTGGAATTGGTGACCGTTGAGTTCAAATTTTCTGAAAAACTGAAGGTATTGTCTAGGTTAAAACGGTCTATGTTTTCGCGGAATCGTTGATGAAACCTTTCAAATCGAGCTTCGGAATGCTCCAAAATTGTAGATAAATCGTCGTCAACGAAACTACGACGACGACTGCTCATACCTATTCAAACAACCAAAAAAAAAACTTAAATGCGCAGAAATTCCGAAACTCTAAACGAGAATAAAAAACCTGCACCCAAAAGGAGGTCGATGTCCTAAATAAAAAGAATTAACTGCTTAAAAAACTTCCAATGGATCAGCTGAAAACCAGAAAAAAATTTGCCTCAGAAAAGTATTCCAAAAAAAAAAATCCAGATGCAAAAACCTTTCCCTGGAATGTTCCGTTTTCGAATCCACCAAAAACCAAACAAAATCTTGTTTAAAAATAAAAATATATGTATATGTAAAAAAAAATGTAATGTGTATTTGTATGTGTATGTGTATGTTAAATATATTTAAAGAGAAATAAAATTTTAAAAAAAATTTAAAATGTTCAATAAAATGTTGTTTTTATTATGTATTCAATGTATTCATAAAATAATTAAAAGGATGAGATTGAAAATATGATTTGAGAAGGATGGCTCCCGAAGATAAGAAGAAGCCGTAGTTCTGCGAGCCAAAAAAAAACTGAGCAAAAAAAATTAAAACAAACTAGTGGTTTTATTGATTTGATTCTAAAGGACTTGAAAAAAAATGTTTCTCCTTGGGTTTCAGGACTTAAAACAGACGAATACTTCATCTGTCAAGGCTCTGAAACCCTCGGAGAAATTAAATGGGTCTTGCTGGAAGGCCCTCCGAAGACGCCTTTACATCGACGGGACTCTTCCTAGCATTTTTGTATACACACAAAAAAAAATGTGTAAAAATTAAAAAAAAATATGTACTAAGCTGTTCGGCCTTTTGAGTACCTTTAACCAAGGTACCCAATGACTCAACCGCTTAGTTCACATTTGTTCATAAAAAAATTTTATTGATTGAACATTCTTGATGGCAACGCGGTACCAAGTGCCATATACCCAGTCACCGGGACTCACCAAAGAAGTCAATCAAATTTCAGAAAAGGAAAAAAAAATTTTAAACGAAAATTGAAAATTATAAAAAAAAAATTTAAATGAAAAAAATGAAAATGAATTGGCTCAAAAAAAAATTAAAAAAAAATAAGTCTCACTATCCAAGGATAGTGGACTCCACGTTGGGCGCCATTTTGTAATGAGCTGCTCTGCCGAAAGGTCCAGGCTGGCATCTTAATTCTCGTAGCTCATTCGTGAGTTCTTGGACCAGAACTCATTACAAAAAAAAATAAAAAAATTGGCCAGCTTGTTTGTCCTGATGTTTTCGGACATGCGAGAAGTTTCTCTCAACCCTCCCTACCTTGGTTGTCTCCCTCGCCAGGACAACCCCATATCTAGGCTTCTTCTCTTCTCAGGCCATCATCCTTCTCCAATCTCTCAACCTCATCCTTTTATAAATTGACTTACTCCATCTTCATTTTAAGTCTTCATATATTTCAAAATAAAAAAATTACCCTTTTACACATTTTAATTCTTCTGTAAAGTATAATTTTTATTTAGTTCATGTACTTGTATTGCGTTTAGTTTTAATACAATTGATTCTTTAAATTTACATTCATAAAATTACTTAGATTTAAAAAAAATTATCTTTCAACCCAATTTTAATTTTTAATTTTGACTATGGCAACTCTTTTAACTTTTTATTAAAGAAGAAAAAAAAATTTAATTTCCGCGTACAAAAACGTCTTCGACTTTATTAACAAATTTGGGATTGTAATTCCTCTTTTTAACTTTTTTCTTTTGTTGTATTTAAATCAATGGTCCCCCTTCAAACCCCCGTAAAATCGCGCACTTGATCTTTTTTTATATGTATATATAGATAAATAACTAAATATCAATCAGGTTAATTATATTATGATAACCAAACTCACCCCTTAATTCCTGTTGAAGTGGCCACTGCAGCTGGAGTTACGTAGGTATGTGGTGGTGAATACAGTATGTATCGTTTTGGTAATATGTATTATTATGTGCCTTTATGCGCACCACACGACACTGATTGTAATATTTTATTATCTTAACACATGCAAAAAAAAGTTCGCGAATTTAGTTTCTTATTTACAGATACGTTTCGCGCCTTTGAACGTTTAATTTAAATTTCTTTTTTCTTTCACAGAGTGAAATTCTGATTGAACTAATAAAAAGAACTTTTTAGCATTTAATAAAACAAGATTTAAAAAAAAAAGTTTTTTGGTGGTCGACGGTGGGATTCGATCCCGGAACTCCCAATCGAAAAGTTTACGCCCAGACTCTCTGGGCTATTTCACTATATGTTAAATAGCAGATTTTACTGGTTTTCAAAGACAGTGGAATTTCCCACGAGTGTTCAATTTTAACCAATGATACCACTAAAGTCCCGCTTCCTGGGGTATCGGTCGCTCTTGCACTGTGGCCACAATATGGTGGGCGGTAAAATTCACTGCTTTTGATTTTCTAAAAAAGAAAATTATACATGTAAGGAAAACTGCACAATCTTTTTCTTTTGGTTTTATTACCTTCGGTTGTAACCCAAATAAATTTAAAATGCAATTATAGAACAATTTACTTTAATTTAAATATAATTTTTCTTTCAATTGCCTTAGAAAAATGTCTTTAACGCGAAAGATTTACGTCGCGAGATAAAATTTTCTTTTTTTTTTTTTTATGGAAACTACAAAAAAAACTTAAATTCAGACCGCTGCGTCCGTAACGAACACCTTCTTCGCCGCTTAAACTTTATATTTTGGCAAAATGGTTTTGATAATTTGGGTTGCTAAGTGCCATTGGAAATTTTATTAAAAGCTCCTAATTCTTTAAATTCCAGGTTCATTGACATCATTAAGTATGAAATTTTTCACACTCGAGTCAAAGTTCCTAGAATTCCTGTGCATCTAAACCTGTCTCCAAGTTGCAGGAACAAAACTTGCATGAGCTTTATTTACAAACATGGACACATCCCGAGCCCATCTCAACAACAAATCTACTACAATTCATGTTTACAGAATTCTGAACAACATTAAATTGACTAGCACCCAACTTCACATCCATTTAAATGTCAGACTTTAGTCATCTTGTTTTGGTTTGTCATTTCTTTTTCTTTTTTCTAAAACATTTTTTTTTTTTTCTGTATAAATTTTAAAATTCGGTCGTGGTAGATCTAAATGTAATAAAAAAATATAAAATCGGTAACAATTTAGATAAAACAAAAGCCACCTTTTCAAACGCTATAATAGATATTGAAATTTGGTGTAATAACTCTGGAGCTAAGCTTTCCCTAAACAAATGCAAACTCCTACATGTTTGTAGAAAATTGTCATGTCCTAAAATTGACTTAGCTATAAATAATATAAATATAGAAAGCGTTGAAAACCTGGGGGGTCATTCTGTATCTCGATTATCGTCAGACGATATCGTTTGGACGATAGACTTGCTTCACGTAAAATTAAAAATCACTATCGTCTGGACGATATCGTTTTGATACTTTAATTTTTGCTTCACGTAAGCCAATAATCGTCAAATCAATGTCGTCTAAACGATAGCGTTTGCACGATAGCTAAATAGGTATCGTTTCTATTTGATTTTTAAAATGTTTGATAATTTTATCTTTAATTGATAGTTTTAAACGACTGATTGGGAAACCAACTTTCATTTCAATACGCGTTTTTGTTATTATGTATTTAAAAAAATATCATACATATATACAAAATATCTTACATTTTGGAAATTCCTCTATCAAATCAAACCAAACACAAAACTACTTAAATTGGGGAGAGTACGATAACTGAGGCGCCAAGATTTAATAACGGTTTTGTGTAGAGGCGTCAAATGCAAGTATTTTTTACTATGGCTTTCAAAACCGTTATAGTAATGTATTTTAAGTATTGCCGTTGTTTTTTAATATTTATTTTTCCATTCAAGACATTCTTTTCGAAAATCGCCCCTACCTCCTAAACGGGGCAAGGTAGACCCCCCTCCCATAGTAAAAAATACTTGCATTAGACGCCCCTACATAAAACCGTTATTAAATCTTGGCGCCTGAGTTATCGTAATCATGCCCTTAAATTCACATTAAATTTAAAAATTTTTCTCAAAAAAAAATCAATAAAACCGAAACCGCGAATGCACGAAAAATAAGTTAAAACGTATCGAAAATGCGCGAAAATTAAAAAAAAAAATACACAAATTTCATTCACTACTTCATTATTTTGAAACATTTTTAAATTTATTCGAAGAAAAGCGTAAAATTTTTGTTTTTTGACATTATATACAGTTTGAGAGTTTCTGAAAGATACTAAACGCTCTCAAACTACATTTTAAAATAAACGATAGACGACACGATAGACGAGACGATAGTAGTATGTTACGTAAAGCAAATTATTGACGATATCGTTCACGACTATCGTCTGGACGATGATCGTTTTGAAAATTACGGAATGACCCCCCTGGATATTTTAGGACTAAGATTTAATCATAAATATAATTGGAGACCACATTGTGTACATTTGAAATAATAAATAATTAGTTTCTTATCTAATAAAAAACTTAATGTTCATGTTAACACATTATGTACTATTACTAAATCTCTAGTTTTAAGTAAAATAGATTATGGTCTATGTATTTACGGTAAATGTCCAAGCACCACATTAAATCTAACCAGTCCGCCAGGAGAAGCATCAATGCCTACCGCACAACAAGAATTGTCAACATTATGGCGGAAGCTGGCCTCCCCACCTTGGAACAGCGCCAATACGAAAGTTTATTGAAAATCATCGCTAAATGTATCTTCTCCGAAAACTCCATCATTGACAGTGACATCGATAAAATTTTATGAAATTTAAATAAAATAAAATTTTATGAAATTTTTAATGAAAATGAAAAACTGGGGAACTGCTACCATGACTCGAATCTTGTAATACTTATTGAAATCAAAAGTTTTGAATGCAGCTGTCTAGTGCATGAACGACGGATTACAAAAATGTATCAATCGTCTCAGCAAGTCTTATGGTTTGGCAGAGAGGAGCAAAAGCATTTATGAATTTTTTTGCAAAAGTTGATTTTTTAATTACAAAGTCATCTGAAACCCAAACAATTTTGCCCCTCTCTGCCAGACTAAAAGACTTAGAGAGACAAATGGTACATTTTTGTAATCCGTTGTTTATACACGAACAAACTTTATTCAATGTTTTGGATTTCAATGCCTTTTACAAGATTTGAGTCACTGTAGTAACATAAACATTTTTAAAATTTTATGAAATTTTCAATGAAAATGAAAAACTGGTGAACTGCTACCATGACTCGAATCTTGTAATACTTATTGAAATCAAAAGTTTTGAATGCAGCTGTCTAGTGCATGAACGATGGATTACAAAAATGTATCAATCGTCTCTGTAAGTCTTATGGTTTGGCAGAGAGGGGCAAAAGCATTTATGAATTTTTTGCAAAAGTTGATTTTTTAATTACAAAGTCATCTGAAACCCAAACAATTTTGCCCCTCTCTGCCAGACTACAAGACTTACAGAGACAAATGGTACATTTTTGTAATCCGTTGTTTATACACGAACAAACTTCATTCAACGTTTTGGATTTCAATGCCTTTTACAGGATTTGAGTGACTGTAGTAACATAAACATTTTTAAAATTTTATGAAATTTTCAATGAAAATGAAAAACTGGTGAACTGCTACCATGACTCGAATCTTGTAATACTTATTAAAATCAAAAGTTTTGAATGCAGCTGTCTAGTGCATGAACGACGGATTACAAAAATGTATCAATCGTCTCTGTATGTCTTATGGTTTGGCAGAGAGGGGCAAAAGCATTTATGAATTTTTTGCAAAAGTTGATTTTTTAATTACAAAGTCATCTGAAACCCAAACAATTTTGCCCCTCTCTGCCAGACTACAAGACTTACAGAGACAAATGGTACATTTTTGTAATCCATTGTTTATACACGAACAAACTTCATTCAAAGTTTTGGATTTCAATGCCTTTTACAGGATTTGAGTCACTGTAGTAACATAAACATTTTTAAAATTTTATGAAATTTTCAATGAAAATGAAAAACTGGTGAACTGCTACCATGACTCGAATCTTGTTATACTTATTGAAATCAAAAGTTTTGAATGCAGCTGTCTAGTGCATGAACGATGGATTACAAAAATGTATCAATCGTCTCTGTAAGTCTTATGGTTTTGGCAGAGAGGGGCAAAAGCATTTATGAATTTTTTGCAAAAGTTGATTTTTTAATTACAAAGTCATCTGAAACCCAAACAATTTTGCCCCTCTCTGCCAGACTAAAAGACTTAGAGAGACAAATGGTACATTTTTGTAATCCGTTGTTTATACACGAACAAACTTCATTCAATGTTTTGGATTTCAATGCCTTTTACAAGATTTGAGTCACTGTAGTAACATAAACATTTTTAAAATTTTATGAAATTTTCAATGAAAATGAAAAACTGGTGAACTGCTACCATGACTCGAATCTTGTAATACTTATTGAAATCAAAAGTTTTGAATGCAGCTGTCTAGTGCATGAACGACGGATTACAAAAATGTATCAATCGTCTCTGTATGTCTTATGGTTTGGCAGAGAGGGGCAAAAGCATTTATGAATTTTTTGCAAAAGTTGATTTTTTAATTACAAAGTCATCTGAAACCCAAACAATTTTGCCCCTCTCTGCCAGACTACAAGACTTACAGAGACAAATGGTACATTTTTGTAATCCATTGTTTATACACGAACAAACTTCATTCAAAGTTTTGGATTTCAATGCCTTTTACAGGATTTGAGTCACTGTATTAACATAAACATTTTTAAAATTTTATGAAATTTTCAATGAAAATGAAAAACTGGTGAACTGCTACCATGACTCGAATCTTGTTATACTTATTGAAATCAAAAGTTTTGAATGCAGCTGTCTAGTGCATGAACGATGGATTACAAAAATGTATCAATCGTCTCTGTAAGTCTTATGGTTTTGGCAGAGAGGGGCAAAAGCATTTATGAATTTTTTGCAAAAGTTGATTTTTTAATTACAAAGTCATCTGAAACCCAAACAATTTTGCCCCTCTCTGCCAGACTAAAAGACTTAGAGAGACAAATGGTACATTTTTGTAATCCGTTGTTTATACACGAACAAACTTCATTCAATGTTTTGGATTTCAATGCCTTTTACAAGATTTGAGTCACTGTAGTAACATAAACATTTTTAAAATTTTATGAAATTTTCAATGAAAATGAAAAACTGGTGAACTGCTACCATGACTCGAATCTTGTAATACTTATTGAAATCAAAAGTTTTGAATGCAGCTGTCTAGTGCATGAACGATGGATTACAAAAATGTATCAATCGTCTCTGTAAGTCTTATGTTTTGGCAGAGAGGGGCAAAAGCATTTATGAATTTTTTGCAAAAGTTGATTTTTTAATTACAAAGTCATCTGAAACCCAAACAATTTTGCCCCTCTCTGCCAGACTACAAGACTTACAGAGACAAATGCTACATTTTTGTAATCCGTTGTTTATACACGAACAAACTTCATTCTTCATTTTAGTTTATATCAATTCCCGTTTGCAAATTGTTTTATGGGCATAACACCTAGGACAGTTTGTTTAATATTTGAAATAATATGGCCTATACTTCAAGGCTGAACTTAGTTTCGTCAAAGTTGAATTTTTTGTGTTTAGTTTTTCAAAATGGTAAGTGATTTTTGTGTTGTATATTCAAATTTTCGTGGGCTAAGAAAGAATTTCTTTTCTGTGTACGCCCATACTGTGCAATACAGGCCAGCTGTTTTGGCATTAAGTGAAACCCAGGTTGGACAGAATACTGATTTATCAGAATTTTGTTTGTTTGGATATAACTTAGTGCCATTACTTTTTTCCCACCATGGTCTTGTCGTTTATGTTAGGAATGATATTGCTTGCCAGAGCCTTCCCCAACATGGACATTGTTCTAATACGAACTTTAACTTCCTGTGGCTCAAATTCACTGTCCGCAAGCATATCATTACTGTTTTCTTTACAGGAGTCCGAATCTTGACAGCATGTCTACTTGTGATGAGTTAGATGTTTTGTCAGATTCAATTTCCCGAATTGTTTCCCACATTCCTCACACTGAAGTCGTGATTACTGGCGACTTTAATGTACACAATTCAAGTTGGCTCCGCTATTCTGGCCAGACAACACTCGAAGGAAGGTATACTGAGATCTTTGCTGAATATAACCATCTTACCCAGCTCGTCGATGAGCCATCTCGTATACCGGATGTTGATGGGCATTCCGCCCATACTTTTGACTTGTTCCTTACTTCCCATCCTGATAAATATACTATTAAAGTAACTTCTCCATTTGGCACCTCGGACCATTGTGTCATTTCAGCTAATTTCTCGATCTCCAACCATCCAGTTAAAGAAAAATTTCCCACTAGGACCGTTTGGCAATACGAGAAAGCCAACTGGGACGGTATGAATTATTTCTTTCGCAACTTTAACTGGTCATTATGCTTCCTCGATAATGACATTGATGCCAGTGCTGAAATGATTACAGAAGTGATTTTTCTTGGAATGAGAACTTTTGTCCCTCACAGAACAAAATGTATCAAACCAAAAGAAAAGTCTTGGTTTACCAAAGAGTGTAAAGAAGCTATCAGGTTGAAAGAAGTAAGCTACCGATCCTACAAAGCCAACCCAACTGAGGAAACTCCGTTATACACAAAACGAAGTTTTTACATGACCAGAAGTTACGGCAAAAAATTCTGCAATGTCCCACAGGCAGTAAAAACTTCTGGTTATTTGTAAAAAACGTCAAGAACTCAACGTCATCATCAGTTCCAACGCTCATCGTCGACGATAAACCTATTGTCAGCTCTTCAGAGAAGGCGAATATGCTCGCAGCTCATTTTGCTGCAAGTGTGCTACGTTGCCTGCAAGCAACAATGCCCCTCCTGTACTTGAGAACGTTAATTCTTCTATGGGACAGATATTTTTCCGCACTCGTACAGTAGCAAGAGTACTTCAAGATCTTGATATACACAAATCCGCTGGCCCGGATGGTATACCCCCTATTCTTCTGAAGAAGTGTTCTTCATCGCTGGCAAAACCACTCCGTGAGCTTTTTCATCGCTCCTATCGTTCAGGAATCTTTATTAGTAGATGGAAAACAGCATTTGTCCAGCCCGTCCCAAAAAAAGGTGACTCCTCCTCCCCCTCCTCCTACCGACCAATTCTTTCCAAGGCCATGGAAACGCTGATAAATCGTCAGCTCAAGAAATATCTCGAAGATCGGGAGCTTTTAAATGACCGGCAATACGGCTTTCGAGCAATCGTTCCACTGGTGATCTGATGGCATATCTCACCGAACAGTGGAACAAATCTGTGCATCGCTTTGGCGAAAGCAAGATTATTGCGCTTGATATTTCAAAGGCATTTGATAGAGTTTGGCATGAAGCTCTTTTATCGAAAATGCGTGCATTTGGTATCGATGATACTCTTATTCGTTGGATTAGAAGCTATCTTCTGGACCGTTCAATACAAGTTGTATTAGACGGTTTCAAGTCTGATCTCCACAAAATAAATGCTGGTGTTCCCAGGGCTCCGTTCTGTCTCCGACTCTCTTTCTCATTTTTACTTGCGATTATAGGTACTATAAGGCAAGTTATGGATTCGTGCAGAAAAAAAAATTTGAGATAACAATCACACATGACATTACGATGATGGAGAAGTCGAAAAAAGTGGGTCTGGAAATTCCGTCCGTCTGTCTGTCTGTCTGTCTGTTCGCGCATCTGGAGACTGAACGGATGGGCCGATTTGCTTCAAATTTGGTATCTAGGATTTATTTGGCCGTCCCTCGGAACGTATTTTTTATTTTTGCTCTAGGCCCAAAAATAACGGCACCTGCCATACAATCGTGAAGAAAAAAATTGATTTTCTCAAAAACGGCTCTAACGATTTTGACAAAACTTTCAGAATGCTATTTTTGCAAGACAATCTATCTTTTGGTTTGAAATTTTTTTTCAAAATTTGTCTAATAACGGTACCTCTCATAGAACCAGTATTTTCAAATCAAATTTTCTCGTAAACTATACATTCGATTTCAATAAAATTTTGGCCACAGGAAGTCATTCATAATTTTATTAATATGGCATTTCAAAATTTTCAAAAACTTTTTTTTTTGATTTTTTATAATTTTTTCAAAAAAATTTTTGGTTTTCGAAATATGTTGGAAACAGGTACATTGATTTTTTTTAAAATTATTTTTCAAATGTAAACTACAGATTGCCATATAATTACATACTCAAATAAATTTCAAAATATTTTTTGAAAGTTTTTCAAAAATAACCTTTTAAAAAAAAACTGGTCCAACGATTTTCAATATTTTTTTTCCTAGATTGACGTATAGCTTTGAAATTTTATTGCATACTTAGTTTTTCCGAGAAAACTCTTTAACTTATTTAAAAAATAAAAGAATTTTCGAAATTATTTAATTTTTTTTTAATATCCATATATGCAGCCACTACGCAATTGCTTATCATAAGAGCAAGTTCGTGCGACCCAGTCTTGCATTTTATTATAAATGATCTCCTGTCTGTGACTTCTAATCCATTAAATTGTTTTGCTGACGACTCAACCCTAAGCTTTTCATATACGTTTGATAATTCACGGCCTTCGCCTTCGGACGTGTTATTACAACGAAATCGTATGATAAGCTCATTAAACTCCGATTTAAACAGCATTGTGAATTGGGGTACTAGAAATCGTGTGGAGTTTAATGCGTCGAAAACTCAATGCTGTCTTTTGTCGTTGAAACTAAACATACCCCCTATGCCATTATTCATGAATGGTACTTGCATCGAGGAGGCCGAAAAGCTATCAGTACTCGGTATGTGTATCAGTGACAATCTTCGTTGGAATGATCATATACTTGAGATTACCAAGAATGCAGCAAGATGCTTAGGCTTTCTTAATAGATGCAAGAAGTTTTTCACCCCTTCTGATCTGGCTACAATTTACAAAGCGTTAAAATTGATAGGAGAGAGAAACATTTCCGTCACTAGAACATCGTCGAAATGTCTCATGTCTTTCCTTATTTTACCGATTCTTTTACAAAAAATGCTCACTCGAGGTAGCCAGCTGCGTTCCACCCCTTAAACATTTCCCCCGTAATACTCGTCTTGCTAGGAACGCTCATCAGTTTACACTTGAGCCCAATTTCGGACGTACCGTGAAATATAGAGATTCTTTCTTTAGCCGTACAACACATATGCGGAATGGATTGCCTGGCACAATTTTTCCTTGCCATTTTGATCTTCAAACATTCAAGATCAATATTCATCGACACCTCCTTTCCCTTCCTTCCTAACTTCCTATCGCTCGCGTTGTGACTTATCATTAAGAGGGCTATAACAAACCCTTGAGCGAGTGTGCATTATAAAAAAAAAACAAAATCAATGTTTTGGATTTCAATGCCTTTTACAGGATTTGAGTCACTGTAGTAACATAAACATTTTTAAAATTTTATGAAATTTTCAATGAAAATGAAAAACTGGTGAACTGCTACCATGACTCGAATCTCGTAATACTTATTGAAATCAAAAGTTTTGAATGCAGCTGTCTAGTGCATGAACGACGGATTACAAAAATGTATCAATCGTCTCTGTAAGTCGTATGGTTTGGCAGAGAGGGGCAAATGGTACATTTTTGTAATCCGTTGTTTATACACGAACAAACTTCATTAAATGTTTTGGATTTCAATGCCTTTTACAGGATTTGAGTCACTGTAGTAACATAAACATTTTTAAAATTTTATGAAATGTTCAATGAAAATGAAAAACTTGTGAACTGCTACCATGACTCGAATCTTGTAATACTTATTGAAATCAAAAGTTTTGAATGCAGCTGTCTAGTGCATAAAAGACGGATTACAAAAATGTATCAATCGTCTCTGTAAGTCTTATGGTTTGGCAGAGAAAGGCAAAAGCATTTATGAATTTTTTGCAAAAGTTGATTTTTTAATTACAAAGTCATCTGAAACTTAAACAATTTTGCCCCTCTCTGCCAGACTACAAGACTTACAGAGACAAATGGTACATTTTTGTAATCCGTTGTTTATACACGAACAAACTTCATTCTTCATTTTAGTTTATATCAATTCCCGTTTGCAAATTGTTTTATGGGCATAACACCTAGGACAGTTTGTTTAATATTTGAAATAATATAGCCTATACTTCAAGGCTGAACTTAGTTTCGTCAAAGTTGAATTTTTTGTGTAAGTGATTTTTGTGTTGTATATTCAAATTTTCGTGGGCTAAGAAAGAATTTCTTTTCTGTGTACGCCCATAGTGTGCAATACAGGCCAGCTGTTTTGGCATTAAGTGAAACCCAGGTTGGACAGAATACTGATTTATCAGAATTTTGTTTGTTTGGATATAACTTAGTGCCATTACTTTTTTCCCACCATGGTCTTGTCGTTTATGTTAGGAATGATATTGCTTGCCAGAGCCTTCCCCAACATGGGCATTGTTTTAATACGAACTTTAACTTCCTGTGGCTCAAATTCACTGTCCGCAAGCATATCATTCATTACTGTTTTCTTTACAGGAGTCCGAATCTTGACAGCATGTCTACTTGTGATGAGTTAGATGTTTTGTCAGATTCAATTTCCCGAATTGTTTCCCACATTCCTCACATTGAAGTCGTGATTACTGGCGACTTTAATGTACACAATTCAAGTTGGCTCCGCTATTCTGGCCAGACAACACTCGAAGGAAGGTATACTGAGATCTTTGCTGAATATAACCATCTTACCCAGCTTGTCGATGAGCCATCTCGTATACCGGATGTTGATGGGCATTCCGCCCATACTCTTGACTTGTTCCTTACTTCCCATCCTGATAAATATACTATTAAAGTAACTTCTCCATTTGGCACCTCGGACCATTGTGTCATTTCAGCTAATTTCTCGATCTCCAACCATCCAGTTAAAGAAAAAATTCCCACTAGGACCGTTTGGCAATACGAGAAAGCCAACTGGGACGGTATGAATTATTTCTTTCGCAACTTTAACTGGTCATTATGCTTCCTCGATAATGACATTGATGCCAGTGCTGAAATGATTACAGAAGTGATTTTTCTTGGAATGAGAACTTTTGTCCCTCACAGAACAAAATGTATCAAACCAAAAGAAAAGTCTTGGTTTACCAAAGAGTGTAAAGAAGCTATCAGGTTGAAAGAAGTAAGCTTCCGATCCTACAAAGCCAACCCAACTGAGGAAACTCCGTTATACACAAAACGAAGTTTTTACATGACCAGAAGTTACGGCAAAAAATTCTGCAATGTCCCAAAGGCAGTAAAAACTTCTGGTCATTTGTAAAAAACGTCAAGAACTCAACGTCATCATCAGTTCGAACGCTCATCGTCGACGATAAACCTATTGTCAGCTCTTCAGAGAAGGCGAATATGCTCGCAGCTCATTTTGTTGCAAGTGTGCTACGTTGCCTGCAAGCAACAATGCCCCTCCTGTACTTGAGAACGTTAATTCTTCTATGGGACAGATATTTTTCCGCACTCGTACAGTAGCAAGAGTACTTCAAGATCTTGATATATAAACAAATCCGCTGGCCCGGATGGTATACCCCCTATTCTTCTGAAGAAGTGTTCTTCATCGCTGGCAAAACCACTCCGTGAGCTTTTTCATCGCTCCTATCGTTCAGGAATCTTTATTAGTAGATGGAAAACAGCATTTGTCCAGCCCGTCCCAAAAAAAGGTGACTCCTCCTCCCCCTCCTCCTACCGACCAATTCTTTCCAAGGCCATGGAAACGCTGATAAATCGTCAGCTCAAGAAATATCTCGAAGATCGGGAGCTTTTAAATGACCGGCAATACGGCTTTCGCAGCAATCGTTCCACTGGAGATCTGATGGCATATCTCACCGAACAGTGGAACAAATCTGTGCATCGCTTTGGCGAAAGCAAGATTATTGCGCTTGATATTTCAAAGGCATTTGAAAGAGTTTGGCATGAAGCTCTTTTATCGAAAATGCGTGCATTTGGTATCGATGATACTCTTATTCGTTGGATTAGAAGCTATCTTCTGGACCGTTCAATACAAGTTGTATTAGACGGTTTCAAGTCTGATCTCCACAAAATAAATGCTGGTGTGCCCCAGGGCTCCGTTCTGTCTCCGACTCTCTTTCTCATTTTTATAAATGATCTCTTGTCTGTGACTTCTAATCCATTAAATTGTTTTGCTGACGACTCAACCCTCAGCTTTTCATATACGTTTGATAATTCACGGCCTTCGCCTTCGGACGTGTTATTACAACGAAATCGTATGATAAGCTCATTAAACTCCGATTTAAACAGCATTGTGAATTGGGGTACTAGAAATCGTGTGGAGTTTAATGCGTCGAAAACTCAATGCTGTCTTTTGTCGTTGAAACTAAACATACCCCCTATGCCATTATTCATGAACGGTACTTGCATCGAGGAGGCCGAAAAGCTATCAGTACTCGGTATGTGTATCAGTGACAATCTTCGTTGGAATGATCATATACTTGAGATTACCAAGAATGCAGCAAGATGCTTAGGCTTTCTTAATAGATGCAAGAAGTTTTTCACCCCTTCTGATCTGGCTACAATTTACAAAGCGTTAAAATTGATAGGAGAGAGAAACATTATGGAAACATTTCCGTCACTAGAACATCGTCGAAATGTCTCATGTCTTTCCTTATTTTACCGATTCTTTTACAAAAAATGCTCACTCGAGGTAGCCAGCTGCGTTCCACCCCTTAAACATTTCCCCCGTAATACTCGTCTTGCTAGGAACGCTCATCAGTTTACACTTGAGCCCAATTTCGGACGTACCGTGAAATATAGAGATTCTTTCTTTAGCCGTACAACACATATGCGGAATGGATTGCCTGGCACAATTTTTCCTTGCCATTTTGATCTTCAAACATTCAAGATCAATATTCATCGACACCTCCTTTCCCTTCCTTCCTAACTTCCTATCGCTCGCGTTGTGACTTATCATTAAGAGGGCTATAACAAACCCTTGAGCGAGTGTGCATTATAAAAAAAAAACAAAATCAATGTTTTGGATTTCAATGCCTTTTACAGGATTTGAGTCACTGTAGTAACATAAACATTTTTAAAATTTTATGAAATTTTCAATGAAAATGAAAAACTGGTGAACTGCTACCATGACTCGAATCTCGTAATACTTATTGAAATCAAAAGTTTTGAATGCAGCTGTCTAGTGCATGAACGACGGATTACAAAAATGTATCAATCGTCTCTGTAAGTCGTATGGTTTGGCAGAGAGGGGCAAATGGTACATTTTTGTAATCCGTTGTTTATACACGAACAAACTTCATTAAATGTTTTGGATTTCAATGCCTTTTACAGGATTTGAGTCACTGTAGTAACATAAACATTTTTAAAATTTTATGAAATGTTCAATGAAAATGAAAAACTTGTGAACTGCTACCATGACTCGAATCTTGTAATACTTATTGAAATCAAAAGTTTTGAATGCAGCTGTCTAGTGCATAAAAGACGGATTACAAAAATGTATCAATCGTCTCTGTAAGTCTTATGGTTTGGCAGAGAAAGGCAAAAGCATTTATGAATTTTTTGCAAAAGTTGATTTTTTAATTACAAAGTCATCTGAAACCCAAACAATTTTGCCCCTCTCTGCCAGACTACAAGACTTACAGAGACAAATGGTACATTTTTGTAATCCGTTGTTTATACACGAACAAACTTCATTCTTCATTTTAGTTTATATCAATTCCCGTTTGCAAATTGTTTTATGGGCATAACACCTAGGACAGTTTGTTTAATATTTGAAATAATATGGCCTATACTTCAAGGCTGAACTTAGTTTCGTCAAAGTTGAATTTTTTGTGTTTAGTTTTTCAAAATGGTAAGTGATTTTTGTGTTGTATATTCAAATTTTCGTGGGCTAAGAAAGAATTTCTTTTCTGTGTACGCCCATACTGTGCAATACAGGCCAGCTGTTTTGGCATTAAGTGAAACCCAGGTTGGACAGAATACTGATTTATCAGAATTTTGTTTGTTTGGATATAACTTAGTGCCATTACTTTTTTCCCACCATGGTCTTGTCGTTTATGTTAGGAATGATATTGCTTGCCAGAGCCTTCCCCAATATGGGCATTGTTCTAATACGAACTTTAACTTCCTGTGGCTCAAATTCACTGTCCGCAAGCATATCATTCATTACTGTTTTCTTTACAGGAGTCCGAATCTTGACAGCATGTCTACTTGTGATGAGTTAGATGTTTTGTCAGATTCAATTTCCCGAATTGTTTCCCACATTCCTCACACTGAAGTCGTGATTACTGGCGACTTTAATGTACACAATTCAAGTTGGCTCCGCTATTCTGGCCAGACAACACTCGAAGGAAGGTATACTGAGATCTTTGCTGAATATAACCATCTTACCCAGCTTGTCGATGAGCCATCTCGTATACCGGATGTTGATGGGCATTCCGCCCATACTCTTGACTTGTTCCTTACTTCCCATCCTGATAAATATACTATTAAAGTAACTTCTCCATTTGGCACCTCGGACCATTGTGTCATTTCAGCTAATTTCTCGATCTCCAACCATCCAGTTAAAGAAAAAATTCCCACTAGGACCGTTTGGCAATACGAAAAAAGCCAACTGGGACGGTATGAATTATTTCTTTCGCAACTTTAACTGGTCATTATGCTTCCTTGATAATGACATTGATGCCAGTGCTGAAATGATTACAGAAGTGATTTTTCTTGGAATGAGAACTTTTGTCCCTCACAGAACAAAATTTATCAAACCAAAAGAAAAGTCTTGGTTTACCAAAGAGTGTAAAGAAGCTATCAGGTTGAAAGAAGTAAGCTACCGATCCTACAAAGCCAACCCAACTGAGGAAACTCCGTTATACACAAAACGAAGTTTTTACATGACCAGAAGTTACGGCAAAAAATTCTGCAATGTCCCAAAGGCAGTAAAAACTTCTGGTCATTTGTAAAAAACGTCAAGAACTCAACGTCATCATCAGTTCCAACGCTCATCGTCGACGATAAACCTATTGTCAGCTCTTCAGAGAAGGCGAATATGCTCGCAGCTCATTTTGTTGCAAGTGTGCTACGTTGCCTGCAAGCAACAATGCCCCTCCTGTACTTGAGAACGTTAATTCTTCTATGGGACAGATATTTTTCCGCACTCGTACAGTAGCAAGAGTACTTCAAGATCTTGATATACACAAATCCGCTGGCCCGGATGGTATACCCCCTATTCTTCTGAAGAAGTGTTCTTCATCGCTGGCAAAACCACTCCGTGAGCTTTTTCATCGCTCCTATCGTTCAGGAATCTTTATTAGTAGATGGAAAACAGCATTTGTCCAGCCCGTCCCAAAAAAAGGTGACTCCTCCTCCCCCTCCTCCTACCGACCAATTCTTTCCAAGGCCAAGGAAACGCTGATAAATCGTCAGCTCAAGAAATATCTCGAAGATCGGGAGCTTTTAAATGACCGGCAATACGGCTTTCGCAGCAATCGTTCCACTGGAGATCTGATGGCATATCTCACCGAACAGTGGAACAAATCTGTGCATCGCTTTGGCGAAAGCAAGATTATTGCGCTTGATATTTCAAAGGCATTTGAAAGAGTTTGGCATGAAGCTCTTTTATCGAAAATGCGTGCATTTGGTATCGATTATACTCTTATTCGTTGGATTAGAAGCTATCTTCTGGACCGTTCAATACAAGTTGTATTAGACGGTTTCAAGTCTGATCTCCACAAACTAAATTCTGGTGTGCCCCAGGGCTCCGTTCTGTCTCCGACTCTCTTTCTCATTTTTATAAATGATCTCTTGTCTGTGACTTCTAATCCATTAAATTGTTTTGCTGACGAATCAACCCTAAGCTTTGCATATACGTTTGATAATTCACTGCCTTCGCCTTCGGACGTGTTATTACAACGAAATCGTATGATAAGCTCATTAAACTCCGATTTAAACAGCATTGTGAATTGGGGTACTAGAAATCGTGTGGAGTTTAATGCGTCGAAAACTCAATGCCGTCTTTTGTCGTTGAAGCCGAAAAGCTATCAGCACTCGGTATGTGTATCAGTGACAATCTTCGTTGGAATGATCATATACTTGAGATTGCCAAGAATGCTGCAAGATGCTTAGGCTTTCTTAATAGATGCAAGGAGTTTTTAACCCCTTCTGATCTGGCTACAATTTACAAAGCGTTTATACGCCCTAAACTCGAGTATAACTCCCATCTCTGGGCAGGTGCTTCTCAAACTTTTCTCCACCTGCTCGACAGAGTTCAGAAAAAAGCGTTAAAATTGATAGGAGAGAGACATTATGGAAACATTTCCGTCACTCGAACATCGTCGAAATGTCTCATGTCTTTCCTTATTTTACCGATTCTTTTACAAAAAATGCTCACTCAAGGTAGCCAGCTGCGTTCCACCCCTTAAACATTTCCCCCCGTAATACTCGTCTTGCTAGGAACGCTCATCAGTTTACACTTGAGCCCAATTTCGGACGTACCGTGAAATATAGAGATTCTTTCTTTAGCCGTACAACACAAATGCGGAATGGATTGCCTGGCACAATTTTTCCTTCCCATTTTGATCTTCAAACATTATAATAATAATTTTAACTATATGCCTGTAAGACCCAAGGTCTTTTTGAATGCAAACTGCACGGCAATAGTTAGAAGGAATAGAAAGATAGGAAAGATTTTTTGTTGGTACAATGGATTGAGAATTAGGTGATATTTATCTCACGAAAATCCCACGGGTGGCGTCCAGTTGAAGCTGGGGGAATATTGAAAAGTTGCTGCCCAGGCTGGGGCTCGAACCCACAACTCTTAGGTTAGCAACCAAGCACTTCATCCACTGTACCATTGCCACCCGCAAACATTCAAGATCAATATTCATCGACACCTCCTTTCCCTTCCTTCCTAACTTCCTATCGCTCGCGTTGTGACTTATCATTAAGAGGGCTATAACAAACCCTTGAGCGAGTGTGCATTATAAAAAAAAAAACAAAATCAATGTTTTGGATTTCAATGCCTTTTACAGGATTTGAGTCACTGTAGTAACATAAACATTTTTAAAATTTTATGAAATTTTCAATGAAAATGAAAAACTGGTGAACTGCTACCATGACTCGAATCTTGTAATACTTATTGAAATCAAAAGTTTTGAATGCAGCTGTCTAGTGCATGAACGACGGATTACAAAAATGTATCAATCGTCTCTGTAAGTCTTATGGCTTGGCAGAGAGGGGCAAAAGCATTTATGAATTTTTTGCAAAAGTTGATTTTTTAATAACAAAATAACCCAAACAATTTTGCCCCTCTCTGCCAGACTACAAGACTAACAGAGACAAATGGTACATTTTTGTAATCCGTTGTTTATACACGAACAAACTTCATTCAATGTTTTGGATTTCAATGCCTTTTACAGGATTTGAGTCACTGTAGTAACATAAACATTTTTAAAATTTTATGAAATTTTCAATGAAAATGAAAAACTGGCGAACTGCTACCATGACTCGAATCTTGTAATACTTATTGAAATCAAGAGCTTAGAATGCAGCTTTTTATACTAATAAAAAACGAAAATTGTTTGTTTACAAGTAAATGAGCAGGGAAACAAATCCATTTTTGCTGACAGGGAAGGATTTTCTTCCAAGGAGTCAAGTTTTCAGTACAGACTATTTTACGCTGTTTGTGTAGTCAATTAAGTTTAGTGAGGAGCACATAATGCCAACGAATGTGCTTGCCAGATCTTTCCACTGTAAATCTACGCTGGATTGTGTAAGCTTCGGCTCCAGGAGGAGCATTTGATGGGCAGCACCAATTTTTGTAGCCGCACAAACCTTGAGCTTCACTCTTTTAAGTCGAAATGCAAGAGGTTCTTGGCAATGGCTCGTGGAATAAAATTGATTTTTTTGTAAATTTTCGCCAGCACCAAAGGGTTTGTTGTAATGATAACGGAATTTAAATAGAAGAATAAATATTTACAGATTTTTACATTTATATTTGTGTGAACACTTATTTTGTATGTTTCTAAAAATGAAAAACTGAAAATAGCACTTTCACTACAAAATTGAAATAGAAACACTGACAGCTGCCAACAAGAAACAAAATGAAATGTCAAAAAGAGATTTTTGTATTGTATTTTATTGAGTCTTTCAGAAAATTTTATGTGGATTTTTTTTGGGAAAAGGAAATTTGATAAAAAATTTGATCAAATTTGCTGTCCAATAAAACGGCAGATAGCTAATGTCGATTTTTTTTGGGAAAAGGAAATTTGATCAAAAATTTGATCAAATTTGCTGTCCAATAAAACGGCAGATAGCTAAGATAAGTTTTTGTTATTGTGTGTGTGTTTCTTTTGACGTTCTTAATTTGAGGCGTGTTTAACCATACGACAATGTCTAACGAGATTGATTTTTCTGTCATGTTATCTTCGTTGGAATAATCTTTAAGCAATTTTTTTTTAGATTTTCGTGTAATATATTTCGACATTAATATAATAATGTAGTTGCAATTAATTATTTCATAAGTTAAAATGTACTTCAATGTCTTTTTAATGTTTTGTAAGTCGGAAAGTTTTGTTCGCAGTTGAGTCATAATTTAATATTGATTAAATAAAGTTCACCGGCTGAACACACCCAACCAAGCAAATGTCAGATTTTTACACACAAGCACGAAGGAATGCAAACAATTTGTAAACGGAATTTCGATTCGGGTGGACATTATTTAATTTTAGTTCTGCCGCAAAGTAGATAGTTTATTTAAATGGCCTCCCACACCCTTAATAATGTCTACATATATATAAAATAACAACTACCTAGGATTCGTTAAAGGATGCATTAAAATCACTTCGTCATGAACATTGTCAGAGTAATAAACAAAAGTTTACAAATGACTCGTTGTATGGGAGAAGTGTTCCCGGAAAAAATGAAAAGCCATCGAATAGAAAGCTATAAAAAACTATACCTAACAAATCTTTAGTGAATTCGACACAACCGTTGCCAACTTATGGAACAGCTATGTTATGAAGTAGGAATAAAATCCGGGCTCAATCACTGCATCCTTTTCAAAGCGATTCAATTCATTATACACTCTGTTCATTTTAATTTTGCAAGTTCATAGTTCATACCTATTTATTTTTAAATTGTCAATTAATTTTCACTTCAACCGTTTGTATTTATTTGTTATTATTTTAAAACTTTGATCACTTATCTAAAAAGAATTCTTTTTCCACAATGAAATTCACAGAATGCTAAAAAAATAAACAACACAATTTGACGTTTGAGAAATGTCAAATTATTGTAGTGTGCGTGCAAATGTGTGTTAAATCTCAATTTAAAATGAGATTTCATTTGGGAGGTATGATTTGATCAAACACCACAAAAAGATATGATCATTGCCCAAAAGAAAAACACTTTTTGATGTTTGATCATATTTCACACGGAAAAGATTTGATCAAGCGACCCAAAAAAAAATCACATAAGATAAGTTTTTGTTATTGCGTGTGTGTTTCTTTTGACGTTCTTAATTTGAGGCGTGTTTAACCGTACGACAATGTCTAACGAGATTGATTTTTCTGTCATGTTATCTTCGTTGGAATAATCTTTAAGCAATTTTTTTTTAGATTTTCGTGTAATATATTTCGACATTAATATAATAATGTAGCTGCAATTAATTATTTCATAAGTTAAAATGTACTTCAATGTCTTTTTAATGTTTTGTAAGTCGGAAAGTTTTGTTCGCAGTTGAGTCATAATTTAATATTGATTAAATAAAGTTCACCGGCTGAACACACCCAACCAAGCAAATGTCAGATTTTTACACACAAGAACGAGGGAATGCAAACAATTTGTAAACGGAATTTCGATTCGGGTGGACATTATTTAATTTTAGTTCTGCCGCAAAGTAGATAGTTTATTTAAATGGCCTCCCACACCCTTAAATATGTCTACATATATATAAAATAACAACTACCTAGGATTCGTTAAAGGATGCATTAAAATCACTTCGTCATGAACATTGTCAGAGTAATAAACAAAAGTTTACAAATGACTCGTTGTATGGGAGAAGTGTTCCCGGAAAAAATGAAAAGCCATCGAATAGAAAGCTATAAAAAACTATACCTAACAAATCTTTAGTGAATTCGACACAACCGTTGCCAACTTATGGAACAGCTATGTTATGAAGTAGGAATAAAATCCGGGCTCAATCACTGCATCCTTTTCAAAGCGATTCAATTCATTATACACTCTGTTCATTTTAATTTTGCAAGTTCATAGTTCATACCTATTTATTTTTAAATTGTCAATTAATTTTCACTTCAACCGTTTGTATTTATTTGTTATTATTTTAAAACTTTGATCACTTATCTAAAAAGAATTCTTTTTCCACAATGAAATTCACAGAATGCTAAAAAAATAAGCAACAAAATTTGACGTTTGAGAAATGTCAAATTATTGTAGTGTGCGTGCAAATGTGTGTTAAATCTCAATTTAAAATGAGATTTCATTTGGGAGGTATGATTTGATCAAACACCACAAAAAGATATGATCATTGCCCAAAAGAAAAACACTTTTTGATGTTTGATCATATTTCACACGAAAAAGATTTGATCAAGCGACCCAAAAAAAAATCACATTACAGAGTGTAGATATACTTATACAATTTGTCAATTATATTTAGAAAACGCGCGGCTGTAATGTATGGCCTGCACTGGAATTATTATTATGTTTGCCTCATGGCTGTCAATTAATAGTTTTGTCTGCTCTTGCTCATGGAGCTATATACTGTTGCGCGTAACGTGTTGTTACTTTTAGATATATACATATATACAAATAAATACTTAATCTAACCTACAATAAACCTACAATAAAGAACCAGAAAATATACACTATATAGACTATATAGATTTGTTTCGTTTAAGTGAAAATTTTTAGAGCGAGTACGCTCTATATCTTATTGTATGGAAAATGAAATTACATTGAAAGTACATGAAATAAAAAATTATTAAATGAACAGAGTATTTTTAGAGCAGGAACAATCTATTGAGTTACGAAAATTGAATAAATCACATTTGTACCATGAAATTACGAATTACGTTCACATAAAATCTTTTCTTTTTTAGCCGATTACTTTACTATATTAATTAACAATCACTGGTTAGATTAAAAAGAAAATTTGCAAAGGATTTATATGAGAATAGAATATCTTAAGAACCAAGTTGCTGCATACTGACGTTGCTGCTGTTTGCGGTTGTGGTGCTTGTTGCTTTCACACCAATGTTGAGTGTAGTGCCTTTTTTACAGTTGATGGGCTTTGGTTAAAACTCCAGACAATATGTTCCTTGTAGAATTCTGTAGCCGATTAAAGATGATTTACAGTTGCTACTACAGAATTCGTTGTTCGCATTCGCCTAGTTTGCGATGGATGTTAAATTCGAAAGCTTACCGCTCAGCCTGTTACTTTAACTGTACACTCTCCCCAAAGCTACAGTTAATAACCGTGAAGTGACTTCTAGCGGTGCTGAAGGTTGCGGGACTTTCGGATGACGAGTTGCTGGTCACTGTTTGAGTCCTGGTTGCCCCTCGGTAGACCGATGAATTTTGCAAAATCAAATCCACTCCGTTACTGTTTTAGTCACGATTAAAAAAAGGTGATTTGCAGCTGCTGCTACAGAATACGTTGTTCGACCTCGCCACCAAGATTGCGGTGGATGTTAAATCCGAAAGCTTACCGCTCAGCCTGTTACTTTAACTGTACGCTCTCCCCAAAGCTACAGTTAATAACCGTGAAGTGACTTCTAGCGGTGCTGAAGGTTGCGGGACTTTCGGATGACGGGTTGCTGGGCACTATTTGTGCCCTGGTTGTTTTCGGTAGACCAAAGAATTTTTTAAATTAAATCCACTCTGTTACTTTTTTATACACGATAAAAAATGAAAATAGTTGCCAATAAAACTTTTACTTTTTTGCTCTAGATTAATGGACGGCAGTGCTTGGCACAGCACAACCGTCCTCTATCACGACCTCCACATTTCTCCTGTCAAAAAGAGAAAACTCACCTCATCGTTTCTTATTGTTGTTTCACACGGACAATGAATACAATGTAAAAGAGACCGCGAAAATTGAAGCAGTGAAGGATGGAACGTAGGAAAGATGGGACTCTATCCCCCCTATCATGGTATCCGTTCCGAGAATCCTCTGATCGTAGTTGTTCCGATTTTCGGGATTTTCTTGTTCATGGTATCCGAATCGGAACGAGAATGAAAACGTGTACCATCGCGAAGTAATTGACATAAATCATAAGACTCAAATGACAAATCTTTTTCAAAGTGAATGTTTGTGTTATTTTACAGCTCATTAAATTCAATCTCATTTAAAGTTTAAAAAATATATATATACAGCGCAGTGCTATTTTAAGACACAAAGGTATGAAGAGAAAGAAGTAAAGAAAAAAGAAAATCCTTAAGAAATACACCAACGATCGGCTGGTGAAGTTCCTGGCAATGTCTGGCTTGGCCTTTACCATTTCAACCAGCCGTTTGTATTGCTTTTGATGTCTTTTTTTTTTATAAACAAAACATACATATGTATATAAATATAACTAAGATAAATGAATGTTAAATTCAACTATATATGTATATGTCTAAACGACATATTCACAAACATTTTTTGTTTATTTTGCTTTATCTTTAATGTTCTCCGACAAACTACCGTATGCAAATGTCTTCCGGAGAAAATTCGGAGCAACACAAACCTATGAGACGCCATTCATCGCAAGAATTCTGTGTGCGTCGCTTTGATTTTGACACTTAAGCGTGAGGCATCGCACGAATTCGCGACGCGTTGATTTAATTTTGGCAATTTCAATGCATACTCCATTTTGTTTCGGAAGGATCTCTGATAAGTCAATCGGAACGGTTACCATGATACAAAATTTGTACAATTCGTTCGAATCTGAGGAGATTTCTCTCCGATCGGTTACCATGATAGAGGGGTATATCAAAGAGGATATTTATATAGAGTCCAATCTTTCCTAGGTTCCATCCTCCACTGCTAAATTTTCGTGGTCTTTTGTATTGTATTCATTGTAATTCATTTTCTTTTTCCGAGTCGGAAAAAGAAGGGGAAACAAAAATAAAAATTCAGAATAACATTTTTTAAAGAAGGGCTGCACTAGAGGGCGATTAATCTCAATGGAAAAGTGATCGATGTTTGTTTTTTAGATTACTTTGTTTTTAGATTACTATTTCACAGCTCATCTTTTTCAAAATTAAGGATGAATTTTTAAAATTGAATGAATAAAACTTTTATTCTCGAAATTTAATAATGGCGGGCTTTTATGAATAGACCGCACGCCGTTGCACTTACAGTTTGAAGTTGCAGCTGCAGCGCAGAAAGTAGCTGAAGTACAAGTCGACCCGATTCCAACTTCATGAACGTGTTGCGCTGCAAAACAACAACTAACAAACGAAATGGCATAAACCATTTTTGTTTGAGTTCAGTGCTACATTCGTTTACGCTTACATGTAAACCGGCAACAGGTTATAGTTTATGAGTAGTAATGCAGTTTTATTTTCATTTTGTGGTGGGAGTCTCCAAGTTGCGTGGTTAATGTGAGAAAAAAAAGAGGTTATGTTAATTAAAACTTAAATCAATTTATTTTGTATTTATTATAAAACTTATATCACAACTTATATTATATTTTACGTGCTAAGCGTTTCGGAAATTAAATTTCCATCTTCTGGCACTACTAATTACCTAAAATTAATCAAGAATCTATCGCTAAGAAAAAACATACAACATAATAGCGCAAAAGTTTAATAGATTCTTGATTAATTTTGGAACTAATCCAGAAGATGGGAATTTAATTTCCGAAACGCTTAGCACATAAAATATAATATAAATTGTGATATAAGTTTTGTAATAAATAAATCTTAAATTTATTTAAGTTTTAATTAACATAATCTCTTTTATTTCTCACAGTCATATTTTTGTTTGTCTACAGTCCGTTGTTAGGTTTTTCTGATAAATGTTCAGTAATCTCAAACACAATTTTTTGATTTCTCTTGTTAATATAGTGTGTCACCAAAAATATAATACGTGATTAAAAAAAAACAAAAAAAATATTATCTCGAAATAATGTAATGCAATACTTCGAAGTGTTATCTCAACTTAATAATTCCAGTGTGTACAATCTTGGTGGGGAAATTGGTGTGGTAGGAGGTGTGATTCGGGTTTCTGTTTATGTATGCGTTTTTTACGCACACATGTTTAACAAAAAGAAACATTTGACAGCTGTAGCTTGTAGGCAAAATCAAAACAAGGCACAAGATGGGACTCTTTAAATATATCCTCTTTGATAATGTTTACTTTTTGGTTTGCATTGGAGACGACAGTACAGAGAAACATTTGGAAAAAAATAATTCGGGCATTGAGTGTTTTTGAAGAAAAGAAAATAAATACAAATACATAATTTAAATGAAACGAGTGCCCATTGTTATTTTTATAAGTTTCCATTCATTTTTAACTATGTTATTCCATTCATACTTCATTTCATTTGAACTTTTAAAGACATTGGGCCCTATTCATAGATGTTTACTAAAGTTGTGATTTACTAACCTACAGGTTAAGATAAACACAGCTGCTATTCATAAACAATTTTCTACCTGTGTTTAGCTAGTAATAGCTTAATGCAAAAATCTACTACAATTATACTTCAAATTATGATATTGATAAAGGATGATACAACTACTAGAGATAACGCCTTCCTAGTTTCATTTTTGATTTGTTCTGCGCATCTCGTCATAAGAACCCTTGCCTTCTCGTTTTCGCCTTCACGTTTAACTTTTGTTTCGCTCTACTCTATGCGCTCTACGTCATAAGAACCCCGTAAGAACACGGGGAGTTTGACAATATTTTGACGTTTTGTTTGGCACCATGCGCAATGCCATTACTTTATTATGTGGATTTTTTTTGGGAAAAGGAAATTTGATCAAAAATTTGATCAAATTTGCTGTCCAATAAAACGGCAGATAGCTAAGATAAGTTTTTGTTATTGTGTGTGTGTTTCTTTTGACGTTCTTAATTTGAGGCGTGTTTAACCATACGACAATGTCTAACGAGATTGATTTTTCTGTCATGTTATCTTCGTTGGAATAATCTTTAAACAATTTTTTTTAGATTTTCGTGTAATATATTTCGACATTAATATAATAATGTAGCTGCAATTAATTATTTCATAAGTTAAAATGTACTTCAATGTCTTTTTAATGTTTTGTAAGTCGGAAAGTTTTGTTCGCAGTTGAGTCATAATTTAATATTGATTAAATAAAGTTCACCGGCTGAACACACCCAACCAAGCAAATGTCAGATTTTTACACACAAGCACGAGGGAATGCAAACAATTTGTAAACGGAATTTCGATTCGGGTGGACATTATTTAATTTTAGTTCTGCCGCAAAGTAGATAGTTTATTTAAATGGCCTCCCACACCCTTAAATATGTCTACATATATATAAAATAACAACTACCTAGGATTCGTTAAAGGATGCATTAAAATCACTTCGTCATGAACATTGTCAGAGTAATAAACAAATAAACAAAAGTTTACAAATGACTCGTTGTATGGGAGAAGTGTTCCCGGAAAAAATGAAAAGCCATCGAATAGAAAGCTATAAAAAACTATACCTAACAAATCTTTAGTGAATTCGACACAACCGTTGCCAACTTATGGAACAGCTTTGTTATGAAGTAGGAATAAAATCCGGGCTCAATCACTGCATCCTTTTCAAAGCGATTTAATTCATTATACACTCTGTTCAATTTAATTTTGCAAGTTCATAGTTCATACCTATTTATTTTTAAATTGTCAATTAATTTTCACTTCAACCGTTTGTATTTATTTGTTATTATTTTAAAACTTTGATCACTTATCTAAAAAGAATTATTTTTCCACAATGAAATTCACAGAATGCTAAAAAAATAAACAACAAAATTTGACGTTTGAGAAATGTCAAATTATTGTAGTGTGCGTGCAAATGTGTGTTAAATCTCAATTTAAAATGAGATTTCATTTGGGAGGTGTGATTTGATCAAACACCACAAAAAGATATGATCATTGCCCAAAAGAAAAACACTTTTTGATGTTTGATCATATTTCATACGAAAAAGATTTGATCAAGCGACCCAAAAAAAAATCACATTAGTTGTATCATGTTGATAAAGAATCGCTTCCCGATCGATCAGCGAAACCAAGCATCACTGCGCGTGGTTAGTGGTAAGATGGAGGACCGTACAACAATAAACCACGGAGCTGTTTACTGTTGACATGTTGTTCTCTCTTCTGTTCTGTCTGTCTCTCTTTGTCTTGTGTTTGTCTAGGCTCTGGGCCTTTGGCCCTTGTCACCCGTGCCTGACAAAAAATAAATAAGAAATCGTTCATTTAATTTTAGATAAATCAGTTAAGATATCAAAATATTATAGATGATAAAAAACGACTACAAAATGAAGTTCCTGGCTTGTGAATGGGAATTGAACAAAGTGTGGAAGCTGTTATACCAGTTTTTTGCAATCACAGAAATTAGCAGATTTATGATAAATGATGCTGTTTCTTTTTCGATGTCGATATCGTTGAAAAAAATCTTAATCATTTAACTCGAGTCTATTGAACTCTGCCTTATAAATTTTCTTTTGTCTGGCTGGTGGCACAATTTCATACAACAAATCTATTTCTTCCAGAATTAAAAAATCTCCTTCAGTTTCCACGTCTATTGGCATTTCAAAATAGTATTTTCAAAATTTCCAAGGTATTTTTGTTTGTATGGAGTTGCTACTGGCAGATAAAAGTACCTACCTATACGTTTTTCAATTATTGTATGACAGTAGTAGTTTAAAAGTAACTTAAACACTACATCAGCCACTTTTAAAGGTAAACCCCAGGTTAGTCCTAATCCTAGGTCTAAATACGTTTATGAATAGCTTAAACTCCAGGTTTGGTTGATCACAACTTAGCAGCAGTTTAAGATACGTCTATGAATACAGCCCATTGTCTTAATACATTTGTGACCATCAATTTTTTTGCATAAAGAATAAAAGAATATGACAACAAATTTTATTTATATTTTGTTTTGGACGACAGAAGTTGTTTTCGATACTCCAACTCGTTTGCTTTTATTACATTTTTGTTTATACCCTATACCATAGAATGGGTATATTGTATTTGGTGTGGAGTTTATAACATAGAGAAATAATACCGTTAGGTATAGAAAAGTATATATATTCTGACTCAGAATCAAAAGCCTAGTCGATTTAGCCACGTCCGTCCGTATGTATACTCTCTAGAGGTCGCAATTTTTGAGCTAGAAAGATGAAATTTGGTATATATAATCTTTGGTTCAAGAGTAAGGCTAAGTTCTTGAACCGGTGAAATCCCACAAACACGACCACAATCGCCATTTTTGTTGAACAACCTCAATTTGGTAAAAATAAATTTTTGTACAGTTACGATAAAAGCATAACGCTAAAATTTTGCACGCGAAAGGTAAACCTTCTTCCAATTAAATAAAAAAAATTCAGTTTGGGCTTGGCTGGCGCCCATTTTTCATACAAAAGCATAAATATTGTTTTCGTAAAAAACGAATTGTTATATTAATGCGAAAAACATTAAATTTTGTGGATATTACTTGAACATAAACATCTTGTGTATGAAATCAAAAAAATTGATTTTGGGCGTGGCTGACGCCCACTTTTCACTAAAAACATAAAAAATTGTTTTTGCAAATAAACGGTATTTATAATGATTCCGCAAACCAAAATCTTGCGTCTCTAGTAGAAACTAAAAACTGTGTATGAAAAGAAATTTTTGAATTTCGGGCGTGGCTTACGCCCACTTTTCATAAAAGAACGAAAAACGTAGTTTTAAAAATTTAAGGTGCTACCAATATTCAATTTTATTTAAACCTTTTTCCCTTCCGTTCGTTATATGAAAAATATATCTACATTTTCTTGTGTACATTTTTTCAATACGCCCACTTTTAAAGGCGTGATTTTGATAAAATACCTTTGTTCAGGTAAGATCGTTTAAAAACTACTCGATTTTTAAGTTTAAGTTTATTTATTTAGTTTAGTTTAAACTATTTACATTTTCAATAATTTATATTTAATATAATTGATTTTTTTGTTAAGTAATAATTATTATAAATATACTAATACTGTGATTTAACAAATTCGATAACATTTTTTTTATAAGTGTTTAAGTTAGTTTCATTTTTAGTTTGAGTGTTTAAGCTGTTGAACAATTTGAATCCTTTATATATAAGCGAATTTTGCGTATTTGCGTTAAGAAAATTAGGAAGTCTAAGGTCGTTTCTGTTTCTTAGAGTATATGGTTGCAAGTCTCTTATAAATTTTATGTAATCAAATAAGTAATTTGGCATAAGATTGTTTACAATTTTGAATACAAATACTAAAACATTCATAACGATTCTTTGTTTGACAGATAGCCACTTCAATGAGTTCAACATAAAACGAATTGACACATATCTATTGCACTTTAAAATACATCGCATTGCTTTGTTTTGTAATCTTTGCAGTCTTAACATCATACTCTCATTACATAAAAACAAAATGGTGGAACAATACTCAAAATGGGGTTTTACAATGACATTATATATATTTATTGCACTTATTGTTGAAACTTGATTCCTTATTCTTTTCATAAAACCTATTTTTTTAGCTATTTTTTTACATATATACTCAACATGATTATTAAATGATAATTTTTGATCTAAAACTACGCCTAAATACTTTATTTGGGTTATTTTTTCAATGGAAGCCCCACCAATCTTGATTTTGTTGTTGTCATCTTTTTTCTCATTCAGCACCATCAGTTTCGTTTTGTCAATATTCAACTTCAATTTATTCTGCATAAGCCACTGATTTAAGGAGTCTAGGTCTTCTTGTAATTTTACTTTACTGTCCATATCATTATCACTGGAGATATATACAACTGCATCATCCGCGAATAAAGCTATTTTACTGTATTTTACCACACTTTTAATGTCATTTATATAAATAGTGAACAAAAGAGTCCCTAAAACAGACCCTTGAGGGACACCGTACTCAACTTCAATTGTTTCTGACACTTCTCCATTTACTTTAACTCTTTGTTTTCGATTGCTTAAGTAAGATTCAAACCATAACAGTTCTCCGTTTTTAACGCCATATTTCTTCATTTTCATTAGCAAAATATCTCTACTTAGAGTCTCAAATGCTCGTTTAAGTCTAGGAAAACACAATAAACACTTCTTTTTTTAGCTATTTCTTCTTTCCACGATGTAACAACAATATTGATTGCAGTCTCACACGAGTAGACCTTGCGAAAGCCCGATTGTAGATCCATTATTAAGTTGTTGTCTTCGAAATAGTGATAAAGTTGTTTAAAAACAACTTTTTCAAAAATCTTCTCACACAATGGCATAGCATTTACGGGTCTATACTCTTCACATTTCACCGTATTAACAATTTTTTCTATTGGAGTAACTAATGACTCTTTCCAGGATTCAGGAAACTTGCTTGTAGATAGAGAACCGTTTATTATTTTACATAAAATTGGACCGAAAATTTCGAATTGATCTAAGTATATACTAGGGCTCATAAACTGAAAATCGCGTTTGTTTTTTATGTCTTTAATATATTGTTTTAAATCATGTAACGAAACATTATTAAACTTGAACACACTTTCGACTTCTTGAACATGGTTCTCAAAAGGAGTCAACGGGATTGTATTTATTATTTCGACAATACTTCGAACAAAAAAACTGTTGAAGTTATTTGCAATTTTTTTATTTTCTTTACACATTTCCATACCAAACAAAACATTTTTTATTTCACTTTTTTCTTTTTTCAATACATAACTTTTTAAGTTTCTCCACATAGATTTTTGGTCCATTGAATTAGATATTTTTGACATTACGTATTCATTTTTCCGTTTAAGTATTTCTCTTTTATAGGTATTTCGAATGGTAGTATAAGTGTTCCAATCTTCTTCCGAACCACTAAGTACTGCTCTTGAATATTTTAAAATTTTTTGGTTCTTGAGATTATTTAAATAATTGTTGAACCACTCATTTCCACTAGATCGTACTATTTTATTTGTAACAAATACAGAAACACTTTCATTTGTTTTAGTTAAAAAATTGTCGGCTAATAAGTTTATATCATACGTGTTTCCTAAGTTTATAAAATTAGTTTCTAATACTTGACCAAACGAAAATTTCCTGTATTTGAAATAGGGAAATACTTTATTAATTTTTTTAATTTTTTCACAATTTATATCAATAACAATCGTTTCATGATCGCTTATTTTTAGGTCTTTAACACATTTTGCTTTCACCAACGTGCTGTTTGTTACAACATAATCGATCAACGTGCTTGAATCCCGCGTAATTCTTGTTGGCTCATCTATGATTTGCATACATGCATTGTCTTCTATAATTTTTTCAACATCTTTTTTATAGTAATTAGTTATCGAAAGCCAATCAATATTAAAATCACCGACTACTACAATATCTTTATTCAAATCATACAGTTCATCCATCAGTCTAGTAAATTCATCACAAAAATCTCTAATGCTTGAACTTGGAGATCTATATAAACCAACAATAACACATGAATAGTTTGAAAAATAAAAAGTGCTTACCGACCACCACAGCTCAATGTTTTTGACAAATTTTTTAATATTTGAAGCTCTTAGATAACTTCGAATATATAGTAATACACCACCTGTATGTGCTGATTCTGTGTCACACCTGTCAACCAAAGTAAAGTCATCGAGATTTAATTCACTATTTTGAACTTCTTTAGTCACATGCGTTTCAGTTAACACTAAGGCTTGAAAATCATTTGTACTTATGATCATCTGTAATTCTGCAAGATTATTTAAAAAACCACATATATTAAGATAGCAGACCCGCGCGGATTTTGATTGCTAGAAACAAGTTCTGTTTTTTTGAATTTCAATTTTCTTTTTATACACTTCGCATTCATAACTTCTACAATCATGGTTTGTGTTTAGGCTTAATCCCAATCTCGAGTTTGATAGAACACAATTATTACATTTAAGGGACACACTGTTACAGCTCTTTGCATCATGGCTATCACCACATTTTGCACACACTATTTCGTTTCTACAGTCCTTTGCTTTGTGGTTATATCCCCAACATTTATAACATCGTTTGACCGAAATACAATCGTATACCATACATCTGTCCCAACTGACGTTAATGCGTTTTCTTTCAATAACATTTCTATACCCTTCGGTTTCGATTGCAATTATCGCACTATAACTTTGTTTTGATTCTTTTTCAACACAGTACATTTTTAAACACTTAATGTCACAGTTAATATTATTTTGATTTTTAATAGCCGACAAAAGTTCATCTTCACTTAGCTTTTCATTTATTCCACATATTCTTATACATGGATTTTGCAAACTCGGTACCGAAACTTCGTATTCACTTCCTAGTTTTTCTTTAACTTCTTTTTCTATTATTTTCCGCGAACTGTCATCGTCACAGTTGATGAGGATAGCCCCATCTTTTTTATTAACAACCTTATTTACTCTTACTGCGAGCGATGACGGATCAATTTTTTCCTTTATATCTTCTTTTGTTTTTTTATTCTCTTGAGGTTTTTTTGGTTTTATCATTACAGGTTGATCTCTTCTTACAGATTCTGCATATGACATCTTTTGTTCACTGTTACACACTTTTCTTACCTCACTTAGTACTGTCTCTTTTTGTTCACTTAATTTGTTTACGTTACATAATATTTTTTCAATGTTTGCATTCTGATTCTCTAAATGTTGCTTGTTCTCTTGTATGGCATTTGCTAATTCTCCAACTTTATTAAACATAGTGTTTATATAGTCTCTACACACACTGCACATAAAGAGAACCGATGGTTTTTCATTTATCATTTTTGCATCATATTCGGTTAGTTTAGCGCACTTGATGTGAAAAAAAGTTCCACAGATTCCGTTGCATGCTAGGTAAGTTCCCCCTTTCAGGGACCCGTCGCACTCTTTGCACCGTCCACTCATCTCGATGTGATTGTGTAGGTGACATACACTGCTCTCAATGATATGATCTCAATTCACTTTTTTCTTTCACTCAATAACGGATACTTATATTGTCGATCGATATTAATTTCTTGTTTATTTTATTAATTTCTACACAATTTTTATTATGTTAAGATTATTACATTAAGCACGTTAACAACAAACGCATTAAAAGTAATAAACTGAACTTCCATAAATAAATAGTGTCACTTAAACCAAGATTAAATCAATTATTTGTAAGCTCTTCTAATACACGTCCGTACACTCTTAGAATCACTCACTTCTTTACTTCAAATCGATTCAGCTGTAGTTTTACACATATGCCTAAATACTGGCTAATGATCAAAGCTTAGTTAGTGCTTTAAATTTTTCTCAACATTTTTTAGGGCACGCCCACTTTTAAGGGGCGTTTCCATCAAAAGTCGTAATATGCATTAATTGTTTAATGTTTGTCGCAGTTTTGAAGTAAGAAGATGAACACTTCTGTTTGTATACCTTGGTTACGTAGCAGTGTAGTTCAAAAATTGTTAAAAACACCCATAATCGCTATTTCAATCAATATCTAATTTCTAAAAATTTTTGTTTTGTCTTGTTTTGTTCAAATCGATCTGCAAGCTTAAAATTGAATAATGAGCTCATATAGTGATTACCCTGGCAATAAAAAGTCTCAGCTATAGGCGTGGCACACGCCTTTTTTTTATTGTACAAGCAGTTATTGTACATCGGCCAAACAAAATTTATTTTATTGAATTTTTTCCTGCCTGCTAAAGAATTTTTTTTCTAAAACTGGAACAGCGGCTGCCTGCGAAGGAGGCGAACGCATATGCATATACATAAACAAAAATTTGGGGAATAGGGTATCCAACAGTTCGTTGCAAACGTACTGTAGCTCTCGCTTATGTTTTCAAGTTTGTTTTCGCTGAGCGGGACGAGTTCGCTCTCTCTCTCTCTCTATTTCTCTCACAAGTGAGTCCGTGGGAATTCTAATTTACTACTAAATGGAGCCGACAAACGTCGTTTTACGGCTCCGTATTTGGATCCGTATGCGGAGTCTAGTATGTGAATTTGACTCTGCGCGTGGATCGAATTCGGATCCATTTGCTTGAAGGGAAAACACTTTTTGATGTCAGATCATATTTCACACCAAAAAAATATGATCTGACGACCCAAAACAAAAAAATCACATGACACATCGCCAATCTTTAGGAATATGCAATATCAATTAAGAGGTTCCAATATTTGTGCATATGGAAGTGTATGTTGCATGTTCACGTGTAGGCTTAATAATTTTGACCAGTTGAAAAACAAAAATATTGTATCAAAAAGCCTTTGAACAAATGTATTAAAGTTTAAACACGATATAAAATCAATAATTCTTTTATAGCCCAGTCATTTTAGGCATTTTAAACCCCAATCTGCGGAAAAATTCCAATCAAGCTGAATTTTGGTACACACCTTTATTACGGCGTTGTTATGAAGATGTGAAAAATCGACATTGATATCGTTTTTCGCAAATATCTCGGTTTCTATAGCTCCAATGATTTTAACATGTATGACAAAATTGTAGAGCATAAAATTTGCTACAATTTCGTTAGTACAATTAATTTTGTATGTCGATTAGTTACCGAGATATGGCCCTTCGAAAAACAGGTCATTTTTCAAAATTCGCCAAAAAATGAAGAATTCCACCTTATTTCTTCGGATATACCCGAGAAATCATGAAATATTGCTGTTTTTATGGCTTCTTGTTAAAATCACCAACTTTTTACACCCCCCAACGATCCCCGCTTGCCCACCAGGTACCAGGCCATGCCCATTACTATTGTCATTCCGCCGTAATTTTTATATATTACTTTGTTCTTAGTATACAGTGGGCAGGTAGAAAAAGGTCGGAAGTTAATCAAACTTTGAGATATTGTTCAGGAATATTGAATTAACATTTGACGAAGTTTTGGACCTCACCGGCCCTGTTGAAAAAGAGGAGGAGGGGAAACTGCAAACTTTTCGAGTTCGCTCCGGTTTTCGCTCTATAACCTTTTTTGCTTACGTTCTACCCTCCTTTTCAAATTCCATTTCTTGGTAACGAATTGACATACAACAATTTTCACCCTATTTGTATTGTAGGAAATTGAATGCTTTACAAAAAAGGTCTTGTATACTTTTGCCGTATTAAGTAAGGAAAAAAAGTTATTGAGGGAAAACCGGAGCAAAGTCGAACATTTTGCAATTCCCCCCTTTTCCTCTTTTTCCGTATCACGGTAACGAAATGACAAACAACTATTTTTGTACCAACAATATTTTAGTAAATTTAACGCTCTAAAAAATAGTCTTTTGCCGTAGAACGTAAGCAACAAAAGTTATAGAGCGAAAACCGGAGCGAACTCGAAAAGTTTGCAGTTTCCCCTCCTCCTCTTTTTCAACAGGGCCGGTGAGGTCCAAAACTTCGTCAAATGTTAATTCAATATTCCTGAACAATATTTCAAAGTTTGATTAACTTCCGACCTTTTTCTACCTGCCCACTGTATACTAAGAACAAAGTAATATATAAAAATTACGGCGGAATGACAATAGTAATGGGCATGGCCTGGTACCTGGTGGGCAAGCGGGGATCGTTGGGGGGTGTAAAAAGTTGGTGATTTTAACAAGAAGCCATAAAAACAGCAATATTTCATGATTTCTCGGGTATATCCGAAGAAATAAGGTGGAATTCTTCATTTTTTGGCATTTTTTGGCGAATTTTGAAAAATGACCTGTTTTTGGAAGTGCCATATCTCGGTAACTAATCGACATACAAAATTGATTGTACTAACGAAATTGTAGCAAATTTTATGCTCTACAATTTTGTCATACACGTTAAAATCATTGGAGCTATAGAAACCGAGATATAGCATTCGCACATTTAATTAACACAATAGCAAATAAGTTTAACCGAAAAGCAAATAAGTTTAACCCAAACGCAAATATATTTAACCCTTTAGCAAATTACTTTAGCCCAAAAGCAAATAAGTTTAACCCAAACGCAAATATATTTAACCCTTTAGCAAATTACTTTAACCCAAAAACAAATATATTAACCCTAAACGCAAATGCATTTAACCTTTTAACAAATATATTTAAACTAAAAACAAAAGCTTTGGAATCATAGGATATTTTTTTCTGAATATAGCTTGTAATGCTCCCGTATATCGGTTTTTCCAGTTTTGGTTTAAATTTTTTAGTTTTCACCAAATTTTTCACCCACAGAGCAAGTACGTGCGACACAGTCGTGCTACGAATTGCATACTCAAATTTTTGCCACCTTACTCCCCAATGCTTAATCCTATAGAAAAATCTTTTTCGAAAATGAAAGGACATGCACGACAATTTTTAAGTGAGCTAAGCAGAGACCAAAACTTGGTTGCTGATATTGAACAGAGCTTGCAGCAAATTACACAGGTGGATTGCGCAAAGTATGTAAGGAATATGGTTCTCCTCATTCCAAAGGCAGCGAATGAAGAAGTCATTTTCTAAAAATATGTGTTTAATTATTTTTTAAAAGGAAAATTACAAGTTTACAATAATTATGTTAAATGAAATAAATTTTCTTTTCAAAGCCATCTTCTATTGGTATAAATATATTTGTTAATTTTTTCAGTTTTGCCCAATGAAAAACAAAGTTTGCTAAGAAACAAAATATCAAAGTTTATTAAAGTGCCTTATAGCTAAGCGCATTACAAGCTATATTCAGAAAAAGATATCCTATGATTTCAAAGCTTCTGTTATTAGTTTAAATATATTTGTTAAAAGGTTAAATGCATTTGCGTTTAGGGTAAATATATTTGCTTTTGGGTTAAAGTAATTTGCTAAAGGGTTAAATATATTTGCGTTTGGGTTAAACTTATTTGTTTTTTGGTTAAATTAATTTGTTAAGGGGTTAAATATATTTGCGTTTTGGTTAAACTAATTTGCTTTTATGTTAAACTTATTTGATTTTGTGTTAATTAAATGTGCGAATGCTATATTTGCGAAAAACTTTAGGTTTTTTCACATCTTCATTACAACGCCGTAATAAAGGTGTGTACCAAAATTCAGCTTGGTTGGAATTTTTCCGCAGATAAAACCTAAAATTACTGGGCTATTAATATAGGTATTAGTTATTTAGCACCCTGCGAAGCGGGTGCAATAAAGCTAGTAATATACACATACATATATTATGTGAAAAGAATTTTTTTTTTTTCTAAGTGAAAACGTTATCACCAGTATCGGCATTGCAGATACTGATGCTTGCGCATTAGAATTGGAAGCAACTAAAGAAACACGAAAAAATTGCTGCAGTCTAGAGAAAATATTTGGATCTCCTTTTCTAGGACGGGACACACGAATAACAATTTTTATAATCAATGCTTTATGCTACCTATATGTATGTAATAAGTTTTTCATACCTTTTTCATGCGCTCTTTTTTTTCGACTCTTCCGTCAGAATTATTTGAAGGATTTACTTTCCTCCGCCTCATTCCGCAAATCCACGTTTTGATTCTCCGTTGTATTTTATTAGTTTATTTCCGATAATATAAATAAATATTCACAAGACATATTATTTTATTGGGATTATCATTTTGAATTATGATAAGACTAAACAAGTTATGTGAGGCGTTCTTTTTTTTAACTATAGTCAACATTTGTTAACATGACACAACCAAGAATGATAGAATACAAGATAGAGAAGTATCCGAATACGTCAAAGAGAAATGTCAAAAATGTTTCCGTATGAAAACAAATAAAAATTTGTGATTTTTGTATGCAAAAGCGATCGGACTTATAAGAAAATAAACGAAAAAAATGTTCCTTTATAATTTTAAACAATTTTTTGTGAATAAACAATAGCTTAAATAGTGCCAAAGTGTTGTAAACAATTATTCTATAAAAAAAAATTGTATTGTGCGTTTAAACACGGAATAAAAGTGCGACTTGTTTTGGCGCGATTTATTCACTTTCGGTGGATTGATTAATAATTAAAAAATATATTTCAATAATATTTACTGTGTTTTTATTTATCAGGATAGTTGTTGAATAAACACAATAAGTTGATTTCAATAAAATAATATAGTTTTATTGATTTCGTGCTGCCAAAATATACAAACAAAGTTGGCCATTATTTTGCCGCAATATTTTTTTTTTCTTTCCTTGGCGGGATTTCACTCGCATCTTAGAAATGCGTTTCCATTTTGAAGAGGCCCATAGGATTGGAAAAGTAAAGAAATGCTTTTCTTTGCTTGCAATCGAATTGCTACTACAACCGTGTACACAGCAATTTGTCGGCATATTGTAAATGCACTTTTTATTGTAATTTAAAGAAAAAATAAAATTCTTTGGAGAATCCCGCCAACGAAAGAAAAAAAAATATTGCGGTAAAATATGTCCAACTTTGTTGGTATATTTTGGCAGCACGAAATCAATAAAACTATATTATTTTGTTGAAATAAACTTATTGTGCTTATTCAACAACTATCACGATAAATAAAAACACAGTAAATATTATTGAAATATATTTTTTTAATTATTAATCAATCCACCGAAAGTGAATAAATCGCGCCAAAACAAGTCGCACTTTTATTCCGTGTTTAAACGCACAATACAAGTTTTTTTTATAGAATAATTGTTTACAACACTTTGGCACTATTTAAGCTATTGTTTATTCGCAAAAAATTGTTTAAAATTATAAAGCCAGACATTTTTTCGTTTATTTTCTTGGAAGTCCGATCGCTTTTGCATACAAAAATCACAAATTTTGATTTGTTTTCATACGGAAAGTTTCATTTGACATTTCTGAGCGAGTGAGAGGGAAGTATATTGCCGTTTGCTTAAAAGCCCTATTGCGCCGATCAGAAATCCGCCATCCTTTTTGTTTTTTTTTCTTTCTGATGGCTATGACCACAGACCATACACCACGGACCAATATACAGACCGCCATCTCGTACTCCTCTTGCCTGAAACATCCTCGAAATATTTTTTCCTGCCTGTGAATGTGATGGTTGGGTGCTGTATGAATAGGGTAGGCCCTGATTGGTATCAACATGGCGATGCCCAGCGTTGCAACTGTCTCATACGCATCAATTGTGCTTATTTTACCTCCAAGTGGTAGCCATCGGGTACTGGTCTTGTCCACCCGGACTTGACTTGCTGAACTTATAAGCGCGAGTGTTGATCACAGAAAAATAGCAACACTATAATTGCCCTGCCATAAAACTCCTCTGTTTCTCTTGTTGGGTAGCAGTTTATTCTGTACGAACCCCTCAGAAAGCAAGCGAGCGGCGGATGAGCTTCCAATTAAGTGAACCAACGGTGACGCTTACAGACAATATGGTAGGCACCCCATTGAGCTACTTCGACATATTCGGAGCTCAGGTCTTTGGGTCCTTTCACTACTATTAGTCAGGGTAGTGAAATAGAGAAGGTGGCGGATGAGCCCATATAGGACCAACGGTAGCTCTCACATCCCCGTAGTGGGTTACTGACTCTGGATTTTCTCCAGCTCCTTTTGTCCAAGGAGAGCAGCATAGGGCCTGGTCCTTCAGGTTGGGAGTTGTGCGTCGGGGTAACTTCCCTACCACGTAAAAAAATTCATAGTTCCGAAACAACCAACTGCCTCGGATATGGATGACCCTACTGATGACGACCCTAGCAAACGAAACAAGGACAACGAATTTCGGTTCTGCACGTGGAATGTCCGGACCCTTAACAGACCACGTGCAGCCGAACAATTAGTGGAAGCCCTAGATGGTGTCAAAGCCGACATCACAGCCATCCAAGAAGTGCGATGGGATGGTGAAGGCACAAGGAGGATGAAAAACTGTGACATCTACTACGGCAAGTGCTACAGGACAAGAAACCAGCGGCTATTTGGATGCGGATTTGTGATAAGAGGAAGGCTTAGGCAAGAAGTCTTGGGGTTTCGTGGCATAAGCGAACGCATTGTCACAATCCGCATTAAATCCAAATTCAGCAACATCTCGCTGATCTGCGTCCACGCCCCCACGGAGGAAAAAGATGACACGACCAAAGAAGAATTCTACGATCTTCTCGAGAAGACGTATGATGAATGCCCGAAGTACGACACTAAGTTTATTCTTGGTGACTTCAACGCCAAAATCGGAAAGGAGGGTAACTTTGGCTCGACAGTCGTAAAGCATAGCCTGCACGACAACACTTCCGGTAACGGACACAGGCTAATCGACTTTGCTGCGGGGCGAAGTGTCATCTTAGCTAGCACATACTTCCCACACCTCAATATTCACAAGGGGACCTGGCGGTCTCCTGATCAAAATACCGTCAACCAAATTGATCACATTGCGATTGATAGCAGACATGCGTCCAGTGTCATGGATGTCCGCACTTTCCGAGGGGCCAACATAGACTCGGACCACTACCTTGTTGTAGCTAAAGTGCGAATGCGGATCTCCACCAGACCGCAGAACCGAACATCCACTGTGAGAAAGTTTGATGTTGCTAAGTTACAATCGCAAGAGACCGCCGCAACCTTTGCCAATCATGTCTCCTCTTATCTCTTGACAAGCCCGGCGCCTGCGCCAAACCCAGAGGCCCAGTGGCAACATTGCAAAATTTCCATCAAAACCGCTGCCACGGATGTTTTGGGTTTCATTAGGCGACCACAACGAAACACCTGGTTTGATGATGAGTGCAGGCTAGCACACCTGGCCAAAGACGAAGCCTATCATGCAGTTCTGAATGCCAGAACTAGAGCTGCCAAGAGCGCTTTCCGTGCGGTGTACCAGCAAAAGAGGAAAGAGGAACATCGGCTTTTCAGAAGAAAAAAAAGAGAACTGGAAAAACGAATGGTTGAATCTATTGAGGGGTGCTACGGCAGAAGCAATGTTCGAAAGTTCTACCAAAGGGTAAAGCATTCGTCCAAGGGTTACAAAGCCCGAGCGGAAGCATGTAGAGACGAGGGTGGGAATGTCGTTGTAGATACACAGTCGGTGCTGAGAATTTGGAAAGAACACTTCTGCAGACTGCAAAACGGCGAAGACAACCAACTAATCGCTGTCAGGCAGAATGATCCATTCGATTTGGATGATGATGAACAAAATTTCCGTCCTCCCGACCAAGAAGAAGTTCGGATAGCAATATCTAAACTAAAGTCCAACAAGGCTGCTGGAGCTGATGGCCTTACGGCTGAACTCTTCAAAGCAGCGGGAGATGACTTGGTGAGGAGCATACACCAACTCATCTGTTCAATCTGGTCGGATGAAAGTATGCCTGACGAATGGAACCTCAGCATTGTGTGCCCTATCCACAAGAAAGGAGATACTCTAAGCTGCGCCAACTACAGAGGTATAAGTCTCCTAAATGTCGCCTATAAAATCTTGTCGGCCATTCTGTGTGAACGTCTGAACCCTTTCGCACGTGAACTGATTGGCCCCTATCAGTGTGGTTTCAGACCCGGTAAGTCAACCGTCGACCAAATGTTCACACTTCGGCAGATTTTGGAAAAGACCCAAGAATTCCAGATCGATACTCACCACCTCTTTATCGATTTTAAAGTCGCCTATGACAGCGTAAACAGGAACGAGCTATACAGAGCCATGTCGCTTCTTGACATCCCTGCAAAACTCGTTCGATTGTGCAGGATGACTATGGAGAACTCGCGCTGCTCCGTCAAGGTTGGTAAGAACACCACCGACTCATTTAATGTCGAGAAAGGCTTACGACAGGGTGACGCGCTGTCATGTAACCTCTTCAACATCATTCTTGAGGCAATCGTACGCAACTCGCATGTCAACACCAGCGGTACGATTTTTTTTAGATCCGTTCAATTACTTGGCTATGCTGATGATATTGACATTATTGGAAGAACGAAGCGCGCTGTCAGTGGAGCATTCGCAAGTATTGAAGTGGAAGCGGCTCGAATGGGTCTGGCTGTAAATGAAGATAAAACAAAGTATATGCTGTCCTCGGGTGAAGTAGATCATCACCGTAGGCTCGGACAAAACGTCACAATGGACAGATATAACTTTGAGGTTGTCAAGGACTTTGTCTATTTGGGTTCCACTATAACCTCTCAGAACAACATCAGTGAAGAGATCAGTCGAAGAATCACTCTTGCCAATCGCTGTTTCTTCGGGCTAAGAAGGCATCTCTCAAAGGACCAAGGAGACACTATACAAGACCCTTATCATCCCAGTCCTGCTGTATGGGGCAGAAGCGTGGACACTGACACAATCGGATGAATACAGGCTGGGGTGCTTTGAGAGAAAGATTCTTCGGGTGATATTCGAGCCTGTATGTATCAATGGAGTATGGAGGAGAAGATTCAATGACGAACTGTACGGGCTATACAGCGACATTGACTTGGTTAAGAAGCTGAAAATTCAGCGGCTTAGATGGCTGGGTCATGTGGAGCGTATGGACGAAAACGCTCCTGCCTGACGAGTCTTCAATTCCAACCCGGAGGGCCGACGCAGTTCTGGAAGACCCCATCTAAGGTGGCGCGATCAAGTGGTAAACGACCTCAACCAACTTGGTGTGCGCAACTGGAGGCCACTGGCTAGGGACCGGCCTAGCTGGCGAGGAATGTTGGTTGAGGCCGTGGTCCACAATGGACTGTCTGCGCCACCTTAAGTAAGTAAGTAAGCCTGTGAATACGTGTACATCTCTCTCTGTGCATTTTGTAATGGCTACTTTACCTGCGTATGCCATTTATTTTGTAGGTTTATTTGCTAAATGGGTTTTTAAAGCAAGGGAGAGGGTCACACTCTCAAAATAAATGGCATATCAGCTGATTTTTAGCTTGTAGGCAAAAGGAGAAACCATACAGTGAGTTGGCGGTCTGTATCTTATTGGTCCGTGCCATACACAAACCGCCAACTCGTACTCCTCTTGCCAGAATTACACACAAAATATTTTTTCCTGTCCGTGAATACGTGTACATCTCTTACTGTGCATTTTGTGGTGGCAACCATCCCTGCGTATGCCATTTATTTTTTAGGTGTGTTTGCTAAATGGGTTTTAAAGCAAGGGAGAGCGTCGCACTCTCAAAATAAATGGCATATCAGCTGATTTTTAGCTTGGTGGCAAAAAGAGAGACCATATGGTGAGTTGGCGGTCTGTATCTTCTTGGTCCGTGATACAGACCGCCAACTCACTGTATGGTTTCTCTTTTTGCCCTTGCTTTTAAAACCCATTTAGCAAACACACCTACAAAATAAATGGCATACGCAGGTATAATTGCCATCACAGACCATATACAGACCGCCAACTCGTACTCCTCTTGCCTGAAACACCCTCAAAATATTTTTTCCTGTCCGTGAATACGTGTACAAGGGAGAGCGTCGCACTCTCAAAATAAATGGCATATCAGCTGATTTTTAGCTTGGTGGCAAAAAGAGAGACCATATGGTGAGTTGGCGGTCTGTATCTTCTTGGTCCCTGGTTGCCATTACAAAATGCACAGAGAGAGATGTACACGTATTCACAGACAGAAAAAATATTTCGCGGGTGTTTCAGGCAAGAGGAGTACGAGTTGGCGGTCTGTATATTGGTCTGTGGCTATGACGTCGAGTGAGCCTCATGACCTATTCTTCGTTGATTTTGAATCTGGATTTGATTTGTTTTGTGTTTATATATTTGTTTTTTAATAATTTATTTTATTTTGTTGCTATCTGTTTTACTTTATCTATTTTCAAAATGAGGTGTGCTGTGTTTGGTTGTAAATCTTGTAATATGGATAAAGAAAGCAGTATTCGATTATTTACTTTTTCTAAAGACAAAAACGTAAGAAAAACCTTGATTCATTTTTGCAAAAGCAAAGGCAAATTTATACTACGTTTTCATTAGGGCCGAAATAAAGATATTTGAAAATTTGTTAAAAAAGTGTTTTCATCTAAATTTGCTTATTTGGTTTGACAAGAGCAAAGAGGATATATATAATATATAGAGTCCAATCTTTCCTACGTTCCATCCTCCACTGCTTACATTTTCGTGGTCTCTATTGTACAGTATTCATTGTAATTCATTTTCTTTTTCAAGTGGTTCCGAGTCGGATTTCTCCATCCACATCTTCTGAAAATGAAGGGGAAACAAAAATAAAAATTCAGAATAACATTTTTTAAAGAAGGGCTGCACTAGAGGGCGATTAATCTCAATGGAAAAGTGATCGATGTTTGTTTTTTAGATTACTTTGTTTTTTAGATTACTATTTCACAGCTCATCTTTTTCAAAATTAAGGATGAATTTTTAAAACTGAATGAATAAAACTTTTATTCTCGAAATTTAATAATGGCGGGCTTTTATGAATAGACCGCACGCCGTTGCACTTACAGTTTGAAGTGGCAGCTGCAGCGCAGAAAGTAGCTGAAGTACAAGTCGACCCGATTCCAACTTCATGAACGTGTTGCGCTGCAAAACAACAATTAACAAACGAAATGGCATAAACCATTTTTGTTTGAGTTCAGTGCAACATTCGTGTCACAGAGGACCTAAAGGAGAGTGAAATCTTTCGTACGTATCACCCTCCGACACCCATTTCCGGTTTTTTTTGTTTATTATTTGAAATCGTGTCTGTGAATAAATGCAAGAACAACAACACAAAATCATATCATACCAACGCAGATGGTATGATTTATCTGTCAAATCAGCCTGTAGGCAAAATCCCATTTCCAGCCTACATTAAACTCTCTTTCATATATCCTCTCTGATTCGTGTATACTACTTAAAGAGTTAGTTTACGCTTACATGTAAACCGGCAACAGGTTATAGTTTATGAGTAGTAAGGCAGTTTTATTTTCATTTTGTGGTGGGAGTTGTAGGGAAAACTCCTTGGGCTATATTCTTTTCGATATTTAAAATATTGAGCGCCACTGCTGCCACCTATCGCCAGAAGAACTTCCCTACGAAGTTCACATTGATAAGTCCCTACCATAATTTGTGAGACAAACCTACTCACTAATTTTCCTCCCAACTACATTCTCTATGACTACTCGTGACGTCACCGGTAGTCAATAGAAATCTGGTCGACACCTCGACACGTTTATTAATTCGTGACGCGACGTCATTGATACTCAGTCAGTGATAGCAATGTATGTGCTTCACGCACCCGCCATTTACTTTTGCCGTCCGTAATCCAGATATCGCTGCAGTACAATTTCATAGTACAGTCGAATTCAGCTTTTTGACCGAACATTTTGAAACGGCCATACGCCTAAGTACTGACAGGCATGGCGATATCAGAATACAGTCCGAAGTCCGTCGAACATAAAATATTCATCCGTCCGAATTCCTGTTTTGATTTGACGCATAAAGTTGAATGCTAGAAGTTTTGACGGTAGCATTATGACGTACGTCAAGGTGTGATACCCACGCTGCAAAAAACAATAGATGGATCTTTTTCTGATTTCAAAGTTTACACACGACATCTTTTTCCACCGCAACGTAACGTTTGATACCTATATGCATTCCTACATTAATACGTCCTTATTTCATTTGACATAAGTGTCAAATACCAGAGATATGTTACATTTTTACATAAAGTACATTTTTGTGACAGCTTCCGCTACAGTGTAGCGACACTAATCCCAAAATGAGATATTGTCACAAATAGCTGAAAACATGAAATGGCTCATAAATTTAGCCTCCACGGCATTAAAATTAATCCATTTCAGTCTTTTCGAATATGTTATACAACATATTCCTCCCATCTGAAGTAATTGTAGTAGTCAACCTTCTGAATTTCTTTAGTTGTTGTCAGCCAAATACGCAACTACAGTGCGCAGCTGAAACAACATGGAATTTCCATACGTCGGTACTACAGATTACGCCAAACTACTATCAAGAAGAGCAAAAAGGAAGTAAGTTTCCTTGTTCTGCCACAGCTACTTGCTTATTAATGGCAGTAGTTGTACGTCTAGGCAAACCTACCCCATTTTAGGGATGGGCAAGTGAAAAAAAAATATCGATATTTATCGTATCGATATTTTTAAACAGTATCGAAAATAATCGAGTGAAAAATATCGATATATCGATATATATCGTCAGTTTTCGCATGATTATTCATACGAATTCCCAAAGCCCAAACCATTCAAAATTCGTAAAAAAAGAACATAGAAGTAAAGAAAATACCTAGTAAGTATTTTTTATTAATGCTCGAGTATTAACAGTTTCATATAAACATATAAGTCAAACCAGTAGTCATCACATATTGACATCAGGAGCACCCTCTGCTTGATGTGCTCGCCTGTCAAACGGCTTCTATTGTCGGGTACTGTAATATTCACCGCTGAAGCAACTCGTTCAGAAGATACGTCTATATGAGCAGTGTTTAATGTGTATGTGTGCTACGAAAATTTGTTAAGAGAAGAGTCTGTTACTCTTAACTTCAGGGTCACATACGTCTTACACTGATGATTTACTAGTATAAGTATAGTATAGTATTTTCGTGCACGCAGCCAAATACTGTTATTTGTTATTGTTATAATGTAATTCCGATTTCATAAAGAGAAGACTGACTGTGGTGGGATTTTTTAAAGTTAACGACGAACGATACGCAAGGATAAACAGTAAACACGAAAACGAAGTTGTTTAAAAAAAAATCGAAATTGATACGAATTCGATACTCCAAAATAAATATCGAATATTGATATATCGCTATTAAAAATATCGACGATATATATCGATATATTTTGAGAGAAATATCGATATTTTTTAATATCGATATTTATTGCCCATGCCTACCCCATTTTGAAGAAACCACTCGACGCAGATGAACGTCGTAGCAGAACGTTCAAAGTTCTTTTTATACAATTTCTTTTTTTTGTGCAAGGAACATTCCAATTGCGTTTGCAATTGGAATATAATATCTTATATCAACCCATCACTATTGTAAACAAGGTAAGATCATATTTTCTATTACTAATTCTGAGTAAGGATGACATATGCCATCATTACAAAGATTGGTGATTTGAGACCATTAAATGTGATGCTCATCAAGTTTCTCTTTGCTTATCAAGGACTCCAGACCAAGAAAATACGTGGATAGAAGGGACAACCACCATCATAAGCGCATGCTACGCGCCAGATTAAGTGGACAGACCCGTTCCATCACCCATAAACGAGGGTTGATCGACAGATTGCACTCCGTGCCATACACGTGTCGAGTCATCCACAATTTTTTTTTGCAATATGCATATATATATCTGTGTTCCACGGTGCAGTTTATAATACGCACAAATTAAATCAATGGACGCACACTGCGCCCCACAAAGTGCAAATTTTATCTTTTTTCTTGGCTGGAGGCATTATTTTTGTTGCCTAATGGATCGAGGAAGGAGCCACTAACCTTTTTTTTATGCCATTGCATAGACTCCTTTCGTCCTTGTTGGACCCTGAACTTTTTTTTTACCAAAGGAGCAACGTATGCGTTCGTCGACGTTGATCCGTTCGGCTCGTCGACGACCATACCATCCTTCAAGCGACATCGCCTAGAGCAGGCACCATCAACTCACTCATCAGAAGTACTTACCTGACACCTCAGCTTCAGACAGCCGAAGCTCAACCTACACTCTCAAGGATATACCATAGTTTATTGGAAACATCCCTTTGGACGTCTGGCGGGCGTATATACACCGATGCCGGTCCATAATTCCTCAACATTACTTCATATACATCATCGAGGGAGCACCTTTATCCACCTCATCACTTATTCCTGACGCAGTTACGTCAGAAGAGCATCCGAATTTCACTTCAGCCACATTATCGTGGAGCAGTAAAGCTGGATCTTTCTCAGCAAAGGAAGAAAATTTATGTATTATATTGAGGCGTTTAAATATCTATGTATAGATTACCCAGGTAACAATTATCATTACTTCTTTTATTTGTGTTTTGTACGGGAGCTTCTTGGCTCGAATACCACGAATTATTGGTGAACGTGGTTACGCCACTCATCAAGTGTTCGGCGTTGGCGACAGACGCCAGATACCACGGACGGTGGTAAATCATTGATGTCAGTGTGGTCAGATTAATATATTCTGTGTGCCACACCCATATGAAGATCATCCTTTATTTAGATTATATTTCTTAAGTTTCATTAACCATTTGAAGAACATTTTGCACATAATATAGTGTCTTAAAAATACTGAAATAGTGAAGTTCAAAAAAAAAAAAAAAAAATTATAATTTTCGTCTGTTATGTTGAAACCTTCGTTGCTTAAAATTTTGATTTTTGGCTAACGTGCCGCCGAAGATTTATACCAATCTACAATCGCGATGCGATCGGGTTTCTTAAAGAATATTTGTTTTTGAATTCGTCTTTTCTAAAACTGATAATGTGAAGTGCTACCAATAACCTTTCGTTATGTTAAATAGAAATTAGATTTCTTTCACTTCTTTTTTGCACTCGAGTTGTCGTTTGATACTCAATTTTTATTTTTGTTTACTTACTTGGTCCTTTGGACCTAACTCATCTCTCTCCGCGTCGGTAGCGACCAATCTTCACTCGCTTTTGAACGCCGCGTTTGCTTTTGCTGGAAGCGAACCTTGTAATTTCGTTTTCAGACTTTTTCACTTTCTTTTTGTATGAGATTTGTAACGTCGTTTCGTATGTGTTTGTAGGGAAAACTTTGTCACCGCAACACTGGTGTCACCTTGCGGCAATTTTAGGAAACACGATTAGTCCATCTTCCAAATGACATTTCCCTTTAAGTAATCGAGAAATTTCAAAAATTTTAATAATGACATTAGTTGCCCAATTTCAACACCAGGAAACGATATTCGATAAGGAGTTATCCTATATCAGAACCATTCTGTCATAATCTTCACTGAACCACATCTAAAATGAAAAATCCGAAGCGAGAAAATTTGAAGTAAGCTCAGACGCACTCTTTCTGGCACATTCTATGGCTACATGCCAGCGTGCAGAAGGATTATGGCTGCCGAACACTTCCGGCATTTTCGTTTCTGCTTTATGATTACTGTCCGTCCAATTAGACGCTTCGTCTCTTCTCTTTTACGCTATCTTTCTGTTTCCCTTGGAAATCTGATTGGAACGAACTCCAAAAATGCATGTCCAATGCTAAGATAAAAGCCCGTTCCGACCAAAGGTACAATTAAGGTCTGTTTGATGAAGACTAGATGATTTAGATTTTGACAGATCGTGACAAGTGACTGTTACATTGCTCATGTCCATTATGTATTCCACAGGAATCAAGATTTATATGCCCAATGCAACTGTCCAACAAAGTAATTTCAGTTCTTTTCAAAAATTCTTAGTTAGTGCAGTCATCACATCTTGACTGATAGTTGACATAGCTATAAGTAGTTATCTGTGCGATTAAAATGAGTTTAACGTCATATGAATGACGGTACTGTTGATTGGGAAGCGAATGTGTCAAATTAGAATCGATTTCCATCCAAAACAAATTAAATGTCAAAATTTGACAAGTATGAAAAATCTCTCATACTGGGGAAAATAAGACACAAATCTGTTCTACCAATCGACACAAACGTTATAGTGTCAAAATAAGTTGACAGAAATAAAGATAAATGTCATTAAAGTCAATTTTCATTTTCACATAATTGTCAGTGCGAAGCAGCATTACGTTACTACGTAACACTTAACGCACTTCGTATTGTTAACTTTTCCGAACGCAAATCTATTGTTAACTAAAAGAACGCAGGAAAAGTCTCGTCCAGTCATTATTATTACTATTGGAAACCAGACAGATGCGTGGCTTCAGAAATATTGTCTGTGCTAGTGTTCCTTAAACATCGATAGTCGGCACTTGCGATAGTTTGCAATTGTTTTGAAAAAACACTCGATAGTATCGATAGTCTGTCGATAGTTTTCATCAAAAAATAAAAACAACTTTTTATCGATGAAAATATTAAAAAAAAAATATTTTGTTCAAAAGTAAACATAATTTTGCTTTAAAAAAAGAAATTTGTTTAATCCTTTCGGCTTAAGTTAGTTTCGGCGTTCAGTCAACACTACTTGACCAGCTTAAGAAAATATCCTCTGGTTCTTCGAGGGAACTGAAATGTTCCTGTAATTTTAAACAGATAACAATTGAATTTTAGTTCATGACCTACATGTAACTACCTACTGTTACAACTATTCCAAAATGATTAAGCCTCAAATTAATTTAAAAAATCGAGAGAATAAACCAACCTTAATACGCGGAAGAAAAAGGAAGCAAGTGTCAAAACCGAACGAAAAGTTCCTTTCCTATCTGTCAAATACATAAGTTGGCCATAATAGCCATTAGAAATAAGAAGAAAGAAAGAACAAGAACATCTAGCCTTAAGAAAAAAAGAAATGTCAGATTTTCGGTCAAAATGTACGACTGAAAGAGTACTTCTTCAATTATGGTTAACCTTTAACCTTTTTTTCTGCGGCTGCACATGCACACAAGATCTTAGTGTTCAAACCTTGAGAGTTCAGATTCAGAGAATGTGATGTATTTGCTGCTGCAATTCATTTTTTCGCACTTGCGATAGTTTTGAAAACATCGATGTATTTGATACACATAAACAATCGATAACTATCGATAGACTATCGATGTTTAAGGAACACTAGTCTGTGCCAATTCATTAAAATTTCAACCCTCATCTTGAATAGTTCGTTTCTTAGAAAATTGAAAAGTTTGATTTTTATGCAGCTGAAAATTAATTTTTTTTACTTAAAGAATTTTGTTCGCGAGTGAGTTAATACAATTTAAATATACTACATCCTTTTTGAAGGATTTTCTCAATTGCAAATTGCAATTATTGTGGTGCAACCACCAGAAAAAGATACCCTTTTTAGGTAAGTTTTTTTTTGTAGTTTTTTTTTGTCTGCCAGCATCATGGCGGCCATTTAACTTCGTCGGCGATGCTTTTTCCTTGAATTTTCAAGGAAGCATCAAAGTTTTTATGACTAGGGAATTATAGATAGTCTGTTTTTATATTCCTTAGGGTTCTTGGTACAGGGCAGGAGCCAACATTTAAAATCGAAGTTATCTTTATATATCCATGGAAATTTCCGTCCATGGCAACGCGGGAGCATTATACTTTTTCTCCAATTGGAGCAACGCGGGATTTTCCGTACATCTGTAAGGAGTCTACGTCCTTTTAGGAGCATTATTGCAAGCTACTTTAACAGCTAAGACGCCGTCTTACGCTGCGCAGCATCTTACTCTCAACATACTAGAGCCACAAGGGACTCCAACATCTTTTTTTTTCATTGTTCTTTGAACCACATGGTTCTCCGGAACGCATTGATGAACCGCATGGCACTCGGTTTGTCTGACCGACCATGTGTTAAACTCCATCCTGTTGATCAGCCAATATCCTGCAACTTTTAATAAAGATTTAGAGAAAATATTTCTCGCTACGTTTTGTGGAAATATCCAGGTAACATTTTTGTTATTTTGTTCATATTTTTGGTGCACCTGAAAGCCTCTGAATATAAGAGAGCTTACGCTTGGCGAGACGAATAATACGTCCAAGCGACCGCACAATTCCCTGCTACCTACGATATCCTGTGAACGTGAACGTTCGTACATACATCCATAAGCCCACGGACGGTGGAGCCATACACTATTAGTGCCTCAAGAAGCACCTTTAATTATTATACGAGTGAAAATTAATCTTCGTACCTGCATCCATATATATATATATATATTCTTTTATACTATATTTATCCTAAGGAACTATACCTATACTTACCTTATTTAAAGAAAGAGATCATTATATATATAATAAGTGAAATACTGAAAAATATTACTTAATCTTTGTGAAAATTTGTGTTTTTTGTGTATGTGACTATAGAGAAAGTTGAAATTTTACTTTTCTTGTTGAGATCCACTTTGGACTCACAAATCCTTAACGTACTTCTTTTTTTTCTTCACTGCCTTCACGGCGCTTTTACATTTTTTTTTATTTTTGCGACGCGATACATGTCCAGAACCCAGGATTGATTTCGAAAAGAACTTCCTGTCGGTTTCTATACGGGATCTTACGTGTGGATGGTGCTTCTGTACCAGTGTTTGGAACTCTGACGTTTCCTGTAGACAACCCACTACGTATTCCATCGGTTATAGCACCGAACTACTTCCTTCACTGTCCTCCAGGACCATTTCTCATCATCACTTTCTGTAAAAACTATCCTGTCTTGTGTTAGTGTCTATACAACACCACTTCTTTTCATCTTTCAATTTTTTTTTTGTTTTAGCACTTCTCTAGTGGACGTTTAAGCGCCCTAGATACTCATTCAATGTGGAACTTTAAGGTTCCCCACTTTTTATTACACACTTCTGCTTCAGCTCGGTAGGTTTATCCAGCTGGAAGTTCTTTGGAGCTAATTTGGGGTAATCCTCTAAGAATTCCTTCTTCCTTTACGGAAATCAGCGGTCAATTTACACTGACCTATCTCAATTAGTCATTTTTCATTTTTTTTTGTGTGTATCTATTGTGCAATATCTGTTTGTATGTCGGATATTATCGAGGTTTGTAAACTACGTTTACAGTGTAGTGACACTATACTGGTCACTTGGAAAGATAATACGCTTTTTGTGTGAAAGATATCTTTGATGAATATAAGATAGCTCATTAACGTTTTTCGAGCAAGGAAACGATACAGTACAAAGATATAGAGTAGTATCATTAGTATTGATGATCTTACATATGGTTATAGTAGAAACTTTTTTTTTGAATAATACTTTTCTAAAATTTCAGCGTCTGGTTCCAGAGAGCTCTCCCGATCCATCAACGTCTGTTTACTATATTGCTTAATATTATATTGATACATATTTTGATAAACCATATTTTAAATCATATTACTATATTATTACAATCTATCTCTCTTTCTATCTCCCTTGTCTCATTTCTAAAGCATAAACCCTTGGGCTAACGTCCCATGTTCTCTGGTTTACTTTTTGGGTTCGTTAGAATTTTCACATCCTTGCATACTTTTTCGTGTATAATATCCAAACGTCAAGTCAGTTTTCGTGTCGTTATAGTTTTTTTTTTGTTTTTGAATACAATTTGACGTCGTTTAATGACGAATTACTTTTGAAACAACACAGATAAAATACATTTCAAAAGATTTTTAAGAGATTTAACAGTTGACAAAGATCAACTAAAACATTTTTTTTTTTTATTTACTCATCGAGAGTACAAGCGAGCTACGATTAATGATACCATCGGTACATTTCTCTTCAGCGTATCTTTTTTTTATATATAAAGACAACCAAACATAATCTGTACGAAGCTAAAAGTTGCTTCGCGTACAGTTAAAGCGTACAGACATTTATATAATTGGTCGTTAAGAAAAACTTCATCTTAACTTTTTCCTTGTTTTAACATCTAGTTGGTATCTTGAAGATTATTTAGATTTTATATAAAGTAGATTAGGATTTATAAGTTTATCAACTTAGTTTTTGAATAATTTAGACTTTGTTAAGAAATTCAATAATTTTAAGAAAAATTTAATAAAATAATTCGGTTTATAACGTTTTGATAAAGAAACTTTATAGTGTTATTCATGCTGTCGTTTAGACAGTGGTTCTTTTCTTCGGACATTTCAGGGATTTTGTTTAAAGACAATGATGTTTAAGTAAGTACGTTGGGAGGGGTGGACATACCTCTCGTGCGGATGGAAAGATGGATTAACATATCTTAGGAGTGTAGTGTGGGTTATAGTGTTTAGGTTTTTGGTTAACGAATAGGTCGTTATTGAGATTTAGTATAATGGTTTAGGCAAGTATTTCTGCTTGTCGTTTATCATATATGGGGACCCTAAACATTTTTGTAGTGACAGGTTTTTCTGGTCACTTGGCACCGTGGGTCAATGGTGGAAACCAGTTCGAGATGATGAACTGATTCCTCATGGGAGGGTATAGAAGCCAGAAGGGGGAAATTACAACATCTTCTCCTCCTTCCCAGTTTATAAGAGTGTGTGTAGGTGCTGACCTACTCCACTAGTCAGTTTCATTCTTTAATCATTTGCGCCAGATAAGCTGACTGAGCCATAGCGCATTATCTTCAAATATCTAAAGATACTTTTTGTATAGCGGCTCACTATTAGTGCTGTTCTCTCTTGCGTCTTTTACATACATTTTCTGAGGTCGAGTCGGCCTTCCAGCTCGATTATACTTTCAAACTTGTTTATGTCTCAGCGTTTGTTGATCAGGCCCTAGCAAAGAATATTTAAATTAGTTTTTCTGAGTTTTCAAACATCTAAAACTTCAGTAGGTTCGCACTGGTTAAAAAGAGGTAACAACGTTGTCGATCCCTGGGCAAGAATGCGCGACCCTTGTGAGCTAGTTGAGGGCGTGCGTGCGAACCGGATGCGAAGGTCGATCACAACCCAAGTGTTACTTTGTCTCAGCTAAGTGGATCTGTTGTCTTAGAGAGAGTTCTCTAGGAGCAGTCTTGTAGTCTGAACTTAGTAACCACCTTTCCACTCGTGAATCCTTTAAGGAGTCTCATTGGAACTAGTGTCCAAGGCGACCGAACCAGTGAACATTCCTTGAAGAATTTGGTAATGTAGTGAGTTATTAGGTCTTGGTTTTGGGTTTTGTTGTTGGTATTTTAGTGAGGAGGCAAACTGCGTCAGCTATAGTTTGCAACAGTAGATTTTACTTGACGATCTGCAAAAAGCTTGCGGAACAGATCGGAGAGAGTAATTTTCTGTGAGTGGAAAGGGGAATAACAAGAATACAGAGAAAAAAAGAGGGATGCTTATAAGGAAATAGATCAGTTGTGAGTGTGAGCAATAGTGTCACAGGTCTCTGGCAGAAACCAGGGAAGGCATCATTTGATACTGTGGTAAGTTACATTCAACACAAGAGGACATTGTCTATTGGAGACTGTAGTTGGTTCCTCTTAGGTATATTCCCTTGTAAGCGTTGCAGGCGTCCACTGATAGAGGCCGTGGTCTCTCGTCAGCAGGTATGATGGTAAGGTATGGTTCTTTTCACATTTGCATTATTCTTTGTATTCTAGGATTTAAGGTCATCGTTTGACGTTACTTGATGGTGTCATTTATGGAATCACTGTGAGGGGTTCTCATAGTAGGTTACCAGGAGTTTCGTTGCCTTTCCTTACTTCCTGTTTATTTCCAAATTGATATTTCGTTTTAGAAATATTTTTCGTTACAGAAATGGCGCCCAACGTGGTGGCCTGAAGAATGTCTTGAGATAAGTTTTAGAAAGTTCAGAATTTGTATTGTATTAAGTTGATTCGAAAATTTTTTTTTTGAGAAATTGATTTTTCTTTTGGAAATTTTTCATTATTGGAATTTGTTTTGAGGAAGTTTTTTTTTAAGTAGTACTTTTCTTTTGCTAGAGGAACGTCATCGGAGTTTAGTAATGAAGACTATATGTCCGGGAAGTTGGTCGATAGATTCCTGACTTCTGTCTGTTGCGTTAGCTTCACTATTAGTTCTCTACCTCTCGTGATAGGTATATTTGAGTCATTTGTCCGGACCGAAGAGTTGTATTCTTGGTTGACTGTTGCTAATGATCACTTTACTTAAATCGATAGCTTAGAAAGGCTTAGGAAGTGGTAGATAATTGAGTCTTTTGACCGGTGGTGGATGATTTTAGTCTCTACGCACGTCAGCTGCGAAAGCTACTTTATCGTCACTGAATAATCCATGTTTTCTACTTCAATAATACTTTTTCATTTTTACTTTTTTTTTTGTAGAGAATTTTATGAAGATTTTTGACGGTTAGATTTGGTGTATGGTTGATAATTCATTTTATGAAGTGCTAACCGGTGGTGGGTGATCAATAGTCCCTACGCACGTCTGCAGTAGCATAATGAAATGAAGAGTCACCATCCATTGAATTTAGCAGATTTAGTTTTTGTGTTGAGCACGAATAGTTTAAAGACACACAAACTAAGTTTTTTTTTGTTAGTTGATTGGCATGGTACAATCAAGCTAACGTCTTTTTTTTTGTGATATGTTGTTAATCCATTACGCACTGGGGGAATGTCCACTCCCAAACGTGAATGAATTATTGTTGAGATTTAAAAAAATTAATTTTGAGTATAAAATAGATTTTGTAAGAAGTCATTACAGAATTTATAGAAAGTTTTGCAGTTTTCGATATTTTTGAGTATAGTTTTGGAATTATTTTTCAGGGACGTAACTGAAAAAGGAATTCTGGTTTTGGTAGGGATTTTTCTTTTAGAGACGTTAACTAAAAGGAAATCCTGAGTTTTTCGTGAGTTTGGAGTTTGTCTTAGAGACGTTAACTAAGATAAATTCTGGTAATTTTTCGCGGTGTCGCGGTTTTTGAGAATTTTTAGTGGCAGTGTTGCCCAAGTTTTTTGAGATATTTTTGCAGTGTTGCAATCGATTATAGTTTAGAATTTTTGGCGGTGTCGCCACCCAAACAATATTTACTTTATTTTTAAGTTTAGTAACTTTCAGGCTAGTTTCTGAGAAGTTAGTTTAGTTAGTATTACTTAAGTCATTTTTGATTTGAATCAGTAATTAGTGAATTCAGATTACGATTCAAAAACAATTTAAAAATTTTTACTTTTTTTTGACTTTGAAGAAATTTTGAAATATTTTCTTCAGAAGTCAAACTTTTTTTTTGTAGGATCTTTTTCAAGTCTACAAGGAGCCTTCTCTTTGTAGGACTATATTTTTGATTTGAATTACTAAGTGATCCGTTTCACTACACATACCTTTAATTTTAAGCACTGTTTAATTTCTTTTGTCACTTCGATTGTGTTTCGTTAGTTTTGCGTTATACAAGAGTTTTACTAGCACAGTTGAATGAGTAGTGGGAATAGGAGACTAATCCGTCCGAGCACTTATAATTCAAGGTTTTTAGACGTTATAATTATGGCTGACCCACAAGCTGCAGGTAGCGGTGAAGATCAGAGAAGAGGTGATATGAGAATTGAAGATGAATCTAGTCCTTTAGGGATTAATGATGGTACTATGCCTCTTGGTAATGTCAATGGTCGTGTCGTCAACGATAGTTTTGACAATAGACGCAATGTAACCGAAGATTCTCTTACTCTTCAAGAGATGATTACAGCGACAGTTGACTTACACAGGGAAGAGGATAGGCGAGTCATGAAAGAGGAAATAAGACTAAGTCAAGCTCAACTTCTCGAGCAATTGACTAATCTATTTCAAACAATACCTCCTTCTTCAAGCAATCAACCCCCTACTTCTCAAAATCTCGCACCTAGACAAGCAGTTAGTCAAGCGACAAATAGAGTCAGAATAACTGACGCGCCTAACAGATCAAATACAGGCAATCCTACAGAACAGATACGTAATCTATCTAGAAATTTGGAAAATTATCCAACCCCAAACAATGAACCAGGTCTTACTCGGAATGCTCCTTCAGGACATCCAGTAGATATGGCTAACGGTTCTAATTTAGACGATTTTCTTACGCAAATGAATGCGATTAATTTAGACAATTCTCCAGAGGCTTCATCACCCAGGAGACAAGTACCTTCTAACGCCACGTCATATAGCAAATTTCCACAATACCATAAGTGGGGAATTAGATTTGACGGTCGCAATATGTCGATTGATGACTTTCTATTTCGATTAGAACGCGTTAGGTACAGTTATGGTGTTCCATGGGATGAGCTGACGGTGAATTTTCATCATTTTGTGTCAGGACAAGCGGAGTCATGGTACTGGATGTACTTGAAGAGTAATCCACACACTTCTTGGAGTTCGCTTCAGTCCGGGTTAATCGAGCAATTTCGAAGTCTCGAAACAGACTCCGAGTTGTCGAGGAAGCTTTCAGACCGAAAGCAGCAGTCAAATGAATCATTTAATGATTTCTACGACGCTTTAATGTTGATTAATTCGAGGATGCGTGTTCCGAAGTCTGAGAGAGAACTTATTGAAATTATTAAGACGAATGTAAAGAGACGTATGGGTGAGTTACTCATTACTTTTAGTACTCACAGTCTTAGACAGATGGCATATGTATGCCGAACAATCGAAAAGTTTCTCGATCGACAGGAGAGCACGCGATCTTCTTTTGTGCCGAACACGCACCGAATTCCGACAAAACGTTTCGTAAACGAAGTTGTGGAAGAATCTAATGATTTAGCTGTAGCTTTAACTTCAAGTGTAGAAGCAGTACATAACGTACACAGAGATAAGAACACTTGGAAGTGTTGGAATTGCTTAAGTGTAGGGCATGGGTTCAGGGAATGCAATAAACCTGTAGATAGAAAGTTTTGTTTCCGTTGTGGATTGGAAAACGTTATTTTTCCTACTTGTCCAAAATGTCAGGGAAACTTAAGGAGGAACAACCCAATATCCGGGGGGGTTCGCTCCGAACAAATGAGCCCGGAGTTTTAAGTGCCGAAGAATCTTCTACTCTCAAAACTCCTGTTACGATTTTAAAACCAATTAATAAACTTGTTGTTAATGCAACAACACCAAATAATTTGAATTGTAATGTTAAGAAAAATGAATTTATAAGAAAGCCATTTCATGAAAGGCTTAGAAATTATTATGAAGTCCGTAAGCGAATAATGAATTATCCTGAATTGTCTAATCGTATTAGACGAACTCGAATCAGATTTAAGGAAAAGAGACTATTATATAAGAATATAGCTTCAACGACATTAGAAAGAGAATCTGGAGATCCTCGCCCTTATGTCAACGTTGAAATTTTTGGAGACAAGATATTGGGTCTATTAGACTCTGGCGCAAGTATCAGTTGCCTTGGCGCTGATGTATTAACTTACTTGTCCAACAAAAATATTAAAATTAAAAAGGTTAATTCAAGTGTTTCAACCGCTGACGGGCAGAAACAACAAATTTGTGGATTAATTACCACTGACGTCAAGTATAAAGGTGCTACTCATAGCATGAGTTTTTATGTCGTTCCGACATTAGCCCAACGATTATACTTAGGTGTCGATTTTTGGTCCAAATTTCAAATTGCGCCAAATGTAATTTCCAGTTTGTCATTTCAACATGATGTTGAAGTCAAAGATAAATTAGTCAATAAGTGTAAGTTGACGAATGTAGAGAATGCTAAACTCGAAGATGTGATACGAAGTTTTCCGTCATTCACACTAAAGGGTTTAGGTAAAACAGATTGGGTAAAACACGGTATTGATACGGGGGATGCTCCTCCAATCAAGCAAAGGTATTATCCGGTCTCCCCAGTGGTGCAGTCGCTGATGTACGCAGAAGTAGACCGCATGCTTTCACTAGGGGTTATTGAGGAAAGCAATAGTCCATGGTCCTCACCGGTTGTGCTTGTACGCAAGCCTGGCAAGGATAGACTTTGCTTGGACTTCAGAAAAGTCAATATGGTTACTAAGAAGGATGCGCGTCCTACTGCGCACATTGAGGGACTGCTGTCACGTCTTTCGGAGACACGTTTCATATCAAGCGTGGATTTGAAAGATGCGTACTGGCAGATACCACTGGAGGAGAGCGCGAAGGAGAAGACAGCCTTTACGGTTCCAGGAAGGCCGTTGTACCAATTCAACGTGATGCCTTTCGGTCTTTGCAACGCCGCTCAAAGTTTAACCTATTTGATGAATTTAGTAGTTCCACGCGAGTTACAGGACCGAGTCTTTGTCTATTTAGACGACCTTTTGGTGGTGACGAAAACTTTCGAGGAACACTTAGCAGTTTTGAAAATCATTAGTGGAGAGTTAGATAGAGCAGGACTCACTATTAATGTTGAGAAATCGAAATTTTGTTTCGAAGAATTACAGTACTTAGGATACAAAGTGGGACAAGGATGTTTGAAAGCAGACCCAGATAAGGTCGCTGCTATTATCAACTTCCCGATGCCGACAACCACTCGCCAAGTTAGGCGTTTCTTAGGAATGGCTGGTTGGTATCGTAGGTTCGTGGAAAATTTTTCAACCTTGGCTGCCCCACTCACTGATACCCTTAAGAAAGGTAAGGCTTTCGATTTCAATTCCGAAGCTCAGACAGCATTCGAAAATATTAAGAAAGCACTTACAACTACACCTGTTCTGATAAACCCTGATTTCGAGAAGGAGTTTATTATTTTGTGTGATGCATCTGCGTCCGGTATCGGATGTGTACTCTGCCAGCGAGATGAGAACGGAGCTGAACGCCCCATTTACTATTTCTCTCAGAAATTGAATGCTGCGCAGAGGAACTACACCGTTACCGAACGCGAATGCCTCGCTGCGTTTTTAGGAATTCAGAAATTCCGTTCATATATGGAAGGATATAAATTCAAGGTAATTACTGATCACTCAAGCCTTAAATGGTTGATGAACATGAAGGACCCTACCGGTCGTCTGGCCAGGTGGAGTATGAGACTTCAAGGGTTCGATTTCGTGGTTGAACACAGGAAAGGAACACTTAACGTGGTACCCGACGCTCTTTCAAGAGTGTACGAAGCCGATGCTTTAACGGCGGAGAGCTATATATCCAGTGTTGCACAAGTCGAAACCGAGGAGGTGCTCCACATTGACCTTGACGATCCGGGATTCAAGTCCGATGAATACTTACAACTTATCAGTTATATCAGTAAAGAGCAAGATCGATTACCAGACTTGAAGGTATCCGAAGGATACATTTATAAAAGAACAAAACATGCGATTGGGAATCCTCTATTGGATGATCTGGCATGGAAGTTGTGGTTACCGTCTAGCATGACAGAATCTGTAATTGCCATGGCGCATAATCCGCCCAGAGCTTCTCATGGTGGTGTCGTTAAGACTTTGTATAGGTTAAGGGAAAGATTATATTGGCCTGGTATGTTTTCACAGGTGAAGCAATATGTTGATCGTTGTGAAACATGCAAGACAACCAAAGCTTCCAACCAGACTTTACGAGCTGAAATGGGAGAGAGTTTTAAAGTTGAAAGGCCCTTCCAACATTTATATGTGGATTTCCTTGGTCCTTATCCAAGATCCAGGAATGGGAATGCTTTCATCGTTATCGCTTTAGACCAACTCACAAAGTTTGTATTTATTAAACCCCTTAAGCGAGCCACAGCTGCCGCAGTTATCAAATTTTTACGCGAAGATATTTTTCTTTTATATGGTGTACCCGAAAGTATCTTATCCGATAATGGAACGCAATTTATTTCTAAGGATTTTAAAGAAATGTTGAAAATGTTTGGTGTCAAACATTATAAAACGGCGATTTATGCACCTCAAGCTAATGCCAGCGAGAGGGTTAATAGGTCTATTTTAGCTGCAGTAAGATCTTACGTAGATCCAAAACAAACTAATTGGGATGTGCATTTGTCATCCATTAGTAGTGCTTTACGCACAACTGTCCATTCAGCTTTGACAATGTCGCCATACGAGGCTTTATTCGGTCAAAGGATGATTGAACATGGAGCGGACTACAAGCTATTACGCGAGTTGGGAGGACTTAATAACTCCGAAATCGATTGGTTGCCCAAGGTGGCAAAGATGAATATTCTTCATACCTATTTGAAGACAGCGTTAGAAAAGACACACTATGCTTATGAGAAAGTGTATAACCTCAGAAGTCGTGCAGTTGATTTTCAGGTAGGGGATGTCATCTACAAAAGAAACATAGTTTTGAGTGATGCTAATAAACATTTTAGCGCTAAGCTATCGCCAAAGTTTATTAAGGTAACAGTTGTTAAGACACGAGGTAACAACTTATACGATGTAGAAGATGAGAAAGGGTATGTGACCACTTCTCATACCAAGGATTTGAAAAAGTAAATCATACTGTGATAAAAAAAATAGTTTTATTTTTCTCATGCCCGGCTACTCAGCTGTGCACGAGACTCTTGTGTAAATTTTTTTTGTTGTGTGTATAATTGTTTCATGTTATTTCACTTTTGTAAAAGGTAGTATAGCATAACAATGAGGTAGATAGAAGAAGATGTTGAGAGAGAGTCAATAGTTGCGACAAGTAATTTGTAGCTTCAATTTTTTTTTGTAGGCAGGAAAGCTAGTGATTAGAGTGATAGAGATACAGGTAGACACAAGTTGTCCTTTTTCACAAGTACCTAGTCAAGTTGACACTTGACTCGATCCTTGAGATTTGTAGGGAAAACTTTGTCACCGCAACACTGGTGTCACCTTGCGGCAATTTTAGGAAACACGATTAGTCCATCTTCCAAATGACATTTCCCTTTAAATAATCGAGAAATTTCAAAAATTTTAATAATGACATTAGTTGCCCAATTTAAACACCAGGAAACGATATTCGATAAGGAGTTATCCTATATCAGAACCATTCTGTCATAATCTTCACTGAACCACATCTAAAATGAAAAATCCGAAGCGAGAAAATTTGAAGTAAGCTCAGACGCACTCTTTCTGGCACATTCTATGGCTACATGCCAGCGTGCAGAAGGATTATGGCTGCCGAACACTTCCGGCATTTTCGTTTCTGCTTTATGATTACTGTCCGTCCAATTAGACGCTTCGTCTCTTCTCTTTTACGCTATCTTTCTGTTTCCCTTGGAAATCTGATTGGAACGAACTCCAAAAATGCATGTCCAATGCTAAGATAAAAGCCCGTTCCGACCAAAGGTACAATTAAGGTCTGTTTGATGAAGACTAGATGATTTAGATTTTGACAGATCGTGACAAGTGACTGTTACATTGCTCATGTCCATTATGTATTCCACAGGAATCATGATTTATATGCCCAATGCAACTATCCAACAAAGTAATTTCAGTTCTTTTCAAAAATTCTTAGTTAGTGCAGTCATCACATCTTGACTGATAGTTGACATAGCTATAAGTAGTTATCTGTGCGATTAAAATGAGTTTAACGTCATATGAATGACGGTACTGTTGATTGGGAAGCGAATGTGTCAAATTAGAATCGATTTCCATCCAAAACAAATTAAATGTCAAAATTTGACAAGTATGAAAAATCTCTCATACTGGGGAAAATAAGACACAAATCTGTTCTACCAATCGACACAAACGTTATAGTGTCAAAATAAGTTGACAGAAATAAAGATAAATGTCATTAAAGTCAATTTTCATTTTCACATAATTGTCAGTGCGAAGCAGCATTACGTTACTACGTAACACTTAACGCACTTCGTATTGTTAACTTTTCCGAACGCAAATCTATTGTTAACTAAAAGAACGCAGGAAAAGTCTCGTCCAGTCATTATTATTACTATTGGAAACCAGACAGAGGCGTGGCTTCAGAAATATTGTCTGTGCCAATTCATTAAAATTTCAACCCTCATCTTGAATAGTTCGTTTCTTAGAAAATTGAAAAGTTTGATTTTTATGCAGCTGAAAATTAATTTTGTTCGCGAGTGAGTTAATACAATTTAAATATACTACATCCTTTTTGAAGGATTTTCTCAATTGCAAATTGCAATTATTGTGGTGCAACCACCAGAAAAAGATACCCTTTTTAGGTAAGTTTTTTTTTGTAGTTTTTTTTTGTCTGCCAGCATCATGGCGGCCATTTAACTTCGTCGGCGATGCTTTTTCCTTGAATTTTCAAGGAAGCATCAAAGTTTTTATGACTAGGGAATTATAGATAGTCTGTTTTTATATTCCTTAGGGTTCTTGGTACAGGGCAGGAGCCAACATTTAAAATCGAAGTTATCTTTATATATCCATGGAAATTTCCGTCCATGGCAACGCGGGAGCATTATACTTTTTCTCCAATTGGAGCAACGCGGGATTTTCCGTACATCTGTAAGGAGTCTACGTCCTTTTAGGAGCATTATTGCAAGCTACTTTAACAGCTAAGACGCCGTCTTACGCTGCGCAGCATCTTACTCTCAACATACTAGAGCCACAAGGGACTCCAACATCTTTTTTTTCATTGTTCTTTGAACCACATGGTTCTCCGGAACGCATTGATGAACCGCATGGCACTCGGTTTGTCTGACCGACCATGTGTTAAACTCCATCCTGTTGATCAGCCAATATCCTGCAACTTTTAATAAAGATTTAGAGAAAATATTTCTCGCTACGTTTTGTGGAAATATCCAGGTAACATTTTTGTTATTTTGTTCATATTTTTGGTGCACCTGAAAGCCTCTGAATATAAGAGAGCTTACGCTTGGCGAGACGAATAATACGTCCAAGCGACCGCACAATTCCCTGCTACCTACGATATCCTGTGAACGTGAACGTTCGTACATACATCCATAAGCCCACGGACGGTGGAGCCATACACTATTAGTGCCTCAAGAAGCACCTTTAATTATTATACGAGTGAAAATTAATCTTCGTACCTGCATCCATATATATATATATATTCTTTTATACTATATTTATCCTAAGGAACTATACCTATACTTACCTTATTTAAAGAAAGAGATCATTATATATATAATAAGTGAAATACTGAAAAATATTACTTAATCTTTGTGAAAATTTGTGTTTTTTGTGTATGTGACTATAGAGAAAGTTGAAATTTTACTTTTCTTGTTGAGATCCACTTTGGACTCACAAATCCTTAACGTACTTCTTTTTTTTCTTCACTGCCTTCACGGCGCTTTTACATTTTTTTTTATTTTTGTGACGCGATACATGTCCAGAACCCAGGATTGATTTCGAAAAGAACTTCCTGTCGGTTTCTATACGGGATCTTACGTGTGGATGGTGCTTCTGTACCAGTGTTTGGAACTCTGACGTTTCCTGTAGACAACCCACTACGTATTCCATCGGTTATAGCACCGAACTACTTCCTTCACTGTCCTCCAGGACCATTTCTCATCATCACTTTCTGTAAAAACTATCCTGTCTTGTGTTAGTGTCTATACAACACCACTTCTTTTCATCTTTCAATTTTTTTTTTGTTTTAGCACTTCTCTAGTGGACGTTTAAGCGCCCTAGATACTCATTCAATTTGGAACTTTAAGGTTCCCCACTTTTTATTACACACTTCTGCTTCAGCTCGGTAGGTTTATCCAGCTGGAAGTTCTTTGGAGCTAATTTGGGGTAATCCTCTAAGAATTCCTTCTTCCTTTACGGAAATCAGCGGTCAATTTACACTGACCTATCTCAATTAGTCATTTTTCATTTTTTTTTTTTGTGTGTATCTATTGTGCAATATCTGTTTGTATGTCGGATATTATCGAGGTTTGTAAACTACGTTTACAGTGTAGTGACACTATACTGGTCACTTGGAAAGATAATACGCTTTTTGTGTGAAAGATATCTTTGATGAATATAAGATAGCTCATTAACGTTTTTCGAGCAAGGAAACGATACAGTACAAAGATATAGAGTAGTATCATTAGTATTGATGATCTTACATATGGTTATAGTAGAAACTTTTTTTTTGAATAATACTTTTCTAAAATTTCAGCGTCTGGTTCCAGAGAGCTCTCCCGATCCATCAACGTCTGTTTACTATATTGCTTAATATTATATTGATACATATTTTGATAAACCATATTTTAAATCATATTACTATATTATTACAATCTATCTCTCTTTCTATCTCCCTTGTCTCATTTCTAAAGCATAAACCCTTGGGCTAACGTCCCATGTTCTCTGGTTTACTTTTTGGGTTCGTTAGAATTTTCACATCCTTGCATACTTTTTCGTGTATAATATCCAAACGTCAAGTCAGTTTTCGTGTCGTTATAGTTTTTTTTTTGTTTTTGAATACAATTTGACGTCGTTTAATGACGAATTACTTTTGAAACAACACAGATAAAATACATTTCAAAAGATTTTTAAGAGATTTAACAGTTGACAAAGATCAACTAAAACATTTTTTTTTTTATTTACTCATCGAGAGTACAAGCGAGCTACGATTAATGATACCATCGGTACATTTCTCTTCAGCGTATCTTTTTTTTATATATAAAGACAACCAAACATAATCTGTACGAAGCTAAAAGTTGCTTCGCGTACAGTTAAAGCGTACAGACATTTATATAATTGGTCGTTAAGAAAAACTTCATCTTAACTTTTTCTTTGTTTTAACATCTAGTTGGTATCTTGAAGATTATTTAGATTTTATATAAAGTAGATTAGGATTTATAAGTTTATCAACTTAGTTTTTGAATAATTTAGACTTTGTTAAGAAATTCAATAATTTTAAGAAAAATTTAATAAAATAATTCGGTTTATAACGTTTTGATAAAGAAACTTTATAGTGTTATTCATGCTGTCGTTTAGACAGTGGTTCTTTTCTTCGGACATTTCAGGGATTTTGTTTAAAGACAATGATGTTTAAGTAAGTACGTTGGGAGGGGTGGACATACCTCTCGTGCGGATGGAAAGATGGATTAACATATCTTAGGAGTGTAGTGTGGTTTATAGTGTTTAGGTTTTTGGTTAACGAATAGGTCGTTATTGAGATTTAGTATAATGGTTTAGGCAAGTATTTCTGCTTGTCGTTTATCATATATGGGGACCCTAAACATTTTTGTAGTGACAGGTTTTTCTGGTCACTTGGCACCGTGGGTCAATGGTGGAAACCAGTTCGAGATGATGAACTGATTCCTCATGGGAGGGTATAGAAGCCAGAAGGGGGAAATTACAACATCTTCTCCTCCTTCCCAGTTTATAAGAGTGTGTGTAGGTGCTGACCTACTCCACTAGTCAGTTTCATTCTTTAATCATTTGCGCCAGATAAGCTGACTGAGCCATAGCGCATTATCTTCAAATATCTAAAGATACTTTTTGTATAGCGGCTCACTATTAGTGCTGTTCTCTCTTGCGTCTTTTACATACATTTTCTGAGGTCGAGTCGGCCTTCCAGCTCGATTATACTTTCAAACTTGTTTATGTCTCAGCGTTTGTTGATCAGGCCCTAGCAAAGAATATTTAAATTAGTTTTTCTGAGTTTTCAAACATCTAAAACTTCAGTAGGTTCGCACTGGTTAAAAAGAGGTAACAACGTTGTCGATCCCTGAGCAAGAATGCGCGACCCTTGTGAGCTAGTTGAGGGCGTGCGTGCGAACCGGATGCGAAGGTCGATCACAACCCAAGTGTTACTTTGTCTCAGCTAAGTGGATCTGTTGTCTTAGAGAGAGTTCTCTAGGAGCAGTCTTGTAGTCTGAACTTAGTAACCACCTTTCCACTCGTGAATCCTTTAAGGAGTCTCATTGGAACTAGTGTCCAAGGCGACCGAACCAGTGAACATTCCTTGAAGAATTTGGTAATGTAGTGAGTTATTAGGTCTTGGTTTTGGGTTTTGTTGTTGGTATTTTAGTGAGGAGGCAAACTGCGTCAGCTATAGTTTGCAACAGTAGATTTTACTTGACGATCTGCAAAAAGCTTGCGGAACAGATCGGAGAGAGTAATTTTCTGTGAGTGGAAAGGGGAATAACAAGAATACAGAGAAAAAAAGAGGGATGCTTATAAGGAAATAGATCAGTTGTGAGTGTGAGCAATAGTGTCACAGGTCTCTGGCAGAAACCAGGGAAGGCATCATTTGATACTGTGGTAAGTTACATTCAACACAAGAGGACATTGTCTATTGGAGACTGTAGTTGGTTCCTCTTAGGTATATTCCCTTGTAAGCGTTGCAGGCGTCCACTGATAGAGGCCGTGGTCTCTCGTCAGCAGGTATGATGGTAAGGTATGGTTCTTTTCACATTTGCATTATTCTTTGTATTCTAGGATTTAAGGTCATCGTTTGACGTTACTTGATGGTGTCATTTATGGAATCACTGTGAGGGGTTCTCATAGTAGGTTACCAGGAGTTTCGTTGCCTTTCCTTACTTCCTGTTTATTTCCAAATTGATATTTCGTTTAAGAAATATTTTTCGTTACATGTTGAACCGTGTACCTTTGGAGTTGTGATAATAAAATCACATTTTTATTAGCAGCGTACTCTATCTGTGTCTGTCGTGTCTGCGACATACTTTCTGTTGATAAGAAAGCATTTAATAAAAAAGAAAATAAAGCAGAACAGTACCTATGAAAACTAGAAACGAAATATATGGTCAGAGATTATATAGAGTCACATCATTATTTAACTAATCATTTTCAGCGAACCCAGGAGTGCACTTCCGGACCAGCGTTAAGCGATATAGCTTTACCTCTCTACCCTATTGGTAGCAGAGATTTATTTACTATATTGATTTTACTATATTTTTGATTTATATTGACTATCGAACATACGATTGAACGCGAATTGTGTTCATGAGTATGGGGTATTGAACTTCATAAACATATATTGACTTTTCTGTTTATTTGATACTTGCTTTGGTACAAACTTAAAGTTTTATCTGCTAAATGTAACGTCGTAGTTCGTATAATAACTCGCGTATTACGTGGTTCTCTTTTGTCCTTAACAGTCTCCGTGTGATTGTTTTCTTTCTGTGATTTAGAATTGAAGAATATTAACGTCCTCTGGGCAGAAAAAATACTTGCCTTCTTTTGAAATAGATTTACATTTGATCGTAAATATTTGATAATGAATCTAAACCGCCGCGTTGAAATTCTTTAGTCACTTTTTTTTTACAGAGGTTTCTCCAAATAGAGATAGATTTTTGATTATCTATTTCCAGTAATTATAGTAGGTATCCTAGGTTTATAGAGATTTTATTTTTAAGTAAAATTAATTGACACTTTGTAATGGTCTTTTTGATGAAAGTTGATTTCACTTTTGATTTTTCATTAAATAAAGTTAAATTAACATATTCTTATTGAGCATTAAGATTCAGATTAGTTGATAAGATAAGGCAGATTTGCTGTTAGATTTTCAGTTATTTTAGTATTAAATAAAAAAATCAAAATTCGTTGGATTATAACGTGAAAAGAAAATTTTTGCTACTTACCTTTTTATTTCATTTGAGTTTAATATAGTTTTTGAAGATTCTACTTACTTTTAAGATGGAGTAAGTTTAATATAGGGAGGGTGGTACCCCTCAACCTTTCAGGATGGAACAGGGTGCGTTTGTCGTTTATTGAAGTACCTTTTGGTTTTGGTCGTGTTATATTTTGGTAGTTAAATAATAGTTTCGGTTTTGAGACTATGTTTTGAGTCAACGTAAGGAAGTAAGCAAGCAATCTTTTAGCTTGCTTTTTCGATTAGGGGTTGTCCGTCAAAATATATCCGAGTCATGGGGACTCGTGGGTCCGTAGGACAACCAAGGCTGTTTTAGAGAGAGATGATTTTCTGAAACAGATTGGGTGGGTTGAGAGACCTGGGGATCGTACTTCACCTTAGATCCTCCCTCCCCTCAGGGTAGACACCTCCTCATCGCCATACAGTGTATCATCGTGGCAGCTGTATGGTTGGATGACAATTAATACCTGCCACCGCAACCTCGAATACCTAAGGTTTGCTGATAGTTTAGATACTTACGTGTAGTATTCAGTAGGGTGATTGTTATAAACCAAACATGAATCTTCTTCTCTGTCTATGTTTTCATTCACTAGAGAAATAAAGAGGTGCTATCTAGAATCGATTCACATTTAACTTCAATGTTGGTAGATCTTGATTTGGACGACGGTGAGGGCCATCAAGCGATTCAATATTACTTATTCGAACTCATCCATCAGAGTTCAACGGTCGGCAGGATAATAAGAGGTAACACCGGTTGTGCAGATCCCGGAGCAAGTGCCCACGGCCTGGCTGAGCTAGCTGTGGCATGGGTGCTGCCGGCCAACGCGACGGTCAATCTCAACCTCGACTCTACGTTGTCGCATGCCGTTCTTATCAGTCACTCTTTCTGAGTAACTGGCGAGAAAGGGGGCGTTGCCGGCATAGAGTTGCTTCCATCCCATAGGCACAGAAACTTTTACGATAGCTAGGTACGCGGTTGCTAACTGGAGTAAGACCTCTGGTATTTGTTTGAAGTCCTTCGTTATAAGAAAGCATCATAGGTCTAGCTACGTTCGTGGGGATTTAAGTAGGGTCCTTGGTTTTTAGGTGTGTACTAAAACATAATGGAGCTGCAAGGTGAACACCTAGGACTTGCGGCGGATAGGCGTGGACATGCTATCAGATACGCTTCAGGCTGTTCTGCGGGACTTTGTAGTCAGAACCTGGAGGTATGCTGGTGGATGGTTCACGCTTCTGTGATGGGGATGGAGATGGAAATTGGAAGAACGAGGGGGAGAGGAGTAGGGAGAATGAGTTACTGTACTAGCGAAGTGTGAGTATGTCTTTTATAGGGGATGCCAGATACACCGATGTACGGGCGAAGATCTATGGAGTTACTGTTCCTTGGCATAGGGTCCATAGATGGTCGGGGTGCTTATTTCTTCCTGCTTCCTCTCTGGCTTATAGTGTCAATGGGCATGGGTTCGGATCTTAGAAATCCATAGGGTGTTTAGGTGAAGGGGTGGTGCCTATTGGCAGGTGTAAGTAAGTAAAAAAAATCGTCTTTTCTATTTTTCTATCATTCTTACGTTACAGATGGAGCCCAATGTGGGGCTAAGTTTTTAAGTCTCACGGGCCCCGTTGGTGCGTGGAATGATAGGAAGAAATCTTTTAATCTTTACTTTTTTTTTCTAATTCCAATTATCATCAATAAATTCTTCTTCATACGTTACAGATGGCGCCCAACGTGGGGCCCGCCACGGTCAGAAAAGTTAAGATTAATATTGTTGTTAAATGGTCGATCCTGAGTGACGTAGAAGAAGTTAGAAGTTTTTGAAAAATTTTTCTTTGAGAATTCGTATTTTTCAGTTTTTTTTTGCGAGTTATTTGATTGTGATCTGGTTCCTTAGATAGGTGAACATCATCGTGATTAGTGGTTTAGGTACTATTTTGTCCAGTAATTTGGTGGAGTTTTCCTGAATTAGCTGTTGCATTAGGCTTATCCACTTTTCCGCTACCTATCACCATTTGAAATTATATTCGATCTCTGTCTGAGCAGGTCTTCTGACCGGTGGTTGGAGCTTTTTGCCCGACGCACGTCAGCTGCAGAAGCTGGTTGTTCACTCGAACACGATCCAATTAGATTTATTTCAAACTAATTTACATTGGTAGTTTATGCAATTACTTGAATGGTTTAAGGAGATTGTAGTATTTTCAGTAGACGCTAGGTAGTGATAGCATGTGACGAGACATAAAGCGCTAACTGGTAGTTGGTGTCTTAGTACCCGATGTACGTCTGCAGTAGCGTAATGTTACCTTCACATGTCTGATCAACTTTTCATTTATGGAAGATACTTATCCTCTAACCACTCGAACGCCGTAAGTGTCACAGAGTCTACACACACTAAAATTTTTCTTTTCTCTTTTCACTTACTTATTTTCCACAATTTTTTTTTTGAGTCAGTTACTTCACTAACCGAAGCAACATGCAAACCTTGTTCCATAGAAAGGAGGGTTACCACCTCCTGAACCTTTTATGATACAACAGATTATTTAGTTAAGTATATGGTTTATCTTTATTTTTGAGACATATTATAATATAAATGATTTTTGAATTTCGTATATAGTTGGTAGGAAACAGACAGTTTCTGAGTATTTAGTAATTTAGTATTTTGAGATTCCGTCAATTGAGTCGAGACGTAAACTTCTCAATTGATGTGTAAGTTTTGGGATAGTGCCCGCCTTTTTGAGTATTTTGAGTATTTTGAGTATTTTGAGTATCCGTCAATCAAGTTGAGCCGTAAACTTCTTGATTGGACGTGTAGTTTTGGGATAGAGCCTGCTTTATTAAAGTTTTTATAGATTATTGTTAGAGTTTTGGAAAACTTTTAGTTATTAGGTACAGATTAAGATTCTAAGTATCAATTAAGTATTATTATCGATTTTTGAATTACTAGTATAAAACTAAGTAGTTTTGAGGACACAGTTAGAGCTCATCATATTATTTTTTTTTTATTATTATTATTCCTTTTGTTTTTGAATTCTTCTTCCGTAATTTTAGAACATATTTTTGTGAGGACATAGTTATCCGAACAAATACATACCCTTAAGTTTTAAGCACTTTTAGTTTTATAGGAGATTTTCTTCAAACATTTTTTTTTATTCACTAACGAATATCCGTTAGAGGTTTTGCTCACGGATCATTTGAATTTTCCCTTTCTGATTTTATCAGACCTACATTCACTATACCAAGTAGTATCCGTTCGAAGATATTCTTCACTGGCTACTGGATAGTTTGATTTTGACTTACTGGATTTACTATTTTAAATTGATTCACATTGATATATATATAACCGTTTGAGGAATTGCTCACGGTATATTTGAAATCTTTTTATACCCTGACTTACTTTATTTTTTTTTGGTGTTATATCACTTAGTAGGTACCGTTCGAGGAACTTCTCACGGCCTACAATACTTTACTCAGTGAGTTTTACTTACGCGTTTATTCCGTCCGATTACCTTCACGGTTGAATGACTGGCCGAAGCCGTCGAAGAGCTATTAGAAGCACTTACCTATCAAAGTATAAAGACTACGAGGTCATGGCTCCTACAGCTCTGAAACCTAAGCCCGGCGGTAGCCGAAACGATGTCGTAGAGAATCATTCTGACGACGAAGTTAGTGTAGCAGAAAGCCTACCTAGGGATGATGCTGGTGACAGAAGCATAGAGGTAGACGACGAGGAGGTAAGGAGAGCAGAAGAGCAGTTACGCAAGGATGCAGCTGACCACTCAGCGTACATTCAGAGAGTAGTCTCCGCTACTATTGACCTGCACAGGGTCGACGATAGAAAGTTTATGGCAGAAGCGTTGGAGAAAAGTCACATGCGCTTGCTAGACCAAGTAACTCAACTGCTACAAAAACGAACAGTAAAAACAACACAACCTGTCGCTCCTCCCAAACCCATTGCTCCTTCTAAGTCTGCTGCTCCTTCAAAAACAGTTGAACCTCTCGGTGTCACGTCAACACAAAGAGCTACGCGGCAAGTCAATTTAGCCAATTTGGACACTCCACGTGTCACTAATACCTACACAGCCAATGGTCCAGTTACCGCTAACAATGTCCAGTCCGAGCATAGGCCAATCGATGAAATAGATTTGGTAGATCGAATCACACCACACTATGAGCGTTCTAGAGTGCCACCTTTGTCGGAAGTCAATCCAGCACAAATGCCTCTAGGCTCTAATTTAGATGAGTTCATGGAGCGAGTAAACGCTTTCAATTTTGACGATGAGTCACCTCTTTCGCCACCCAGGCCACCACCCTCGAACGCCACTTCTTCAAACCGTGTTCATCCATTTCATAAATGGGGCTTAAAGTTCGACGGGAAAAATATGTCTGTTGACGACTTTTTGTTTCGCTTGGGGTGTATCCGGAGTAGTTATGGTGTATCATGGTACGAAATTACCGCGAACTTCTACCACTTCGTGTCAGGTTCTGTCGAATCCTGGTATTGGGTTTATTTAAAAAGCAACAAGCACCCGACGTGGGAGGAATTGAAGACTGCTTTGGTAGAACAGTACCGCAGTCTGGAAAGTGATACCGAACTATTCCGCAAATTGTCCGATCGCAAGATGATGAATGGAGAGTCATTCAATGAGTTCTTCGACGCCATTCAATATTTGAATTCTAGGATGCGAGTTCCCAGACCCGAAAAGGAACTCGTAGAAATCATTAAAACTAATGTCCGTAGGCGCATGGGAGAACTCCTCATAACCTACAGTCCGTCTAGCTTGAGACAGCTAGCCTATTATTGTCGAGCTATCGAAAAAGCTCAGTCTCAATATGAGAATGTCCGTCCGAATTTCGTGAAAAGCGCACAACGTCCACCTGCAAGGAGATTTGTCAATGAGATCGTTGACGAACCTTGTCAGGACCTAACAGTGGCAGTACCCTCTACAAACATTAAAGCCATACAGAGAGATCGTAAGCCACAGAAGTGCTGGAACTGCCAAGTCATCAGTCACAGTTTTCGTGACTGCGCTAAACCCATAGACAAAATATTTTGTTTCCGCTGTGGTTTAGCAGATGAATATAGTCCGTCCTGCCCGAAATGTTTAGCGGGAAACGAAAGGAGGAGCAACCCAACATCCGGGGGGGTTCGCTCCGATTAGATTTACCCGGAGTTCAAGTGTTTAAACCGACAGAGCCGCATGAACTTCCACAAATCCAAATTTTAAAACCGATCAAGAAAAACAAAGAATTACCGAATGTTATTACAAATGAGAGTAGAACAATCCCTACTTTGAATACAAGAAGCACACCTGAATCAAATTTGCTTTTTAAGAATGAATTACCAGAACCATTGTATCGTAAACCTTTCCACGAGAGATTACGCAATTACAATGAGGTGCGAAGAAGGATAGTTACCTTTCCTGATCTATCCAAACGAATACGACGAGTAAGGGAACGCTTCCATCGGAAGCGGGCTACTTACCGTAACATTGCGTCAGAAACTATAGGTCGAGAATCAAATGACCCACGTCCTTATGTGACAGTCGGGCTATTTGGTGACAGCATTCTAGGTCTTCTCGATTCCGGGCCCAGCATAAGTTGCTTAGGCACCAATATATTGCCCTATTTGAAAGACAAAAATGTTGCGGTAAGGAAGGTAGAGACTACCGTGTCCACGGCCGATGGACACAAGCAATCCATTGTGGGAGTAATTACTACCCCAATTCAGTATAAAGGAGTGACTAAGGATATAGAATTGTATATCGTGCCGTCTTTGAGCCAGCGCCTTTATTTGGGCGTTGACTTCTGGCAGAAGTTCCAAACCGCACCGAATGTGATTGCAGGTCTTTCAGGAATTACAACCGGTGGGCCAGATGAGAGACCCACCAACCAGATTAAGTTGACTGATGAAGAGTCTAAACGACTAGAAGCAGTTGTTCGTGGATTTCCTTCGTTCGCAGTCAATGGACTCGGGAAGACGAATCTAGTGCAACACTACATAGATACGGGCGATGCCGTACCTATAAAGCAGAGGTACTATCCCGTATCTCCAGCGATACAAACCCTTATGTATGCGGAGCTAGACCGCATGCTTTCGTTAGGAGTCATCGAGGAAAGTCCCAGCGCATGGAGTTCCCCAGTGGTGCTTGTACGCAAACCTGGTAAGAACCGATTGTGCTTGGACTTTCGGAAGGTGAACTCCGTAACAAAGAAAGATGCTCGTCCGATTGCGCATATTGAGGGGCTGCTAGCACGTCTGACAGAGACACGCTATATCTCTAGCGTGGATCTGAAAGATGCGTTTTGGCAGATAACGCTGGAGCAAAGTTCAAGGGAGAAGACCGCTTTTACGGTACCTGGCCGACCATTGTACCAATTTAAGGTCATGCCCTTCGGTCTGTGTAATGCAGCGCAAAGTTTGAGCTACCTGATGAGTCGCGTAATCCCATCAGGATTACGAGATCAAGTATTCGTATACTTGGACGATCTGTTGGTTGTGTCGAAGGATTTCGACGAACATCTGGAGACGCTGGAGATAGTCGGAAAGTGTTTGACTGATGCAGGACTGACGATAAATGTCGAGAAGTCGAAGTTTTGTTTTGATGAGCTTCACTATCTCGGTTATAAGGTCGGTCAGGGTTGCTCGAAAGCTGATCCAGACAAGATCACTGCTATCACTAACTTCCCTTTACCAACCACAACTCGCCAAGTTCGCCGATTTCTCGGTATGGCAGGTTGGTATCGGCGATTTGTGAAGGATTTCAGCACCCTAGCCGCACCCTTGACCGAGACATTGAAAAAGGGAAAAGTATTCAACATGAGCCCAGAAGCTATTGAAGCTTTCCTGCAAATCAAACAGGCTTTAACTTCAGCGCCTGTGTTAGTCAATCCGGACTTCTCCAAGGAATTCATCATTCTCTGTGACGCATCCGCGACTGGCATTGGATGTGTACTCTGTCAGCGAGACGAATGCGGGGCGGAGCAGCCTATTTACTACTTCTCTCGGAAACTGAACGCTGCACAGAGGAACTATTCGGTGACAGAGCGCGAGTGCTTAGCAGCTTTTGAAGGCATCCAGAAGTTCAGATCGTACGTTGAGGGGTACCATTTTCGTGTGATTACAGATCATTCCAGCCTGAAATGGCTGATGACGATGAAAGATCCAACCGGAAGATTAGCGAGGTGGAGTATGCGACTCCAAGGCTTCGATTTTGTGGTGGAGCATAGGAAAGGTACTTTAAATGTCGTGCCCGACGCTCTATCCAGAGCTTATGAAGATGATGAGTTGACAGTGTCAGCTTTCCTTTCATGTCTACCACAGATCGATGCCTCGGAGGTACTCCACATCGATCTTGAGGATCCGTCCTTTAAGTCCGAAGGTTATCTCGATATCATCAGTCATATCAGGAAGGAACAGGAACGATTACCTGACCTGAAAGTGTCAGAAGGTTGTATTTATAAACGCACTAAACATGCGGTTGGTAATCCCTTGGCGGACGATCTAACTTGGAAGTTGTGGGTCCCATCAGAGATGACCGAATCTCTAATCTCATTGGCTCACAATCCGCCGCGCGCCTCGCATGGTGGAGTGGTGAAGACAGTTTATCGGTTGGAAGACAGATTTTACTGGCCCAGTATGTACACGCAGGTTAAACTATACGTTGACCGGTGTGAGACGTGCAAGACCAGTAAAGCAGCGAATATGACATTGCGAGCGGAGATGGGGAACAGTTTTGAAGTTGACAGGCCATTTCAACATTTGTATGTTGACTTTCTTGGGCCTTACCCCAGATCAAGATCTGGCAATGTTTATATAGTCATCGCGTTAGACCAATTAACGAAATTCGTTTTCATTAAACCATAACGCAAAGCAACAGCCGCGAGCGTGGTCAAGTTTCTGAAAGATGAAATATTTCTGATTTACGGAGTGCCAGAGAGTATCCTCTCTGATAATGGCACGCAATTTGTTGGTAAGGAGTTTCAAAAATTCTTAGATGTTTTCGGGGTGAAACACTACCGCACGGCAGTGTATGCTCCCCAGTCGAATGCAAGCGAACGCGTCAACCGTTCAATCCTAGCAGCCATACGGTCGTATGTTAATCCTCGACAGACGGATTGGGATGCCCATCTGTCTTCGATCAGTAGTGCTTTACGCACGACGGTGCATTCAACTCTTTCGATGTCCCCATACGAAGCCCTATTCGGACAACGTATGATTGAACATGGGGCAGACTATCGTTTTTTAAGAGAGTTGGGTGGACTGAACTGTTCGGAGATAGATTGGCTCCCAAAGGTCGCCAAAATGAACATCGTCCATTCTTATTTGAAACAAGCACTTGTAAAAACACATGAAGCATACGAGAAACAGTACAACCTCCGTAGTAGGAACGTAACTTTCAAAGTAGACGATGAAATTTACGCTAGAAATCATGTCTTGAGCGACGCAACCAAACATTTAAGTGCGAAGTTGTGCCCTAAATTTGTAAAGGTTCGAGTCATTCGAGTAATCGGAAACAATTTGTACGAAGTCATAGATAGGCGAGGTCATAAGTCGACTTGCCATACCAAAGACTTAAAAAGGTAAGACACTTGAAATACCCTAATATACCAGACTTTCATACTACATTTACGCTTTCGTTTACTCAGTATCTGAGGACGTAAATATTTCACCAGATATGACATACAGTAGGTCAAAGTACTGTAATCCCTGAATTTGACTTTGTTTTATGTTGTTTTTGTTTCATGTTTGCCTGGCTCTCAGCTGTGCATGAGACTCTTTGTCTTTGATTTTTTTTGTTTTGTCTAAATAACTATTTGAGGACTACCTCAACATATGACTAAACGTCACACCCTATAGTTATACTTCATGCTTTGAACTAAGCACCCGTTTTTATCTTCCACCGACTAGATGTGAAAGAGTCGCAGAACTTGATTCGCTCTGAATTGGATAAGATCCAAAATTTCAATGAAATTTTTTTTTTTCTCTGGGTAGGTAGTTATCCTTTTCTTGGACTTTTGACGAAGTAATGTACTCCGCCGAAAATTCCAAGTTTTGTAGGGAAAACTCCTTGGGCTATATTCTTTTCGATATTTAAAATATCGAGCGCCACTGCTGCCACCTATCGGCAGAAGAACTTCCCTACGAAGTTCACATAGATAAGTCCCTACCATAATTTGTGAGACAAACCTACTCACAAATTTGCCTCCCAACTACATTCTCTATGACTACTCGTGACGTCACCGGTAGTCAATAGAAATCTGGTCGACACCTCGACACGTTTATTAATTCGTGACGCGACGTCATTGACACTCAGTCAGTGATAGCAATGTATGTGCTTCACGCACCCGCCATTTACTTTTGCCGTCCGTAATCCAGATATCGCTGCAGTACAATTTCATAGTACAGTCGAATTCAGCTTTTTGACCGAACATTTTGAAACGGCCATACGCCTAAGTACTGACAGGCATGGCGATATCAGAATACAGTCCGAAGTCCGTCGAACATAAAATATTCATCCGTCCGAATTCCTGTTTTGATTTGACGCATAAAGTTGAATGCTAGAAGTTTTGACGGTAGCATTATGACGTACGTCAAGGTGTGATACCCACGCTGCAAAAAACAATAGATGGAAATTTTTCTGATTTCAAAGTTTACACACGACATCTTTTTCCACCGCAACGTGACGTTTGAAACCTATATGCATTCCTACATTAATACGTCCTTCTTTCATTTGACATAAGTGTCAAATACCAGAGATATGTTACATTTTTACATAAAGTACATTTTTGTGACAGCTTCCGCTACAGTGTAGCGACACTAATCCCAAAATGAGATATTGTCACAAATAGCTGAAAACATGAAATGGCTCATAAATTTAGCCTCCACGGCATTAAAATTAATCCATTTCAGTCTTTTCGAATATGTTATACAACATATTCCTCCCATCTGAAGTAATTGTAGTAGTCAACCTTCTGAATTTCTTTAGTTGTTGTCAGCCAAATACGCAACTACAGTGCGCAGCTGAAACAACATGGAATTTCCATACGTCGGTACTACAGATTACGCCAAACTACTATCAAGAAGAGCAAAAAGGAAGTGAGTTTCCTTGTTCTGCCGCAGCTACTTGCTTATTAATGGCAGTAGTTGTACGTCTAGCCCATAGACATATTATTATATGGACTGCTAGTTGCCAACTTCACGTTGGTTCCAACATAACTCACAGCGCCACTCAATTACAGCGGGGAATATACTTGAACATAATGAGAAATAAAAATTTAAATATAAATAAAATAAAATAAATAAATTGATTTTTGCCATACACAATAGACATACTATACAGTACCTAGTGATTGACATTTTTGCATTGAAAATGACATCGGCATCATGAAAAATATGATGGATATTAGTATTCCTATTCGCCTCTGTAATTGAGTGGCACGAAACGAAGGTATCGATTTTGAGCAGCATTTGTATGGAAACTAAATTCGACTAGCAGTCCATATATAATATGTCTATGGTCTAGCCCATTGACATACTATACATGGACTGCTAGTTGCCAACTTCACGATGGTTCCACTTATACGCCAGCGCCACTAACTCAAACACGGCAAAAAGGTAGAACTACTATTTTGACATTTCATATGTTGCTGACTTTTTGTTTTTCGGTCATTCATTTTCATTATAAATGTTTGTGATTTATTTAATTATTTAAAATAAATATTTTTTCATAAACTTATTTTATTTCAGAAGATAAACTTCCCTGCGAGGATAACGTGTGCCAATAGCAAAAATACTACCTGCTTCCTCATTGTCTCCTACGTGGTGGAACGACTGGATTTTTCAATCCAGGCGGCCTTGTAAGCATTTACTGTGTCTCGACCGTCAGGAATATATAAACAGGACTACATCAATGAGAAGATATGACGATGAAAAAGGCGAACCTCAAGCACCTGCGTTTGCCAGATTGGTGCTTAGAATTATTGACGACTCCGATGGTAATGGACCATCTAATTGAATTCTGTGAAACTAGGTTAACAAATTCGTGTGTTAATATTCTCTTATTTCCTCAGCTGTCCCAATTATTGGAGGTGCCATAAGATGAATATCAACATATAATAAAGAACTTGGATAAAACACAAACAAGGGGAAAGAAAATAAAGAACACCACACAGAAACAACTGAACAACCGACTAACGATGATAAAGAAGATGACGAAAATCAAGACGAAGATTGTGACAGTAGCTGCAGCGAAGAAGAAGAACAGGATAATGAAGATCCATCACCGCGGAAGCATGGTGTCATAAAAGCATTTGAAGACTCCGATGACGATGAAGCTAATCCAAGTAAGAAATCTAATTATTCCCGATCAGACTAAAATATTTGTTTGCACTTCCAGGTTTGAAAAACCAAAAAGCCTTAGCGATGAGTTCCTCAGCAAAACCAATTCGTACTTCATAGTATTTTAAGTGCACCTACAAAGACAACAAAAACAGATTAACCAAATCAACTGCCAAGATAAATCTGTTAACCACCAGCCTGAGTCATTAAGCGGACACCATTACAAATGGGGAAGTGGCAGGATATGGGCAAAGCGCAGAGAGTAAAATCGATTAGTCAGATAGCAGTAATAATAGTTCAATGAAAAGTAATAGTCGTCACCATAAAGTACAACAACATGAGTCAAAGTTTATCAACTTTTTAACACAAAAAATGGATTATTTGTTTGATACAGACATGTTTATTAAGGAAATAAAAGTTGTATGTATAAAGGCAAAGTCTTGACATTTTTTTTAACAAATAGTTGGCCTCATTATGTAGGTATAGCTCTATATTTTAACTTAAGATCTAGGCTCTAGGAACAACCTCTAGCATGAGAGCAAGTATTACATATATTTTTGTAATGTGCGAAATTGTGCGATCGAATGCAAAGATCTCTTCTTCCTTTTATCGAAAGTCTCGCTTAATTAGACATCCCTTCGATTTTTTTTGTTCACCTTCACAGAGGGAGGAATGTTATTGACATTTTCCAATCTATCGGCAGCTGAACCTGAAGTTGTAAAGTGTTCCGAGTAAGTGCTACTGAGATAGAGAGGAGTCTACAGATAAAACTAGATGTTTTTGAGATCAGAGGAATTTTATCGATAATGTTCATGAGACCTTCGTCTCCGGTGAGGGACATGGATCGCTTACAATCTTCGTAAGTAGCTGAGTTTTTCAATGGCTTTTCGATTCCAGCTCAGTAGTTTCGTCTCTCGTTTTGTAAAAATCATTGCAGCACTTGCGGACACCCGCTTCAGTGATCAGGAAAAATCGATTCCCAAGAACCAGTTTCCGATGATACCGATGAAGTTTCCATTATAACAATCTCTTCATTCTGCCTTTGCTTCTCTTCTTTTGTAGTGGATAGCAAAAGCTGCTGGATGTTATATTTTGGTTTTAAACAATTTACTGTTTACATCAATGCCTTCATTCCACTTTGTGCAGTTCCTCTGTGTCAACAACTAAGTCTCGGTCGTTTGCTTTTGATGCTTTTGTGCTCACAGGTGGAAAAGTATCCTTCTCTTCTCCACAATCAGCCTCGCAGGTTTTTGTCGATGATTCACTACCCTGTCGATGGGCAATACCCAATAGAGGTTTAGTTCTCGTCCTTTCGCAACTGCTGCCACTGGCATCGACTATTTTAAAGGCAGAACCAGCTGATTCATCTGATTGCCTTCTCCCGATGATGATCGTATATCGCAATCAACAATGGCTAATGGACAATTTTGAACGCCAGTGTCATCGCAATTCATTTTGGAATTCGTATTGCTTTTTAAATTTTAATGCACATATTATCACTTGCCCAAAATGGAATGGAATATTTGATTTGATTGCTATTTATTGAAGTTGCACTGCGTCACAGCGTCACAAGTATGTAATATCTCAGCCAGTTTGCCTAATACGCTTCGATGTTCGTTCCTCGTCGATGAAGCCCATAACAAAGGATTCTGCACGTCGGAATTTGTGGTGGTCCTTTGCTTTTGCGATGCGTTTCACACGCTCCTTTCGCTTTTGCTCGACAACCGATTTGTCTTGGAGAATTATTCGTTTACGATGGGCAAGAACGGCGACTGTTTTGCCAGGGAGTTTGTTTGGAACTGCATACCTGTGTAAAGAATTTGTTGGTAGTGTTTTATTTGATAAATAAGAGCAGGAAACTTACTTGTCAGACATTACATGCGATTTAAATTAAAGAAATTTTAAACAAAAATAAAATTATTAATTTTTCGCACTGTAAACACGTGCGGCATTGACATTGGCAGAAGTCTTTTGACATTTGTCATTTCTTCTTTGCACTTTATAAGAATGACAATAGATGTCCCTGTTTGATACTGTCTATTCGCAAGCATTCTTCTAATAGTTTCGACAGTACGACACTTACAGCATTGTGGAATAAAGATTTTTATTACTTTTGCGTAGTCAGTCCCACGCACGCAACATTCTACCTGCACTACGCGAATGTCCAGTCATATAATTTTGTATTGAAAGGTGAAAGAAAAATATTCAATCACATCACTCATCTTATTGGCTACGTATGAATAGACACATCTAAGGATTTTGTTATGCTTTCGGCAAGTGACAATAGATGTCGCTACATGTTTTTGAAAATATAATTTCAACTTTTGCCGCTTTTGAGTTAGTGGAAGCACTTGTACCGGAGTCAATTTTTCCAAGCGATTTGTATGAAAATGACATTTCACTAGCAGTCCATGTATAGTATGTCAATGGTCTAGCCAAACCTTCCCCATTTTGAAGAAACCACTCGACGCAGATGAACGTCGTAGCAGAACGTTCAAAGTTCTTCTTATACAATTTCTTTTTTTTGTGCAAGGAACATTCCAATTGCGTTTGCAATTGGAATATAATATCTTATATCAACCCATCACAATAGTGATACAATAGTGAACAAGGTAAGATCATATTTTCTATTACTAATTCTGAGTAAGGATGACATATGCCATCATTACAAAGATTGGTGATTTGAGACCATTAAATGTGATGCTCATCAAGTTTCTCTTTGCTTATCAGGGACTCCAGACCAAGAAAATACGTGGATAGAAGGGACAACCACCATCATAAGCGCATGCTACGCGCCAGATTAAGTGGACAGCCCCGTTCCATCACCCATAAACGAGGGTTGATCGACAGATTGCACTCGCAATATATACAGATATATATATGCAATATGCATATATATATCTGTGTTCCACGGTGCAGTTTATAATACGCACAAATTAAATCAATGGACGCACACTGCGCCCCACAAAGTGCAAATTTTATCTTTTTTCTTGGCTGGAGGCATTATTTTTGTTGCCTATTGGATCGAGGAAGGAGCCACTAACCTTTTTTTTATGCCATTGCATAGACTTTTTTCCTCCTTGTTGGACCCTACACTTTTTTTTTACCAAAGGAGCAACGTATGCGTTCGTCGACGTTGATCCGTTCGGCTCGTCGACGACCATACCATCCTTCAAGCGACATCGCCTAGAGCAGGCACCATCAACTCACTCATCAGAAGTACTTACCTGACACCTCAGCTTCAGACAGCCGAAGCTCAACCTACACTCTCAAGGATATACCATAGTTTATTGGAAACATCCCTTTGGACGTCTGGCGGGCGTATATACACCGATGCCGGTCCATAATTCCTCAACATTACTTCATATACATCATCGAGGGAGCACCTTTATCCACCTCATCACTTCTTCCTGATACATTATCGTGGAGCAGTAAAGCTGGATCTTTCTCAGCAAAGGAAGAAAATTTATGTATTATATTGAGGCGTTTAAATATCTATGTATAGATTACCCAGGTAACAATTATCATTACTTCTTTTATTTGTGTTTTGTACGGGAGCTTCTTGGCTCGAATACCACGAATTATTGGTGAACGTGGTTACGCCACTCATCAAGTGTTCGGCGTTGGCGACAGACGCCAGATACCACGGACGGTGGTAAATCATTGATGTCAGTGTGGTCAGATTAATATATCCTGTGTGCCACACCCATATGAAGATCATCCTTTATTTAGATTATATTTCTTAAGTTTCATTAAGTATTTGAAGAACATTTTGCACATAATATAGTGTCTTAAAAATACTGAAATAGTGAAGTTCAAAAAAAAAAAAAAAATTATAATTTTCGTCTGTTATGTTGAAACCTTCGTTGCTTAAAATTTTGATTTTTGGCTAACGTGCCGCCGAAGATTTATACCAATCTACAATCGCGATGCGATCGGGTTTCTTAAGGAATATTTGTTTTTGAATTCGTCTTTTCTAGAACTGATAATGTGAAGTGCTACCAATAACCTTTCGTTATGTTAAATAGAAATTAGATTTCTTTCACTTCTTTTTTGCACTCGAGTTGTCGTTTGATACTCAATTTTTATTTTTGTTTACTCACTTGGTCCTTTGGACCCCACTCATCTCTCTCCGCGTCGGTAGCGACCAATCTTCACTCGCGTTTGAACGCCGCGTTTGCTTTTGCTGGAAGCGAACCTTGTAATTTCGTTTTCAGACTTTTTCACTTTCTTTTTGTATGAGATTTGTAACGTCGTTTCGTATGTGTTGAACCGTGTACCTTTGGAGTTGTGATAATAAAATCACATATTTATTAGCAGCGTACTCTATCTGTGTCTGTCGTATCTGCGACATACTTTCTGTTGATAAGAAAGCATTTAATAAAAAAGAAAATAAAGCAGAACAGTACCTATGAAAACTAGAAACGAAATATATGGTCAGAGATTATATAGAGTCACATCATTATTTAACTAATCATTTTCAGCGAACCCAGGAGTGCACTTCCGGACCAGCGTTAAGCGATATAGCTTTACCTCTCTACCCTATTGGTAGCAGAGATTTATTTACTATATTGATTTTACTATATTTTTGATTTATATTGACTATCGAACATACGATTGAACGCGAATTGTGTTCATGAGTATGGGGTATTGAACTTCATAAACATATATTGACTTTTCTGATTATTTGATACTTGCTTTGGTACAAACTTAAAGTTTTATCTGCTAAATGTAACGTCGTAGTTCGTATAATAACTCGCGTATTACGTGGTTCTCTTTTGTCCTTAACAGTCTCCGTGTGATTGTTTTCTTTCTGTGATTTAGAATTGAAGAATATTAACCTCTGGGCAGAAAGAATACTTGCCTTCTTTTGAAATAGATTTACATTTGATCGTAAATATTTGATAATGAATCTAAACCGCCGCGTTGAAATTCTTTAGTCACTTTTTTTTGACAGAGGTTTCTCCAAATAGAGATAGATTTTTGATTATCTATTTCCAGTAATTATAGTAGGTATCCTAGGTTTATAGAGATTTTATTTTTAAGTAAAATTAATTGACACTTTGTAGTGGTCTTTTTGATGAAAGTTGATTTCACTTTTGATTTTTCATTAAATAAAGTTAAATTAACATATTCTTATTGAGAATTAAGATTCAGATTAGTTGATAAGATAAGGCAGATTTTTGCTGTTAGATTTTAAGTTATTTTAGTATTAAATAAAAAAATCAAAATTCGTTGGATTATAACGTGAAAAGAAAATTTTTGCTACTTACCTTTTTATTTCATTTGAGTTTAATATAGTTTTTGAAGATTATACAGATTACTTTTAAGATGGAGTAAGTTTAATATAGGGAGGGTGGTACCCCTCAACCTTTCAGGATGGAACAGGGTGCGTTTGTCGTTTATTGAAGTACCTTTTGGTTTTGGTCGTGTTATATTTTGGTAGTTAAATAATAGTTTCGGTTTTGAGACTATGTTTTGAGTCAACGTAAGGAAGTAAGCAAGCAATCTTTTAGCTTGCTTTTTCGATTAGGGGTTGTCCGTCAAAATATATCCGAGTCATGGGGACTCGTGGGTCCGTAGGACAACCAAGGCTGTTTTAGAGAGAGATGATTTTCTGAAACAGATTGGGTGGGTTGAGAGACCTGGGGATCGTACTTCACCTTAGATCCTCCCTCCCCTCAGGGTTAGACACCTCCTCATCGCCATACAGTGTATCATCGTGGCAGCTGTATGGTTGGATGACAATTAATACCTGCCACCGCAACCTCGAATACCTAAGGTTTGCTGATAGTTTAGATACTTACGTGTAGTATTCAGTAGGGTGATTGTTATAAACCAAACATGAATCTTCTTCTCTGTCTATGTTTTCATTCACTAGAGAAATAAAGAGGTGCTATCTAGAATCGATTCACATTTAACTTCAATGTTGGTAGATCTTGATTTGGACGACGGTGAGGGCCATCAAGCGATTCAATATTACTTATTCGAACTCATCCATCAGATTTCAACGGTCGGCAGGATAATAAGAGGTAACACCGGTTGTGCAGATCCCGGAGCAAGTGCCCATGGCCTGGCTGAGCTAGCTGTGGCATGGGTGCTGCCGGCCAACGCGACGGTCGATCTCAACCTCGACTCTACGTTGTCGCATGCCGTTCTTATCAGTCACTCTTTCTGAGTAACTGGCGAGAAAGGGTGCGTTGCCGGCATAGAGTTGCTTCCATCCCATAGGCACAGAAACTTTTACGATAGCTAGGTACGCGGTTGCTAACTGGAGTAAGACCTCTGGTATTTGTTTGAAGTCCTTCGTTATAAGAAAGCATCATAGGTCTAGCTACGTTCGTGGGGATTTAAGTAGGGTCCTTGGTTTTTAGGTGTGTACTAAAACATAATGGAGCTGCAAGGTGAACACCTAGGACTTGCGGCGGATAGGCGTGGACATGCTATCAGATACGCTTCAGGCTGTTCTGCGGGACTTTGTAGTCAGAACCTGGAGGTATGCTGGTGGATGGTTCACGCTTCTGTGATGGGGATGGAGATGGAAATTGGAAGAACGAGGGGGAGAGGAGTAGGGAGAATGAGTTACTGTACTAGCGAAGTGTGAGTATGTCTTTTATAGGGGATGCCAGATACACCGATGTACGGGCGAAGATCTATGGAGTTACTGTTCCTTGGCATACTGTCCATGGATGGTCGGGGTGCTTATTTCTTCCTGCTTCCTCTCTGGCTTATAGTGTCAATGGGCATGGGTTCGGATCTTAGAAATCCATAGGGTGTTTAGGTGAAGGGGTGGTGCCTATTGGCAGGTGTAAGTAAGTAAAAAAAATCGTCTTTTCTATTTTTCTATCATTCTTACGTTACAGATGGAGCCCAATGTGGGGCTAAGTTTTTAAGTCTCACGGGCCCCGTTGGTGCGTGGAATGATAGGAAGAAATCTTTTAATCTTTACTTTTTTTTTCTAATTCCAATTATCATCAATAAATTCTTCTTCATACGTTACAGATGGCGCCCAACGTGGGGCCCGCCACGGTCAGAAAAGTTAAGATTAATATTGTTGTTAAATGGTCGATCCTGAGTGACGTAGAAGAAGTTAGAAGTTTTTGAAAAATTTTTCTTTGAGAATTCGTATTTTTCAGTTTTTTTTTGCGAGTTATTTGATTGTGATCTGGTTCCTTAGATAGGTGAACATCATCGTGATTAGTGGTTTAGGTACTATTTTGTCCAGTAATTTGGTGGAGTTTTCCTGAATTAGCTGTTGCATTAGGCTTATCCACTTTTCCGCTACCTATCACCATTTGAAATTATATTCGATCTCTGTCCGGGTTGAGCTGTAGATTTGCTTGATCGTCTGTTGCTGAGGTGTAGATAATATTTCTATAGGTGACGTCTAGGATTCCTGATCGTGGGAGAGCAGAATGAGCAGGTCTTCTGACCGGTGGTTGGAGCTTTTTGCCCGACGCACGTCAGCTGCAGAAGCTGGTTGTTCACTCGAACACGATCCAATTAGATTTATTTCAAACTAATTTACATTGGTAGTTTATGCAATTACTTGAATGGTTTAAGGAGATTGTAGTATTTTCAGTAGACGCTAGGTAGTGATAGCATGTGACGAGACATAAAGCGCTAACTGGTAGTTGGTGTCTTAGTACCCGATGTACGTCTGCAGTAGCGTAATGTTACCTTCACATGTCTGATCAACTTTTCATTTATGGAAGATACTTATCCTCTAACCACTCGAACGCCGTAAGTGTCACAGAGTCTACACACACTAAAATTTTTCTTTTCTCTTTTCACTTACTTATTTTCCACAATTTTTTTTTTGAGTCAGTTACTTCACTAACCGAAGCAACATGCAAACCTTGTTCCATAGAAAGGAGGGTTACCACCTCCTGAACCTTTTATGATACAACAGATTATTTAGTTAAGTATATGGTTTATCTTTATTTTTGAGACATATTATAATATAAATGATTTTTGAATTTCGTATATAGTTGGTAGGAAACAGACAGTTTCTGAGTATTTAGTAATTTAGTATTTTGAGATTCCGTCAATTGAGTCGAGACGTAAACTTCTCAATTGATGTGTAAGTTTTGGGATAGTGCCCGCCTTTTTGAGTATTTTGAGTATTTTGAGTATTTTGAGTATCCGTCAATCAAGTTGAGCCGTAAACTTCTTGATTGGACGTGTAGTTTTGGGATAGAGCCTGCTTTATTAAAGTTTTTATAGATTATTGTTAGAGTTTTGGAAAACTTTTAGTTATTAGGTACAGATTAAGATTCTAAGTATCAATTAAGTATTATTATCGATTTTTGAATTACTAGTATAAAACTAAGTAGTTTTGAGGACACAGTTAGAGCTCATCATATTATTTTTTTTTTATTATTATTATTCCTTTTGTTTTTGAATTCTTCTTCCGTAATTTTAGAACATATTTTTGTGAGGACATAGTTATCCGAACAAATACATACCCTTAAGTTTTAAGCACTTTTAGTTTTATAGGAGATTTTCTTCAAACATTTTTTTTTATTCACTAACGAATATCCGTTAGAGGTTTTGCTCACGGATCATTTGAATTTTCCCTTTCTGATTTTATCAGACCTACATTCACTATACCAAGTAGTATCCGTTCGAAGATATTCTTCACTGGCTACTGGATAGTTTGATTTTGACTTACTGGATTTACTATTTTAAATTGATTCACATTGATATATATATAACCGTTTGAGGAATTGCTCACGGTATATTTGAAATCTTTTTATACCCTGACTTACTTTATTTTTTTTTGGTGTTATATCACTTAGTAGGTACCGTTCGAGGAACTTCTCACGGCCTACAATACTTTACTCAGTGAGTTTTACTTACGCGTTTATTCCGTCCGATTACCTTCACGGTTGAATGACTGGCCGAAGCCGTCGAAGAGCTATTAGAAGCACTTACCTATCAAAGTATAAAGACTACGAGGTCATGGCTCCTACAGCTCTGAAACCTAAGCCCGGCGGTAGCCGAAACGATGTCGTAGAGAATCATTCTGACGACGAAGTTAGTGTAGCAGAAAGCCTACCTAGGGATGATGCTGGTGACAGAAGCATAGAGGTAGACGACGAGGAGGTAAGGAGAGCAGAAGAGCAGTTACGCAAGGATGCAGCTGACCACTCAGCGTACATTCAGAGAGTAGTCTCCGCTACTATTGACCTGCACAGGGTCGACGATAGAAAGTTTATGGCAGAAGCGTTGGAGAAAAGTCACATGCGCTTGCTAGACCAAGTAACTCAACTGCTACAAAAACGAACAGTAAAAACAACACAACCTGTCGCTCCTCCCAAACCCATTGCTCCTTCTAAGTCTGCTGCTCCTTCAAAAACAGTTGAACCTCTCGGTGTCACGTCAACACAAAGAGCTACGCGGCAAGTCAATTTAGCCAATTTGGACACTCCACGTGTCACTAATACCTACACAGCCAATGGTCCAGTTACCGCTAACAATGTCCAGTCCGAGCATAGGCCAATCGATGAAATAGATTTGGTAGATCGAATCACACCACACTATGAGCGTTCTAGAGTGCCACCTTTGTCGGAAGTCAATCCAGCACAAATGCCTCTAGGCTCTAATTTAGATGAGTTCATGGAGCGAGTAAACGCTTTCAATTTTGACGATGAGTCACCTCTTTCGCCACCCAGGCCACCACCCTCGAACGCCACTTCTTCAAACCGTGTTCATCCATTTCATAAATGGGGCTTAAAGTTCGACGGGAAAAATATGTCTGTTGACGACTTTTTGTTTCGCTTGGGGTGTATCCGGAGTAGTTATGGTGTATCATGGTACGAAATTACCGCGAACTTCTACCACTTCGTGTCAGGTTCTGTCGAATCCTGGTATTGGGTTTATTTAAAAAGCAACAAGCACCCGACGTGGGAGGAATTGAAGACTGCTTTGGTAGAACAGTACCGCAGTCTGGAAAGTGATACCGAACTATTCCGCAAATTGTCCGATCGCAAGATGATGAATGGAGAGTCATTCAATGAGTTCTTCGACGCCATTCAATATTTGAATTCTAGGATGCGAGTTCCCAGACCCGAAAAGGAACTCGTAGAAATCATTAAAACTAATGTCCGTAGGCGCATGGGAGAACTCCTCATAACCTACAGTCCGTCTAGCTTGAGACAGCTAGCCTATTATTGTCGAGCTATCGAAAAAGCTCAGTCTCAATATGAGAATGTCCGTCCGAATTTCGTGAAAAGCGCACAACGTCCACCTGCAAGGAGATTTGTCAATGAGATCGTTGACGAACCTTGTCAGGACCTAACAGTGGCAGTACCCTCTACAAACATTAAAGCCATACAGAGAGATCGTAAGCCACAGAAGTGCTGGAACTGCCAAGTCATCAGTCACAGTTTTCGTGACTGCGCTAAACCCATAGACAAAATATTTTGTTTCCGCTGTGGTTTAGCAGATGAATATAGTCCGTCCTGCCCGAAATGTTTAGCGGGAAACGAAAGGAGGAGCAACCCAACATCCGGGGGGGTTCGCTCCGATTAGATTTACCCGGAGTTCAAGTGTTTAAACCGACAGAGCCGCATGAACTTCCACAAATCCAAATTTTAAAACCGATCAAGAAAAACAAAGAATTACCGAATGTTATTACAAATGAGAGTAGAACAATCCCTACTTTGAATACAAGAAGCACACCTGAATCAAATTTGCTTTTTAAGAATGAATTACCAGAACCATTGTATCGTAAACCTTTCCACGAGAGATTACGCAATTACAATGAGGTGCGAAGAAGGATAGTTACCTTTCCTGATCTATCCAAACGAATACGACGAGTAAGGGAACGCTTCCATCGGAAGCGGGCTACTTACCGTAACATTGCGTCAGAAACTATAGGTCGAGAATCAAATGACCCACGTCCTTATGTGACAGTCGGGCTATTTGGTGACAGCATTCTAGGTCTTCTCGATTCCGGGCCCAGCATAAGTTGCTTAGGCACCAATATATTGCCCTATTTGAAAGACAAAAATGTTGCGGTAAGGAAGGTAGAGACTACCGTGTCCACGGCCGATGGACACAAGCAATCCATTGTGGGAGTAATTACTACCCCAATTCAGTATAAAGGAGTGACTAAGGATATAGAATTGTATATCGTGCCGTCTTTGAGCCAGCGCCTTTATTTGGGCGTTGACTTCTGGCAGAAGTTCCAAACCGCACCGAATGTGATTGCAGGTCTTTCAGGAATTACAACCGGTGGGCCAGATGAGAGACCCACCAACCAGATTAAGTTGACTGATGAAGAGTCTAAACGACTAGAAGCAGTTGTTCGTGGATTTCCTTCGTTCGCAGTCAATGGACTCGGGAAGACGAATCTAGTGCAACACTACATAGATACGGGCGATGCCGTACCTATAAAGCAGAGGTACTATCCCGTATCTCCAGCGATACAAACCCTTATGTATGCGGAGCTAGACCGCATGCTTTCGTTAGGAGTCATCGAGGAAAGTCCCAGCGCATGGAGTTCCCCAGTGGTGCTTGTACGCAAACCTGGTAAGAACCGATTGTGCTTGGACTTTCGGAAGGTGAACTCCGTAACAAAGAAAGATGCTCGTCCGATTGCGCATATTGAGGGGCTGCTAGCACGTCTGACAGAGACACGCTATATCTCTAGCGTGGATCTGAAAGATGCGTTTTGGCAGATAACGCTGGAGCAAAGTTCAAGGGAGAAGACCGCTTTTACGGTACCTGGCCGACCATTGTACCAATTTAAGGTCATGCCCTTCGGTCTGTGTAATGCAGCGCAAAGTTTGAGCTACCTGATGAGTCGCGTAATCCCATCAGGATTACGAGATCAAGTATTCGTATACTTGGACGATCTGTTGGTTGTGTCGAAGGATTTCGACGAACATCTGGAGACGCTGGAGATAGTCGGAAAGTGTTTGACTGATGCAGGACTGACGATAAATGTCGAGAAGTCGAAGTTTTGTTTTGATGAGCTTCACTATCTCGGTTATAAGGTCGGTCAGGGTTGCTCGAAAGCTGATCCAGACAAGATCACTGCTATCACTAACTTCCCTTTACCAACCACAACTCGCCAAGTTCGCCGATTTCTCGGTATGGCAGGTTGGTATCGGCGATTTGTGAAGGATTTCAGCACCCTAGCCGCACCCTTGACCGAGACATTGAAAAAGGGAAAAGTATTCAACATGAGCCCAGAAGCTATTGAAGCTTTCCTGCAAATCAAACAGGCTTTAACTTCAGCGCCTGTGTTAGTCAATCCGGACTTCTCCAAGGAATTCATCATTCTCTGTGACGCATCCGCGACTGGCATTGGATGTGTACTCTGTCAGCGAGACGAATGCGGGGCGGAGCAGCCTATTTACTACTTCTCTCGGAAACTGAACGCTGCACAGAGGAACTATTCGGTGACAGAGCGCGAGTGCTTAGCAGCTTTTGAAGGCATCCAGAAGTTCAGATCGTACGTTGAGGGGTACCATTTTCGTGTGATTACAGATCATTCCAGCCTGAAATGGCTGATGACGATGAAAGATCCAACCGGAAGATTAGCGAGGTGGAGTATGCGACTCCAAGGCTTCGATTTTGTGGTGGAGCATAGGAAAGGTACTTTAAATGTCGTGCCCGACGCTCTATCCAGAGCTTATGAAGATGATGAGTTGACAGTGTCAGCTTTCCTTTCATGTCTACCACAGATCGATGCCTCGGAGGTACTCCACATCGATCTTGAGGATCCGTCCTTTAAGTCCGAAGGTTATCTCGATATCATCAGTCATATCAGGAAGGAACAGGAACGATTACCTGACCTGAAAGTGTCAGAAGGTTGTATTTATAAACGCACTAAACATGCGGTTGGTAATCCCTTGGCGGACGATCTAACTTGGAAGTTGTGGGTCCCATCAGAGATGACCGAATCTCTAATCTCATTGGCTCACAATCCGCCGCGCGCCTCGCATGGTGGAGTGGTGAAGACAGTTTATCGGTTGGAAGACAGATTTTACTGGCCCAGTATGTACACGCAGGTTAAACTATACGTTGACCGGTGTGAGACGTGCAAGACCAGTAAAGCAGCGAATATGACATTGCGAGCGGAGATGGGGAACAGTTTTGAAGTTGACAGGCCATTTCAACATTTGTATGTTGACTTTCTTGGGCCTTACCCCAGATCAAGATCTGGCAATGTTTATATAGTCATCGCGTTAGACCAATTAACGAAATTCGTTTTCATTAAACCATAACGCAAAGCAACAGCCGCGAGCGTGGTCAAGTTTCTGAAAGATGAAATATTTCTGATTTACGGAGTGCCAGAGAGTATCCTCTCTGATAATGGCACGCAATTTGTTGGTAAGGAGTTTCAAAAATTCTTAGATGTTTTCGGGGTGAAACACTACCGCACGGCAGTGTATGCTCCCCAGTCGAATGCAAGCGAACGCGTCAACCGTTCAATCCTAGCAGCCATACGGTCGTATGTTAATCCTCGACAGACGGATTGGGATGCCCATCTGTCTTCGATCAGTAGTGCTTTACGCACGACGGTGCATTCAACTCTTTCGATGTCCCCATACGAAGCCCTATTCGGACAACGTATGATTGAACATGGGGCAGACTATCGTTTTTTAAGAGAGTTGGGTGGACTGAACTGTTCGGAGATAGATTGGCTCCCAAAGGTCGCCAAAATGAACATCGTCCATTCTTATTTGAAACAAGCACTTGTAAAAACACATGAAGCATACGAGAAACAGTACAACCTCCGTAGTAGGAACGTAACTTTCAAAGTAGACGATGAAATTTACGCTAGAAATCATGTCTTGAGCGACGCAACCAAACATTTAAGTGCGAAGTTGTGCCCTAAATTTGTAAAGGTTCGAGTCATTCGAGTAATCGGAAACAATTTGTACGAAGTCATAGATAGGCGAGGTCATAAGTCGACTTGCCATACCAAAGACTTAAAAAGGTAAGACACTTGAAATACCCTAATATACCAGACTTTCATACTACATTTACGCTTTCGTTTACTCAGTATCTGAGGACGTAAATATTTCACCAGATATGACATACAGTAGGTCAAAGTACTGTAATCCCTGAATTTGACTTTGTTTTATGTTGTTTTTGTTTCATGTTTGCCTGGCTCTCAGCTGTGCATGAGACTCTTTGTCTTTGTCTTTGATTTTTTTTGTTTTGTCTAAATAACTATTTGAGGACTACCTCAACATATGACTAAACGTCACACCCTATAGTTATACTTCATGCTTTGAACTAAGCACCCGTTTTTATCTTCCACCGACTAGATGTGAAAGAGTCGCAGAACTTGATTCGCTCTGAATTGGATAAGATCCAAAATTTCAATGAAATTTTTTTTTTTCTCTGGGTAGGTAGTTATCCTTTTCTTGGACTTTTGACGAAGTAATGTACTCCGCCGAAAATTCCAAGTTTTGTAGGGAAAACTCCTTGGGCTATATTCTTTTCGATATTTAAAATATCGAGCGCCACTGCTGCCACCTATCGGCAGAAGAACTTCCCTACGAAGTTCACATAGATAAGTCCCTACCATAATTTGTGAGACAAACCTACTCACAAATTTGCCTCCCAACTACATTCTCTATGACTACTCGTGACGTCACCGGTAGTCAATAGAAATCTGGTCGACACCTCGACACGTTTATTAATTCGTGACGCGACGTCATTGACACTCAGTCAGTGATAGCAATGTATGTGCTTCACGCACCCGCCATTTACTTTTGCCGTCCGTAATCCAGATATCGCTGCAGTACAATTTCATAGTACAGTCGAATTCAGCTTTTTGACCGAACATTTTGAAACGGCCATACGCCTAAGTACTGACAGGCATGGCGATATCAGAATACAGTCCGAAGTCCGTCGAACATAAAATATTCATCCGTCCGAATTCCTGTTTTGATTTGACGCATAAAGTTGAATGCTAGAAGTTTTGACGGTAGCATTATGACGTACGTCAAGGTGTGATACCCACGCTGCAAAAAACAATAGATGGAAATTTTTCTGATTTCAAAGTTTACACACGACATCTTTTTCCACCGCAACGTGACGTTTGAAACCTATATGCATTCCTACATTAATACGTCCTTCTTTCATTTGACATAAGTGTCAAATACCAGAGATATGTTACATTTTTACATAAAGTACATTTTTGTGACAGCTTCCGCTACAGTGTAGCGACACTAATCCCAAAATGAGATATTGTCACAAATAGCTGAAAACATGAAATGGCTCATAAATTTAGCCTCCACGGCATTAAAATTAATCCATTTCAGTCTTTTCGAATATGTTATACAACATATTCCTCCCATCTGAAGTAATTGTAGTAGTCAACCTTCTGAATTTCTTTAGTTGTTGTCAGCCAAATACGCAACTACAGTGCGCAGCTGAAACAACATGGAATTTCCATACGTCGGTACTACAGATTACGCCAAACTACTATCAAGAAGAGCAAAAAGGAAGTGAGTTTCCTTGTTCTGCCGCAGCTACTTGCTTATTAATGGCAGTAGTTGTACGTCTAGCCCATAGACATATTATTATATGGACTGCTAGTTGCCAACTTCACGTTGGTTCCAACATAACTCACAGCGCCACTCAATTACAGCGGGGAATATACTTGAACATAATGAGAAATATAAATTTAAATATAAATAAAATAAAATAAATAAATTGATTTTTGCCATACACAATAGACATACTATACAGTACCTAGTGATTGACATTTTTGCATTGAAAATGACATCGGCATCATGAAAAATATGATGGATATTAGTATTCCTATTCGCCTCTGTAATTGAGTGGCACGAAACGAAGGTATCGATTTTGAGCAGCATTTGTATGGAAACTAAATTCGACTAGCAGTCCATATATAATATGTCTATGGTCTAGCCCATTGACATACTATACATGGACTGCTAGTTGCCAACTTCACGATGGTTCCACTTATACGCCAGCGCCACTAACTCAAACACGGCAAAAAGGTAGAACTACTATTTTGACATTTCATATGTTGCTGACTTTTTGTTTTTCGGTCATTCATTTTCATTATAAATGTTTGTGATTTATTTAATTATTTAAAATAAATATTTTTTCATAAACTTATTTTATTTCAGAAGATAAACTTCCCTGCGAGGATAACGTGTGCCAATAGCAAAAATACTACCTGCTTCCTCATTGTCTCCTACGTGGTGGAACGACTGGATTTTTCAATCCAGGCGGCCTTGTAAGCATTTACTGTGTCTCGACCGTCAGGAATATATAAACAGGACTACATCAATGAGAAGATATGACGATGAAAAAGGCGAACCTCAAGCACCTGCGTTTGCCAGATTGGTGCTTAGAATTATTGACGACTCCGATGGTAATGGACCATCTAATTGAATTCTGTGAAACTAGGTTAACAAATTCGTGTGTTAATATTCTCTTATTTCCTCAGCTGTCCCAATTATTGGAGGTGCCATAAGATGAATATCAACATATAATAAAGAACTTGGATAAAACACAAACAAGGGGAAAGAAAATAAAGAACACCACACAGAAACAACTGAACAACCGACTAACGATGATAAAGAAGATGACGAAAATCAAGACGAAGATTGTGACAGTAGCTGCAGCGAAGAAGAAGAACAGGATAATGAAGATCCATCACCGCGGAAGCATGGTGTCATAAAAGCATTTGAAGACTCCGATGACGATGAAGCTAATCCAAGTAAGAAATCTAATTATTCCCGATCAGACTAAAATATTTGTTTGCACTTCCAGGTTTGAAAAACCAAAAAGCCTTAGCGATGAGTTCCTCAGCAAAACCAATTCGTACTTCATAGTATTTTAAGTGCACCTACAAAGACAACAAAAACAGATTAACCAAATCAACTGCCAAGATAAATCTGTTAACCACCAGCCTGAGTCATTAAGCGGACACCATTACAAATGGGGAAGTGGCAGGATATGGGCAAAGCGCAGAGAGTAAAATCGATTAGTCAGATAGCAGTAATAATAGTTCAATGAAAAGTAATAGTCGTCACCATAAAGTACAACAACATGAGTCAAAGTTTATCAACTTTTTAACACAAAAAATGGATTATTTGTTTGATACAGACATGTTTATTAAGGAAATAAAAGTTGTATGTATAAAGGCAAAGTCTTGACATTTTTTTTAACAAATAGTTGGCCTCATTATGTAGGTATAGCTCTATATTTTAACTTAAGATCTAGGCTCTAGGAACAACCTCTAGCATGAGAGCAAGTATTACATATATTTTTGTAATGTGCGAAATTGTGCGATCGAATGCAAAGATCTCTTCTTCCTTTTATCGAAAGTCTCGCTTAATTAGACATCCCTTCGATTTTTTTTGTTCACCTTCACAGAGGGAGGAATGTTATTGACATTTTCCAATCTATCGGCAGCTGAACCTGAAGTTGTAAAGTGTTCCGAGTAAGTGCTACTGAGATAGAGAGGAGTCTACAGATAAAACTAGATGTTTTTGAGATCAGAGGAATTTTATCGATAATGTTCATGAGACCTTCGTCTCCGGTGAGGGACATGGATCGCTTACAATCTTCGTAAGTAGCTGAGTTTTTCAATGGCTTTTCGATTCCAGCTCAGTAGTTTCGTCTCTCGTTTTGTAAAAATCATTGCAGCACTTGCGGACACCCGCTTCAGTGATCAGGAAAAATCGATTCCCAAGAACCAGTTTCCGATGATACCGATGAAGTTTCCATTATAACAATCTCTTCATTCTGCCTTTGCTTCTCTTCTTTTGTAGTGGATAGCAAAAGCTGCTGGATGTTATATTTTGGTTTTAAACAATTTACTGTTTACATCAATGCCTTCATTCCACTTTGTGCAGTTCCTCTGTGTCAACAACTAAGTCTCGGTCGTTTGCTTTTGATGCTTTTGTGCTCACAGGTGGAAAAGTATCCTTCTCTTCTCCACAATCAGCCTCGCAGGTTTTTGTCGATGATTCACTACCCTGTCGATGGGCAATACCCAATAGAGGTTTAGTTCTCGTCCTTTCGCAACTGCTGCCACTGGCATCGACTATTTTAAAGGCAGAACCAGCTGATTCATCTGATTGCCTTCTCCCGATGATGATCGTATATCGCAATCAACAATGGCTAATGGACAATTTTGAACGCCAGTGTCATCGCAATTCATTTTGGAATTCGTATTGCTTTTTAAATTTTAATGCACATATTATCACTTGCCCAAAATGGAATGGAATATTTGATTTGATTGCTATTTATTGAAGTTGCACTGCGTCACAGCGTCACAAGTATGTAATATCTCAGCCAGTTTGCCTAATACGCTTCGATGTTCGTTCCTCGTCGATGAAGCCCATAACAAAGGATTCTGCACGTCGGAATTTGTGGTGGTCCTTTGCTTTTGCGATGCGTTTCACACGCTCCTTTCGCTTTTGCTCGACAACCGATTTGTCTTGGAGAATTATTCGTTTACGATGGGCAAGAACGGCGACTGTTTTGCCAGGGAGTTTGTTTGGAACTGCATACCTGTGTAAAGAATTTGTTGGTAGTGTTTTATTTGATAAATAAGAGCAGGAAACTTACTTGTCAGACATTACATGCGATTTAAATTAAAGAAATTTTAAACAAAAATAAAATTATTAATTTTTCGCACTGTAAACACGTGCGGCATTGACATTGGCAGAAGTCTTTTGACATTTGTCATTTCTTCTTTGCACTTTATAAGAATGACAATAGATGTCCCTGTTTGATACTGTCTATTCGCAAGCATTCTTCTAATAGTTTCGACAGTACGACACTTACAGCATTGTGGAATAAAGATTTTTATTACTTTTGCGTAGTCAGTCCCACGCACGCAACATTCTACCTGCACTACGCGAATGTCCAGTCATATAATTTTGTATTGAAAGGTGAAAGAAAAATATTCAATCACATCACTCATCTTATTGGCTACGTATGAATAGACACATCTAAGGATTTTGTTATGCTTTCGGCAAGTGACAATAGATGTCGCTACATGTTTTTGAAAATATAATTTCAACTTTTGCCGCTTTTGAGTTAGTGGAAGCACTTGTACCGGAGTCAATTTTTCCAAGCGATTTGTATGAAAATGACATTTCACTAGCAGTCCATGTATAGTATGTCAATGGTCTAGCCAAACCTTCCCCATTTTGAAGAAACCACTCGACGCAGATGAACGTCGTAGCAGAACGTTCAAAGTTCTTCTTATACAATTTCTTTTTTTTGTGCAAGGAACATTCCAATTGCGTTTGCAATTGGAATATAATATCTTATATCAACCCATCACAATAGTGATACAATAGTGAACAAGGTAAGATCATATTTTCTATTACTAATTCTGAGTAAGGATGACATATGCCATCATTACAAAGATTGGTGATTTGAGACCATTAAATGTGATGCTCATCAAGTTTCTCTTTGCTTATCAGGGACTCCAGACCAAGAAAATACGTGGATAGAAGGGACAACCACCATCATAAGCGCATGCTACGCGCCAGATTAAGTGGACAGACCCGTTCCATCACCCATAAACGAGGGTTGATCGACAGATTGCACTCGCAATATATACAGATATATATATGCAATATGCATATATATATCTGTGTTCCACGGTGCAGTTTATAATACGCACAAATTAAATCAATGGACGCACACTGCGCCCCACAAAGTGCAAATTTTATCTTTTTTCTTGGCTGGAGGCATTATTTTTGTTGCCTATTGGATCGAGGAAGGAGCCACTAACCTTTTTTTTATGCCATTGCATAGACTTTTTTCCTCCTTGTTGGACCCTACACTTTTTTTTTACCAAAGGAGCAACGTATGCGTTCGTCGACGTTGATCCGTTCGGCTCGTCGACGACCATACCATCCTTCAAGCGACATCGCCTAGAGCAGGCACCATCAACTCACTCATCAGAAGTACTTACCTGACACCTCAGCTTCAGACAGCCGAAGCTCAACCTACACTCTCAAGGATATACCATAGTTTATTGGAAACATCCCTTTGGACGTCTGGCGGGCGTATATACACCGATGCCGGTCCATAATTCCTCAACATTACTTCATATACATCATCGAGGGAGCACCTTTATCCACCTCATCACTTCTTCCTGATACATTATCGTGGAGCAGTAAAGCTGGATCTTTCTCAGCAAAGGAAGAAAATTTATGTATTATATTGAGGCGTTTAAATATCTATGTATAGATTACCCAGGTAACAATTATCATTACTTCTTTTATTTGTGTTTTGTACGGGAGCTTCTTGGCTCGAATACCACGAATTATTGGTGAACGTGGTTACGCCACTCATCAAGTGTTCGGCGTTGGCGACAGACGCCAGATACCACGGACGGTGGTAAATCATTGATGTCAGTGTGGTCAGATTAATATATCCTGTGTGCCACACCCATATGAAGATCATCCTTTATTTAGATTATATTTCTTAAGTTTCATTAAGTATTTGAAGAACATTTTGCACATAATATAGTGTCTTAAAAATACTGAAATAGTGAAGTTCAAAAAAAAAAAAAAAAATTATAATTTTCGTCTGTTATGTTGAAACCTTCGTTGCTTAAAATTTTGATTTTTGGCTAACGTGCCGCCGAAGATTTATACCAATCTACAATCGCGATGCGATCGGGTTTCTTAAGGAATATTTGTTTTTGAATTCGTCTTTTCTAGAACTGATAATGTGAAGTGCTACCAATAACCTTTCGTTATGTTAAATAGAAATTAGATTTCTTTCACTTCTTTTTTGCACTCGAGTTGTCGTTTGATACTCAATTTTTATTTTTGTTTACTCACTTGGTCCTTTGGACCCCACTCATCTCTCTCCGCGTCGGTAGCGACCAATCTTCACTCGCGTTTGAACGCCGCGTTTGCTTTTGCTGGAAGCGAACCTTGTAATTTCGTTTTCAGACTTTTTCACTTTCTTTTTGTATGAGATTTGTAACGTCGTTTCGTATGTGTTGAACCGTGTACCTTTGGAGTTGTGATAATAAAATCACATATTTATTAGCAGCGTACTCTATCTGTGTCTGTCGTATCTGCGACATACTTTCTGTTGATAAGAAAGCATTTAATAAAAAAGAAAATAAAGCAGAACAGTACCTATGAAAACTAGAAACGAAATATATGGTCAGAGATTATATAGAGTCACATCATTATTTAACTAATCATTTTCAGCGAACCCAGGAGTGCACTTCCGGACCAGCGTTAAGCGATATAGCTTTACCTCTCTACCCTATTGGTAGCAGAGATTTATTTACTATATTGATTTTACTATATTTTTGATTTATATTGACTATCGAACATACGATTGAACGCGAATTGTGTTCATGAGTATGGGGTATTGAACTTCATAAACATATATTGACTTTTCTGATTATTTGATACTTGCTTTGGTACAAACTTAAAGTTTTATCTGCTAAATGTAACGTCGTAGTTCGTATAATAACTCGCGTATTACGTGGTTCTCTTTTGTCCTTAACAGTCTCCGTGTGATTGTTTTCTTTCTGTGATTTAGAATTGAAGAATATTAACCTCTGGGCAGAAAGAATACTTGCCTTCTTTTGAAATAGATTTACATTTGATCGTAAATATTTGATAATGAATCTAAACCGCCGCGTTGAAATTCTTTAGTCACTTTTTTTTGACAGAGGTTTCTCCAAATAGAGATAGATTTTTGATTATCTATTTCCAGTAATTATAGTAGGTATCCTAGGTTTATAGAGATTTTATTTTTAAGTAAAATTAATTGACACTTTGTAGTGGTCTTTTTGATGAAAGTTGATTTCACTTTTGATTTTTCATTAAATAAAGTTAAATTAACATATTCTTATTGAGAATTAAGATTCAGATTAGTTGATAAGATAAGGCAGATTTTTGCTGTTAGATTTTAAGTTATTTTAGTATTAAATAAAAAAATCAAAATTCGTTGGATTATAACGTGAAAAGAAAATTTTTGCTACTTACCTTTTTATTTCATTTGAGTTTAATATAGTTTTTGAAGATTATACAGATTACTTTTAAGATGGAGTAAGTTTAATATAGGGAGGGTGGTACCCCTCAACCTTTCAGGATGGAACAGGGTGCGTTTGTCGTTTATTGAAGTACCTTTTGGTTTTGGTCGTGTTATATTTTGGTAGTTAAATAATAGTTTCGGTTTTGAGACTATGTTTTGAGTCAACGTAAGGAAGTAAGCAAGCAATCTTTTAGCTTGCTTTTTCGATTAGGGGTTGTCCGTCAAAATATATCCGAGTCATGGGGACTCGTGGGTCCGTAGGACAACCAAGGCTGTTTTAGAGAGAGATGATTTTCTGAAACAGATTGGGTGGGTTGAGAGACCTGGGGATCGTACTTCACCTTAGATCCTCCCTCCCCTCAGGGTTAGACACCTCCTCATCGCCATACAGTGTATCATCGTGGCAGCTGTATGGTTGGATGACAATTAATACCTGCCACCGCAACCTCGAATACCTAAGGTTTGCTGATAGTTTAGATACTTACGTGTAGTATTCAGTAGGGTGATTGTTATAAACCAAACATGAATCTTCTTCTCTGTCTATGTTTTCATTCACTAGAGAAATAAAGAGGTGCTATCTAGAATCGATTCACATTTAACTTCAATGTTGGTAGATCTTGATTTGGACGACGGTGAGGGCCATCAAGCGATTCAATATTACTTATTCGAACTCATCCATCAGATTTCAACGGTCGGCAGGATAATAAGAGGTAACACCGGTTGTGCAGATCCCGGAGCAAGTGCCCATGGCCTGGCTGAGCTAGCTGTGGCATGGGTGCTGCCGGCCAACGCGACGGTCGATCTCAACCTCGACTCTACGTTGTCGCATGCCGTTCTTATCAGTCACTCTTTCTGAGTAACTGGCGAGAAAGGGTGCGTTGCCGGCATAGAGTTGCTTCCATCCCATAGGCACAGAAACTTTTACGATAGCTAGGTACGCGGTTGCTAACTGGAGTAAGACCTCTGGTATTTGTTTGAAGTCCTTCGTTATAAGAAAGCATCATAGGTCTAGCTACGTTCGTGGGGATTTAAGTAGGGTCCTTGGTTTTTAGGTGTGTACTAAAACATAATGGAGCTGCAAGGTGAACACCTAGGACTTGCGGCGGATAGGCGTGGACATGCTATCAGATACGCTTCAGGCTGTTCTGCGGGACTTTGTAGTCAGAACCTGGAGGTATGCTGGTGGATGGTTCACGCTTCTGTGATGGGGATGGAGATGGAAATTGGAAGAACGAGGGGGAGAGGAGTAGGGAGAATGAGTTACTGTACTAGCGAAGTGTGAGTATGTCTTTTATAGGGGATGCCAGATACACCGATGTACGGGCGAAGATCTATGGAGTTACTGTTCCTTGGCATACTGTCCATGGATGGTCGGGGTGCTTATTTCTTCCTGCTTCCTCTCTGGCTTATAGTGTCAATGGGCATGGGTTCGGATCTTAGAAATCCATAGGGTGTTTAGGTGAAGGGGTGGTGCCTATTGGCAGGTGTAAGTAAGTAAAAAAAATCGTCTTTTCTATTTTTCTATCATTCTTACGTTACAGAGTCTCCAAGTTGCGTGGTTAATGTGAGAAAAAAAAGAGGTTATGTTAATTAAAACTTAAATCAATTTATTTTTTATTTATTATAAAACTTATATCACAACTTATATTATATTTTACGTGCTAAGCGTATCGGAAATTAAATTTCCATCTTCTGGCACTACTAATTACCTAAAATTAATCAAGAATCTATCGATAAGAAAAAACATACAACATAATAGCGCAAAAGTTTAATAGATTCTTGATTAACTTTGGAACTAATCCAGAAGATGGGAATTTAATTTCCGAAACGCTTAGCACATAAAATATAATTTAAATTGTGATATAAGTTTTGTAATAAATAAATCTCAAATTGATTTAAGTTTTAATTTACATAATCTCTTTTATTTCTCACAGTCATACTTTTGTTTGTCTACAGTCCGTTGTTAGGTTTTTCTGATAAATGTTCAGTAATCTCAAAAACAATTTTTTGATTTTTCTTGTTAATATAGTGTGTGACCAAAAATATAATACGTGATTAAAAAAAAACAAAAAAATTATTATCTCGAAATAATGTAATGCAATACTTCGACGTGTTATCTCAACTTAATAATTCCAGTGTGTACAATCTTGGCAGGGAAATCGGTGTGGTAGGAGGTGTGATTCGGGTTTCTGTTTATGTATGCGTTTTTTACGCACACATGTTTAAAAAAAAGAAACATTTGACAGCTGTAGCTTGTTGGTGGAAAGTCTAAGTATTATGAAAGGTGAAATGTTATCGTTAAGTTCAAGTGAATTCAGAAAATAAATCGAAAAGGTGTTGTCGAACAATACGCGGATTGTAAGCTTCTAACTTGAACCTGATATATGTAATATCGAACTTCCAATTCTTTGTACCGCGGCGTTAGAATACTCGCAATGCTTTGTTGCGTAATTATGGAGACAATTAAATTCGCATAAGAATATTTCCACCGATAGATAATCTTTGTTAACTACTTCGGTTTCTACCGCGAAATTTTTCAAATAAAACAAATCTTATGTGCGAACAATATGACATTAAAACAAAAGAAAAACAGGACAGATTATAGCGTGAAGGTAAAGGTTTCCCACCCAAAACGTTAGTCAAGTCAACAATATCAAAGATACAAAAAGGTACCATATATGCATGAATCTAATTCGGCTTCGTACATATAATCGATTGCAATATTTATGTCAATATAGTGTAAATCAAATGTAAATATATAAATTGTAACGTAAATTAGGAAATATATTAAAGAATATAAAGACAATTTGCATTGCCAACAGACACTGATCCTCCTCATCCAAATATTCTATGAATATCCGAGATTCGAACCTATACCCACCAACAACACGAGCCAAAGAGGAAGCAAGAAGGAACAAGCACCCCTATCCATCCTTGAATCCTATACCAAGGACCAGCAACCACGTCATCTACCAACCATGTATCGGTGTATTCAGCATCCCTGCAAAAGACATACTTACACTTCGCAAACACAGTACCTTGTCCCTCCTGCTCCTCTTCCCATTCTTCCATATTCCTACTCCATCCCCATCACAGAAGCACGGGCCATCCAGTAGCGCACCGTAGGTCCTGACTACAAAACACCGTAGAACAGCCTAGAGGGTACCTACCAGCATGCCCGCGCCTATCCGCTACAAGTCATAGATGTCCTGCTTGCAGCTGTATAGTATCGTGGTTTACACCAAAAACCATGGACTCTACTTATATCCCCAGGTTCACAACTAGATTCAAAATGCTGTAATTAGAAACGCTACCCTTCTCCAGAGTCTTTACTCCAGATCGCATTCACTTATCTAACTGTGGCTACCTATTCTTATTGCTGAAGGGATGGAAGCGATCCTATGCCGGCAACGCCCCCTTTCTCACCAATCATTCATAGAAAACAGCTGGTAAGAACGGCATGCGACAACGTAGAACCGTGGTCGCGATCGACCGTCGCGGTGGCCGGCAGTACCATAGCCATAGCATTAAGAATACATTCAATAGTATTCCATTCTTCCACACCACCTTGTCCTTTCCGAAGGAATTTTGAGGGTCACCACCCTCCCTATAAATGTCTTACGCTTCCATATTAAATATCTGAAAACTCAATAAGAAATTTAAGTGTCCGAGAGTAAAAAACTAAACTGCAAGAATTTCGTTAATACGTTATAAAAATCACGGATTTCTTTATTGTAAATAATTCTTAATATCTAACAAGAGTGTATTTAAATATATACCTAGTATAAACTTACCCTAAAAGTGATTTTATATTATCGTTAAAGATTCTCAAATTCAAAGAAAAAGATACATAAGTAAGTAAGAGATTATCATATACGTTAATATGTATTTCAAGTGTGAGAATTTTTGATCTATTACTTGATAGAAAGAAAAGTTATTTAAACTTTATTAGCTTACAAAATTAGCTTTGGGAACTTGGCCCTTTTGCATAAGTTAATGCAGAAGTATTGTACCTCTAAAAACAAGTTTATGATCGCAGATCATTCATGAGAAGAACAAATGTTATCAAACAAATTTATAAATTAAGAATAAAATCTAAATGTCATGAAGATTATAGAAAGGGGATAAAGAAAGGAAAAGTCGCGGACCGACGTTAGCATTCATACATTTAAAGTTTAAAAGCTAATTTGATAAACGCGTTGTCGCGGCGGTGATGGCTTGTCGTGACTATCATCAATGATGCCAACTTCGAAATTTAAAGTAACTAAATGCTATGGGAATGAAAATTCGAATTCACCGAATGTTAAAACTAAACAGAAAGTCAGCGTTACAGTTAAACCTAACACATAAAAACAGGAATACGACCTGACCAAATTTCAAAAGATTCAAAGTAGGATCGACAGTAACAGGCATCAGGGATTAGCTCAAGATGTTTCCATCCGAAGCAGCAAAAAGGTAGTCAATATGTTTTAATGAAATAAAATATTCAAATTTGTTTACCATATTATATAATCATACACAATTCGTGTACAACCATATACTCGATTATCAACATGCAAAATATATATGAAAATTCAATATATTAAGTGTTTAAATCAAATATATTAATGTGTATGAAAGATGTTTTGTACTGAGGAGCTGTTAAACTCAGTAACTTTTCTTTCATGGAAATACGGAAGTACACTCCTGGATTCCCCTGAAATAAAATTTTATTAAGTTAAAGGTAAGTATGAAAATATTGACTAGCGCTAATTGTGCGTCAATCTGTGCTGTACTTTTCCAGAGAACGACGACCATAAGTGGCAGTTCATAAGAGTAACCTCTTATTCACTTCGTTGAATCTGCTTCCTGAGATCGTATGGACACAAGTGTTGTACTCAGTAGTGCAAAGTGTGACGTATGCGCATTCATATATTTAACGCCTAAAGTTCGCACTTCATGTAGCTGTACACACACTCTAATAGACGAAAACACATTTGATTTTGAAGAAATTGCAAGGATTTCATTGATTTATCAAACGCAAGTATCGAATTCACGTCTCTAAAGAGGGGGTCAGATAAGTATCTGAACAAGGTGTTGAACCTTAGTTCGAATTGGTCGCTACCGACGCAAGAGTAGGTGTGTTTGAAGACAAGTGTAAAACAAAAAAAAAAAAAAAAAATATTCACGTGAAGTAGTAAAGAAGAGATAGAAATGACTCTACCAAAGAAATCTGTGTCTCGGAATTGATTGGAGGAAATATAGTTAACGACCGATTATAAACAACACGGATGAGGATTCTTCCTCATTAGACGCGAAGAGTACGACGATTTGGTAAATGGGCACAGTATTGTGCCACTAGATTTGGTTCAGTCTATTATGACTGTAGTGAACCGCGCGATAAGTTTTTCAAATATATCTTCGATTGTCAAGGAGTGATATTAATTAAACCGTAAGTAAAAGTAGCCGAACTCGAAGAACTCGAAGGTGCTCTTCTGAGGCTGTAAGTATAAATCCGATTTACCGATTGTATCTAGCCGAATGTGCAAACTTGAAAGGATGAAATACGATTTCGCGAATTAATTTTCGTCACGATAAAAGTTTAAAGATCCCGAAACAGAAAAGTAAGTAAATAAAGTTAGGATAAACATCAACGAGAAATGATTAATTGAGGATAATTTTTCACTATTATTAGCACAGCACAATATGTATTAAGATATAAATACCTTAGATAAAATTCATAGATAAATACATAAAAAAAGGATTAAATGGATGTGGGAATATATAGCCCACGATCTATGAAACTTTCTTTATATTGCGTTGGCACCACCGTCCGTGGTCGGCAACGAAGTCGCCAGCGTTAAACGCTTGTCGTGGAGGCAGAATTAGCCTCTTTAACTCCACCGAATATGCGGGGAATGAGGGGTAGGAAAAGCTTCTTAGCTCTTCACGGAACCCACGAAACACAATAAATTTAACAGACAAAATTGTTACCTGATATGTTTTACATAGGATCTTATTTCTTATTTCCACTTAAATGCACATATAACTTTACTGCCGGATCTGTTGCTTCGATTAAAGATGATTACAGATGATTATGGAATTCCCTCGTAGCTTAATTTTCACTAAGTATATTATATAGTTAATGGACCGGCATTGGCATATAATGCAAGCCAGACGTCCAGTTGCTAACTTGAAGTGGATTCCTGTTGCTTCTATAGGTGGTGACATGCTCCACTGAATTGATAATCTGATGCAACTTGTACAATCGCAGTTGTGATGCCTATTCGTAGGCGGTGTACCTTCGTATAGGTGAAATCCGAGGAAAAATAAAAAGGGCGTGGCCGTCGGCGAGCCGGAACGGATCAACGCCGGACTGCGTCCACGCGGTTGCCTTGCTTCGATTTACTGTATTAGAAGCCCTCTATAGGAGCTCCTAGGCGCCACGCGTGTGTGACCTATAAGTAAGTGGTGCGTTTCGGTGTATGCACGGCGTCGAAACGTGTCTTTCAAAGATACTCACGTGTGCAGGAAATAAAAAGAAAATTATACGTTGATTGTGCATCAAAGATGCGGTGGATTTTCCTATATTTTATTCCTAGGAATGCTCACAGGCCTGTATATAGGTATAGAATAGGACCCAAGTGTCCGGACAAACTATTTTGTCACCAGGCGCCTGACGCCAGGAAATCTCCAAGCGTTTCCATGAACGATTCATCTAACAGCTTCGAAGTAGCATCCCGTGCTTGTTATGCACAAATATGCTTTGGAACCTCCATGAGATTGTTGAACCTAAAGATCCAAAAATGTATCAGACCTCGTGTGTCTATATATATAAAAAGAATTCTGCGTAGATATGCCTCAAAGCAGAACAAATTTTCATCTTCTTGCTTTGGTGCATATATAAGTTTCATTATCTTACCTCTATTTCTATCCCGAATCCTAGTTTTAGTATTAAATTATCCCAACTTAAAATACCTTGCCCTTGCGCGGCAGGAATTAATAAAAAAAATTGGTCGCAACACAAATCTTGCACAAAAATAATTTTTTTGTTCTGCTGCGGTTGTGTTGCTCACAGGTTGGTGTCTTTCTTCAAAATGACTTCCACTCTGATATTTCTAGAGCATATTTTTCACTTTCCGTCAGCCAACGCCCTAACTTCCAGTCTCATGGCTGCGTTCCAGTGTTTGAACTGGTTGTTAGTTGGCACGATAGGTGGCGTGTCAAAAATGTACCTTAAGGGTTATTGCTCACTGATCACTTTTTTGTTCTGAGCAACGAATTGACAACTAGGGCATGACGGCTTAAATAGTTTGTAAGGAAATGACGGGAGTAAGGGTCAGACTGCACTAGATGTTAATGGCAAGCGTTGTTCTGATTATGTGACCAGTGAATTTCGACCTTAGTAACTGTCTGAATTATCTTCTGTCACAGTCATATCCGTCAGGATGACAACAAGAAAAAGGTTGGCATTGAAGTGAAGACACTGTGTTGTCCTTTGTTTTACCTCAGAAAGTTTAAATTTTCGGATAACCGTATGAGACAAGTTCATCGTACTGGTTTTTGTTGACATATGTCAAATGCAAATTTCGAAACGCAGTTTATGGCAAGTGTGTTCATGATACTTTTCGATTTCTTATGCTGCTACTTGGCATTCATGGATAAGAATGGATGAGATTCCTTCCGGAAAAATACGGGTGAGTACAGTTTCACTTTTTCTTTTCTCTGTGTGAAGATTTGTGTTATATATTTCAAATTGCGCTTCTTCTTTGAATAATAAAGTTCCCGGTCTGCTGACATTTCAGGTGTACACTTTTTGTTGGGCTGCATGGAACTGACACTAATGAATTTACACGGTCTGTTGAAAATGACATGTCGGACAAGATTAGCAAGTGGAAATAATTAAATCGGCCGCATCGACTATTAATTCCGTCTTGCTGCTTAACAATTGGTTCTGACATTATTTATGATTCTGACATTCTCTACGTCGCCGGTGAGTGTAAAACTTCGTGTTTACATAGTGTGAACAGACAATCTATAATTTTTAGTGCGAACCGATCATGGAACGAGCGAGTGTGTGTCCGGTTTATTATTTTCGAAGGGACGCACCCTTTCAGAATGCTCAATGGAACGCGAGCAATCTGAAAATCGCTCTGGTTGGGAAAATGTTAGATTTTGATCTGAGAGCGGAATCTGATCTCTGATGGTGGAATCTGATATCACACAAGATGGCTTCCTTTTCTTTCTGTGGAATCTCTTCGGCCGATGGAACTTAATGGGTGCGTTCAGCAAGTAGCGATTGATACTATGGTCTCGCTGGTAGATGGCGGTAATAGAATTATTCTTTGCCAGTGACTGGCGAGAAAGTTTTCCCTACAAAATAAAAATCAATATAGTATTTATTCAAAAAGAGACTCCTACCAATTGGGTAGTTTGAATCTCAATAATTCACTTTGCGTCATTCCGGAAGCGCACTCCTGAAAGTCCCTGTGAAAAGTAATTAATATATATATTATGATCAAGCTATTATTAGCACTATATTTTCATAGGTTCGCTCAACTCGCTTAGATAGCTTGAGCTATGGAGCGAGTGTTGACCAGATATGGATATTGCCTAACTAGGTAAACGCATGTCTTGGCATTAATAATTGATTGCCCACGATATAAGTGAATCAATCAGTGACACGAAAAGTTTTGCGTATCGGGATTACCGCGTTTAAAAGACGTGGCTCGAAGGACGAAAAGTAACACGAAAGAGGATCAAAACAAGAAGAAAACAAGTGAGTATTATATAGTAAGTGAGATAGGGAGAGTGTAGGAGATTAAAGCCAATGGCATAAATGTATATTCGGATACCGACGCGGCGTTCAATCGCGTTATAGGTTGGTCGCTACCGACACAAAAAAAAAAAAAAAAAATAAAAACTATCGCGAAGACCAAGCGAGGATTTATGCAACTGTGAAAGCTGATCGCAATAAAAAAAACCAAACGTTAATCGTAGGTTCTCTAATGTTATTTTCCAACACTGACCCTTGGTCACAGTGGAGATCGAGACGAATCGGTTTGCGCGTATCGAAGGAAACTCCATACTATCGAATTAAACGATGATATTATGTTGATTAATAAAAAAAAATCGCGAACTCACATCACTTGTAACTCCTGAATTCAACATGACAACACAAATTTTTTGAAGACACAGATTCTTAATAGTTTAAAATGTATAAATATATATCTATAATTCAAAACATGCACTGGTGTGGAGGAGGCGTGAGGTCCTCGCATAGTATTTCCACGTGGGGAATTAATAAAATCGTTCAATAACCACCGTCCGTGGTTAACTGGCTATGGACGTCAGCGTTAACCGCTGCGTCAATCGCAAAATGGATCGAGGATATAGATCCAATGAATCTAATTCGGTGGAGTGGTATGAGCTTAACTGCTCCCACTCAGGACGCAAACAAGAATAACACACAATAAAAAAAAATAAGTTCTTTGTTACCTGGCTCTTGTTAGGATAAATACACTTTGTTCACTAAATATACACATAATGGTAAACTGGAACTGCTGCTCCGGAAGGCGGATATCGATGATATGTTTTCAGCGCCTTCCCACGTTGCTCCAACAGAGAATCTACTGTGGAGTTGGTGATTTGTTGAGGACTGGCATACGTGCATTTGCACGCGCCAAACGTCCAGTGGATCTGATGAAAGAGTTGGGCTTAGCAGCCAGTAATAGAGATGGAAATGTTGTGAAAATCGTTGGGCCTAGGAGCCATTGATGTATAAAAAGGTGTCCACGAGACACAATACGTGTGGTTGGAACAAGTCCAAGGGCGCGATAAAAATTCCAATAAGTGGACGTCGTCGTCGACGGGCCGGCGAGCGGAGCGACGTCTGACGAACGCATGTGGGTAGCTCGCCAAGAAATTGGGCGAAATCCTCAACGCTGCGCAGGGGCATATGTAGCCATGGTTTGGGTGTGGCCGGTCAACGAAATAAAAGTGACCATTTCCCAGTAGATTGCACAAATTGTGCGAGTCAAAATATATTTATATATGTATATATTTTAGGCCATACAAAGGCTCTGTACATATGGACAGAATTATCGGTGGAGTATATAAATCCATAAGAAAAAGTGGCATGGAAAATCCGCTCCAAGAAAAATCAGTAAATCCAATAACGAAAAATAACATAAAATGGCGCCTGCCCTATCCGATTAGGGATAGCAGTTGCTTCTGCGGGATGAATATTCCTATAAAAAGAGGAACGAGGTTACCGCATGTCGCCATGTCACCATCGAAATTTCAATTATCGGAGCAAAAAAAAAAAAACTTCTGCTCCAAAAACTTTTCGAATAAAACAATCTTACCTGGTGATTGTTATAATGAATCCATAAATAGGGTTGAATTGGCTAATTGCACTTGCAATTAGACTAATTCCAAGTAATAATTAGGGTTGGGCGTGGTTCAGCTGCGCAAAAATAATACTCGTTCTATTAGGGAGTTGTTCTTCAGGTAGCGTCTGTCTTCAAAATGAAGTATACAGACGAAATTGAGTTCCACAATAGTCTATTCCTATTGGGCACCGCTCGGTTTTCCAGTCATATTTCTACTTTCCAGAATGCCGTTCCAATAGACATAGCGAGTTAGATGGGCTGAAGTAACGAATGTTACATTCTGTTTACACTACATTATTTCTGCCAAGACATAAGCTACACATGCCGTCGTGTGTTATGGCAAGTATTTGTATGTCATGATGTAACCTGAGGCTCCGATTGCACTAGAGGATCGGAATTTTGCTTGGTGACTAGTTTACTGGTGGCATAAATGTTGAATTATGGTGGCACCACGGGGTAGCTAATTAACTGGTATTACTGTCAGTTCTACGAAATTGCATTTCTTTGACAGTTCTAGTAATATTTGTTCACGAAACTAATGGATATTTTCAGATAATAGGAACCTCATATGACATGGACTTAGATCGTTATGTCATGATGCCTGATTGGTATCATCTGGTAAGTAGCTGTCATTGCTTTATTTCTTGACTTGAGTGTATGACAGTTTTGCAAGAAAAACGAAAAGGTAAGTATTGGATTTACAGAATCTGTAATAAGTAGCAGCATGGTATCAGGATTCGGTTTTTTTGTTGTTCTACGAACGAAGTCTTGTTCTATGCTCTGACAAGCCACTTCTGTCATACTTTCTGGACAGACCAGAAATGAAATTACAAAAATTTGAGTAGTAACCTGACAGCTCAGGTGTGGGCTCAGATTGTCAATTTGCATAAATAATCGGCCGCATCGACTATTTTCTTTAAAATGGCTCTCTGACAGCTACCTGTCAATTTTGTGTTTCTGCTACGCGTTGTGACATGACTGTCACTACTTACTGCAAAATTGCCTAGTGTAACCACTACGTCTGTTAATTTAGTGTATACACTACCTAAACCAAAATAACGAGTAGTTGTCTCATGAGGACCAATTTCGCTTTCATTGACTTAATGGAAACCAGACCATACTGGAAGTCTGATTTGGATTGGAAATCATGTGGATTATAATACGAAGTGGAATCCAACTACCAAAATGGTTTCCCTTTTGTGGAACCTTCTCTGGTGGAACCCATCGGGTGCGTTCAGCACAGTGCAAGTAAAGTTTGAGTTTCGCACATAGATGGCACCAGTGACAACTACTTTATTTTATGTGAATGATTGGCGAGAAAGTCTTCCCTACAAAACTTGGAATTTAGACCAAGCCTGCTTGGTCTAACTTCCAAAAAAAAGGAGAACTTCTCGCAAAAAAAAAATTTTGATCGTGAGTTCTCTCACTGTCGTATCGAGATGACACTGCGACTCTTTACGACTAGTTGGTCGAAGACAAAAAAAACTTTTTACAACGTATGTAAATTGACAACGTTTGAGCGCTCTATATATTTTCTGAAAATACGAAAGAAATAAAAAGTGATCTGGCGTTAAACCAAGAGTCTCATGCGCAGCTGAGAGCCGGGCATAAGATTAAAAATAAAAAAATTTTCTATAGAAAATCTATGTCTCTTTTTTTATGCTGCAATGTACTTGAACAGTGCGAACAAAAATAGGTTTTAAACTCTCATCGAATAATATTTTTGGGGAAAGTCAGGTTATTTAAAAGTAAGTCCGAGATATATTTGTGAATGTCATGTTTTACCTCTTCAGGTCCTTGGTGTGACACGTTGATCTATGCCCCCGCCTATCTTCTACCTCGTACAAGCTATTACCAAAGACTTGGCTTACTCGAACCTTGATAAATTTAGGACACAACTTCGCACTTAAATGCTTGGTTGCATCGCTTAAGACATGATTACGCTTGTATATTTCGTCACCTACTTTGAAAGAAATGTTCCTACTCCTGAGATTATAAGTTTTCTCATATGCTTCATGAGTTTTTACTAATGCTTGCTTCAGATACGAGTGAATGAAGTTCATCTTGGCGACTTTGGGAAGCCAATCTATATCCGAACAGTTCAGTCCACCCAACTCTCTCAGAAGACGATAATCTGCCCCGTGCTCTATCATACGTTGTCCGAATAGGGCTTCGTATGGGGACATCGTAAGAGTTGAATGTACCGTCGTGCGTAGAGCACTACTGATCGAAGACAGATACGCATCCCAATCTGTTTGTCGAGGATTGACATACGACCGTGTGCGCCAAGATGGAACGATTGATTCGTTCACTGGCATTCGACTGGGGAGCGTACACTGCCTTCCGGTAGTGTTTGACCCCGAAAACATCAATGAGTTTTTGGGAACTCCTTCCCATCAAATTGCGTACCATTATCAGAGAGAATGCTCTCTGGCACTCCATAAACCAAGAAAATTTCGTCCTTCAGGAATTTGACCACGCTCGCGGCTGTTGCCTTGCGTAGTGGTTTGATGAATACAAATTTAGTCATTTGATCTAACACGATGACGATATAAACATTACCAGCTCTCGATCTAGGGTACGGCCCGAGGAAGTCAACATATAAATGCTGAAACGGCCTATCTACTTCGGAACAGTTTCCCATCTCTGTTCTCAACGTCATGTTAGCTGCTTTACTGGTCTTGCACGCTTCACACCGATCTACGTACAGTTTGACCTTAGTGAACATTCCCGGCCAGTAAAATCTATCTTTCAATCTGTAAATCGTCTTCACTACCCCACCATGCGAAGCGCGCGGCGGATTGTGAGCCAATGCGATTAACGATTCCGTCATCTCTGAGGGAACCCACAACTTCCAAGTTAGGTCGTCGGCCAAGGGATTACCAACCGCATGTTTAGTGCGTTTGTATATATACCCTTCCGACACTTTGAGGTCAGGTAACCGCTCCTGTTCCTTCCTGATATGACTGATAATATCCACATAACTTTCAGATTTAAAGGACGGATCCTCAAGATTGATGTGGAGTACCTCCGAGGTACCGATCTGTGGTAGGCACGAAATTAAAGTTGACACTGTCAACTCATCGTCTTCATATGCTCTAAACAGAGCATCTGGCACGACATTCAATGTACCCTTTATGTGCTCCACCACAAAATCGAAGCCTTGGAGACGCATACTCCACATCGCAAATCTTCCAGTTGGATCCTTCATAGTCATCAGCCATTTCAGGCTGGAATGGTCTGTAATAACGCGAAAATGGCATCCCTCAACGTAAGACTTAAAATTCTGGATACCTTCAAAAGCTGCTAAGCACTCGCGCTCTGTCACCGAATAGTTTCTCTGTGCAGCATTCAGTTTCCGGGAGAAGTAGTATATAGGCTGCTTCACCCCGGATTCGTCCCGCTGACAGAGTACACATCCGATGCCAGTCGCGGATGCGTCGCAGAGAATGATGAATTTTTTGGAGAAGTCCGGATTGACAAGTACAGTTGCTGAAGTCAAAGCCTGTTTGATTTGCAGGAATGCTTCAATAGCTTCTGGACTGAGCTTGAAGACTTTTCCCTTTTTCAACGTCTCGGTCAAAGGTGCGGCTAGGGTGCTGAAATCCTTCACGAATCGCCGATACCAACCTGCCATACCGAGAAATCGGCGAACTTGGCGAGTTGTGGTTGGTAAAGGGAAGCTAGTAATAGCCGCGATCTTATCTGGATCAGCTTTCAAGCAACCCTGACCGACCTTATAACCGAGATAAAGAAGCTCATCAAAACAAAACTTTGACTTCTCGACGTTTATCGTCAGTCCTGCGTTCATCAAACACTTTCCGACTATCTCCAGAGTCTCCAGGTGTTCGTCGAAATCCTTCGACACAACTAATAGATCATCTAAGTATACAAATACTTGATCTCGTAATCCAGATAGGATTACGCGACTCATCAGGTAACTCAAACTTTGTACCGCATTACAAAGACCGAATGGCATGACCTTAAATTGGTACAGTGGTCGGCCAGGTACCGTAAAAGCGGTCTTCTCCCTCGAACTTTGCTTCAGCGGTATCTGCCAAAACGCATCCTTCAGGTCCACGCTAGAAATATAACGTGTCTCTGTCAGACGTGCCAGCAGCCCCTCTATATGCGCAATCGGACGAGCATCTTTCTTTGTCACGGAGTTCACCTTCCGAAAGTCCAGACACAATCGGTTCTTACCAGGCTTGCGAACAAGCACCACTGGGGAACTCCATGCGCTGGAACTTTCCTCGATGACGCCCAACGAAAGCATGCGCTCTAGCTCCGCATACATAAGGGTTTGTATCGCCGGAGATACGGGATAGTACCTCTGCTTTATAGGTACGGCATCACCCGTGTCTATATAATGTTGCACTAGATTCGTTTTTCCGAGTCCATAGACTGCGAAAGAAGGAAATCAACGAACAACTGCTTCTAGTCGCTTAGACTCTTCATCATTCAACTTTATTTGGTTGGTGGGTCTCTCATCTGGCCCACCGACCGGTCGTAATCCCTGAAAGACCCGCAATTATATGAGGGGCGATCTGAAACTCCTGCCAAAAGTCGACGCCTAAATATAGTCGTTGGCTCAACGATGGCACAATGTAAAGATCAATATCTTTCGTCACTCCTTTGTATTGGATTGGGGTACTAATCACTCCCACTATGGACTGCTTGTGTCTTTCGGCCGTGGACACCGTAGTCTCTACCTTCCTTACCGCAGCATTTTTGTCTCTCAGGTAGGGAAGTATGTCGGTGCCTAAGCAACTAATACTTGCCCCTGAATCAAGAAGACCTAAAAAGTTATCACCGAATAAACTAACCGTCACATATGGACGTGGGTCATTAGATTCTCGGCCTATGGTTGCTGACGCTATGCTACGGTAAGTAGTCCGCTTCCGATGGAAGCGCTCCCTTGTCCGTCGTATCCGTTTGGATAACTCTGGAAAAGTGACGATCTTCCTACGCACTTCATTATAATTGCGTTACCTTTCATGGAATGGTTTACGATATAATGGTTCGGTATAATTATTCTTAGAATTCAATTTCAAATCTGGTTTGTGTTCTTTATCTAAAGTTGGGATTGTTCTACAATCATTCTTAACATTACTTAAAAAATAAAATAAATTGTTGGCACAACAGCTCCAAGCGGGACCTGTGACTTACACTCTCAACCATTCCTGTGTGTGCGTTGATATTCTGCAGGAATGGAAGGGACCTACAATTTACCGCCGAATCCGAACGGCTAACAGAGAAGCACTTTCCTTGACATTAATTACTCTTGGAGGATTTCTCGCAAGAAAAGAACTTTTTTAATTGGAGCCGTCAGCTATCGAACCCAGACCCTTCGGCGTGGCAGTCCGACACACTAACCACTATGCCACGGGGTACTACCTTAACATTACTTGGTAATTCATTATTATCTTTCTTCGGTTTTAGTATGGTAATCTTTGGAAGTTCCAGAGGCGTTTTCGGCTTAGACACTTGAACTCCGGGTAGGTCTAATCGGGACAAACCCCCCCGGTTGATGGGTTGTTCCTCCTCTCGTTTCCCGCTAAACATTTCGGACAAGTCGGGCTGTAAGCATCTGCCAATCCGCAACGGAAACAAAAAACTTTATCAATTGGTTTTGCGCAATCGCGAAAACTATGGCCAAGAACTTGGCAATTCCAATATTTTTGTAGCTTACGATCCCCCTGGATCGCTTCAATACTGGTAGTGGGCAATGCCACAATTAGGTCCTGACAAGGCTCCTCTACGATTTCGCTGACGAATCGCCTTGCAGGTGGACGTTGTGCATTTGGCACGAAATTCGGACGTGAATTCTCATACTGAGATTGTGCTTTCTCAATAGCTCGACAATAAAAGGCCAACTGCCTTAAGCTGGACGGACTGTAGGTAATGAGGAGTTCACTCATACGCCTACGGACATTTGTTTTAATAATTTCGATGAGCTCCTTTTCAGGTCTGGGAACTCTCATCCTGGAGTTCAGGTGTAGAACGGCATCGTAAAAGTCATTGAAAGACTCGCCATTCAACATCTTACGATCTGACAATTTCCTGAAGAGCTCCGTGTCAGTCTCCAAACTGCGGTATTGTTCTACCAAAGCAGTTTTCAACTCTTCCCACGTAGTGTGTTTGTTGCCTTTCAGGTACACCCAGTACCATGACTCTACGGAACCTGACACGAAATGGTAAAAATTCGTAGTAATGTCATACCACGGCACACCATAACTACATCGAACACAATCGAGGCGAAACAGGAAGTCGTCGACCGACATGTTCCTGCCATCGAATTTCAATCCCCATTTGTGGAATTGATATTTGCGGTTCACTGATGTAACGTTCAACGGTGGTGGCCTATGTGGCGACGTGGCGAACTCATCGTCAAAATTGAACGCGTTTAATCGCGTCATGAATTCATCTAGGTTCGAGCCTAGAGGCATTTGGGCTGGATTGACATCCGGCAAAGGTGGCACTCTAGTTGGCTCGTAGTGGGGTGTAATCCGGTTTGCCTCATCTTTATTGATCGGCCTATAAGCGGACTGAAAGTTTTTGGACGTGGTTGGTCCAGTAGGGACATTCAGATTAACGACACGTGTAGTGTCTGGGTGGCCTGGATTGACTTGTCGCGTAACTTTTTGCGTTGAAGTATTATTTATTATTATTTGTCGTTAGGGAGGGCTTTAACAGTTCAGGCACTGCGGTATCTCGGAGATTCCTATTGTGCCAACCCATGTGAGATTCTAGAGCAGCTCTGTTGCTCCAGACAGAGACCAGAACTTTAAGATATTCTGTGGATGGAAGGTTTTGAGTTTTTCCATTGGAACGATCTCGGAACCAAGTGTTCGCTTTCTGAGGCGGAGGAGTGCTAGGCATTCCGTGAGGATATGCAGAGATGTTTCTTCACTTTCGAGGCATAGACGGCAAACGGAGTCTGTTGCTAGTCTCATGTTGTGAAGGTGTTTTTTCAGAGGACAATGTCCGGTTATGATTCCAGTCATTGTTTTCAGAGTTTTCCTATCTAGGTTGAGTAGGAATTTTGTGGTTTTATGTGAATATTCTGGTACAAATCGTTTCGAGCAGATTTGACCAGGAGTTGATTGCCAAGCTGCATTAGATTCCATGAGTGGGATGTTTTTGGCAGTGTTTTGAAGTAATTAATATTTACTCCGCAGAAGGGTTCTGGGCCAACCAATGGCATTAAGGCGCCCTCTTTGGCCAGGGCGTCGGCCCTTTCATTACCATCGTATCCCTTATGTGCAGGGATCCAATGGAGAATCACAAAATTGAACCTTGCAAGTTCAATGAGTAGTAAGACAGTCTCTTGGACTAACTTGGATCTTACGACAGGCGTAGCCAGAGCTTTTAGGGCAGCCTGGCTGTCTGAGAAGATGAATATAGTTTTATTTTTTGCATTCGAGTGACAAAGTATCCTCGCGCATTCGTTAATAGCAAAGACCTCTGCCTGAAATATGGACGAATGAAGACCAAGGCTGACCGAGAAGTTCGCACAAGGTGATTCCCCAAAAATACCGGAACCAGTACCTGTTTCCATTTTTGAGCCATCCGTATACCAGACCAGATCTTCGCTAGAAGGGTGTGGTTTGAAGTTTTCCCAGTCTTCCCTGGGGGGGATGACTATAGAGAAATTTTGTGTGAAGTTATATGTGGGAACTGTGACATCCAGACACATGCTAAATTCCTTGAGATTTTCCAAGTTGCTGAGAAGCGATAGGTGGCCCCTTGCATTTGGGTTTAAGGTAACATACTCTTGGTGAAAGAGACGATGTAAGCTCAGTGTTGCTTCCATTCTTATGAATAGGTGGATTGGAGGTAATCCTAAAATTACATTGAGTGCAAATGTAGGTGTGGTCCGCATGCATCCCGTTATGCATGTCGTTGCTAGTCGTTGTATTTTTTCTAGCTTCATTATGGCAGTATTTTCTTTAGTTTTTGGCCACCATACCAACGCTGCATGTTATTGCGGGTCTCACTACAAGAGTGTAGAGGCTATGCATCATTTTGGGTTTGAGCCCCCAGTTTTTTCCGCAAATACTACGGCATGTCCAGAGAGATTTTGATGCTCTGTTAGAAATGCGTTCTAGTTGAGGGTTCCATGACAATTTGCTGTCTAGAACGATCCCCAGATATTTTGCTTCTTTTGAAAATGGGATTGTGTCACCATATAGAGAAGGAGGTGTGAGACGATATACTTTTCGTCTCTTAGTAAAAGGAACAATAACTGTCTTTTTGGGGTTAACGGAAAGACCTTCGCAGATGCACCAGTCCCGTACAATGTCCAAGGCTGATTGAAGTCTATTCGATATTGATATTTCTGACGATCCCTGTATGACAATGGCTAGATCATCTGCGAAGCCCACTGCATAAATGCCATGGGTTTCGAGTGATCTTAGTAGGCTGTCTACAACGATGGACCATATAAGTGGCGAGAGGACTCCTCCTTGTGGGCAGCCTCTGGTTGTGAGTGCAGAAATTTCTATATCTTCGATTTTACTCTGGATAATTCTACTACTAAGCATGGACATGATCCATTTGCATACAACTTGTGTCACGTTGTGGTACCTGAGTGCACGATCTGTTGACTCAAAAGTGGTGTTATTGAAGGCTCCCTCAATGTCAAGGAAAGCGACTACACAGATTTCCTTACTATGGATGGAAGATTCAATTTTTGTGACCACATCATTCAGCGCTGTTTCAGTCGATTTTCCTGGTTGATATGCATATTGTGTTTTCGATAGAGGCGAGAGCGTTAGAGAGGTGTCACGAATGTGTCTGTCAATAACTTTCTCCATGCATTTGAGAATAAACGACATGAGGCTGATTGGGCGGAAGGATTTAGGACTTGGTTCCAGATCCCTTCCCGCCTTTGGTAGGTAAATTACTGTAACCTTACGCCAACTATCAGGCAAGTGCCCGAAAGCAAGGCTACAGCTAAATAGTTTTGAGAGAATAGGTGCTAGTACATTTGTTCCCTTTTGTAACAGAGCCGGAAATATACCGTCTTCTGCTGATGCCTTAAACGGTTTCAGAGAGGAGATTGCCCATTTGATGGCATTGGTGTTACAAATATGTCTAGCTGTTTTCCAGTCTCCAGTTGTTGGGATCCTTGACGGTTCCTGTTGTGGAGGTAGGTTTGTGGTTGGGGAGTCCAGAACAATTGATTCTGGAAAGTGGGTTTTTACAAGAAGCTCTAGAGTTTCCTTCTTGCTTTTTGTTTGAGTACCGTTCTCATTGGTAAGAGTACCTATGGTGGCGGGTTTGTCAGATGCTATGACTTTATGTAGGCGACAGCTAGAGGGAACGTCAGATATTCCCTCCACAAATCGTCTAAAAGACTCCTTTTTGGCTCTTTTTATTTCGCAGTTGTATTTGGTTAGAGCATTAGAGTAGGTTTGCCAGTCTTCATTGCGTTTGGCTTTATTGAAGAGTTTTCTTACTCTTGATCTTAGTTTTTTTAGATCGTTGTTCCACCAGCTGGTTTGTCTCTTGACTATTTTAATTTCCAGGGGACAGTTGTTCTCAAAAGCAGAGATAATTGAGTTTTTTGCGTGTTCAGCAAAATACTCGAGTTTATCTTTGGTGTTAATGAGAGGGATTTTGTCTTCAAGAGAATAATTAAGATTTGAACAATAAGCAGTCCAGTCTGTGTTTCTCTTAGGGCGGTAAGTTAGACGGACTGGAGTTTCTACATCTAGTTTAAACCGAATGTGCCTATGATCTGAGCATGATGGTTCCGAGGAGACATGCCAGTTATAGATTAAGTTACTAGTAAAGGTAGAGGACAGTGTAATGTCCAGAACCTCTTTTCTAGTTTTGGTAACGAAAGTGGGTTTCTTACCAATATTAAGTACATTCAAATTTTCTTTTGAAATAAAATCAATAAGTGACTCACCTCTTTTGTTGATGTCCGTACTACCCCATAGGGTATGATGAGCATTTGCATCACAGCCAAGGACAATATCTGTCTTGGTGTTACGCGCATGCTCGATCAATTTCATTACCTGAATGGGGGGACATGGTGCTTGGTCGTTTCCAGGGAAGTAGGCCGATGTTACTATAATGTCCTTGGAGTTGTCAATCCTTACTACCGCGGCTGTCAAGTCCTCTGAGATGAATTCTGCCAGGGGGAAGAAAGGTGTGTTATTATCAAATATGATACAAGTTCTAGGTCTATTGGACGAGGTAGAATATAACAGCCTACCTGTTGGTGTTTTTAGGCCTAGTATTTTCCCGCTCGTGCTGATCCAGGGTTCTTGCACGAGGGCGATGTTGAGACATTTCTGTCTCATGGTGTTTGTTAAGACCGCCGAAGCGGCCTTAGCATGTTGGAGGTTGATTTGAACAACCTCCATGTTTTTAAAGGGAGCTTTTGAGTGGGAGCCCCCTCTGTTTCCACCACGTCCCCTGTTTGTTAGCTGACGTTGTGGGTTGGTCGACTTTCCGCTGCTTGAGCTTGACATTGACTGTCCAGCTCTGTTTTTGGCAGGTTTTTGTGACGTAAAGTCGATGGTCTTATCAGACCTCGCAGCAGGAGCGAAACCGGGTCTATCCAGTTTGCTGGGCCTAATTTTATATTTCATCACCTGCTCAGGAGCGGACTTACCAGCTCCTGGTACAGGTTTTGAGGGATTAGGAATGGAAGTTCCACTTGGAGAAGATGCTTTGTCATCCGGAGGAGATGGCTTATCCGTCCCTTTGGGTAACGGGGCATCGGCTTTGCTGACCGTGGAGGTCACAGATTTCGGAGTGCCAGGGTTCTTCTTGATCCTGAACTGGACTCTGTTCATATTATAGAACGGTTGGCAGTTCATTTCCTCAAGAAGAGACACTGAGCGCTCGTCCATCGAAATGGTTAAGGCAAGACCCTGGGGGTTGGAAACTTTCCGAAGGATTTTCCATTCTCTTGTAGGAAGAACTTTGTTCTGAAGCCTCAGTAGCTTTAGGACATCTTCTACACTTGTTGAAGAGCCAGGGAAGTAAGCTGTGGCTACACATGGTTTCGGGAGATCATCTCCCTCCACCATCCGCAGTTTGGCATTCTCCCAAGGCGAAATTCCGCAGACTGTTTTCGCTAGCCAGTCTTTGGTGTTAGAATCGGCACAGTTCACCGTTATCCATCCTGGTTTGTACGAGCAGCCCAGAAAACGAATCTGTGGGCCATCTTCTGCGAGCTTATGCAGTTCACTGATGATGGCATTTTCCACTGCTTTTTGTTGTACTTCGTCTAGATGTCCAACGGGATAGTCGTCAGATACGACACCGACTTTTATCATCCCTGCAACCTCATTGAACAGCAGAGCATTGGATTTTGCCCTTTTGCTCGGTTCAGGGGTGATATTGTTTGAACTAGACCTCCGCCTTTTGGCAGTGGTCTCGTTAGCTGTTTGAGATGGACTGGAGAGAACCTTCTCAACTGCTTTATCGTAAGGCAGATTATCTGCCAGAAGTCTTCTCAAGTGCTTTTTTTGAGACGTTGTAAGTCGTCTCCGCTTGAGATTAAGTTTTTCAAGCTCAAGAGTCTTTTCGGATTCACCTCCAGAAGCTTCACAGCTTCCGTAGTTTTCCACCGTCTGGACAGAGCTTTGATCACCGACGGATTCGAAGTCGCTGTCGGATTGAGCCACTACTGGACGGTCTATCCATCCAGCAGAGGCAGGAAGTTCAGCCATTGGCTGACAGATGGAGGAGCATTCATCTGTTCCCCCATCAGAGTTGTTGGTATTAAAAATGTCTATTTTGAATCCCACGAGTAGCTAGGGAAGTAATGGGATTCATCCACGCAGAGCCCCGCGTTACATGGATAAGGCTAGAATGATCCTGGATTTCGCCGGTAAGCCAGAATACACCGTTAGCAACTGAGCTATTTGATAAATGGGCCCTCAGCTTGGCAGATCATCGGCACGGTTCGGTTAACACCTTGATACCAGCCCATGGGAGAGAAGGTTGAGGAAATCAGGACAAAGGAAAATAGGAAAAGGGATAGGGATGGGAGGAGGAAGGTAGGGAACCTCGAATCTATGGTCAAGTTGCATTGAGGAGTGTTGAACTATTGATGAGTAAAGGAACAACTTAACAATTCAATCTGACCTTAGCTGATCCCCATTCTGACATCGCACAAGACAAATGTGGTGATCATTACCACTCGGCACCCCCTTGGAGGGTTTGAAACGAGGATTTTTGCCGAGCTGCGTTGAAGTAGCGGCTGGTGGAGCAGGTGGCTTAGGAGGAGCAACAGGCTGAGTAGCTTTGACAGTACGTTTTTGGAGTAGCTGTGCAACTTAATCAAGTAGTAGTGCATGACTTCTAGCTAACTCCTCTGCCATAAACTGTCTATCGTTGACCCTATGCAGGTCAATGGTAGCTGAGACTACCTGCTGAATATACGCTGAATGATCAGCTGCATCTTTACGTAGTTGCTCTTCGGCCCTCTCTAGTTCATCGTCGTCTACTACGACACTTCTCTCAACTGTATTATCTTCTGCTTGATTCTCGGCTTGACTGACTTCGTTATCGGAGTGATCCTCAACAAGATCCATCGGACTACGGCCAGGTTTTGGTTTTGGTGCCCCTGGAGCCATGACTATAAAGTCCTTGTACTTTGAAAAGTAAGTACTTCTAATAGCTCTCTTACGACCTGGGTTGCTCATTCAGCGGACGGATAGTAACAATCGAGTTATTCGAAAGTTCAGAAAGAAAAAGGACAGTATCGTCGTCCGTGAGAAAATCCTCGAACGGAAACTAGACGAGTGATAAAAAGGTAAAACAAAAACCAAAAAAAAAATTTGTCAAATCAAAAAGTGGTAAATTCAAATGTACCGTGGGCAATTGCCTCGAACGGTCGTTTATCAATCTAAATCAGTGTACTTTGTAAATCCGGTGGATAAAAATCCAAGTAGTCCGTGAGAAATCCTCGGACGGATACTACTCGAGTAATATAACAATAAAAATAAAAAATGAAAGTCAAGTGTACATGTGTGGGAAATTTGAAATATACCATGAGCAGAACCTCAAACGGATATTTACAGAGTATGTAATTAAGAAAAAGGTAAAAAAAATCAAGTGCTTACTAATAAATGTACCTGATAATAACTATTGTTTATTGAAGACACCGATTCAAAAGTTTTCAGAAATCCTAAAATTAACTGGATACTTAAATGTATATATATATATATATATATATATATATATATATAAAAAATGTTAGATATACTTAATTATATCAAGAAAAATTCAATATTAGAAATCAATACGCAAATCGTATTCAAAAACTAACTTTATACTATATAAACTATAAATCTAAACTGTATTCTATATTGGTGGGCTCTGTCCCAAACTATAACTAAATGCGGGCACTATCCCAAAACTGTTAACTGTAAACTGTATGCGGGCTCTATCCCAAAAGACTAAATGGGGGGCTCTATCCCAAACTTACACGACAATCAAGCAGTTACGTCTCAACTTGATTGACGGAAACTCAAAAAAAAAAAAAAACAATACTTAACTGAAATTATATCTCAAAAATATCTAAATGTATATATAAAATCTATTTCATAAAAGATTCGGGAGAGTGTAACCCTCCCTTCTTCAGGATAAAGTGTGTGTGTATCGGATCAATTAATCCGACCCAAAAAAAAAAATTTATAATCAATGTATCAAAAAAAAACTTTAGTTTGTGTAGACATAGTAAAACTTTACGGCGTTCTATTGTAAGAAAATAGACAATTCCTTCTAAACGATCAGTTGTTCAGGTATGTGAAGATAACATTACGCTACTGCTGACGTACATCGGGTATAAAACTCCAGTTACCGGTTAGCGCTTCATGTCCCAACACATCCCATCACTTCCTAACATCTATCAAAAGCGACTGAAAACTTCTACAACAACAATCTGGGTAGTAATAATAAATAAAGAAACAGGTTAATTTGTAATTGAAACAAATTGGGTCGTCCTTGAGCGAGTGACCAGCTTCTGCAGCTGACGTGCGTCGGGCAAAATGCTCCAACCACCGGTCAGAAGACCTGCTCATTCTACTCTCGTTCGACCGGATTCTCAGACCTCACATTCAGGACATTATCTACATCTCCGCTACTGACGATCAAGCGAAACTACAGCTCAATCCGGACAGAGATTGAAGACATACCTATGTGACTAGAGGTAGAGGATAAGTAGGTAGACCTAATGCAACACCTGGCTCAGGATAATGTCACCAAGCCACAGGACAAAAAAGTGCCTACTCTGCTAACCCCGATGGTATTCCTCCATCTAAGAAACCTGAACAACAACAAAAAAAATCTTTAACTCAGAAAACTCAAAAATTCTCAAAAATCTTAACTTCTTTCTACGTCACTCTGAATCGACCTAACTTTAATCAATTCTAATCTAAACTTTTCTGGCTAATTCGGGCCCCACGTTGGGCGCCATCTGTAACATAAAAATATTAAAATATAAAAGAAAAAGATTTGTACCGCCAACAGACACTGGACCTATTCCCTCAAATATCCTATGGATACTCAAGTTCCAAACCAATACCCATCGACAACACAAACCGAAGAGGAAGCCAGAAGAGACAAGAATCCCCAAAACCTCCTTGACTCCTATACCAAGGAACAGCATCTCCATCATCAACCTCCCATGTATCGGCGTATTTAGTATCCCTAAATCGATATACTTAAACTTCGCTAACATGGCATCTTGCTCTTCCCGCTCCTCTTCCCTTCCTTCTAATCTCATATCCATCCCCATCACAGAAGCGAGAACCATCCACCAGCCTACCATAGGTACTGACTACAAAGTCCCGTAGAACAGCCTAGAGGGTTCCTGATAGTATGTTCACGCCTATCCGCCGCGAGTGCTAGGAGTTCTGCTGGCAGCTGGTTCACACAGTAGCCTACACCTAAAAACCAAGGACCCTACTTATATCCCCACAGACGTACCTAAACTTGTGATGCTAATTCAATATCCATGGCTTCGATTTTCCCGGAGGCTCTACTCCAGTCTGCACCATTGTGCTTAGTTGACGTCATCTGAGTTTGCGTGAATGGGATGGAAGTAATCCCTCGCCGGCAACGCCCCCTTTCTCACCGGCTACCCGTTGAGAGTAGTCGATGGAAACGGCATGCGACAACTTAGGGTCGAGGTCGAGATCGACCGTCACGGTGGCCGGCAGTACCCTAGCCTCAACCAGGCCGTGGGCACTTGCTCCGGGATCTACCTGACCGGTGTTACCTCTTATTTTTCACTGCCGACCGTTGAACTCATGAGGTGCAAGTTCGAATAATAAATGTTGATATGCTTATGGGCCCTCATAACCGTTGAAGCAAAGACATGTAAGAATTGATTGAAAAGAAAAAGTTGACTCAAGATCGCACCTCCTCTTAGCAAAGAGTGAAATCGTTAATCGAAAGTAAAAATTTCAAGGTTGAATTATTCTACTGACCCAGTAAACGCAACACGTAAGTATTTCAATGCAAGCAAGTCATGGAAGTTCGTGACTGCTGTGGCATATTATTAACTTCCGCCCCTTTTGCTGCCACGGAGATGTGCAAAAGGTGGTAGAAGAGGTGTCTAACTATGTGGGGAGGGGGGAATCTAAGGTGGTTAACAGATCCCCCTGGTCGCACAACCCGCCCAAAACGATCACAGAAATCAACTCTTCTGTTCTCATCCTTTGTCTGACCCTGGACCCCTTGAGTCCCCATGACTCTAAAACGGTTGTGGGCAGCCCCTGATATAATAAGCAAGCAATAAATCTGCTTGCCTAAGACTCTACTCTACCTATAACATGGTCTCTATCATCGAAAACTAACTAAGTATCGAAGTTGTACCAAACTACAACCTCCAAAAGAAAACTAAACACACACCAACTTACTCCATCCGAAGGGTTTGCGATGGTTACCACCCTCCCTACGAATAACTTAAACAGCCATCCTGAAAAACCTGTAAGTCTTCAAATAAAATTCAAGAAATAAATTGACTGCGAAAGTTTCAGAAAACGTTACAACTATTTGTCTTATTTATTATAAATATTCAAAGAAAACTTATAGTCTCTAGCTTATATGCCTATACAGGGTGATTCACCAGCGTTGTGCCAAAAAGCTAGAGCGTGTAGGTTAAGTTGAGACAAGAAAAAAATCGTATAGGAGGGGGGGTCTATTCCCCTCCGTTTAGCCGGGAGGGGCAATTTTCTGAAAAATTGACTTATTTTGTAAAAAAAAATATTTAAAATGAACGGGTTCGTTTACAATACCGTGTTATACCTTTTTGAAAAGCCAAAAACTTTTCCTTTTATTTTGTTTTTAAATTAAATTGTTTTAACGAATAGTTTAAGAAATATAAATTTTCAAACTCAAAAATTTTGAAAAAAAATTTGAAAAAATAATTTAAAACTAATTTTTTTCAAAATTTTACGTAATTAAGTATAATTTTTGTTCTCAGAATTCAACGCTTCCATTAATCTTTAATCCAACACTGAAAACCGTATGGCTCTACGACTTTTTCTTGCCAAGGTATTCAAAAATAACCGAACCTACTTCTTCACAAAAACAAGAAAACCTAGCCTTACGGGATGGCACAAGTGACCATTTAGCCAATTTTTTCGTGTTTTTGTGAAGAAGTAGGTTCGGTTATTTTTGAATACCTTGGCAAGAAAAAGCCGTAGAGCCATACGGTTTTCAGTGTTGGATTAAAGATTAATGGAAGCGTTGAATTCTGAGAACAAAAATTATACTTAATTACGTAAAATTTTGGAAAAAATTAGTTTTAAAATTATTTTTTCAAATTTTTTTCAAAATTTTGAGTTTGAAAATTTATATTTTTTAAACTATTCGTTAAAGCAATTTAATTTAAAAACAAAATAAAAGGAAAAGTTTTTGGCTTTCCAAAAAGGTATAACATGGTGTTGTAAACGAACCCGTTGATTTTAAATATTTTTTTTTACAAAATAAGTCAATTTTTCAGAAAATTGCCCCTCTCGGCTAAACGGAGGGGAATAGACCCCCCCTCCCATACGATTTTTTTCTTGTCTCAACTTAACCTACACGCTCTAGCTTTTTGGCACAACGCTGGTGAATCACCCTGTATAGTAATAATCTGAGGTTCTAGAGAAATTTCTCAAATGATCTTCACTTAAATTTTTAACGAGATCTTTAATACATTTGTATGAGGTTATTTCATAACTTATATTGTTCAAAAAAAATTTAAAACTAAACTTTAAACATTTGCGCTTTCTTATCATGCGCTACTAAAATTAATCATACGTTAATAATTTCTTTCTTACATACTAATTGGAAAGTCTAAGTATTATGAAAGGTGAAATGTTATCGTTAAGTTCAAGTGAGTTCAGAAAATAAATCGAAAAGGTGTTGTCGAACAATACGCGGATTGTAAGCTTCTAACTTGAACCTGATATATGTAATATCGAACTTCCAATTCTTTGTACCGCGGCGTTAGAATACTCGCAATGCTTTGTTGCGTAATTATGGAGACAATTAAATTCGCATAAGAATATTTCCACCGATAGATAATCTTTGTTAATTACTTCGGTTTCTACCGCGAAATTTTTCAAATAAAACAAATCTTATGTGCGAACAATATGACATTAAAACAAAAGAAAAACAGGACAGATTATAGCGTGAAGGTAAAGGTTTCCCACCCAAAACGTTAGTCAAGTCAACAATATCAAAGATAAAAAAGGTACCATATATGCATGAATCTAATTCGGCTTCGTACATATAATCAATTGCAATATTTATGTCAATATAGTGTAAATCAAATGTAAATATATATATAAAAATCAATATAGTATTTATTCAAAAAGAGACTTCTACCAATAGGGTAGTTTGAATGTCAATAATTCACTTTGCGTCGTTCCGGAAGTGCACTCCTGAAAGTCCCTGTAAAAAGTTATTAATATATATACTATGATCAAGCTATTATTAGCACTATATTTTCATAGGTTCGCTCAACTCGCTTAGCTAGCTTGAGCTATGGAGCGAGTGTTGACCGGATATGGATATTGCCTAACTAGGTAAACGCATGTCTTAGCATTAATAATTGATTGCCCACGATATAAGTGAATCAATCAGTGACACGAAACATTTTGCGTATCGGGATTACCGCTTTTAAAAGACGTGAAAAGTAACACGAAAGAGGATCAAAACAAGAAGAAAACAAGTGAGTATTATATAGTGTCAGGCGTCCTGAAAATGTTCCGTCTCTTTACAAAATAAAAAAACAATAAACGACAATTTATTGAACGCACTTTTATTAAAAGAATAAGATCTTCTCCGTCTCGAATCTTCGTATCAACTGACAACTGACTGGTATATAAAAAAAGAAAGACATAAAAAGAAGAAGGAAATAGGGAAAGACAGATGACAAGGAAAGAAGGATGGGTAATAGAAAGAGAGGGTCGATGTCAGGGTCAGGGATGTTAATCATTTGACAATTCGGCCTTTCCTGATTCAGGACTCGTCTCGAGTTCCAAAATGTCGTTTTCTGTTTCTTCTCCGGTATCATCGGCATCTGGGAATGGACGACACCATGGCTTCAGCTTATCAGAAGGTAAAATCGCCTTATATTTTCGTTTGGATGAGGATCCGCTGTACAAATCTTCCACCAAATATCGGTCGTTACCGATAACCTTTTGTATTATATGAGGGCCTCTGTATTTTGCTTAAAATTTTCGGGACTCGCCACTAGCTGCTGGTATATTTTCGACAACCAGTTCGCCGACGGAATACTTTGTTGGTTGCTTATGCTCACCGTCGAACCTCAGCTTCCATTTAGCCCTTTCGTCATTTATGCGCTGAATAGCTTCTTCTCGCCGACAAGTCATTTTAATTTCCTTTGCTGGTTCTTGGAGAGCGTGATGCAATTTATTAGCTGTTATATAGCGGAGTCGGAAATCAAAAATTAAATCATTTGGAGAGTACCCGGTTGTTGTGTTGACTTGGCTGTTTAGGGTCCACTGCAGTCTGCGTAACTCCTCGTCCCATCCCTTCGAATCTGCTTCGCTCGTGCGGAGGAAAGATAATATCCTCTGGTTAATGCGTTCTACCTGGCCGTTGGCCCTTGGGGTACGAACAGCTGTTTTTATATGTTGAATGTTGTTAACACTACAGTAGTCCTCAAAAGTTTTTGAAGTGTATGAAGTTCCTCGATCAGTAATCATCTTTTCTGGTAGTCCAAAAATCGTGGTAAGATCATTTAAGACGTTAATTACCGGATCGGTTTTGGTATTCCGAACCGCCTTTACTATGATGAATTTTGTGAATCGGTCAACGAACGCAACGATATGGGTATTCCCCTTTCGACTTTTAATAAAAGGTCCGAGGTGATCAGCATGCAAGATTTTGAAAGGGACAAAATCTCCACTCTCTTCGACATGAAGTTCACCTTCCTGTTGGCCTCCAGGCTTTCGATGATAGCAGCACTCGACTCAATTTGATATGTACCCTTTTACGAAATTTCTCATGCGAGGGAACCAATAAGTCGTAGCGATTCGGCTCAATGTTTTTTTGAGAGCAAAATGACCAGCATCATCATGACAAGATTTCACAATTCTCCAGCGGGCCCCTTTAGGCACGACCCAAAGCTCTTCCGTTCCGATAACACGGAAAAGTCGGGAATTTTTCACTTTAAATTCGTTTTTCCATTTTTGTTTTTGGTCAGACTCCGCTTGCCCTTGCAGTACTTCGATGATAGTTTTGAGCTTCTCGTCTTGTCGTTGCATAGCTCCAAGCCAGTCTTCGGAAGAAATATCCACACGGAAAATCTTGTCGGCTACTGTAATTGCTTCTCTCGCAGATTCAACTGGCATCCGGCTCAATGCATCGATATGTGACATATGAGATCCTGCTCGGTGAACCGTTTGAAAATCATACTCCATTAGCTTTAGCCACCACCGGGCTACTCGTGCATTATTCGTGCATGTTTTCATTGATGATAAAGCCGCGCAATCGGTCACCACGCGAAAAGGCTTACCAAGTAGGTATACTCGAAAACGCTCCAAAGTCTCCACTACCGCCAACATTTCCAATTCATAACTATGAAACCTAGCCTCTGTTTCACTACAATGACGGCTGAAGTAGAAAACCGGTCGCCAAATATCATCTCCACCCTTTTGCAGCAGCATTCCAGCCAGTCCTACCGAGCTAGCATCAGTGTGGACCTCATGTTCTCTTTTAAACTCGTACAGTGTTAAAATCGGCGGTTTAATAAGACTGTCCTTAAGCCTACGGAAAGCTTCATCCTCATTTTGTCCCCACGAAAAGTTAGAATCCTTTCGCAGAAGATTCGTCAGAGGCTAAGAGATGAGGGAATAGTTTTTCACAAATTTCCGGAAGAAACCAGTAAGCCCAAGGAAGCGCCGGACCTCAGTCACTGTTACTGGAGCAGGAAATTGTTCAATGGCATTGGTCTTGTCAACCCCAGGACGCATTCCGTTTTTATTGATGACGTGGCCAAGAAAATCGATTTCCTGCTGCAGAAACTTGCATTTGTCTCTACGCAAAGTCAGTCCGACTGTACGAAGGATCTTTAGAAATTTGTGAAGGCGGTTGATTCCTTCTTCAATGTTCAAACTAGGAATAATGATATCGTCCAAATACACAATAATTTCTCCCTGTTTCATTTCTCTTGCGATTTGGTTCATAATGCCCTGGAAAACGGCAGGGGCGTTAACCAAGCCAAATGGAACCACATTATATTCATAATGACCGTCTCCGGTCGTGAAAGCAGTCAGATGTTTACTTCTAATTATATCATGTTGCAATAAATCATCAATAATTTTACGTACCTTTTCCCTTTTCGATAATGGGATATTATATGCTCGGCGATTTATTACCTTATCAGAATTTAACTTGATACACATTTTTTTCCCGTTGTATCTTCCGATCTGAGACGTCGAATTAGCAAAACAGTCCTGAAAGTCCAAAAGTATTTGGTTTAAATCGATAGGAAGCACCGAATCTTCCTTTTTTTTTCCACATTGATTTGACATACATCATTTCCGATTGAAACTTTCGCTTTAGAATCGCACAAAACATTATTTCCAATTAACACCGGTTGAATGAGTAAAAATCATCTCTTTCATTTAAGTCGATAGGAAGCACCGAATCTTCCTTTTTTTTCACATTGATTTGACATACTCCATTTTCGATTGTTGTTTTCACTTTGGAATCACACAAGACATTATTACCAACTAGCACCGATTGAATGAGTAAATCATCGTCAACAACCAACAGTACCACCCGGAGCTCCAAATCATCAACCGTCAAAACAACATCTATCTGGCTCGAACACTCATATTTACCGCCGAAAATACCGGAGAGCACTTTTCCCGAATGTTGTGCTGAATCTTGAAAACGTGCCGCACACGATTTTTTTATTAACGAAACGTCACTACCAGTGTCGATTAAAGCATTAAAGGTAACACCATTAATCTGTAAATCTTTCGTTATACACTTCTGTTGCGTGGTATTTATTGCATTAATGCGATTTTTTTCACAATTTTCCACTGTATGCCCCACTTTGTGACAACTTCCGCAACAAGCTAATTTTGCAGGTTTTGGACAATTTCACGAAATGTGCCCTTTTTCGAAACAATTGTAGCACTTTACTTTGTCAGTGGGTTGCTCAAATTTTTGCCGTGGAGCGTTTTCCTTAACCCGTTCAAATCTGGGCATTTGAACATCGTTTGACACATACCGACGAACTGCGAACAATAACTCATTTGCCGTTTTAAAAAAACCGGCTGCCAATGCCTGCTGTAGTTGGCTCATATTTAATCCACGCAATGTATACCGCACTATTGATTCATCAGACAAATTACCTTTACGCGCGACAGCACAAACCCGAAAAAAAAACTCTTCAGCTGTTTCACCACTTGCCCGATTTGTTTTTATGAGTCGCATATGGATGTCAGCTTCACTCTCAGCAACTGGAAAAGCTTCCAGTAGATCACACACAAACTCACTCCACGTACCATGCACAACCTGCAGACCATCCAACCACAACTTCGCTGGCCCCTTCAACTTCGCTTGCACAACATACAACAAGATTCTTTCATCCCAATTGTATGCCTGTTTAAGAATATTAACACGGCGAACGAATTGTTCCGCAGACAACGATGTCTCAGCGATCGGGTTAAATTCCGTCAACATCTCGACAATATCCTTAACATTCGGTTGACTGTGATTGTTGCTTTGCAAAGGAAAATGTCCCTGTCCGTGTGAGTGTGCAGCCGTGACGGTTGGCTGTACATTGGTATGTACGTTTGCTTGTATGTTCGCTGCACATGAGGGCAAATTTCCTACATAAGCACTGGAAAACGATGTTGGAGTTCTTGGTGAGGGGTAGGCATTACAATTGGGCTGGAAAAACACGTTGGTGAAGGGACTGGTGTGTGATATGCTGTCGGTGAAAGCATATGGGTTTTGTTCCACACAAACGGTGTGCTATGCTGTATTTGTGGCTGGTTGGTATCGGTATATGCACTCGTCGGAATGAACGCGGTGGTTCTCGGCACGAAAACCGGTAGTGGTTGTTGATCATACATGTTGGGCTTAGGTATGGACGACGCCGACCCCGACGTTGGTACCGGTGGCACAAACACAGGCAATGCTTGTTGATCATATATATATGATATGGACGACGATATTGGTGGTGGCACATAACCCGAGTTTAAAGTGTTTGGGACCGATTTTACATAAACCGAATCACGTACGCCGCTCTGTACAAGTGTTTTTTCCGTTTCAACGGGGACCGTTATACCCGGTACATTTGAAATCGGCTCGACACATTTGGATTTTTCGATACGTAGTTGCCTTTTCAATTTTTGAATTTCACTTTCTAGTTTAGCGATCTTTTCACTTTCGTTTTCATCGAGTTGATATTTTACTAAACGTTTTATTAGATCCGATTTCGACCCCGTAGTCGAGACTTTTAAGGCGTCACACTTTTCGCGCAATGCAGACACGCTTAGGTCTTTAAAATTCGGCATTTTATCACGGATTCTTTTATCCTACTTCTGAAATTTGGTCAAGCGACCTGAAAATGTTCCGTCTCTTTACAAAATAAAAAAACAATAAACGACAATTTATTGAACGCACTTTTATTAAAAGAATAAGATCTTCTCCGTCTCGAATCTTCGTATCAACTGACAACTGACTGGTATATAAAAAAAGAAAGACATAAAAAGAAGAAGGAAATAGGGAAAGACAGATGACAAGGAAAGAAGGATGGGTAATAGAAAGAGAGGGTCGATGTCAGGGTCAGGGATGTTAATCATTTGACAATAGTAAGTGAGATAGTGAGAGTGTAGGAGATTAAAGCCAATGGCATAAATGTATATTCGGATACCGAAGCGGCGTTCAATCGCGTTATAGGTTGGTCGCTACCGACACCAAAAAAAAAAAAAAAAATGAAAACTGTCGCGAAGACCAAGCGAGGATTTATGCAATTGTGAAAGCTGATCGCAATAAAAAAAACCAAACGTTAATCGTAGGTTCTCTAATGTTATGGTCCAACACTGACCCTTGGTCACAGTGGAGATCGAGACGAATCGGTTTGCGCGTATCGAAGGAAACTCTATACTATCGAATTAAACGATGATATTATGTTGATTAATAAAAAAAAATCGCCAACTCACATCACTTGTAACTCCTGAATTGAACATGACAACACAAATTCTTTGAAGACACGGATCGTATTGTTAATTCAATGAAGATAAATATTACACTTTTCATGTGCACTGTTAATACCAATGCACAAAAAAAAAAAAAAAAGAAATAATCACTAATTCTTAATAGTTTTAAATTTTTAAATATATATCTATAATTCAAAACATGCACTGGTGTAGAGGAGGCGTGAGGTCCTCGCATAGTATTTCCACGTGGGGAATTAATAAAATCGTTCAATAACCACCGTCCGTGGTTGACTGGCTATGGACGTCAGCGTTAACCGCTGCGTCAATCGCAAAATGGATCGAGGATATAGATCCAATGAATCTAATTCGGTGGAGTGGTATGAGCTTAACTGCTCCCACTCAGGACGCAAAGCAAACAACATTTGGCAACGTTTCATGGACGACTACATCATGCGAGGACTCAAAGGAACTGTCTGTTTTTTCGATGACATCATAGTCACTGGAAGTTCCCTAGAGGAGACTGATAAGCGAGCTAGGGCAGTCTTAGATAGATTACGTACACATGACTTACATATTAATTTGCGTAAAAGTAAATTTTTCCAAAAATCCGTGAATTAGTTAGGTCATACAATTGACAAGAATGGATTGCATAAGAATAAAGAAAAGATACAATCAATTCTTGAAATAAGTGCTCCTACCAACATTAAAGAACTTCGTGCATTCCTAGGTATGGTCAACTATTACAATAATTTCATACCTGACCTAGCCACAAAATTACATAGCTTACACCAGCTTCTTCATAAAGATACAACCTTCGAATGGACTCCACAATGCGAAGAAGCATTTCTTAATGTTAAAGAAGATATCATGAGCGAAAATGTTTTGGTACCATTTGAAGAGAAACTGCCTCTTGTCCTTGCTACGGATGCTTCACCGTTTGGTTTGTCAGCAATACTTTCCCATGTTACGTCCAAAGGAGAACGGCCGATTGCCTTCGCATCCCGAAGTCTTACAAAAAGCGAATCAAACTACAGCCAAATCGATAAGGAGGCTACTGCAATTTACTGGGGTCTGCATAAATTCTACAATTATTGCTACGGTCGTGAATTTATACTAATCACTGACAACAAACCATTTACATCTATTTTTAGTCCTAACAAAGGCTTACCAATACTTACCGCTCAGAGAATATTACATTACGCTCAATTCTTATCCGGCTTCAACTATAAAATTATTTATCGAAATACCAAAGAGCACACCAACGTTGATTACCTGTCACGATATCCGCAAAGAATCGATCCAAGCGAGAAGATACATGAAGTTCATATGTTCCAGCTTACAGACTTCGCATTGCCCATTACGAGTAAAATAATCGCCAAAGAAACGAGGAAAGACCAAGAATTATGTGAAGTATACAATGCTCTCCAAGTTGGTCGAAATCTTTACAACACTACCTACAAAGGCAAAGAAGATGAACTAGTGTTACAGAACGGCTGTATTTATCGTGGTATACGCGTCATTATTCCGAAACAATTGCGAAAACAAGTACTAAACGAACTACATACAGCCCATGTCGGAATGATAAAAATGAAAATACTCGCAAGAAGCTACTGTTACTGGATCGGTATAGACAATGACATAGAACAACTAGTAAAAAGTTGTAAAAGCTGTGCTATGGTAGCCAACGAACCTGCTAAAGTCCCTACCCATCCATGGGAAAATCCATTCATGCCATGGCAAAGAATTCATATAGACTTTGCAGGACCTTTCATGGAATACAATTTTCTTATCGTTGTCGACGCAAAAAGTAAATGGTTAGAAGCAATTATGATGAAAAGCATTACTAGCGGCAATACCATCAAAGCTCTACGCGAAATGTTTGCCAGATTCGGACTGCCAACTACAGTCGTATCTGACAATGGCACGAACTTTACATCAAGCGAATTCCAAGAGTTCTTGAAATCAAATGGAATCGTACACAAATTGACAGCACCAGCGCATCCAGCTACAAATGGACAAGCTGAAAGATATGTCCAAACCGTGAACAAGGCACTTCGATCAGCAATAGATGATCCTGGAGACGTGCATATAAAACTACAGCGTTTCGGAAAATACAAAACAAAACTACAGGCAGAAGTCCAGCTAAGGTGATGCTGCGATATAATCTTAGAACTCGACTTGATCTTATGAAAACTACAAACAAAAAAATAAGTTACATATATTGAAAATAATAGTAATTTTAAAGCTATTCGCAGTTTTGAGACGGGAGATAATGTACAAATTCGATATTACCTCAACAAACAAGTTAAGTGGAAGTTTGGAAAAGTTATTCGGCGAGATGGTTCACTGCATTACATCGTTGACGTTGATGGTCAACATTTCAGACGACACATCGACCAAATGAAATCTACAAACGTTCACCAGGAAACTTGTTCACATTATATGATACCATCATTTTCTTGTAGCAATAACACGAACAGCTCAAATTCAACCACATACCCAGACGTAACTAACAACACCGAAACCGATTTTATACCAATCCAAAGTATACCAAAACCAGATGCAACCACGGACAATTCACGAAACCAGCTAATGAAGAATTATTGAAGAACTCATCGCATCCGCAAGTCAACCCGATTAATGCAAATCAAACTCCAATCCAAATAGAAGTACCGAAGCAGAATATCCAGCAAAATAGAAGTCCAATTGTTTCACAACAAATAAGAAAATCTTCTAGAATTCGTAAACCACCAGTAAGACTGAATATTTAAAACTTTTTATAGTAATTTATTGGTATCAAAATAACATAAAATAATATTTAATAATCAATGAGATAAATTTTTCAATCCTTCAGAAGATATTTTATGTTTGTGTTTATATAATTTTTTTTTGTTTGATTCTTGAAATGTCATTTATAGAAGTCAGAGGTTCCTAAACTTTTGCTTATATAATTTTTTTTGTTTGATTCTTGAAATGTCATTTATAGAAGTCAGAGGTTCCTAAGCTTATCTGCAAAATAAAAAATAAAAAAAAAAAAAAATAATAACAATGTAAGAATGTTAAAGTAGTCTCCAGTCTCCTTACTTATATATTATGCGGGGGAGATTGTTATATATGCACGACATGGCAACACTGTCATAATATGTCTGGATTCGAGTAGAACATTTTTCGAAGATAGAATGTGTCATGAATTCCTATAAATTTATTACAAGGTACTTGCCATAATCGGCTGAACTCTACCCCGACTGATAAATACTCTGAACGGTGTGGCGAAATGCAACCGAAACTAACTTCACCAACTATTTGGCCAGGCAAGATGGAAGATTTTCCGTCTCCATTTCCTTCTTGTTCGTGATAGTTTCGCCTGTGTCAGACGCGTGTTGAAGAGACGAAAAAAAAGGAAAGATAGAAAAAAAAGAACATTTGATAAAATATAAAAGCGAGGCAAATCGCATCGGTTTCGATTACAAACGTGAACATATAACTACTAGTTATAACGTTTCAAGAAGAAACGTTTTCCTGGAGAAAAAAGAAAAAGAAAAAAAAAAAAGGGGAAAACAAAGTCCAACCCTTGTGCTGCACCGCAGCTTCGCAGTCGAAGTTCAAAATTACACAGCAACCGAGTAAGTTTTCGCTTCCCCTTTCAAAAGCTTTTAAAAGGAAACACAAGAGAAAATTAAATATACAATTTTTCATAGGTTGCAGAACAGCCACGTGCATCGCAAGCAAACGTACAGCTTCCAGTGCTCGTCTGCGCCAACGCAACAGCATTCGGTTGCATCCCCTCGCGTTCCGCGCTTCCGACTGCACACAAAAAAAAAAAACAAAATAATAAAAAAAAAAAAACACCACCAGCCACGTCACTGCGACGCTCCTATAAGTCAGACTCAGCAAGCGATTGAGGAAAAAATCTTGCATCGCCACCCAACATCAGTCTGCACGACGAGTTATACAACGCACAGCGCCCTCGCCCATAAACCGGATTTACCTACAGTCTACCCTCCCCTCTACCCCTGACACCTACCATAGAAAAAAAGAAGAAAAAAAGGAAAGAAAACCACCCCTAAATAGTGATAGTGAACCCCTGAATTAAATAAATGTAAATGTACATAGTTTTTAAAAATGATATAAGATAAAGAAAAAGAAAAGATCGTAAAGAAATTCCAATTCAAAAAGAAAAAGAAAAGATCGCAAAGAAATTCCAATTCAAAAAGAAAAAGAAAAAAGAAAAAGAAAAAGAAAAGATCGTAAAGAAAATCCAAATCAAAAAGAAAAAGAAAAAATTGTAAATCCTAAAGTTAGAAAGAGATAGCAATTTTTAGTTCAAATAAGCACAGAAAAAAAAAATCTTAAAAGTAGAAATCTAAAAGAGAAAAAAAAGTATATTCTATTAGCTGAGTGTGAGTGATATCATAACGATAACAATTTTTGATTCCTTAAGTAATCACAGCTGGACTTCGAGCAGCCATCCGAAACCTGACAAAACTGTAAGTCAAGTCATATATTCTATTAGAAAAAAAATTATTCTCGAGAAGATGTCACTCCGTTCCCCTCTGGAACTTGTTGGTAAACTTGTTTGAACGTAATTTAATACCAATACATGCATATATATTGTATCTATATGTCTACTTTTTGGAATTAGGTCACTAGTATAAATGTATAAATTGAGTAGTGGCAGCTCCATATGTTTTTGTTTCTTTTAGTTATTTAAGTCAAGTGGATGTATGTTAATGAAAGAAAAAAAAAACAACAGATCTATTTGAATTAATAATAAAAATTAAAAACGGTTACAAATTAAACCGAATGAATTAACTTTCCGTTTCGTGGACATTAATTACGTTTGTGATTTAATTTTCTTTGCTATGGCTCCTTAAATTTTTATAAGAGAAGATATGTGGGAGGAAGTGACGAAGAGAAATTCTTTAGTTTTTTTCAGGGGCTAAGTCCAAACCCAGGGCCAGACTTAGCCAAGCGGTGTCGTCATTGACAGATGACTCGACTCATTGTGGTGGGATTGCCCAAGTACGACATACACCTGCTCGTACAAATGAGAAAAGGAGGTGCATAAAGAGTTTTGGCACGAGTTTTTTTGTTAATTTGTTGTGTGGTTGCTAGCAGCAAGTCCCCCCCGTCCAACGAGCAGTTGCCGAGCGATCGTGCCACCCGCAGCTAGAATGGGAACTCCATCCCTGCCCCGACAAATTATGGCGCCCAACGGTGTTGAGCTTAGGTGTATGCTTAAGTTTAGCAGTTATGTTGTACGAGGCTCGATGAGCAGTTTGACGCGTTCTGTCGTGAAAATCCACCAGTAGCCTCGTACTTCCCTATATTGACATTTTGTTATTTTAGTTTTCGATAATTAAATCACTAAAAATATAACTATGTCAATTTAACTTTTGTGTGTTTGCAGTGAAGGGAGTGTCTCGCAGAAGGTTGTGAGCCTTGTTTCCGCAAATACATCTGTTGTTCCCAGAATTATCTTAAGATAATTTTTCTTGAAAATTTTTCTTAAAGTTAATGGGGAATGTAGTTTAAATTTTTCATTATTTTGTCCTTCCGTCCTCAAAAGTGCACACTCTTTTCTTAATCTCACATATCGTTTTGCTCCTACTTCCACATATCTTCTCATTATGCATATTACAGATAAACAATATTTTTTTTCCTCGATATACATATATGTATTATTTTTTTTTGGTATTCAAAACTTTTTTTCTGTTGTTAATTTTTCTTTAATTAAACTAAATTTTTTTCGTAATAGCTCAGATTAACTTTGCTACATTTATATTTAGAATTTGATTTGCGGGTTCCCTTGCTCCATTAGCAATTATGAATACTTCCAGGGGTGCGGTACCGAGACCACAACCTACCTCCAGTAATTCAATGACCACGAGGTCTCAGTCTAGAAATAACCTGAATATGAACATATCGCTAAATGATAGAGCTCGCGTCATGCATTCGCCCCACCCGGCTTCGCTTGCTGCCCCTCGCGTATCCGATGCACCACAAGTTGCGGGTTGTTCTAGAAATCTTCAAGAAGTTGCTGAACCCATTCACGATTTTAATATAGAGCCAGATAGAATTGATAATGATATGGCATCTCATCAGCAAGAGGCTGCGTCTGAGCTGAGTTCAGGTGAGGAAAATGACGATTTATTTCCCGTTCCCCAGAGGGCAGCAAATATTAATCCTTCCATTAATTATAATCGGCATGATATGTCGGTAGAAAATTATGTAAGCCAATATGTCGAACAAAGCCTAAACGGGTTTCATGATAGAATACTGAAATCTTTAGTAAGTGTGATAGACAAAAACAGTGTTAGACCTCCTGCTCTATCAGGCTCACTGAACAATCCTCCCAGAGCAACAACATCTCGCGACCACCACATGCCATCAGTTAGCTTAAATCAAAATCTGCTTCAAAATCAACCTCGTAAAGTTTTCCCTATACCAAATCGTTCAAGTAGAAGTGTACCAGATCCTCAATGGCAAAATTTTGAATTTCAACAATTTAATGTTCAAGACAACCGGCCACAAGTAAATTTGGGAGGGAATTCCCAACCACCAATCCATTCGGATACGCCGCGTAAGCTTGAATTAGATCGATGGGGTATACGATTTGATGGAACGTGCAAATCAATGTCGGTTGAAGATTTCATTTTTAGAGTCGAAACTCTGGCCGAGAACTACAACACCTCGCCTGATATAGTTATGAAAAATTTCCATTTGCTTCTTTCGGGGATAGCATTGGATTGGTTTTGGTAATATTTGCGTACCAATCGTCAACCCGCGTGGCACGAGTTGCGGCAATCTCTGTTGCAACAATTTAAGAGCCATGAAACAGATTTCGAAATCATCAAGCAGATCATGGAAAGCAGGCAGCTTCCCAATGAACCGTTTGAAGATTTCTTTAATTCCATCCTAGGATTTAAAAACCAGCTTAGAGTTCCAATGAACGATTTCGAACTTATGAATATTCTAAAAACCAATATTAATAATCGGTTGATGCCTTACATATATCCCATGCAAGTTTTTAACTTGGACCTTTTTCGCAAGGAGTGCAGACGAGCAGAGAAGATTCTGCAGTCTCGGGATTATCCTCGCATGCGCTCCGCCCCAGTTTTAAGGAATGTTCATGAACTAGCTAATGATAACAATGCCATGACAGATTACAGTGAAGACAGTTTAGCGTTGGCTTCTGGGTTCGAAAATTGTGCCATATATTCAAGCAATTTAAGGTGTTTCAACTGCAAACAATTGGGTCATGCTTTTATGGCATGTCCCTCTCCTAGCCATAAATTTTGCTATCGCTGTGGTCGCGATGATGTTAGGACACCTGAGTGTCCAAATTGCAATGCGTATCAGCGAAACCAGCGGACGAGCGGGAAAACCACCGGGGTTTCTCGTTCAACTCAAACCAACCCGGAATAGTCTATAAGGATGCTAGTACCAGTACGGATACCGGCAGCTCCATGAAAATTTTAGAAAAAAGAAAGAAAGAAACACCAGCTCCATCTACTGCCAGGCCAGCCCAACAACCGCGCAAAACATATGAAGAACGTCTTAAAATCTATAACGATCTTCGAGAAAAGCTCTTTTCCATCGAAGAAATTGCTTTTCCACACCCAAGTACAAATAAATCAAATTTTAAATCCAGAATTAGAAAAAACAAAAGGCAAACTTTCCAGCGTTTGATCAGATCAGCCACTATTTCTTCCTTTAAATTCGAAAGCGATCCAAGACCATATGCGCTAATTCAAATTCAGGGTGAATCTTTTAAGGGTTTACTGGACAGTGGCGCAACTATTTCGTGTGTGGGGAAAAATTGCCTAAAATTTGTCAAGAGATTGGGGATTCCAATATTGAAATTTCACTCTGATCTTAAAACGGCAGATGGTCAGGATCAGAAGATTGTAGGCAGAATAAATATTGCAGTAACGTATAATAACATAACAAAACCAATTGACTTTTACTTAGTTCCTTCCTTGTCCCAGGAATTTTACCTTGGAGTTAATATTTGGCAAATATTTAAGGTAGCTCCGCATTTGATTTCTGAACTCTCAGGTAGTGGCAAGGAAGACTCTTCCGTCCCAAGGCATGAGCTAAGCAGTGATCAGCAACTGGCTCTTGATGCGGTTGTGGAGAAATTTCCATCATTCGCAAAAGAGGGTCTGGGAAGAACAAAAGTTTTATACCATCGCATTGATACTGGAGATTCGATTCCAGTCAAACAGCGACATTATCCGGTGTCACCGGTGATTCAGGGATTACTATACGAGGAGGTGGATAGACTTCTGGACTTGGGAGTGATAGAAGAAAGTCAAAGTGCGTGGAGTAGCCCTGTGGTTCTCATTAGAAAACCGGGGAAAAACCGCCTTTGCCTGGACTACCGCAAGGTTAATTCACTTTCAAAGCGGGATGCCTATCCAATTGCCCATATAGAGGGTTTACTTAGCCGAATGGGGGATGCAATTTATATCACAAGTGTAGACCTTAAGGACGCCTTCCTGCAAATTCCCCTTGAAGAGTCATCGAAGGAAAAAACTGCGTTCACCGTGCCGGGGAGACCACTTTTACAGTTCGTCGTAATGCCTCCAGGACTGTCTGGTGGACCTCAGACGATGTGCCGGTTGATGGATAAAGTGATCCCTCCCGCGCTCAGGGAATTCGTTTTCGTGTATGTCGATGATCTCCTCATAGTTTCAGGTGATTTCGATACTCATTTAAAGTTACTGGCAACCGTAGCACAATGCCTTAAAGGTGCCAATCTGACCATCAACGTAGAAAAATCAAAATTTTGCTGCAAGGAACTTAAGTATTTAGGTCATGTGGTAGGTCACGGACAAGTTAAACCTGATCCTGAAAGGGTGACGGCAGTAGAAGATTTCCCCATACCAAGGACCGTAAAACAGATGCGTAGATTCCTAGGAATGTGCTGGTGGTACAGACGATTCGTACCCAACTTTTCAGTAATTGCAGCCCCATTGACAGACACCCTCAAAAAGAATAGCACAAAATTAAATTTGAGTCCAGAAGCCATTGAAGCATTTGGAAAACTGAAATCGGCTCTGGTAACGGCTCCCGTTCTGACAAGTCCGGATTTTTCAAAACCCTTCAAGATTCAGTGCGATGCTTCTAGTCAGGGTATTGGTGCGGTCCTCTTCCAAACGGATGATGAGGGACACGAAAAACCAATCGCCTATTTCTCCCAAAAGTTGAACCCGACTCAATCGAATTGGACCGTAACCGAGCAGGAATGCTTTGCTGCGGTACGAGCCGTCTGGAAATTTCGTCCGTACATAGAAGGGTACCATTTCACGATAATAACGGATCATTCGAGCTTAAAATGGTTAATGAATGTTAAAGACTTGAGTGGAAAATTAGCAAGGTGGTCGATGAAATTACAAGCCCATGACTTTGAAGTAGAACACCACCCGGGTTCAGCCAACATTGTGCCAGACGCACTTTCTCGCGCTTGGGTTGAAGGCATCAATGGTTCTCTGTTCAAAAGCATGAAAATTGATTTAGGTTCCTCTGAATTTAAAAGTGAGGGGTATGCTAAACTTTTAGCTACAATTACGGAAAATCCTGAAAATTTCCCGGATATTACGATTTCAGAAGGAAAGGTATACAAAAAAGTCTCCACTTCCGACTGTCCGGAAACCTCGGATATCCAATGGCGATTATGGGTTCCACAGGGTCTAACAATGGATTTAATTGAGGCAGCGCATAACCCACCTTCATGCGCACATGGAGGCATAGGGAAGACCCTGCATCGGTTGCGACAGTTTTTCTTTTGGCCAACAATGGCAATCCAAGTTCGGACCTTTGTGAAAGACTGTGAAATTTGGAAGACAACGAAACCATCAAACCAGTGTCTTAAACCACCAATGACAACGTTTAGAAAATTCGAAAGACCAATTCAAAAGTTGTATATAGATTTTCTCGGACCTTATGTCCGCTCGAAGAAGGGAAACCTGTATCTTTTTATTGTCCTAGATCACGTGACAAAATTCGTTCTTCTTAAGCCAATGGCCAAAGCAACAACCCAATCGGTCATCACCTTTTTGGAGCAATCGGTTTTCCATACATTTGGAGTCCCTGAATTTATCCATTCGGATAACGGCTCCCAGTTTGTGTCAAGTATGTTCCAACAGTATCTAAGCAAATATGGTGTACGGCACATTAAAACCGCCTTTTACTCTCCGCAAGCCAATGCCTCTGAACGGGTAAATCAGTCGATTCTGACAGGCGTCCGGTCTTATTTGAAGGAAGAGCATCGCGATTGGGATGTTCACATACCCGAAATTCAACAATCCCTTTGTTCAACCGTTCACCAATCGATTTCAATGACCCCATTTTTTGCCCTGTTTGGCACGCAAATGATCACCCACGCAGACATGTATGAGCTGATGAAACAACTCAATGACATGAACGATAGTGAAGTTGCGATGATTTCAAAGGGGGATAAACTAAAAATAATAAGAGAAAATATTCAAAACCACCTGAAGAAAGCATTTGTCAGACACTCTAAATCCTATAACCCCCGATCGTCTGACCGAAAATTTACACCAGGGCAGGAAGTATTTCGCCGGAATTTCGTTCAAAGTGATGCAGCCAAAGGTGTCAGTGCAAAGCTTTGTCCGAAATTTCTTAAATGTAGAATAGTCAAAGCAGTTGGCAAGGCAATGTATGAAGTTGAAGATTTTAAAGGAAAAACCGGTGACATTGACCATGCAAAGGATTTGAAATTTTAGCACGGTTAGCTCAATCGATAGAGCATGAGTCGTTCTCAGGGCATGGGTCGAGCCACACGTTTCGCAGAGCTAAGCTAAGAATTCCCTTTCCATGTCTTTTGGTCGAATCCTTGTCCCAAAATCCACGGTTTTGTCATGAATTCCTATAAATTTATTACAAGGTACTTGCCATAATCGGCTGAACTCTACCCCGACTGATAAATAGTCTGAACGGTGTGGCGAAATGCAACCGAAACTAACTTCACCAACTATTTGGCCAGGCAAGATGGCAGATTTTCCGTCCCCATTTCCTTCTTTTTCGTGATAGTTTCGCCTGTGTCGGACGCGTGTTGAAGAGACGAAAAAAAGGAAAGATAGAAAAAAAAGAACATTTAATAAAATATAAAAGCGAGGCAAATCGCATCGGTTTCGATTACAAGCGTGAACATATAACTACTAGTTATAACGTTTCAAGAAGAAACGTTTTCCTGGAGAAAAAAGAAAAAGAAAAAAAAAAAAAAACCAGAAAACAAAGTCCAACCCTTGTGCTGCACCGCAGCTTCGCAGTCGAAGTTCAAAATTACACAGCAACCGAGTAAGTTTTCGCTTCCCCTTTCAAAAGCTTTTAAAAGGAAACACAAGAGAAAATTAAATATACAATTTTTCATAGGTTGCAGAACAGCCACGTGCATCGCAAGCAAACGTACAGCTTCCAGTGCTCGTCTGCGCCAACGCAACAGCATTCGGTTGCATCCCCTCGCGTTCCGCGCTTCCGACTGCACAAAAAAAAAAAAAAATAATAATAAAAAAAAACACAACACCAGCCACGTCACTGCCACGTCAGACTCAGCAAGCGATTGAGGAAAAAATCTTGCATCGCCACCCAACATCAGTCTGCACGACGAGTTATACAACGCACAGCGCCCTCGCCCATAAACCGGGTTTACCTACAGTCTACCCTCCCCTCTACCCCTGACACCTACCATAGAAAAAAAGAAGAAAAAAGGAAAGAAAACCACCCCTAAATAGTGATAGTGAACCCCTGAATTAAATAAATGTAAATGTACATAGTTTTTTAAAATGATATAAGAAAAAGAAAAAGAAAAGATCGTAAAGAAATTCAAATTCAAAAAGAAAAAGAAAAGATCGCAAAGAAATTCCAATTCAAAAAGAAAAAGAAAAAAGAAAAAGAAAAAGAAAAGATCGTAAAGAAAATCCAAATCAAAAAGAAAAAGAAAAAATTGTAAATCCTAAAGTTAGAAAGAGATAGCAATTTTTAGTTCAAATAAGCACAGAAAAAAAAAAAAAATCTTAAAAGTAGAAATCTAAAAGAGAAAAAAAAGTATATTCTATTAGCTGAGTGTGAGTGATATCCTAACGATAACAATTTTTGATTCCTTAAGTAATCACAGCTGGACTTCGAGCAGCCATCCGAAACCTGACTTTGTGCGCACAACAGACAGCAAGGAGAAAAAGCAAAACTGTAAGTCAAGTCATATATTCTATTAGAAAAAAAATTATTCTCGAGAAGATGTCACTCCGTTCCCCTCTGGAACTTGTTGGTAAACTTGTTTGATCGTAATTTAATACCAATACATGCATATATATTGTATCTATATGCCTACTTTTTGGAATTAGGTCACTAGTATAAATGTATAAATTGAGTAGTGGCAGCTCCATATGTTTTTGTTTCTCTTAGTTATTTAAGTCAAGTGGATGTATGCTAATGAAAGAAAAAAAAACAACAGATCTATTTGAATTAATAATAAAAATTAAAAACGGTTACAAATTAAACCGAATGAATTTACTTTCCGTTTCGTGAACACTAATTACGTTTGTGATTTAATTTTCTTTGCTATGGCTCCTTAAATTTTTATAAGAGAAGATATGTGGGAGGAAGTGACGGGTGATATGTGAGAAATTCTTTAGTTTTTTTCAGGGGCTAAGTCCAAACCCAGGGCCAGACTTAGCCAAGCGGTGTCGTCATTGACAGATGACTCGACTCATTGTGGTGGGATTGCCCAAGTACGACATACACCTGCTCGTACAAATGAGAAAAGGAGGTGCATAAAGAGTTTTGGCACGAGTTTTTTTTTGTTAATTTGTTGTGTGGTTGCTAGCAGCAAGTCCCCCCCGTCCGACGAGCAGTTGCCGAGCGATCGTGCCACCCGCAGCTAGAATGGGAACTCCATCCCTGCCCCGACAAATGTAATCATTGTGAATGAGTTTGTGAAAAATAAAGTATCTGTAAGATAAAAACGTGGTTGGTAGTTTTTCTATAATTTAAATAGATAAATAATATTCGTACTATCGAATATAATACAATGAGACTAATTCCAAGTAATAATTAGGGTTGGGCGCGGTTCAGCTGCGCAAAAATAATACTCGTTTTATTAGGGAGTTGTTCTTCAGGTAGCGTTTGTCTTCAAAATGAAGTATACAGACGAAATTGAGTTCCACAATAGTCTATTCCTATTGGGCACCGCTCGGTTTTTCAGTCATATTTCTACTTTCCAGAATGCCGTTCCAATAGACATAGCGAGTTAGATGGGCTGAAGTAACGAATGTTACGTTCTGTTTACACTACATTATTTCTGCCAAGACATAAGCTACACATGCCGTCGTGTGTTATGGCAAGTATTTGTACGCATGATGTAACCTGAGGCACCGATTGCACTAGATGATAGGAATTTTGCTTGGTGACTAGTTTACTGGTGGCATAAATGTTGAATTATGGTGGCACCACGGGGTAGCTTATTAACTGGTATTACTGTCAGTTCTACGAAATTGCATTTCTTTGACAATTCTAGTAATATTTGTTCACGAAACTAATGGATATTTTCAGATAATATTAACCTCACATGACATCTACTTAGATCGTTTACGTCATGATGCCTGATTGGTATCATCTGGTAAGTATCTGTCATTGCTTTATTTCTTGACTTGAGTGTATGACAGTTTTGCAGGAAAAACGAAAAGGTAAGTATTGGATTTACAGATTCTGTAATAAGTAGCAGCATGGTATCAGGGTTCGGTTTTGTTGCTGTTCTACGAACGAAGTCTTGTTCTATGCTCTGACAAGCCACTTCTGTCATACTTTCTGGACAGACCAGAAATGAAATTACAAAAATTCGAGTAGCAACCTGACAGCTCAGGTGTGGGTTCAGATTGTCAATTTGCATAAATAATCGGCCGCATCGACTTTTTTCTTTAAAATGGCTCTCTGACAGCTACCTGTCAATTTTGTGTTTCTGCTACGCGTTGTGACATGACTGTCACTACTTACTGCAAAATTGCCTAGTGTAACAACTACGTGTGTTAATTTAGTGTATACACTACCTAAACCAAAATAACGAGTAGTCTCATGAGGTCCAATTTCGCTTCCATTGACTTAATGGAAACCAGACCATACTGGAAGTCTGATTTGGATTGGAAATCATGTGGATTATAATACGAAGTGGAATCCAACTACCAAAATGGTTTCCCTTTTGTGGAACCTTCTCTGGTGGAACCCATCGGGTGCGCTCAGCACAGTGCGAGTAAAGTTTGAGTTTCGCACATAGATGGCACCAGTGACAACTACTTTATTGTATGTGAATGATTGGCGAGAAAGTCTTCCCTACATAATGATGGACAAATTTAAGGACTTTGCACAGTAAGCTATCTGCATCGGGACACAATGGCATATCGAAAACGTTGTCAAAATTACGGCAAAAATATTTCTGGCCGGGGATGGCCACCGATGTTCAGAAGTGGGTACGATCGTGTGACACCTGCAAGAGAAGTAAGTCGGTCAACATAACGACTCGGCCGCCGATGGGACAACATAAAATTACAGAAGGACCATTCCAACGTCTATATATTGATTTCCTTGGACCGTTTCCAAGAACAAAACAGGGAAACACGCATATCTTTACTGTATTAGATAATTTAAATAAGTATGTATTTTTGAAAGCAATACGAAAAGCAACGTCATCTGAGATACTGAAATTTCTCGAAGAAAATATGTTTCATGTTTTTGTGTACCAGATTACTTACATTCTGACAATGGAAAGCGATTTGTATCAGAATTGTTTTCCAGTTTCTTGAAGCGATACGGAGTTAATCATGTTCGCACTGCTTTTTATTCACCACAAGCAAACGCTTCTGAAAGGGTGAACCAATTTGTTTTAACGAAAAGTCGATCCTAGCTCGGAAGTGATCAGAAACATTGGGATCAACATGTAAGCAACGTTGCATTTTAACTGCGAAGTGTTGTGCACGATGCAATAAGTGTTGAGCCTTTTTAAGTAGTTTTCGGAACTCCCATGATCCAACACGCGAAATTATATGAGCTGTTGAGGAATTTGAAGTTAGTGAAAGATTCAAGAATTGAAATTCTCAATAAAGGCTCGCGCAAACCAAAGCGGCTGCGGTGGCGATTACCAAACAGATGATGTACATGTAAACCATACAAATGGCACACACCTAAGCGATATGTGGGTTCTGAATACCACCCACTGCTGCGTGCAGCCACGCCATTTATGTAGAACGCTGCATGCACCATTTGCCCGCCATATCGCAGCTGCCATTCGTAATATCTTCTTATTTATTGTTTGAAAGTATTGCAAGCCAGTGAAAAGGAAGGAAAGTTTCTCGCAAAAGACCTACATCTCTAATTTTTGTGTTGAAATGTGACGCACTCAGATGATGATGCTTTCGACAAACTGTGATATTAGGTTGGTGTATTAAATGTTAGTATAGTTAGTGCATACTAAGTATTTGTAATCACAGTTTGTTAATTTGTTAAATAGCTTTAATTATTTATTTATCTTATTTTGTCTGTGATATTTGTCTCTTTAGTTTAAGTATAATTCAACTATTTACATGTATTTATCTGTGATAGTTTTATATTTAGTTTAAGCATAGTTTTTCTATTTGTGAGTCAAAAGTACGTGATTTAATTAAAGTATAGTTTATTTATTTATCGTCTCTTATCTGTAATATTTATCTTCAGTTTAAGAATAGTTATCTGTGTTGTTTAAACTTAGATTAAGCATAGCATATTTATTTATTTACTTTTCTTTATCTGTGATATTTTTAACTTAGTTAAGTATATTAATTTTTTAGGTATTTTTGTGTTTGTTAAGATATACTAGCTACTTTTACTGTCCTCGCATTCATGTCTGAAAAGAATGTGCAATGAGAATGACGAAAAGTATCTTTATGTAAGAAAACTCTGTGCAATATAGCAATAGAGCATGAGACGTAATTTCAGGTAGTGGGCTCAGCCACAAGTACCGAGGACCACAAAATTGAAATAATTAGCTCTATCTTTGAAAGACCACTTATTTCACGGTGGTGGCGTAAGTGTTGCTTCTTCCTGTTGGCACTATACATAACACCTGAAAGAAGAGAAAATTAGTAAAATTGGTCTTTCAGAATTAAATATACAGAAATGCCAAGATTCTGATTGTTGTGTTCCGAAAAATTCCATGTGACAACACAGAAATTTTTCAGAACCAACATTTGCATAGAAAACATTTGGAATTTCCAAGATTGTTATAGCCTATTCACACCAAACCATAAACGAGCATTTACTCGTTTTCCGCAAAACGACTACCCAAAACGACTCGTTTTTCCATACATTTTCTATACCCAACTCGTTTTGCAAAACGACTCGTTTTCCGCAAAACGACTGGAAAACGAGTTGCAATTTCAAGTAGAACTACACGAACAGATCTTTTTGTGATGTTATTGTGAATAGATTCTCAAAAAAAAGAACAGCTGACTTCTTGCTGTCAAAACAAATTCAATATTTTTATTCTACGATTTGAACACATTCTTGGCAGCGGTAAGTAATATTTTTTTTAAAAATTATTTTATATCCTGTTTTTTTTATTTTAATTAGGTACCAGCGAATGAAAGGACCATTAAGTTATGAAGCACGGTCTGTCGAGGGTCATCTGAAATTTCGTGCCCTACTCTTTCTACCATTTCAAGTAACTTTCTCTTTGAGAACCAGAAGAAGCATAACATCATAACGTTGTTAGTGTGTGTCATGGACAACTGCGGATATCTAACTCCAGTCCAGAATATCTGTTTCTTACAAAGGGTGTTTTTAATTTCGAAGATGCCCCATTGAACGTCTCCCATGAATTGCTCTAACAGAACAAAATTCTACTACAATTGGCAGATTTTATTAACCGCTTGAATATGCCACCTAGCACCTCGAAGAATATAAAGGCTGGTATTTGTGACCAAGGAAGGAATGGAATTGGAATCGCATGAAGATGAGGCAGAGAAAAAAAAGCGCCAAGCCAAGAATACAAAGCAAAGTTCTAAAATCATTTAGCAGAAATAAATAAACGTAACATTATTTTAAGTCTTTTTCTTATCGGCGCCCTTGTTGGTGCCATCATCCTTGCCAACATCTTCAATTTATTAATCGTCGGTCTCCAGTTCTTTCTTCGTCGATTGAATTCCTAGTTGGGCTCTTTCATGACGAGCAACTTTATTGGGTAGCCAATGAACTGAGAGTGCTTGTTAACGATTTCCTTGTTTTTGATCTCTTTCCAAATATTAGGGCTGGTCCTCTTTGAATTACAAACCTATCTTTGTACCACACACCAAAGGCTCATATTTCACTATTATTTATTTGAAATTTTTTAATTATCAGTTTCAAACAAATGAAATGTCAAACAAAAACGAGTAAATGTTTGGTGTGAACGCTCCACTCGTTTTGGTAGACAATAGCCAAAACGAGTGCGGTGTGAATAGGCTATTAGTCCTTAATGTTCTCAATACATTAGAGAACGAATTTGAATATCAATATTGGAAACATAAACATTTTAAATTGATAAATTTAAGTGTATTATTTTCAGACTTTATTTGAGCAAAGTCAACAAGCACATCGACGACTGACGACTCGTGGAAGGCTATTCCCAAAGACAACTTAAATTTTGTAGATACTATCGCTGGGCAGAATACATTGTCGCTGAAGCTACCCAATGTTGTCGAGAAAGCCATGATCCATCAGTGTATAAAGTTCCGAGTTCGCTGAAGAGAAGGTTGCCCAATCCACGAAGTGAAAAAAGGAACACATTTTACGAAAATGATTAAGTTCTCTAACAAGACATGTATTTAAACGGTATCTATTACGTTCTTACTATATTTTCGTGAACCAATTTAAAACTTATTTTTGGCAGCTGGACATTGATACCAAACATCTGGAGAGAACCTTACATCAGTGTTAACAGACACGTCCTAAGCGCGAAGCAAAGTTCATAATACCTACGAGTTCCTCTAAAAAGTAAAAAGTCCTCCGAGTGATTAAAAATATCCCTTCAAACAAAATTCACTAACTTCAGAATTCTCGGTTAATTTCTGGCTCACCTGAATCTGCGTTAAACGAGGCCTCTCACGGCATACAAAATTAAGAAAGAGATTCGAGAATCGAGTATTTTTTTTCTTTTTTAATAGATTCAGAGAGAGAGTGAGAGAGAGGGAAAGATAGAGGGAGGGAGAGATCAGGAGCCTTTTATGTATATGCATAATATGTTAACTTTTTGGTTTGCATTGGATTTTTAGACGACAGTACAAAGAAAAATTTGAAAAAAAATAATTCGGGCTGTGAAAAAGTGTTTTTGAAGAAAATAAAATAAATACAAATACATAGTTTAAATGAAACGAGTGCCCATTGTTATTTTTATAAGTTAATTTTTGTAATTTTTATAAGTTTACATTCATTTTTAACTATGTTTTTCCATTCATACTTCATTTCATTTGTAACTTTAAAAGACATTGTCTTAATACATTTGTGACCATCAATTTTTTTGAATAAAGAATAAAGAATAAAATATGGTGTAATGTTTAAGACGTGTTTATTGAATTTCATAGTAGAAACTAACAAAGTAAGCAAACACTTAATAGCAACAACACAACATATGGCAACAATTTTTTTTAATATTTTATTTTGGACGACAGAAGTTGTTTTCGATACTCTCCAACTCGTTTGCTTCTGTTGGAACAAATATAAACTCCAAAATAAATACGTATCTACACTTATGTGAACACACCTTTTTGTATCGGAAATTTAGTTGGATATGTCAATGACAAAGATGGATACCGAGTCTGGATTCCAAAACTAAGGAAAGTAATCTGTAGTCACGATGTTATCTTCAAACCAGAAGTGGTATGCACCATAAGTCTTAATAATGAAGATGCAGACAGTGAGCCATCAGAGCGAGAAGTCACCAAAGAAAAATCTGAAATGAAAGATCAAAGTACATCAACAGAAAATCCGATCGAAGACAACAATAACAGTGATGAATATGAGAGCATGAACGAAGAGGAAGAAAACGACGAGACCATCATTCAGAAAGTTCGAACGAATTCACGAGAAAGGAAAAAGCCAGCCTGGATGGACGAGTATGTGATGCTTGTAGGATTGGGACAGTCATCTGAGAATCCAGTGTCTTATCAAGAAGCCGTGAAATCACCAGAAAGCAAACATTGGCTAGCAGGTACGCAGGATGAATTGAATTCTCTCAAAGAAAACCGAACTTTTGAGCTCGTTGCTCCACCAGCAAGTGCAAAAGTTGTGCAAAATCGTTGGGTGTTCCGAATAAAGGACACATAAGATGGGAGCAATCCTCGTTATAAAGCTCTTCTAGTTGCAAAAGGCTATGTGCAGCAAAGGGGCATTGACTATAACGAAACTTTCAGTCCAGTTGCACGCTATGATACAGTTCGTTTGTTGTTAGCCTTAGCCGCATCGAAGAACTTAAAAATCCAGCAGTTTTACGTGAAGACGGCTTTCCTCTATGGCGCTCTTGATGAGAAAGTTTACCTCAAACAACCAGATGGATTCCAAGATGGTACCATTAGGGTGTGCTTGTTGAAAGGAAGCCTGTATGGGCTAAAGCAGGCTCCACGCTGTTGGCACAAACGTTTTTTGAACTTCATGAAAAAACCCGGACTAAAGAACAGCAATGCAGATCCTTGCATTTTCTATTGCAACCACAATGGAACTATATTGTATGTCGTTATATATATCGACGATGGATTGGTGATTTGCAATGATGAAAAATTAATTCAAAATTTCCTAGCTGAATTAAAAACTGAATTTAAAATAACAATCGGCTCCTTGAATAATTTTCTTGGTATGTAAATTTGTGTGCAAAGTGATTCAATTACAGTGAGTCAAGAGAAGTATACAGAAAAAATCTTGGAACGTTTCAGTATGAGTAGCTGCAATGCAGTTAAAACGCCCATGGTGCAAGGTGACGCGAGTAGCGTTGAGAGTGCAAAGGAAGAGGTTCCCTATCGCGAAGCAGTTGGAAGCTTACTTAACCTGGCAACAGCTACAAGACCTGACATCACTTACGCTGTTGGTTCAGTGGCCAGAGCAGTCGAGAATCCAACCCAGAATGACTGGAATGAAGTCAAGAGAATTTTCAGATACATTCGTGGAACCAGTAAATCTTGTTTAAACTACAAAAAGGACTCTACACAATTAAAAGTATACAGCGATGCAGACTTCGCATGTGACATCAAGACAAGACGATCCATAACAGGAGTTGTCGCTTTCTTCTCTGGTACAGCAATCTGTTGGACAAGTCAACTACAACGAACAGTAGCTTTGTCTACTACGGAAGCAGAAATTATGGCTGTTAGTGAGGGCGCAAAAGAGGCTATGTGGCTGAAATGTTTGATGGAAGAACTTACTCTTCAAAAGGATTTTAGACCTCAGCTGTTCGTCGATTCTGCTAGTGCTGTTAAACTTGACAAAATTTCTGAATACCACAAAAGGACAAAACACATCGATGTTCGGCATTTCTATGTTCGAGAATGTTTTTTGGAAGGCAGTATGAAGCTTGAGCATATTCCAGGAGAGGATCTAGTTGCCGATAAGCTGACAAAACCCTTAGAACGTGTTCGCTTTGAAAGGTTGCGATATAAGATGGGACTAATTTAAAAATGAGATATCATCGCATTGTACATTTGTCGTTTATGGAGGAAGTGTTGGAACAAATATAAACTCCAAAATAAATACGTATCTACACTTATGTGAACACACCTTTTTGTATCTGAGAATGTATCTATCTATCTTCTGTCATATACCTCTGTCCTACTCTGTACTAAAATTGTGTGGTTTATTTTAAATTAACTGAACAATAAAACTTCATCTTTAATTTGATCTCAAGTGGTTGCGCCTTTTTGTGTTTTCAAGATATTAAGTATTTTATTACAGTTAATACATCAGCTTTTATTACATTTTTGTTTTCAAGTTTGTTTTGGGCGCTATTTCGCTGAGCAGGACGAGCTCGCGCTCTCTCTCTCTTGCTCTCTCTTTCTCCCGCTTTCTCTCTCTTTCTCTCGCTCTCTCTCTCTCTATTTCTCTCTCACAAGTGAGTCCGTGGGAATTCTAATTTACATACTTAATGGAGCCAACAAACGTCGTTTTACGGCTCCGTATGCGGAGTCTAGTATGTGAATTTGACTCCTCGCGTGGATCAAATTCGGATAAATTTGCTTGAAGGGATATCTCTTTTACTATGTGCCAGCAGAGAGAAGTGCCAGTAACTCCAAAAACAAAACCCAAGAAGTCGAAGAAGAAGAGGAAGATGAAGCAACCAATTAAAACCAAAATAAACTAAAATATAGGACAAGGAGTCAGTTTAATATAAACTAGTTAATATAATTAAACAAAATTGTTAAATAATCTTGCGATTTGATTTTTTGTTATGTTGTTGTTCTGTTGTGGAGTTGGTCCATTTTGACTTGTCTGTGCACTGCCCACCAGCACAATTGCGTTTGTTTGGGTACAGGCCTTCGCTGTGCCGGAAATGTGCGTTGAACGTGAAGTTACCTGAAAGTGGGTGGTTTCCTTATTTTCGTATAAGAATAATAAATATTTTTTGTTACCTTTGGATTTGATTTGTTTGCACGGAGTACTGTTTGGCTTCACAGTTAGGATCTTCATTAGTTTGAAACTTAAAATACAAAGGCATCATTGTATTCGTAGGTTCTACCAACGCATGTGCTGGTGTCGGTGCCGCTGCTGCTGTTGGAAGAAGATATATGCTTATTTATGTTAGGTGAACATTCTGTCGAAGAAAAACCAGCTGGAAAATGCGTTCAGGGTTCTTGTGTGCTATTCTTTATCCCTGCCATTGGACGTAATCGACGACGACCACAACCACGACGGCACTGGCACTTGGCTTTTTTTCTTTTATCTAGTTCCATCGATGTCTTGCATTTTCTTTTGAAGATCTTTTGTTTTGGGCGGTGGATGTCGGGAATTTATGTACTGATTAAGAACTTTATCATCTCTTTACAATCCTCGCCAGCTAGGCCGGTCCCTAGCCAGTGGCCTCCAGTTGCGCACACCAAGTTGGTTGAGGTCGTTTACCACTTGATCGCGCCACCTTAGATGGGGTCTTCCAGAACTGCGTCGGCCCTCCGGGTTGGAATTGAAGACTCGTCGGGCAGGAGCGTTTTCGTCCATACGCTCCACATGGCCCAGCCATCTAAGCCGCTGAATTTTCAGCTTCTTAACCAAGTCAATGTCGCTGTATAGCCCGTACAGTTCGCCATTGAATCTTCTCCTCCATACTCCATTGATACATACAGGCCCGAATATCACCCGAAGAATCTTTCTCTCAAAGCACCCCAGCCTGTATTCATCCGATTGTGTCAGTGTCCACGCTTCTGCCCCATACAGCAGGACTGGGATGATAAGGGTCTTGTATAGTGTCTCCTTGGTCCTTTGAGAGAGGGCTTTACTACTAAGATGCCTTCTTAGCCCGAAGAAGCAGCGATTGGCAAGAGTGATTCTTCGACTGATCTCTTCACTGATGTTGTTCTGAGAGGTTATAGTGGAACCCAAATAGACAAAGTCCTTGACAACCTAAAAGTTATATCTGTCCATTGTGACGTTTTGTCCGAGCCTACGGTGATGATCTACTTCACCCGAGGACAGCATATACTTTGTTTTATCTTCATTTACAGCCAGACCCATTCGAGCCGCTTCCACTTCAATACTTGCGAATGCTCCACTGACAGCGCGCTTCGTTCTTCCAATAATGTCAATATCATCAGCATAGCCAAGTAATTGAACGGATCTAAAAAAAATCGTACCGCTGGTGTTGACATGCGAGTTGCGTACGATTGCCTCAAGAATGATGTTGAAGAGGTTACATGACAGCGCGTCACCCTGTCGTAAGCCTTGACGGAGCAGCGCGAGTTCTCCATAGTCATCCTGCACAATCGAACGAGTTTGGCAGGGATGCCAAGAAGTGACATGGCTCTGTATAGCTCGTTCCTGTTTACGCTGTCATAGGCGACTTTAAAATCGATAAAGAGGTGGTGAGTATCGATCTGGAATTCTTGGGTCTTTTCCAAAATCTGCCGAAGTGTGAAAATGTGGTCAACGGTTGACTTACCGGGCCTGAAACCACACTGATAGGGGCCAATCAGTTCACGTGCGAAAGGGTTCAGACGTTCACACAGAATGGCCGACAAGATTTTATAGGCGACATTTAGGAGACTTATACCTCTGTAGTTGACGCAGCTTAGAGTATCTCCTTTCTTGTGGATAGGGCACACAATGCTGAGGTTCCATTCGTCAGGCATACTTTCATCCGACCAGATTGTACAGATGAGTTGGTGTATGCTCCTCACCAAGTCATCTCCCGCTGCTTTGAACAGTTCAGCCGTAAGGCCATCAGCTCCAGCAGCCTTGTTGGACTTTAGTTTAGATATTGCTATCCGAACTTCTTCTTGGTCGGGAGGACGGAAATTTTGTTCATCATCATCCAAATCGAATGGATCATTCTGCCTGACAGCCATTAGTTGGTTCTCTTCGCCGTTTAACAGTCTGCAGAAGTGTTCTTTCCAAATTCTCAGCACCGACTGTGTATCTACAACGACATTCCCACCCTCGTCTCTACAAGCTTCCGCTCGGGCTTTGTAACCCTTGGACGAATGCTTTACCCTTTGGTAGAACTTTCGAACATTGCTTCTGCCGTAGCACCCCTCAATTGATTCAACCATTCGTTTTTCCAGTTCTCTTTTTTTTCTTCTGAAAAGCCGATGTTCCTCTTTCCTCTTTTGCTGGTACACCGCACGGAAAGCGCTCTTGGCAGCTCTAGTTCTGGCATTCAGAACTGCATGATAGGCTTCGTCTTTGGCCAAGTGTGCGAGCCTGCACTCATCATCAAACCAGGTGTTTCGTTGTGGTCGCCTAATGAAACCCAAAACATCCGTGGCAGCGGTTTTGATGGCCATTTTGCAATGTTGCCACTGGGCCTCTGGGGTTGGCGCAGGCGCCGGGCTTGTCAAGAGATAAGAGGAGACATGATTGGCAAAGGTTGTGGCGGTCTCTTGCGATTGTAACTTAGCAACATCAAACTTTCTCACAGTGGACGTTCGGTTCTGCGGTCAGGTGGAGATCCGCATTCGCACTTAAGCTACAACAAGGTAGTGGTCCGAGTCTATGTTGGCCCCTCGGAAAGTGCGGACATCCATGACACTGGACGCATGTCTGCTATCAATCGCAATGTGATCAATTTGGTTGACGGTATTTTGATCAGGAGACCGCCAGGTCCCCTTGTGAATATTGAGGTGTGGGAAGTATGTGCTAGCTAAGATGACACTTCGCCCCGCAGCAAAGTCGATTAGCCTGTGTCCGTTACCGGAAGTGTTGTCGTGCAGGCTATGCTTTACGACTGTCGAGCCAAAGTTACCCTCCTTTCCGATTTTGGCGTTGAAGTCACCAAGAATAAACTTAGTGTCGTACTTCGGGCATTCATCATACGTCTTCTCGAGAAGATCGTAGAATTCTCCTTTGGTCGTGTCATCTTTTTCCTCCGTGGGGGCGTGGACGCAGATCAGCGAGATGTTGCTGAATTTGGATTTAATGCGGATTGTGACAATGCGTTCGCTTATGCCACGAAACCCCAAGACTTCTTGCCTAAGCCTTCCTCTTATCACAAATCCGCATCCAAATAGCCGCTGTTTCCTTGTCCTGTAGCACTTGCCGTAGTAGATGTCACAGTTTTTCATCCTCCTTGTGCCTTCACCATCCCATCGCACTTCTTGGATGGCTGTGATGTCGGCTTTGACACCAGCTAGGGCTTCCACTAATTGTTCGGCTGCACGTGGTCTGTTAAGGGTCCGGACATTCCACGTGCAGAACCGAAATTCGTTGTCCTTGTTTCGTTTGCTAGGGTCGTCATCAGTAAGGTCATCCATATCCGAGGCAATTGGTTGTTTCGGAACTATTGGTTTTTTTTACGTGGTAGGGAAGTTACCCCGACGCACAACCCCCAACCTGGGGGACCAGGCCCTATGCTGCTCTCCTTGGACAAAAGGAGCTGGAGAAATCCAGAGTCAGTAACCCACTACGGGGATGTGAGAGCTACCGTTGGTCCTATATGGGCTCATCCGCCACCTTCTCTATTTCACTACCCTGACTAATAGTAGTGAAAGGACCCAAAGACCTGAGCTCCGAATATGTCGAAGTAGCTCAATGGGGTGCCTACCATATTGTCTGTTAGCGTCGCCGTTGGTTCACTTAATTGGAAGCTCATCCGCCGCTCGCTTGCTTTCTGAGGGGTTCGTACAGAATAAACTGCTACCCAACAAGAGAAACAGAGGAGTTTTATGGCAGGGCAATTATAGTGTTGCTATTTTTCTGTGATCAACACTCGCGCTTATAAGTTCAGCAAGTCAAGTCCGGGTGGACAAGACCAGTACCCGATGGCTACCACTTGGAGGTAAAATAAGCACAATTGATGCGTATGAGACAGTTGCAACGCTGGACATCGGGAAGTTGATACCAATCAGGGCCTACCCTATTCATACAGCACCCAGCCATCATCTCTTTTAGTCCAGGCAAAATAATAAAAATAAACCAAAAAATTCGTGTAGTTAAAATTTTTTTGGGATTGTGTTGGGGGAGGTCTCCTGTACATGCAATAAAAAATCCCCGTCAATCGGGTTGCCGCGGGGGGTGGGGAAACGGTGCGTCGTAGAAAAAAAGTTTTGAGACAAAATATAAAGCTGACAAAATTTCCTCCAATTTGATGTCATACATTATTTGAAAACGACCAACCATTTCCGAGATATGCCCTCTGGAAAATCGGAAATGTTTCGAAAAATTGTTTTCTTTGCCAAACTTGTTGTTTTTAACTTCTTCCCACATTTTTTTAACACAAAGTGATGAATCGAAAAGTGGAAGAAAATTAAATTTCCTTCAATAAGATATGAATAAATGTTATGTATATTTAAAAAAAATGGAATATATGAGTAATGCTAAATAATGAACTTTGGAAAAGTTGGCATAGATGGCACCACTCAGTTCTATTCCCCCTACCATCCTACTTGTCTCACTTGGTAGGACCAAAAAGTAGGGTGTTGTTATCTGTTATCTCTCCAAGTCCGATATAAAAAACATCACATACAAAACCGGGTTTCCTGTCCCACTGTTGAGCATTGATTATTGACTATGGCCCTTTCAGTTTCCGCGTGCTTTTTATCCGCTATGCTTAAATATTTCGTTAAAATATTAGAATAGTTCGCTTAAAAAGCCAAGTTTAAAAGGAACAGTGCAATTCTCAATAAATTGTATTTAATTCATTTATAGTTAAGTGTATAGTATATAGATTTCTTATAGTGTATATAAAAATAGTGATACGTCCAAAATGGAAGATACGGAAACATGTAAAATATGCGACAACCCAGTGATGATGGATGCAGTACAAAATTGGGCTTCACATTAGTTTAAAAGCAAAATAACAGCCATCAACACCTCCCGGAAACATCTCCTAGAAACCAAGGCCGTATCCAAGATTTTCTATGACCGCCAATCAACACAGGAGGCGATCGTACCAGCTGGGGAAAAGATATTCTTGTTACTGTACCAGGCTCCAGCTTGAGAAAACGACTTGGATCGGCACCGGTACAATAGTTTCATAAAGTCCACCATCCGTACATGGGCGAATCTTCCTTCTCTTCCACCCACAAAAAGCGCTGCAGAACAACACTCATTTCGAGTGTACCATCAGGTGCAGCAATGGCTGGGCAATGAATTGTCGCCTGAATGTTGGGGTTGGAAGAGAGGAGAAGATGGTTTTTTTTGCCCCGGTGAAAACAAACGCCCCTCCAGCTCCCGACCAAATATTTAATAAAATATTCTGCTAATGCACCGGTTGGTGTGCTGTTAGGTTTGGTTGCAGAAAGGCAGGATTATTCTGTTTAACTGTGTGCGCCTCCTGCCGGGGTAACTGTACGAATACAGCGGCGGTGGACGACCAGGACGGCGAGGAATAAGAAGAGCTGTAAAAAAACACGAAGTTTCCTAAGCGCTTATCTTAACCTTACAATACTCATACTTCAAACATTATCATATTAAACATTGTATGTAACTAATTTAGTCACTTATTTAAAAATAAACACTACCATTTTTTACACAAATACTTCGTAAAACTATTTCTTAATACCTTGATTACTCCTAAGATCTTGCATTTTTCACCCCCCTCCCCCTTCCTTCCAGAGCAACGTACTTTTGGGAATTCATTATAATCCATAATTCGTTATCAGGGGATCTGCTTCTCATTCCAAAAGGAATTGGTGCCTAAAAACAAGTTCTGGTATTTTATGGCTAAATATTGACTTCCACTACAATATTTCAAATTGATGTATCTTTTGATTTGTTGATGATAAATTAACATTTGTTCATATCTTATTGAAGGAAATTAAATTTTTTTTAACTTCTCTATTCACCACTTTGTGTAAAAAAAATGTGGGAAGAAGTTAGAACAACAAGTTTGGCAAAGAAAACAATTTTTTGAAAAATTTCCCATTTTCCAAAGGGCATATCTCGGAAATAGTTGGTTGTTTTCAAATAATGTAGTATATTAAATTGTAGGAAATTTTGTCAGCTTCATATTTTGTCTTAATACTTTTTTTCTACGACGCACCGTTTTCGAGATATGCGGGCGAAACCTTCCCACGGTCCCTTTTAATCGACCCCCACCCCCCGCGGCACCCCGATTGACAGGAATTTTGTATTGCATGTACAGGAGACCTCCCCCAACACATTCCCGAAAAAATTGGAACTACACGAATTTGTTGGTTTATTTTTATTATTTAGGCTTAGTTTGCCTGGACTATTACAAGAGTTTTGATTTTGAAGTCTTTAATAGCTCTATTGAGTGCTTCGACTATATTTTTTGGTATGCTAATGTTGAGGTTTCCTTTCTTAATTATACCTGGATGATTACGATGTTTTAATTCATCTTTGTCGAAATTTTCATTTAATTCTGGATCGATTTATTTGATTTGAGGTTGTAGGGAAAACTTTCTTGCCAGTACATATAATTAGTGTACGCAACCGGTGCCACCTATTGAGGAAACCAGACATTTACTCACCTTATGCTGAACGCACCCAATGGAATCCATCAGAACAATGTTCCACAAAAAGGAATCCAATTTCAAAATGGACTCCACGTCCAAATCAGATTCCACCACTTCCCCTGTTGAAAAGCAGACTTCCAGTATGTTCACATTCCCATAAGACCAATGGAAGCGAAATCAGGCAGCATGAGACAAATACTCGCTAGTTTAAGCTATGCAGGACACATGCCGAAATAACGAGCGCAGTGATCACACTAGTCTGAAATATCAGAAATGTAGACATAGGCATAGATGAGAATGTCGATCGCATAAGAAAGTGACAAGTAGCTGACAGAAGGCAAATCGAGTGAAATATTCGATGCGGCCGATCATTTTCACTCCCTTTGATAATTCGTACCCACTCATCCGTGACCGGTCCACTACTCGAGGAAAGTGCCTTACTTTATGCCGACCGATCCAGAAAGCGAAACAATAGTGTCACAACATATAGTCAACCTAAAGTCGTCCTGAGAATGAGAGCTAAATTATTTTCACATTTGTTGTAACCGTGTTGGTACCAAAATCTATTTTTATTCAAACATTACAGAAACGTCATTCGTCTAATCGAGAAGTGACGTAATGACTAATAATTTGTGTTTGGAAAAGTTCTTTCCGTCGGCTTTTTTGGTCACTGTAGTTTTAGTTACAGATGGCGCCCAACGTGGGGCCCGAATTAGTTGATGAAGACAGGATTAGAATTGATTTAAGTTAGGTCGATTCTGAGTTACATAGTTCGAAGTTAAGAATTTTTGAGATTTTTCAGAATTTTTCAGTTTTTGAGTTAAAGTTATTTGTTTATGGATCAGGTCTCTTAGGCAGAGGAATTCCATCGAGGATAATGGTGTAGGTTCTATTTTGTCCAGTGGTTTAGTGAATTCTTTCCTGAGTCAGTCTATTGCATTAGGTCTACCCACTTTTCTTTACCTCTTGTCATATAGGTTTGTCTTCGATCTCTGTCCGGATTGAGCAGTTGTTTTGCGCGGTCGTCAGTTGCTGAGGTGTCGACATGTCCAAATGGTGAAGTCTGAGATTCCGGTAGTAGAAGAGTAGTTTCAGCAGGTCTTCTGACCGGAGGTTAATGCATTTTGCCCGACGCACGTAAGCTGCAGAAGCTGGTCATTCGCTCGAATACGATCCAATTTGGTTCAACTACAAATCAACTTATCTTTTTGTCTTATTATACTACCCAGATTGCTTTAGAAATTTACAGTCGTTTTAATAGATGTTAGGAAGTGACGGTACGTGACGAGACATGAAGCGCTAACCGGTAGTTGGTGTTTAATACCCGATGTAGGTCTGTAGTAGCGCAATGTCACCCTCGCATACTTGAACAACTTTTCGTTTAGAAGGAATTGCTTATTTTCTGGCAATAGAACGTCGTAAAGTATTAAGTCTACACACACTAATATTGTTTTGCTTTAATTTTTTTTGTTGAATCGGTTAAGTTGCAGAACCGATACACGTACACCTTGTTCCTACGAAGAGGAGGGTTACCACCTCCCGAATTCTTTTATGAAACACAGATTTATATAGATTTAGATATTTTTGAGTTACGTATACTATTTAGTATTGATTTTTTTTGAGTATTCCGTCAGTCAAGTTGGGTAACTTCTTGATTGGACGTGTAAGTTAGGATAGAGCCCGTAATTGCAGTTTATAGCTTTTTGATTACCTTTTTTTTGGGATAGAGCCCGCCAATTATAGTTTATAGATTAGATTTCTGAAAACCTTAATTTTTGAATATTGAATACAGGTTAAGATTATAAGCATTACTTAAGCATAAAGAATAATTTTTTTAAATTATCTAAGTAGAATTAAGCATATGTTTTGAGAACATAAATTAAGTATCTGATTGAGATCTGTTGTTGAGATTTTAAGAATATTTCGAAGTAACGTCTTTGATAGACGAATCACATTTATTCTTACAATAGTTATTAAGCACTTTATATATTATCACCTTTAATTGAATTATTTTATCTAACAATATCCGTTAGAGGTTCTTGCTCACGGAGTATTGGAATTTTTTGTTTTTTTAACTATCAATTTGTGGCTTACCTTTTTTGTTGTTGTATTACTCGAGTAGTATCCGTTCGAGGAAATTCTCACGGGCTACAAAAATTATCTTTTTGAACTTTCGAATTATTCGTTTGCAACCCAGGTCGCAAAAGAGCTACTAGGAAAACTTACCTTACAAAGTACAAAGAGTTTATAGTCATGGCTCCAGCAGCACCAAAACCGAAACCTGGTCGTAACCAGAATGATATCGTTGAAAATCACTCCGATGACGAAGGCAGTCAACCCGAGAATCAAGCAGGAAATAATACAGTCGATAGAAGTGTCATGGTTGACGACGAGGAATTAGAGAGAGCCGAAGAACAGCTTCGCAAAGATGCGGCTGACCACTCAGCCTACATTCAGCAAGTAGTTTCTGCTACCATTGACCTGCATAGGGTCAACGATAGGCAGTTTATGGCAGAAGAGTTAGCCAAGAGCCATGCACGATTACTAGATCAAGTCGCTCAACTGCTGCAAAACCGCACAGTCAAATCTACACAACCAGCTCTTCCTCATAAGCCACCAGTCCCTCCGAATGCCACTTCGACACAAAAAGCCGCACGACAAGTTAATTTAGCCAACCCAGACACTACACGTGTCGTGAACCTAAATCCCCCTTCTGGACCAATCACGTCCAGAAGTTTTCTGTCCGCGTATAGACCGAGCAATGAAGATGAGGCAAACAGAATTACACCTCATTACGAGCCAACTAGAGTGCCACCTTTGCCGGATATTAATCCAGCCCAAATGCCTCTAGGCTCGAACCTAGATGAATTCATGACGCGATTAAACGCGTTCAATTTCGACGATGAGTCCGCTGCGTCGCCACCTAGGCCACCTCCCTCAAACGCTACTTCTATGAACCGTGTTCATCCATTCCACAAGTGAGATTAAAATTCGATGGTAGGAACATGTCGGTCGATGACTTCCTGTTCCGCCTCGATTGTGTTCGATGCAGTTATGGCGTACCGTGGTATGATATTACCAGAAACTTTTACCATTTCGTGTCAGGCTCCGTAGAGTCATGGTACTGGGTGTACCTGAAAAGCAACAAGCACACTACGTGGGAAGAGTTAAAAACTGCTTTGGTAGAACAATACCGCAGTTTGGAGACTGACACAGAGCTCTTCAGGAAATTGTCTGATCGCAAGATGTTGAATGGTGAGACATTCAATGATTTTTACGATGCCATTCTTCACCTGAATTCCAGGATGCGGGTTCCCAGACCGGAAAAAGAGCTCATAGAGATTATTAAAACAAATGTCCGTAGGCGTATGAGTGAACTCCTCATTACCTACAGTCCGTCCAGTTTAAGGCAGCTAGCCTATTATTGTCGAGCTATTGAAAAAGCTCAGTCTCAGTATGAGAGTGCACGTCCGAGTTTCGTGCCAAGTGCACAACGTCCACCTGCAAGGCGATTCGTCAATGAAATCGAAGGAGAACCTTGTCAGGATTTAACCGTGGCATTGCCCACTACAAATATCGAAGCGATCCAGAGGGATCGTAAACTACAAAAATGTTGGAATTGCCAAGTTCTTGGCCATAGCTTCCGCGATTGTGGAAAACCCATCTATAAAGTATTTTGCTTCCGTTGCGGATTGGCTGATGCTTATAGCCCGTCCTGTCCGAAATGCTTAGCGGGAAACGAGAGGAGGAACAGCCCATCAACCGGGGGGGTTCGCTCCGATTAGACGTACCCGGAGTTCAAGTGTCCAAGCCGAAAAAGCCTCTTGAACTTCCACAAATCACGATTTTAAAGCCACACAAGAATAATAATGAATTACCAAGCCATATAAACAATGATTGTAGAACAATCCCTATTTTAGTTGAAGAACCTAAACCAAATACAAGTTTGAATTTGAATGATAATTTACCAGAACCATTATACCGAAAACCATTCCATGAACGATTACGTAATTATATCGAGGTACGTAAGCGAATTGTTACTTACCCAGAGTTATCCAAGCGGATACAACGGCTAAGGGAGCGCTTCCATCGGAAGCGGACTACTTACCGTAACATAGCTTCAGCAACCATAGGCCGAGAATCGAATGACCCACGTCCTTATGTGATGGTTGGTTTATTCGATGACAAATTCTTAGGTCTTCTCGACTCAGGGGCCAGTATTAGTTGCTTAGGCACAGACATACATCCCTATTTGAAGAGTAAAAATGTTACGGTAAGGAAGGTAGAGACTACCGTGTCCACGGCCGATGGACACAAGCAATCCATAGTAGTTGTGATCACTACGTTGATCCAGTATGAGGGAGTGACGAAGGATATAGATCTTTATATCGTGCCATCGCTAAGCCAACGTCTGTATTTAGGCGTCGACTTTTGGCAAAAATTCCAGATCGCACCTCATATAATTGCGGGTCTTTCCGGAATTACGACCGGTGGGCCAGATGAGAGACCCACCAACCAGATTAAGTTGAATGATGAAGAGTCTAAACGACTAGAAGCTGTTGTTCGTAGATTTCCTTCTTTCGCAGTGCATGGACTCGGGAAGACGGATCTAGTGGAGCATTATATAGACACGGGTGATGCCGTACCGATTAAGCAAAGGTACTTTCCCGTTTCTCCGGCGATACAAACTCTTATGTACGTGGAATTGGACCGCATGCTTTCGTTGGGAGTCATCGAGGAAAGTTCCAGCGCATGGAGTTCCCCAGTGGTGCTTGTTCGCAAACCTGGTAAGAACCGATTGTGTCTGGACTTTCGGAAGGTGAACTCCGTGACAAAGAAAGATGCTCGTCCAATTGCGCATATCGAGGGGCTGCTGGCACGTCTGACAGAGACACGTTATATTTCTAGCGTGGACCTGAAGGATGCGTTTTGGCAGATACCGCTGGAGCAAAGTTTTAGGGAAAAGACCGCTTTTACGGTACCTGGCCGACCACTGTACCAATTTAAGGTCATGCCATTTGGTCTATGTAATGCGGCACAAAGTTTGAGCTACCTGATGAGTCGCGTAATCCCATCTGGATTACGAGATCAAGTATTTGTATACTTGGACGATCTATTGGTTGTGTCAAAGGATTTCGACGAACACTTAGAGACTCTGGAGAAAGTCGGAAAGTGCTTGACGAACGCAGGACTGACAATAAATGTCGAGAAGTCGAAGTTTTGTTTTGATGAGCTTGACTATCTCGGTTATAAGGTCGGTCAGGGTTGCTTGAAAGCTGATCCAGATAAGATTTCAGCGATAACTAGCTTTCCGTTACCAACCACAACTCGCCAAGTTCGCCGATTTCTCGGTATGGCAGGTTAGTATAGGCGATTTGTTAAAGATTTCAGCACCCTAGCCGCACCTCTGACCGAGACTCTGAAAAAAGGAAAAGCCTTCAAGCTCGGTCCAGAAGCTATTGAAGCATTCCTGCAAATCAAACAAGCTTTGACTTCAGTGCCTGTTCTAGTCAATCCAGACTTCTCCAAGGAAATCATCATTCTCTGTGACGCATCCGCGACTGGCATCGGATGTGTACCCTGTCAGCGGGATGAATCCGGGGCGGAGCAGCCCATATACTACTTCTCCCGGAAACTGAATGCAGCGCAGAGAAACTATTCGGTGACAGAGCGCGAGTGCTTAGCAGCATTCGAAGGTATCCAAAAGTTCAGATCTTACGTTGAGAGATACCATTTTCGCGTTATTACGCACAATTCCAGCCTGAAATGGCTGATGACTATGAAAGATCCAACCGGAAGATTAGCAAGGTGGAGTATGCGACTCCAAGGCTTCGATTTTGTGGTGGAGCATAGAAAGGGAACATTGAATGTCGTACCAGATGCTCTATCGAGAGCTTATGAAGACGATGAGCTGACAGTGTCAGCTTTTCTTTCATGTCTACCGCAGATCGGAACCTCGGAGGTACTCCACATCGGTCTTGAGGATCCTTCCTTTAAATCAGAAGGTTATCTGGTTATCATCAGTCATATCAAGAAGGAACAGGAGCGGTTACCGGACCTCAAAGTGTCGGAAGGGTATATATACAAACGCACTAAACATGCGGTTGGTAATCCCTTGGCCGACGATCTAACTTGGAAGTTGTGGGTACCATCGGAGATGACGGAACCTCTGATCTCATTGGCTCACAATTCGCCGCGCGCTTCGCATGGTGGGGTGGTGAAAACATATTATCGACTACGGGACAGATTCTACTGGCCAGGTATGTTCACTCAGGTCAAACTTTACGTAGACCGGTGTGAAGCATGCAAGACCAGTAAAGCAGCTAACATGACTTTAAGAGCTGAGATGGGAAACAGTTTTGAGGTAGATAGGCCGTTTCAGCATCTATATGTTGATTTCCTCGTGCCATACCCTAGGTCGAGATCCGGAAATGTTTACATCGTCATTGTATTAGACCAGTTAACCAAATTCGTTTTCATCAAACCACTACGCAAGGCAACAGCCGCGAGCGTAGTCAAATTCCTGAAAGATGACGTTTTCTTAATTTACGGAGTACCAGAGAGTATACTCTCTGATAATGGTACACAATTTGTTGGGAAGGAGTTCCAAAAACTCGTTGATGTTTTCGGGGTCAAACACTACCGAACGGCAGTGTAAGCTCCCCAGTCGAATGCTAGTGAACGCGTAAACCGTTCTATCTTGGCGGCCATACGGTCGTATGTCAATCCTCGACAGACGGATTGGGATGCCCATCTGTCTTCGATCAGTAGTGCCTTACGCACGACGGTGCATTCAACTCTTTAGATATCCCCATACGAAGCCTTATTCGGACAACGTATGATAGAACACGGGGCAGATTATCGTCTTCTAAGAGAGTTGGGTGGACTAAACTGTTCGGAGATAGATTGGCTTCCCAAAGTGGCCAAGATGAACATCGTTCATTCATATCTCAAACAAGCGTTGATAAAAACTCACGAAGCATACGAGAAATATTATAATCTTCGAAGTAGGAACATAACTTTTAAAGTAGGTGATGAAATTTATAAAAGAAATCATGTCCTAAGCGACGCGACTAAGCATATGAGTGCGAAGTTGTGCCCCAAATTCATTAAAGTTCGTGTGAGCCAAGTGTGTGGTAACAACTTATATGAAGTGGGAGATAGGCGAGGACACAAATCAACGTGTCATACAAAAGATCTAAAGAGATAGTTTTTTTTTGTTAATAACCACCTGATTTACAACTACATCCTGGACTTACATTAATATAACCCGACTTTCCTTTACTTAGTTTTTTTTTAAATTGACAAATCTTATAATAATTTTCACACAACATATCCGAGTGTACCGAAGCGCTCAAAGAAACACAGATGATGCATAAAGCAAAACTTTTTTTTTGCCCGGCTCTCAGCTGTGTATGAGACTCTTGGTTTGAATCTCAATGTTCCTCTTCTATATTTCAGACAACCATCAGAGTACACCAATGAGGTCAGAACTGTATCGTAGCTCAATGGACTGTATAACCATCTCTAATAACAAAATGTAGGAATTAAATAAAACGCAATAATTTAGAGTGGAAAAAATATCATAAGAAAACCACTTAGCACATTTATTTTTTTGTTCCTTCTCGGTTCAAAATCCTGCTTAAGACTAACTCTCTTTCGTGCTTGTTCGCAGAACAAGCACTCTTTCGTTAAGTTCTTACGTTAAGTTTCATTTACGTTTAATTATACCTTCTTATACATATGTGACCATCGAATGCAGAGTTACCAGGACTCATACGATTCGATACAGTCCCGGTGAAAACCTACGGTTTTCGATCCCTTCCGCTTTTATTTTACATATATCTCTGCTCAATACAAATTTATTTTAATATATATGTAAATCATTCCAGCTCCTTGATTGGTAAGATGCACATCTTCTGTACCGGTGTCGTAAGTTGATTGCTCGCTGTTTGCAGAACCACGCTCCTTATTAGTCCATCCCTGCATGGTATGAGTTTAAGTATCCGCGCCCTCGCCCACGCCGATGATGGGAAATTTTCTCTCCTGATTATGCAGAGTTGTCCTTCTGTCAAGCCATATTTCTCCTTTCGCCATTTCTTTCTCTCGCATAGAGTAGATAGGTATTCTTCCTTCCATCTGCTCCAGAAGTGTGCAAGCATACACTTGCGCTCCTTCCACAATTGTATGCCCTTGGTATTTGGCATCCCATTGGTTATAAACGGTAACGGTAAAACAAGCGGTTTACCAACCAAATGTCCCGGCGTTAACGCCTGCAAATCATCAGGATCATCGCTTAATGGATGTAGCGGTCTTGAATTCAAGATGGCTTCCATCCCAGTAATTAATGTCAAAACCTGCTCATATGCCAAAACCTTCGCTCCAGCAACTCTCGTCAAATGATATTTCATCGACTTTACCGCTGCTTCGTATATCCCACCTTGATGTGTTGCCGCAGGAGTCATAAACTTCCATTCCGTCTCTTTCAAACTTAAGTGTTCAAATGTATCTTTCACTAACCAACGCTCTTTGGCTTTCTGCAATTCCTTCGCTGCACCGACAAATGCTGTACCATTGTCGCTATATAGCCTTTCACACCTGCTCCTTTTAGCTATGAATCTTTCAAAACAAGCAATGAACGCCACTGACGTCAGATTTGATACCAAATCTATATGCACTGCACTAGTTTTAAGGCTAACAAAGACGGAAACCCAAACATTTCTGTCTTATTATTTGCTCACCTGCTCTGTCGATCATCTTTATTTCGAATGGAAATGCATATAGTCTACCCCTGTGTGTAGAAAAGCCTCCCCTGCTGTTACTCTCTCTGATGGCAAATCAGCCATCAATTGCATCTCAAAAAGTTGAATATACCGCACGCAAACCAAACACTTATGTAAGTTATTCCTCAGCTGATTACTGAGCTTTGGAATTCAGAATCTCTGACGAATGTCCTGCATCATGACCTGCACTGCTCTATGATTCGTTGCTGTATGCGCATTATAAATGATCAACCAAGCCAATCGAGAACCATTTATAGCTAGATGCCTTCTCTCGTATCCCATCTCTGCTCTTTCCAATCTCCCTGCTACTCTCAGAATCTTTTCACCATCTAAGATTGGCCTTAAGATTGGCCTTCTATCCTGCTCTTTTCAGGCAAACACCTGTCCTTCTCTATACAAATGATTTCCTTCGCAAAATACTTTTCCTGCTCTTTTGTCAACAGGTGACCGATTGATTTCATCCTCTCTTCAGATGGTTGCCAAAGTACTGCTGTATCTCCTGCACTCTCACCTGCTCTATTCCTTCTTTTCACTTGACGTGCAGAACGTCTCCATTTCTTTCCATCTATCTCTTCATCTTCTTTTCGTTGCTTTATTTTTATTACATAGCTGATTACATTAATCGCCTTCTCTAATGTGGACGTGTATTCAATCAATGGAATACTCCTTCTCCAGCACTTCAAATAAATAGATAAAGTCTCTGTTAATTTTGTTATCACAAAAACTTTCATCTCATCCCTCCCCCCATCTGAAACATTTGGCACAAACTTTTCAGATGACCAGCTCGACCGAGGTTTTGCCAACCATTCCGGCCCATGCAACCACAACTTGTTATCAACCAATGCTGATGGCTGTATTCCTCTTCTTAGAATATCAGCCGGGTTATCCTTCGTTCCCACATGTCTTCACCTTTTGACTTCGGTATTTTTGTTTGTATAGACGAGACTCTATTCGCTACAAACGTTTTTAAATTGCATGGTAATTTACTTATCCAATGCCGCGCTACGAGTGAATCTGTCCAAGGATCATACTCGATACCTTCCCATTCCATTGTTTTAATGACGTTTACAATTAACCGTCCCAATAGCTCCGCTGCTGCTTGCTCTTAGCACTGTATTACCACCGTTGTAAGTGGTGCAACCCGTGTTTTTGCTGTGATAAGATCTGCTGTAAACCTGCCGTCTGTATGTGTATTTCTCAGATAAATCGCTGCTCCATATGCCCTCTCAGAAGCATCCGAACATCCATGTAGCTCTTTTCGTACTTCTTCTGAAGTACCTATCCATCTCCAAATTTTCACGTTCTCTAACTATGTTATTTCCTGCCAGAAATCTCTCCATCTCTCATTTATCTCTCTAGGGAGTCAACACAGCTCACTACGCTTCTCTTGGTTATTGCCTGCTGAGTCTCCGGTGTTTTTACCAAAAACGTGAATTGATCCTTCTCAAGCAGCCACTTCAAGCCCAAAACTGATTTTCTCATCATCCTGGAACATAATTGACTCCTGCTCTTCATAGTTCATGTCCTTCACAAGAGCTTTGGAATTGGAGTTCCATTTTTTAAGGTCAAAATCTGCCCCTTTTAAAACATGATTGAAATCTTTTGATGACTTGATCTCCTTCTCTTCAGAATCACCACCTGTGGTGCAGTCATCTATATAAAATTCCTGGTTCATTATCTTTGCAGCTTCTGGAAACTCCTGCTATGCCTCCCTTGCACATTGTACAGTATCATAAGCTGATGAGGTCACACCATAAGTGACTACTGTCAGCCAATATTCTCTCAAATTGTCCTGCGGGTTTTCTTTCCAAAATATACGCTGCAAATTCCATTGTTCCTTCGCCACCTTCACCATTCTGAACATCATTTTAATGTCCGTACTAAAAGTGACACGATGACTGCGGAAGCGCATTAAAATTTCCTGCAGATCCTTCTGTAAGTTTTCTCCAAGCAATTGCACTTCATTTACTGAAGTATTTTTATTTGTCCTGCAGCTCGCATCAAATACGACCCTTAATTTTTTTGGTGACGCAATGATGTGGTATATGGTTTTGCCATGCACTGTGCCAGTCACTGGTGTCATATGTCCTGCTTCTTCATGTTCTCTCATAAACTCCTGGTACTTTGTTTAAACTCAGGATCTCCTGCCAACCTTCTCTCCAAAGCAAAAAACTTACGCTTAGCTGTAAGGTCTGAACTTCCAAGCTCTTTCACTGCTTCCTTCAAAGGAATCGTCACAACAAGCCTGCAAAAATCATCACGTGAATTAGCTTTGATGAAATTTTGCTCCACCTGCTCCTCCTGCTCTTTTGACCTGCTCTTTTGACCTGCTCAACGACATCTCTATGTCATTTAAACCGTTTATGCCAAAAACGCTTAAGCGATTATTGAAGTTGATTACTATCCATGCGCACTGCTTGCGATACCTGCTCATTGTTCATGCTATCCTTCTCATTACCATACTCTCCCAATATTAATCTGCCGAATACAGTTTCCATCTCAAGGACACCACCTCGTCGATGCTCTAAGACAGAAGTAAATGCTTCTGCTATGAACCTGCAATAAATATACAGTACCTGCTTTCCAATAATGTGGATCAGCAGGAGATGCTGTAGCAATGCTCATCAGTGGCGATTTCAAGTTGTGTGTTGGCACTACTGGATGCCAATTATCCTACTCAGGAAGAATCCAAAAGTCCTGCTCTATTAAAACCAGATTGGGCTGTGCGCCCATCTCTAAAAGTGCTCTTACCGGCCCATACTTCCTGTTATCCATCTCAATTCTTACTTGTGCCGTAGGCATCAAAGTAACTCTCTCCTGCTCTTGCCCATTATAATTAAAAGACATAAAAAGACGAAATAAATTATATGCATACTTTTCTTTTTCTTTTTAGAAGGCAAACGCCTAGCTCTCTTAAAATCCCCCCAGGACATCACCTCTTCCAAATCACTTCCTGCTGTTCCTGCTACTTCTTCCGTCCTGCCCTTCTCCAAACGAGGGCGTTTCCTGGGAAGCACAAATAGTCAATCTGCCTTTTGCTTATTTTCGCTTGTCTGGCTCCTTCTCTTCTTTCACTTTTCCTGCGCATATAGAACAGTTTCTGCACCCTTCCCAATCTCTTTCGTAGCATTAGTAGTTGTATAGCATTAGTATAATGAAGTATAAAAGGCTGGTGAACACTCTCTCTCTCTCTCTCTCTCTCTCTCTCTCTCTCTCTCTTTCTCTCTTTAAATATATATAATGTGCATAGAATTAAGTATTAGGTTAAGCTTGAATCGAAATTGAATAAAATGTCACTTTGATCTAAACGTGCTTCTCATCAATACCACATAGCGCAGTCGTAAAAGTCGTAAAGTGAAGATAAATTAAAATTGGAATTAAGTTATTATTTAATGACATAAAAGAAAAAAAAAAAATAATCATGGATTTTACAAGACCAGAACCATTAAATTTGGATGAAAACATCAAAGAAAATTGGAAACGATTTAAATTGCAATTCGACATATATTCAACAGCAACAAAAACAGACAAAGAAGAAGGTCAAGTTCAAGTGGCTAGATTGCTTAGCTGTGCTGGACGAGAAGCCATCGAACTATTCCAGACCTTTAGCTTGACCGAAACTGATAAAAAAGTGCTTAAAAAGGTGGTGGAGCAATTTGAGCAATATTGCAACCCACGCACCAATGTGGTATACGAACGATACTTATTCTATAAAAGGGCACAAAAGGAATATGAACCATTCGACCATTTTTTAAAAGACATTGCAACTTTGGTGGAGAGCTGCGACTTTGAGTGTCAAAAAGATGACATGCTGAGAGATAGAATAGTTATTGGGATCAATAGTCAGAACACCCAGACGAAGCTACTCAAGATTGATAAGCTGACATTGCAGAAAGCAATTGAAACATGCCGAATCGCAGAGACAACAATGGAGCAGAGTAAGGTTATGCAGAGAGCAGCGGGGGATTCAAAATCGGAGGTTTACGCTGTCAAAAATGAAAATTTAAGCTATAATAAATTTAAGAATGCTAATGGAAATAATAATAATTTTAAAAAATTTCAGAATTCACATTTTAATCAATCTGTTCAGAGACGTATGCAACAGCCATCAGGAAATTATCGACATAACGCTGGACCAGGAGGCATATGCAAGTACTGTAATTTGAGTCACGTGAGAGGTAAATGTCCAGCTTATGGAAAGAAATGTAATTGCTGTGGTAAATTCAATCATTATGCAACAGCATGCAAAAGTAAGAATCGCCAGGTAAGTGATCTTGCTTGTGAAAATGTTGAAGAGAGTGACGATTCATTAATTTACATTGATCACGTGGTAAATTCAATCCGCACAAATAAATTAGAGTGCTGGACAGAAGTGCTGCACATAGAAAACGTGCCAATTGAATTTAAATTAGACAGTGGCTCACAAGTTAATATTCTTCCAAAAATTATTTTTGAAAAATTTAAAGATTCATTGAATTTGAAAGCATTTAATCAGAAACTTGAAGCATATGGTGGTTTTAAATTGTGTGCTCTGGGAATGGCGACCTGTAAAACGATTTATAGGACGAAAAGTTTTAATCTTGATTTTGTTATTGTTGACTGCCATTCAAAACCACTTTTAGGTCTTGAATCTTGCATTAAGCTAGGACTAATAAACCGCGTTAATTCAGTCGAGGCTGGACATCCAGAATTACAAGATTTTATTCACAGAAATAAGGATGTTTTCATGGGTCAGGGTCGATTTCCTGATAAATGTTCATTGGAACTAGATAGCTCAACATGTCCGGTTAGTAAGCCACCCCGTAGAATTCCACTTAGTATAAGAGGAAAGGTTTATGATACTCTTCTGAAAATGGAAGAGAAAAATATTATTACAAAGGTGGAAACTCCTTCTGACTGGTCACATAATATGGTTATAGTAGAGAAGGGTGACAAGTCAATTCGTATCTGCTTAGATCCAAGGGATTTAAACGTGGGATTAAAACAGGAACATCATTTAATTCCTAAAATAGAAGATTTTATTTTTAAAATGCAGGGCATGAAGTTCTTTTCTATATTGGATTTTAAAGAGGGATTCTGGCAACTTGAACTTATTGAAGAATCGAAGAAACTTACTGTATTTAGTACGCCGTTTGGAACTTACCGGTATGAAGTTTTACCTTTTGGTATAAAAACCGCCCCAGAAAAATTTCAGAAGCTCAATGAAATTTTAGAAATTTACCGGGTGTATTTGGCTACATTGATGATTTGATTATTGGTGGGAAGACTTAAGTAGAGCATGATGAGAATCTGGAAAGGGTATTACAAAGAGCCAGGGAAATAAATATAAAATTTAATGAAAAAAAAGTTCAATACAGAGTTGAGAAAGTGAAGTACTTAGAGCATATCTTTTCCTCAGATGGAATATCGCCGGATCCAAAACGAGTTGAAACTATAAAGCATATTCAAACACCTTCAAGCAAAAATGAACTTCAAAAAATATTAGGGACGATTAACTATTTGCGCTCGTTTATTCCAAATTAAGCTAAGTTGTCAGCTCCGATGAGGGAACTACTGAAGAAAGAAAGTTTGTTTCACTGGTCATCTGCACATGAGAAAGCACTGACAGATATTAAAAAGCCCATCGTTAATGCTAGCACCCTACGTTCTTTTGAGATTGATTTGCCTATTACTATACAAACGGACGCTTCAAAGAACGGATTGGGCTGTTGCTTACTTCAAGAAGGGAGGCCAATTTCTTTTGGTTCAAAAAGTTTAACTGCAACAGAAACTTCTTATGCACAGATTGAAAAAGAATTCTTAGCGATCGTGTATGCTTGCCAAAAATTTCATGATTATATCTATGGCCAACATGTTACGATTCATACGGACCACAAGCCACTTGTGTCCATTATAAATAGGCCTTTGGAAAAGACATATTCTGTCAGATTGCAACGTATGAAAGTGAAACCTTTTAAATATGATCTTGAAATAAAGTATGTGCCGGGGAAAGATCTTCATATCGCTGATTTGCTTTCTCGAAACTCACACCCTGAATCAGAAATAAATTTAGGAAATATTTTGACAGATGTTGTTCACAGTGTCAGCATTAGTGACTCTAAGAAAAAACAATGTCAAGAACATACAACAAGAGATGAAATTTTAACTAATTTAATAAAACTACTTAGAGGAGGCTGGCCCAACTCTAAAAACAAGTTACCAGACTATATGAAATTTTATTGGAACATAAAAGATAAAATATTTTATGAAGATGGATTAGTATTTTACGAAAATCGAATATATGTTCCTAAAACTCTAAAATATGAAACATTAAAAGCTTTACATGAAAATCATTTTGGTATTACCAAAACAATTTCACGTGCTAAAACATTATTTTACTGGCCAACGATGGCACAGGATATTGAAAATTTGATTTACAAGTGTCCAGTCTGTGAAACATTTCGTAGTTCAAACACAAAGCAAAGACTACATCGACATGAAGTCCCAGAATATCCGTACCAAAAGGTCGGTTGTGATATTTTGGAATTTGGGGGAAAATCATTTTTAGTAGTTATTGATTATTTTTCGCGTTGGTTTGATTTGAGGAAACTACCGAGCAAATCAGCTAAGAGCGTTGTAAGAGTTTTAAAAGAAATTTTTGCCACTCATGGCATCCCAGAAATGGTGGTTTGTGATAACCAACCATTTAATTCTTTTGAATGCCATAATTTTGAAAACAATTGGGGTATAAAGTTCATTTATTCAAGTCCATATTATCCTCGCTCTAATGGATTAGCAGAGAAGGCAGTTCATATAGCCAAAACTATGATGAGGAAATCTAAAGAAAGTAATAAGGACATTAACATTTTTCTACTTGACTATCGAACAACAATTATTCCAAGTCTAGGTTATACACCATCTCAGTTATTAAACAGCAAGCTACTAAGAACAAAACATCCTGTCTCTAAAAGCCTTCTTATACCTAAGGCAATACCTTACGAGGTAAGGGACAAGATGTGCCAAATAAAAGAGAAACAAAAAAATTGGTATAACAAAAGCAGTCGACCTTACGAATTAAATCTTAGGAAAGGGAGCAATGTTGTTTATAGGAGAGATAGAAGATGGGAGCCAGCTAGGATTGAAGGAGCAGCAGAATCTCCTAGGTCTTATTTTATACGCAATGAAAACAATCACATATTACGCAGAAATACTTTACACTTACGCCAATCGTTTAATGAGCCACACCTTAAGCCACCTGAAGATTCAGTTATAGGCCCCATACACTACACATGCCTGCATGCGCAAGCACAAAAATGCGCAAACACTCTTTCCCCATACACTTCACATGCAAACTGTACAATATTCAGTTGTGTGTTCACCGCTGAACAGAAAACTTTAAAAAATGTCAAGCTCCGACACCGCTGCTGCGGCAATTTTGATTGCTTCTTTCAAAATCAACCCTTGACTGAGCAAATGTAGCACACACACCACACATGCTTGCATGCACAAGCAAGAAAATATCAAAATGTTTTGATATTGCTCATGCCGCTTGCACCAACACACAGTTCACACCATACACTGGCAGTTTGCATGCGCAAGCACTGTATGCGCATGCAGGCATGTGTAGTGTATGGGCCCTATTACTGAAACTAAAACTCAAGTAGAGCCTACCTTACCAGTGCCACAACAGAATGAAAAGCCAATGACTTCGACAACAAATAACCACAAGCAAGATCACTATATTACCAGGTATGGACGTACAAGTGTAAAACCTAATTTATATAAAGCGTAAATCGTACAGATGCATATGTCTCGTCTGAAGCCAGTTGTTGAGGGAGATGTTGTATAGCATTAGTATAATGAAGTATAAAAGGCTGGTGAACACTCTCTCTCTCTCTCTTTAAATATATATAATGTACATAGAATTAAGTATTAGTTTAAGCTTGAATCGAAATTGAATAAAATGTCACTTTGATCTAAACGTGCTTCTCATCAATACCACATTGTACATTTGCTTCCCGGGGCATCGACAGCACGGCTCTTGGAAGCAGTCCTTTGGGGCATGGCACGTCTTAAGACAATTGGGGCAAAGTGCCTTTTCCTTCACGAGATCCTGCTTAGCGCGAATGCTCAGTACTGAAAACTCTAGACAACGTCACATTGGATGATTCAGAAATTTGCACGAGTGACAAGGCAACAGCCTCTTGTCACCTGGTGCTCCTGCTCTTCGGGCATTACTGCCAGCTGCTCGCATGTCCTCATACCTGCTCAAATTCGGATTCGCCTGAAGTTGTGACAACGGCTGCTCAAATTTCTTGCCATCGCTCCGCTCAATGCCTGTTCTGCTCTACCTGGTATGCCTACTATGCGTGTTCTTGGAGCCATTTTTTTAGCTTTTTCTGCGTGGGCAGCAAAGTAATTTTCTTCCGCTCCAGCAATCCTGCGTTGTATCTCCACGTTGACCAACATAACGTCGGCCAACGCAATCCTACTCTCGCAAATCTTGACCTGCGACTGGGCTTCTTGCAAGGCCTCAAGCCTGACCTGCGCTGCTGCCATCGTACAAATTCCAAAATCTGGAGATTTCACAAAGGCAAGCATTATGCTCACTAAAAACACACCAGCATTAAATACATATAGGCGATTTTTCTCCTGCTGGTTGTCAATCTTTTTTATTCGCTGCTCTTTTCTGTAAATATATAAAATCGTTTTGCATTAGAAATGATGATTCAAAAATGTCCTACCCTGAAAATGAAAGAGATACTCGTTTGCAGTAGGTACGTCAATTTCCCAATATGCAGATACATAAATAAATAATAGTTTGCAGTAGGTACTAAAAGGCCCAGTATGCAAAAATAAAATAAAATAAGTAGTAGATATAATCAAAAAAAGGTCGGCTAGTTGTTGCTGCTTTTGTTGTTGCAAATATAGTTTATTTATTATAAGGTATGTTGCATCGAGAAACGAAATTCTTTTGTGGCTTATTTTCCTGCTTTAAAAATATTTATTCTTTTTGAACTTAAAATATTTTATTCCTGCCGCTTGCAAGCTTTTCTTCTCTAAAAACTAGCACCGTCGTGCTTTGAGTTTTTTCCTGCCCAGCTATGTGTCCTTTTTTTTTATACCCTATTCCATAGAATGGGTATATTGTATTTGGTGTGGAGTTTGTAACATAGAGAAATAATACCGTTAGGTATAGAAAAGTATATATATTCTGACTCAGAATCAAAAGCCTAGTCGATTTAGCCATGTCCGTCCGTCCGTCCGTCCGTCCGTCCGTCCGTCCGTCCGTCCGTATGTATACTCTCTAGAGGTCGCAATTTTTGAGCTAGAAAGCTGAAATTTGGTATATATAATCTTTGGTTCAAGAGTAAGGCTAAGTTCTTGAACCGGTAAAATCCACCCACAAACACGCCCACAATCGCCATTTTTGTTGAACAACCTCAATTTAATAAAATTAAATTATGTTTTTTTGTACAGTTACGACAAAAACATAACGCTAAAATTTTGCACACGTAAGCTTTAGGTAAATTTTCTTCCAATCAAATAAAAATATTTCAGTTTGGGCGTGGCTTACGCCTATTTTTCATACAAAACCATCAATATTGTTTTTATAAGATAACAATTGTTATATTAAAGCGAAAAACATTAAATTTTGTTGGTCTTACTGGCACATAAACATCTTGTGTATGAAATCAAAAAAAATGATTTTGGGCGTGGCTGACGCCCACTTTTCATTAGAAACTATAAAAAAATTGTTTTTGTAAATAAACGGTATTTATAATAAATCCGCATGCCAAAATTTTGCGTCTCTTAATAGAAACGAAAAGGTTTGTGTATGAAAAGAAATTTTTGAATTTTGGGCGTGGCTTACGCCTACTTTTCATGAAAGAACGAAAAACGTAGCCTTAAGAATTTAAGGCATTTCCAATGATTAATTTAAACCTTTTTCCTTCCGTTCGTTATTTGAGAAATATATCTCTTCATTTTCTTTTGTAAATTTTTTCAATACGCCCACTTTTAAAGGCGTGATTTTGGTAAAATACCTTTGTTCAGGTAAGATTGTTTAAAAACTACTCGATTCAGCTGTAGTCTTACACATATGCCTAAATACTGAAAAAAGTGCAGTTAGTGCTTCAAATTTTTAAGACACGCCCACTTTTAAGGGGCGTTTCCGTCAAAAGTCGTATAATGCATTAATTTTTTTAACGTTTTTTAACCATCGGTCGCAGTTTTGAAGTAAACAGATGAACACTTGGATTTATATTCCTTGGTTACGTAGCAGAGTGTGGTCCAAGAATTGTTAAAAACACCCATAATCGCTATTTAATAAATAATAAATAAATAAAGAATAAAATTGAATGTCACTGAGCTCATACAAATTTCCTTGACAATAAAACGTTTTAACTTTGGGCGTGGCGCACTCCTTTTTTTATTGCGCCAGCACTAATTGAACATCACACCGCATAAAATTAATGTTATTGAATTTTGTTCTGTCTGCTAAAGAAGAATTTTGTTTCTGAAACATCGGCTGTTTGCGGGAGGCAGACGCATGCACATACAAAAATATGTGGAATAGGGTATCCAACAGTTCGTTGCAAACGTACTGTAGCTCTCGCTTATGTTTTTATAATAATTTGTTCATGGCAACTGGTGCAATTGCACTCAAGTTCCTTCTTCATACCTGCTCTCTCATGTTTGGTAACTCGCACATATGTGCTTTGAGTTGCCCCTGCTATATTTCGAGTCCTTCACAATTTCTCTCTCAAATTTGGTAACTCGCACAAATGTGCTTTGAGTTCCACTCGCCCCTGCTATATCTCGAGCAACAAAGTCTTCAAGAAAAAAAAAAGTGACACACAAAAAAAAACTTAACACCTATAAAAGAAATTAATTTTTGACCCCTACCAAACAACAAAGCAGCAACATCACCGTATATATCTAGGTAATATTGAAAAAACTTATTCATAAAAAAACGATATTAAAAAGGTATGTAAATCACACACGCACCAAAAGAGGAAAAAGAACATCCTGCGCACTTCACTCATTTCAAAAATTCTCATTCTCCATAAGAAAACAAATAAACTCAGATCGCCCCCTGCCCCTTCATTGCTCATTCCCTCATTCAAACTCGCATTCACCGAAAACAAAACAAAATCGATCACAGACACTGCACACACATCGGGGCACATTCAATGCAACGGGAAAAGATAAAGAGACTAAAAAGAAACCTGCTCCGTTGCAAAATAATCCAAAAAACCACCACCATTCACACAATCAAATATTTGCACCTCTTAACAATAAAAAATACTTTGTCCTGTTTTAGGACTATATTTCAGCTCATCCTTCTTTTGCTTTAAATAAATGTTATTTAAAATGTAAATATGTTAATATTATTATTGTATAGATATTGTTGTTGTTGTGTTTGTTGTTGTTTTAAATTTTCTTTCTTTCGAAAGACCGCTTTTGTTTTTTTTTTCGATGGACGAAATTTGTCATTCTTCTCCTTCTCTTTGTCACAGTTGCGCATATACATAATGTGTTTTGTGTATGCGTATTCCTTCACTCCAGCTCGCTGCTCATGAGTCGTAACTCGTAAGTGTGTATTCTTGCTTTGAGGAGAGAATACGTACATTCTTACCTGCTCTTGTTCTCTTGAGTCTTGACGAAGAATTTTCATCGATCACCTCCGTTTGAAAAAGGGGAAAAACAACAACAATTTATATTGATCTACTTACATGCTGATCATTATTATATAATGAAGTACCGTTTTGCACATCGCCTGCTGGTTATACACAGTTTCCTGCCCATACTCCTGTCGCGTGTTGCGACAAACTGCTGCTGCTGCGCACACTTTAATTTTTTGTGACACAATTGAGCACATTTTTATTATTCACAATATTTTGTTCGTTTTAAAACGAACCAAAATCAATCACTGCACTTATTTTTTTTTTTTATTTTTTTGTAAAGGAAGCCTGCACCATTCCGACACTGGCGCAATATCCGACGCTCGACATGGACCAATGTATCGTAGCTCAATGGACTGTATAACCATCTCTAATAACAAAATGTAGGAATTAAATAAAACGCAATAATTTAGAGTGGAAAAAATATCATAAAAAAACCACTTAGCACATTTATTTCTTCCTTCTCGGTTCAAAATCCTGCTTAAGACTAACTCTCTTTCGTGCTTGTTCGCAGAACAAGCACTCTTTCGTTAAGTTCTTACGTTAAGTTTCATTTACGTTTAATTATACCTTCTTATACATATGTGACCATCGAATGCAGAGTTACCAGGACTCATGCGATTCGATACAAGAACTACACATCGTATAAATTTTTTTTTTGTCTTCGACCGACTAGACGTAAAAGAGTCGCAGTGTCTTTACGATACGACAAGCAAGGAGATCCTAGGCACGAAATTCAATTTGCAAGAAGTTCTCCTTTTTCTTGGAAATTAGACTAAGCAGGCTTAATCGAAATTCCAAGATTTGTAGGGAAAACTTTCTTGCCAGTACATACAATTAGTGTACGCAACCGGTGCCACCTATTGAGGAAGCCAGACATTTACTCACCTTATGCTGAACGCACCCAATGGAATCCACCAGAACAATGTTCCACAAAAAGGAATCCAATTTCAAAATGGACTCCACGTCCAAATCAGATTCCACCACTTCCCCTGTTGAAAAGCAGACTTCCAGTATGTTCATATTCCCATAAAACCAATGGAAGCGAAATCAGGCAGCATGAGACAAATACTCGCTAGTTTAAGCTATGCAGGACACATACCGAAATAACGAGCGCAGTGATCACACTAGTCTGAAATATCAGAAATGTAGACATAGGCATAGATGAGAATGTCGATCGCACACCAGAGTTCCAGAGCAGCAGCACAATTGTATTACGCAGATCATCTTTAATCATCAGATCCGGAATATTACTATTTTTATTATAAATCAAATCAACTGTATCTTATACTATAAATCAGGTAAAGTTATTTGAATTTATTTATTATCATTTGTGTGTTTGGACGAGAGCACAGCAGCTCCTTCCTCCTTAGTGGATCTCACAAAAGAGGTCAGATTTACCGCCCACTTTGCGACTGACGCAAGCGGTTGACGCTAGCATCCACGGACGGTGGTACCACAAGCGGTAGAACATATATTCATAGTGGCAGGACCTAATGCCTCTTCCACTATTCATCAGATAATATTTGTTTTATGATTATTGCTAAAATGTATAAAGATATAGATAACTATTTCTATGGTGAATTAGAGAAGTGAAATTATTGCATCTGTGAATGTATATACTTGTGCCCAAAGAGGCACGGAATTATTTTGTTGCCCATCCGTGTTTCAGTTATTGTGTCCAGATCGATTTATTCAAACGTAAAGCTAGTTTACTTCGCGAACGCTTTTGAGTAAAGTTACTGAAGCCCGTGCTTCCTTTTTGATAACTCGGGAATTTCAATATGTAAGAGTGTGCTACTTTTATTGAAAGTTTTAATTCATTTCAAGGCATTGTCCTACCCGAGTAAGCCAGGGGTATCTCGAACCCTAATTCCATTTGTTTGTTTTTTTTTTATTATTATTGTCACTTTTTTTTCGGTTTTCACTTTTTTTGTTTTAATCACTTTTTCTTCACGACACATCCGTTCAGCGTCAGTAGCGACCATAATTTTTAAGCGTATTAACGCCGCGTTCACTTTCTAACGCTTTGATATCTCCTAGCTTCTATCATACTTGTTTTCAAGAGTTTTAAAATATGATTCCTGTCGGTGAACCACGAACTTGTTTACCAACAGATGCATGAGGTATATACTTACTTTTACTTTTCGTGCGCGTCTTGATTGTGTTTCTTCTATCTGAGACTACACAGATACATAAGTTGAAAATACCTCGGCTATTTCGAGGCAACATCCGCAATCAACTCAATCATACATCAATTTTGAGGAACGATCAATACTAAACAAAGAATAGCATTTATAGTAGTTATTTTTTTTTTTTGGAATTTTAACTAATCATTTACAGGTTGTTCCGGAGTGCACTTCAACAACAGCGTATTTGGATATAGTTATCTGAGACTACCCTATTGGTAGCAGATAACCAAATTTAAAAATTCTTTCTTTTTATTTTTGCTTTTAAACTATATTGCCTGATACATTATATTTGATATTTAAACATTTATACGATCAATTACGTGAACAGAATGCGAACTGTATTCATTCATGTATGGTATTAAATTTGATTGATTTGACTTGATGTTGAGATAAATACTTTTAGCGGATTCGTACTGTCTGCTCATATACGCTGATTTGATAAAGATAGTCTACAGATTTAGTTTGTTCTCCGTGTTTAACGTACTTTCCCTTGGTGTGTAACGATATTCTACCATCCGTCTGATTTTAAATGAATTTTTCCTTTCTGATTTGTCAGATAAATTCCAATAACACAAATTTGACGTCGCGGAAAAGATTACTCGTATGGAGTATCGAATTTTGTACGCAACATAAACGAACCGCGTTTTCTGAAATTGGGCTAGTAGTTTTAATTAGTATGTTTTGTTTTGTTTTAAAGATACACATAAAGAGATATATCTCGAATCACAGATTCACATAACCTTTCTATTGTTAAAGAAAGTGTTACAACCCTATTTGATGGGTACAATACAATTATCAATTAAATAACGAAATAAACTTTTGATAAAATTTTATAAGTATTTATGTATTAAGGTACACTTTTAAAATTTAGAATCTTTAGTTCATTCTAATTAAGTCATTTGAAATTTAACAAGTAAATTACGTATTCTTTCAATAAGTTTTGCAGTTAAGGAAATAATTTGTTAAGGTTTTAAGTTAAAGATTAATGAATTTAGATAACTTTTATAACGTTTCCAAAAGAAATTTTGCATTTAAATTAAATTTTGTTTTTGGATTTTTATGAAAGACTTTCAGGCTTTTGAAATGATTGAGTAGGTTACTTATAGGGAGAGTGGTAACTCTCGCTTTACTTCGGACGGACAAGGTGGTACACTCCTATGGTGTGTTTCTAAAGCAGCATAGTAGAGTTTAGATTTGGAACCATGATTAGGTTTTAGTTTCTTGTTAGGATGAAGATGTGAGCAGGCAATTTTTTTTTTGCTTGCTTGTTTTATCTGGGGCTGTCCAACAATAGTGTTGAGTCGTGGAGGACTCTTAGGTCCGCGGTCAGCCAAGGTCGTAGGTGAGAGAGATGGTTTTCACTTACGAAATGGGTGGGTTGAGAGACCAGGAGGATCGATTAACAGCTATGATCCTCCCTCCCCGCAATGTTAGCCACCTCTTCCACATTCTGCAATACATCGTGGCAGCAGAATGATAGGAAGCTGATGAAGTAGCCATGCAACCACAGTCACCTATGGTTTGCTATCACACGCGTACTTACGAGATACGTTCTAAGGGTTAGTTTAATAATTCAATCCTGATTTTTCTCTTCTGACCTATGATCACTCAAGTATAATAGTAGGAGGTACGACCATGAATCTTCTCTGCGTTTCTATCAATTCTTCTCAGTCTTGTAGACATTGATTATGAGGGCCCTTAAGCATTTTAAAATTACTTATTCGAACTCGCACACCATGAGTTCACAGGTCGGCAGTGAAAAATAGAGGTAACACCGGTCAAGTAGATCCCGGAGCAAGTGCCCACGGCCTGCCTGAGCCGGTCATGGCTATGGTACTGCCGGCCACCGCGACGGTCGATCTCGGCAACGGTTCTACGTTGTCGCATGCCGTTCTTACGAATTGTTCTCAACGGACAGTTAGTGAGAAAAGGGGCGTTGCCGGCATAGGATCGCTTCCATCCCTTCGGTACAGAGTTAGGTAACTATGGCAGCCCTACGTCCTAACTCCCAAATCGACTAACTCCCACGAGGCAAAATGAACTAAGTCCCACCAAATTTTGTGGTGGGATTTAGTTCATAATTTTGGGAGAAAATTCAGTTGGGACATAGTTCGTAACGAACTTATTCCCAATGAAGTAAGCCCCAACCATAAATCAGTTAACAAAAATTTGACGTCGCGGAAAAGATTACTCGTATGGAGTATCGAATTTTGTACGCAACATAAACGAACCGCGTTTTCTGAAATTGGGCTAGTAGTTTTAATTAGTATGTTTTGTTTTGTTTTAAAGATACACATAAAGAGATATATCTCGAATCACAGATTCACATAACCTGGTGCCGTGAAATAATGCCGAATGCAATAACGCCGAATTTCAAAATTCGGCTTTATTGCACTTTACGAAAGTGAAATAACGCCGAATTTTGACGTTCGGCCTTATTTCACTATAATAAAGTGAAATAACGCCGATTCGGCGTTATTTCACTTTCTAAATATTATTTTTATGACTTTTCATGTGTCTTTCATATTCTCTAAATAAGGTACCATCCTGAGAGCTTTGGAATCATTAAACAAATGTTTAAGTACCCTTTGTATATTTGTTTGTACAGGACCAATTTCCACTTAAAAATAAAACAAAGCAATTATGTTCTTCCCAAAAGTTCGTTTTAATGAAAAAAAAAAATAATTTTTAATAATTCTTTTTTGTTGAAAAATACATACTTAATAAATATAACATAAACATTTCGATATTTAAAATTTTAATTATATTAAGTTTACGAAATGTATACTTCATTATATTTTTAAAACCTAGTGCTGTTAAGAGAAGTCTTTTGAAGTAAAAGTTTCAGTATTTATTGAACTTAAAATGTATATGTAGACACCTAGGTTCTATATCTATATCAAGCTAAATAAAATGTCAACTTTTATTCAAAACCGTTGATATAAGTGCAACATATAAAATCCAAGCTTTGCAGAATTTGAGAGAAAATTTTTTTTTTTTTTCATTAAAACGAACTTTTGGGAAGAACATATTTGCTTTGTTTTATTTTCTTACCATTCGGCTTTATTTCTCAATTGGAATTCGGCGTTATTTCACTTTCTTATAGTGAAATAAGGCCGAACGTCATAATTCGGCGTTATTTCACTTTCGCAAAGTGCAATAAGGCCGAATTTTGAAATTCGGCGTTATTGCATTCGGCGTTATTTCACGGCACCCATAACCTTTCTATTGTTAAAGAAAGTGTTACAACCCTATTTGATGGGTACAATACAATTATCAATTAAATAACGAAATAAACTTTTGATAACATTTTATAAGTATTTATGTATTAAGGTACACTTTTAAAATTTAGAATCTTTAGTTCATTGTAATTAAGTCACTTGAAATTTAACAAGTAAATTACGTATTCTTTCAATAAGTTTTGCAGTTAAGGAAATAATTTGTTGAGGTTTTAAGTTAAAGATTAATGAATTTAGATAACTTTTATAACGTTTCCAAAAGAAATTTTGCATTTAAATTAAATTTTGTTTTTGGATTTTTATGAAAGACTTTCAGGCTTTTGAAATGATTGAGTAGGTTACTTATAGGGAGAGTGGTAACTCTCGCTTTACTTCGGACGGACAAGGTGGTACACTCCTATGGTGTGTTTCTAAAGCAGCATAGTAGAGTTTAGATTTGGAACCATGATTAGGTTTTAGTTTCTTGTTAGGATGAAGATGTGAGCAGGCAATTTTTTTTTGCTTGCTTGTTTTATCTGGGGCTGTCCAACAATAGTGTTGAGTCGTGGAGGACTCTTAGGTCCGCGGTCAGCCAAGGTCGTAGGTGAGAGAGATGGTTTTCACTTACGAAATGGGTGGGTTGAGAGACCAGGAGGATCGATTAACAGCTATGATCCTCCCTCCCCGCAATGTTAGCCACCTCTTCCACATTCTGCAATACATCGTGGCAGCAGAATGATAGGAAGCTGATGAAGTAGCCATGCAACCACAGTCACCTATGGTTTGCTATCACACGCGTACTTACGAGATACGTTCTAAGGGTTAGTTTAATAATTCAATCCTGATTTTTCTCTTCTGACCTATGATCACTCAAGTATAATAGTAGGAGGTACGACCATGAATCTTCTCTGCGTTTCTATCAATTCTTCTCAGTCTTGTCGACATTGATTATGAGGGCCCTTAAGCATTTTAAAATTACTTAAAGAGATAAAAATAGCGCCCCCGCCCCACGCGCACGCGCGACCGGCCCCCCCTCGCGACGGCCACCAAATTACTCCATCTACACATTTTCACCAAAAAACACATTCCAAATTGGGAACCAAAAACTATTGCTCATACATTTTCACTTTTTTTTCATATTATTTTTATCTCTTTAAATTGTTTGGTATGCGATTTCTACAAAAATAATTTTCCATACACTGCACGATTTTTATTTTATTCGTTAAGTTTCAATTCTTTATTAAAAATTAAATTTCTTACAGATTTATCCTTTTTTCTTTATTCTGATGGATAGAAAAAGTGAAAGTTGCTATACACATTTGTTGCATTATATTAATGAAAGTATTTTCAAGTTTGAGGCTAAAAGTTTCATGACAGACTATGAAGCTGGCCTTCGAAAGGCATTAAAAACAACCAACCCAAATGCAACAATTAATGGCTGTTGGTTCCATTTTTGCCAAGCTGTACGAAGGAACATATCAACAAAGCACAAAAAATTAGCGGCTTTCATACGGGCTAATAAGAGAGCATCTGAATTATTCCATAAAATTATGGCCTTGCCTTTGCCACCAGACTACCAAATTGAGAGCTCATTTCATGCCCTTAAAACCAACAGCAGAGGTTTTGATACAAACAAATTGTTTGAACCATTTTTTGACTATTTTGAAAACCAATGGATAAAGAAGGTGATTATTGATATTTCTCATATCTATATGTATTTTTTTAGTTTTGTTAATATATCATCTTTTTTAGGTATCCCCTGAAGGATTGTCGGTTTACAATCTTATGACCCGTACAACCTCTGCTGTTGAGGCTTATAATGGTGTTTTGTCACGCTCTTTTCCTCGAAATGCAATTTTTTTTAAATTTGTAAAGAATTTATTAAATGAGGAGTTTGCAAAAAGTAGAGATTTTAATCTGCTTTAAGAAAGTGGATGCGCTTTTGGCACTTCTAAACGAAAGAAGTGCGACAAAGATAAATCCGAGAAAATTCAAGAGGCAAATGCATTGCTATTAAATGGCCGCATCACGGCTGACAATTTTTTACAGCGAATGATTTTTAAAAACAATAGAATTTGTCATGACATGGAGCCAGATGACGACATTTTTGAAGATTCAATGGAAAAATATTGTGAAAGCGAAGATGAAATGGATATTTTGCCTACAAACATTCAGCAAGAAAACAGCGCCACTTCATCTTTGTGCATAATTTGCACTTCTATGAAGTGCAACATAGTACTTCTTCCATGTAAGTATATGATGATTTGCAGCGAATGCAATTTAAAGCTGCAGGCCAATAGCATTGCCAATAATTCTGATGATGAATATATATGTCCTTTGTGTCGTACAAAGATTATTGATATTATTCACGTTTATGTACAATAAATAATTAATTGTACCCAATGTTATTTTACCACTTGTTACTTTGTTAAAAATTACATTAAACATTTGGGACTTTGTTCATTCCAAAGCATTCATTTTTGTTTTATTTTCTAACGATTGGGAGTAAGTTCACTTGGGACAAATCAACAATATTTAACTTTTGGGATTTAATTCATATTTATGGGACTAACTTCATTCCACGGTTGGGACATAGTTCCGTAAAAATATGGGACTTCTTTCATAGGAACCAAGTCCCATATTCGGTGGGAGTTGGTTCATTGGGAGTTAGTCGATTTGGGAGCTAGGACGTAGGGCCAACTATGGCTAGTTCAAGAAATGCGGTCTGAAGTGAAATCTTTGGAAAAGCATACGACGTAATTATCTCGGGCATTTCAATACTACTTATGAGTGGGGGATCTGATTAGAATCCATGGCTACAGGTGTAGGCTACAATACGATACGGCTACAAGATGAACATCAAATGCTTGTAGCGGATAGGCGCGGACATGCTGCCAGGTATTCCCTAGGCTGTTCCACGGTGCTTTGTGGTCAGTACCTATAGTACGCTGTCAGATGGTCCGTGCTTCTGTGATGGGGATGGAGATGGAATTTGAAGAATGGGAGGGGAGTGGGAAGAGCAAGAGGCCGCGTTAGTAGCGCGTAAGTATGTCTAATGTAGGTATGCTAGGTACACTGATGCGCGGATAGAAGACGATGGAGTTGCTGTTCCTTGACATAGGAGTCTAGGATGAGTGGGGCGCTTGTTTCTTCCTGCTTCCTCTTTGGTTGGTGTTGCGGATAGGGCATTGGTTTGGATCGTGGATACCCATAGGGTGTTCAGTGTAAACGCGAATGTCCATCGGCAATTACAGGGTGGTAGAAGGTTTATAGATTCTTCATTTAATAAATTCCATTAAATATATTTTTACGTTACAATTTAACTATAATTGGTAGATTTGAGCTGAAAGAAGATTTTATTTAACTCATTTTAAAATTATATTAGTTTTGGAGTAGAGAAAATTGTTAACGCCCATTTTCTGTGAACCCGAATTACTGGGATAAACAAAACTATATTTACCTTTTCCAGAATTTATTCAACAAAACATTTTTTGTACACAAATTTTAGACACAAAAATCAGAAACGTACAAAAGTTATTTTAAATTATCTCACATCTTATTAATATTTAATTCTGTCTTTTCAATTGAAATCTGTAATATTTTTTGACAGCAAAATTAAATGACTTTGACTTCCGTCAAAGAGATATAAAACATTATGGCAAGGAAAAACGAGTACGTTTAATGTGTATTCTTTCACTTTTGTATATAATCACGTATATTTCCCCGACTTTACTTTTCTAGAAATTTGAAGATTTCATCACACCTGAAGAAAAGGAGTCCAGTAAACTATACCAAAGGAAATTCGCTCACTTTCAAAAGTGAAATCAAAATAAGCTATAGCGCTGCCAGATGTGGTGAATTTCAAGGAAATTTCCCGATTTACACTAAGACATTTAAATGTGAGGAAATTATGTGGTTTTAGATATTTCATAAATTTATGTTTATTTAAGGTATGATGGAAAGCATGATTATTAGTGCAATATGTAGGTATATAAGTCAAATTTGAAGAAGGTTGGCCAGGGGTAATTGCAATATAATGATAAGGATAGGAGATACGATCTATAAATATTTTTTTGTATAGATATAGACTGGAATAGTTATCTCACTCAGATGTTGAGGTAACTATGTACTTACATCATTGTATATGAAATCTTTAGTAGTCTGGGGAACGAGCAAGAGATAACGGGGTTTGGAGACACAACGAGAAATTTGAAAAAAGGTTTGGAGGCTCACGGTGTCGCCACAGTCGATCCTGCTATCCATATTTCTATAGATTTCATATACAATGCTTACATAGAAATGAGGACTGGGATTGACATTTGCAAGATTTCATGGTCATAAAAGAATTTATTCGTAATAAGAATACATACGAACACAAAGTAAACGGCCATTGCTCGTTTGAATCGGAAATTCAAATAATTTCGAAGTGATTTAGTTTTCAGTGTATTAAGAAAGATTGTTTTAATGAAAACTAAAGAAAACTTTTAATTATAGTTAAATATACAAAGGAAATTATAGCTAAAGTGGAAAAATGATTCAAGTGATAGCTTATAATGATCAATTTTATAAAAAGATATACATACGTACATATGTATAGATAGGACTACAAAGAGAACTTGGATTCGGGAAGACTGTTAGAAATTTCTACAAAACGAAGAAGAACAGAGAAAGAAAAACCACGAATTGAATAGTTTAACGTATAATTCAATAATGATTTTAGTTTTCATATATCGCACCTCCGGTGTAATAACGACGTAATTGCAATTTTCTGAAATGTTGAGGAATCACGTTTAAAGTTTGCTTGCTTATTCAAAATGCAAGAACGCCCTAAAATAGGCCTACAGGATCGACTTCAAGAGTCCAAAAAATAGCTGACTTCAGTGAGATATAATTCACATTATTTTCTTTTATATCTTTACTTGCTTCTTTTTTGACTCAATTTCAGAAAAAAACTGCAATTGTGTCGATATTACACCGGAGGTGCGATATATGCATGTAGGGACATAGTTAAGCAAATTATAGTATAAGAATTTTAAGTGTTGTCATTAGTTAATAGTAATTTTAGTATTTAAGTATGAATTAAATATTAATTTAATTTGTAAATTTCTTATATTTTCAATATACCTCCTCAAATTAAATTTTCATATTGAATCCTAGTTTATTTACAAAATACAAATGTTTGACTTTACTTAAGTTTTTTGTTAAAATATTGGCAATCATATTATTTGTTTATATATATTTTAAATTTATAAATCCTTTTTCGTATATTTCTCTTACAAAATGTACTTTTATGTCTATATGTTTACTTCTCGCATGGTAAACTGGGGTGGAATCGGCTAAGGTGATTTGTGATATGTGATAGTCACAATATACAAATTTCGTCTGGCTAAGGTGATTGTCACATGTGACAATCACATTTTTTTGACTTTTTCTTGTGACAGCTATTTAGGTGTCACTTGCATACAAAAATAATAATAAATAAAAAATAAACCTCTGACACTGACTTATAAAACAAAATTATTTGCTTTTGTTGTCAAAGATTTGTCAAAGATTTGTCAAAGATCTACACTAATGTTGTTTTCGATTGGGAGAAATTAGTTTCTCCTGATGATTAAAGTAAAAATAAAAACAATAAAAAAAAAAAAAAAAACAGAAATGAACATTTTTTTAATTGAGATATTATTCTGAAACGCGTATATGTTGTGAGCAATCACGTGAAGTGACAACTAAATTAATCTTTTCTAAATAAATACATAATTGTCACGTCCCTTAATGTAAATTATATATTAAAATTGTTCGAATTGTTTAATTTGAAATACAAAATATATAGAAACTGTGACGTTCGTATATATGCGTCTTCAGACCGCATATTTCATAAAAAGCAGAAGAAGTAAGACTCGCAAAACACAACTCCGAAGACAAATCGTTTCTCTTCGGAGTTCTCTCCAATTGCCCAACGGAAAATGACATAATGAAAATAAACAAAATTCCGGTGATCACATTATGCAGACGCACAAAATTATTTTATCACATGTGATTGTCAGAAATGTGACAATCACAAATCACATTAGCCGATTCCACCCCTGGATTTCGGACTAACTGTTGTGCACTTTAGTTGTCTCCATACAAGATAATAGGGTTTAAAGCGACATTTCCAAAACCAATATCGCCAAGAAGGTTGTGCAAGTAGAGAAGCTCCTTTGATGCAGATGAAAGAGCCATGTACTCGGCTTCGGTGCTGCTGAGTTCCACAGTGGGTTCCTTTTTGGATTCCCATGAAACTGTTGAATTGTAGCTGAATTGAGCCATCAACCATTTTTCTACTTATTGCTGAACACAGCTTTTTTACTTTGTATCCAAAAACCAACTGTGTGGTTAGTCTGGTTTGTTTTAAAAAGAAATAAAGTCGTGAAGTGTCTCTGTTCGGTCAATATCCCATTGACCTAGAAATGGGACCTTGGAGTTCAACGGCAAGAAGACCCAACGCCCGTCGCTGACGTCGCACATTGGGCACGGCAACGGCGATGAACTACACATCACATTCCATACCATTTATTAGCACCATGCATACGGCTGCTATTTGGTTTGGATCTTCTTCTTGCCTCCCGCCCACCACAATCGTCACACCAAATTCTATGCGCCGCATACGCTCCCATTATGCGCCATAGAATTAAATTATCGACGTTTCAATGAAACACTCCACCAGATACTTTTCTACGATAGCCAGGCATGGATATTAGCTAGCAGCCAGATAAGAGATACATACTGGCTGCTACAAAGTATATTGGGATACAATGGGTATGACTGAACTGTCTCGTCGCCCACTCATGCAATGGCCTGGAGTACGGATATTTGATACCTCTCGTCGCCAATGGATTGTTCGATCGTCTGTATTTATGATGGATAAATACTGCATGGAAGGCGACCACCTTATCAGTCAACAGAGAGTGAAAATGAGCCCTCAACAGATTTTAATGGCTATCGCTGGAGTGGGTACGATATTTCTGGTGTTCCGATCGATGTCTAAGGCCTGGGCCTGGTACCAGCTATTGGATTCGTTCCATCTATGGGACTTCTAATCGTGGGACGATGCTGAGACAGCACTTCACAGCCGTGGCACAATTCTTGGAATGGACACGACGCTGCCTGGGACTTGGTCGTAGCTTCAGATGGAGAAGCAATCAGTGAGTCTTTATCGACATTCAACCGACGTGGTCGCGTGCATGGAATAGTTAACCCAATAACTTAGAAATCAATAAAAAGTACGAATAATATTTAGTTTGTAACGTAAATAAGAAAATAAAGAAGAATCTATACACATACTACCACCCTGTTATTGCCAATAGACCTTCGAGTTTAAACTGAACACACTATGGATATCCACGATCCAAACCCCATGCCCATCAACAACACAAACCAGAGAGGAAGCAGGAAGAAACAAGCGCCCCACTCATCCTAGACTCCTATGTCAAGGAACAGCAACTCCATCGTCTTCTATCCGCGCATCGGTGTACCTAGCATCCCTACATCAGACATACTTACACTTCACTAACGCGGCCTCTTGCTCTTCCTACTCCCCTCATATTCTTCAAATTTCCTTTCCATCCCATCACAGAAGCACGAACCATCTAACAGCGTACCATAGGTACTGACCACAAAACACCGTGGAACAGCCTAGAGGGTACCTGTCAGCCTGTTCGCGCCTATCCGCTACAAGCTATCGATGTTCTTCTTGTAGCTGGTTCGTGTCGTAGCCTACACTTAAGACCATGGACTCTACTCAGATCCCTCGCTCATAACCAGTATCATGATGCCAAATGTTGTAACCCGAACGCAACCGTGCTTTCCTTAGTTACAAGGAGAAGAGTTGAACGGGGAGAATTTCGTCACAAATAAAAGAATTGCTTACTGTATTTTATGTTTTTTATTCACTCTGGGGCCCGCTGTCTCTATGCTTATAGCTGCGACCTTTTGAGTTGATAGTTAACAAAATTCTGATTGTTCGTTTCTCAACGATCCCTATTTATACAAATTATTACCACTGATACTGCCTACCATACACTTTCCCTTTCCAACATTACCATTTCCTTCTATTGCAAGGCATGCACATCCTAGTTTAAGTGCATGCCCATTTGACCTAGATCAAAAGAACCAATATCTACACACATTCAATAAATCATCGATTTATTGTAACCATATGTCGCAACCTTTATACTCATTATTTCTTGTCGCACAATTCACTTTAAAATCATTTATCGAATATTGTCTCATCATCACAACAACTCCGAGGGCAGTGCATTTATGCTAGCGCGATCGTATTTCAGTTGTGGTGATGAGTAATGAATGAACGTGTGCCTGGACAGAGTATTGGACAAATGGTTGGAATCAAATATCGATGGTATGATTTGTGTGTTTTTAGAACATAGTGAGAATATGGTGTCGTTTGATCTTGTCACTTTGGTTGAAGTAAAATGAGTTAGGTATGTGGACTTGGATTGTGCATGAATAAGCAGCGTAGGTAATGGGTAGGTGGAACGTTGTGATCACAATACAAAGATATGAACGGGGTCTACAATTCCGAAGACTTCACTTCAGTCCGCATCCTCTGAACCGGTTACAACTACCTAATCGGTACTGAAGGGACGGAAGCGATCCTATGCCGGCAACGCCTCCTTTCTCATCGACGGTTCGTAGAGAACAATCCGTAAGAACGGCATGCGACAACGTAGAACCGCGGCCGAGATCGACCGTAGCGGTGGCCGGCAGTACCCTAGCCACAACCAGCTCAGCCAAGCCGTGGACACTTGCTCCGGGATCTACTTGACCGGTGTTACCTCTTTTTTTTTCTGCCGACCGTTTAACTCATGATGTGCGAGTTTGAATATGAAATTTTAAACTGCTTAAGGGCCCTCATAATCAATATCGACAAGACTGAGAAGAAATGATTGAAAAGTAAAGAAGGTTCATGGATTCAGCAATTCCACTTGAGTAATCCTAGATCAGAAAAGAAGAATCCGAATCGAAATACTAAACCACCCTTAGAACGTAGTCCGTAAGTAAGAATGTGATTGCAAACCATAGATGGCTGTGTTTGCATGGCTAATTTTATCACTTTCCATGCATTCTGCTGCCACGATGTATTGCAGAATGTGGATGAGGTGACTAACGCTGCGGAGAGGGAGGATCATAGGTGTTGATTGATCCCCCTGGTCTCTCAACCCATCCAATTCGTATGCGGGAATCAACTCTCTCGCCTACGACCTTGGCTGACCATGGACCCGTGAGTCCCCACGACTCAACACTATTGTTGGACAGCCCCAGATTTAATATCTATTGCTCGGTAGTTTCCTCAAATCAAACCAACGCGAAAAATAATCAATAACTACTAAAAATGATTTTCCTCCAAATTCCAAAATATCACAACCGACCTTTTGGTACGGATATTCTGGGACTTCATGTGGATGTAGTCTTTGCTTTGTGTTTGAACTACGAAATTTTTCACAGACTGGACACTTGTAAATCAAACTTTCAATATCCTGTGCCATCGTTGGCCAGTAAAATAATGTTTTAGCACGTGAAATTGTTTTGGTAATACCAAAATGATTTTCATGTAAAGCTTTTAATGTTTCATATTTTAGAGTTTTAGGAACATATATTCGATTTTCGTAAAATACTAATCCATCTTCATAAAATATTTTATCTTTTTTAAAATTTCATATAGTCTGGTAACTTGTTTTTAGAGTTGGGCCAGCCTCCTCTAAGTAGTTTTATTAAATTAGTTAAAATTTCATCTCTTGTTGTATGTTCTTGACATTGTTTTTTCTTAGAGTCACTAATGCTGACACTGTGAACAACATCTGTCAAAATATTTCCTAAATTTATTTCTGATTCAGGGTGTGAGTTTCGAGAAAGCAAATCAGCGATATGAAGATCTTTCCCCGGCACATACTTTATTTCAAGATCATATTTAAAAAGTTTCACTTTCATACGTTGCAATCTGACAGAATATGTCTTTTCCAAAGGCCTATTTATAATGGACACAAGTGGCTTGTGGTCCGTATGAATCGTAACATGTTGGCCATAGATATAATCATGAAATTTTTGGCAAGCATACACGATCGCTAAGAATTCTTTTTCAATCTGTGCATAAGAAGTTTCTGTTGCAGTTAAACTTTTTTAACCAAAAGAAATTGGCCTCCCTTCTTGAAGTAAGCAACAGCCCAATCCGTTCTTTGAAGCGTCCGTTTGTATAGTAATAGGCAAATCAATCTCAAAAGAACGTAGGGTGCTAGCATTAACGATGGCCTTTTTAATATCTGTCAGTGCTTTCTCATGTGCAGATGACCAGTGAAACAAACTTTCTTTCTTCAGTAGTTCCCTCATCGGAGCTGACAACTTAGCTTAATTTGGAATAAACGAGCGCAAATAGTTAATCGTCCCTAATATTTTTTGAAGGTTCATTTTTGCTTGAAGGTGTTTGAATATGCTTTATAGTTTCAACTCGTTTTGGATCCGGCGATATTCCATCTGAGGAAAAGATATGCCCTAAGTACTTCACTTTCTCAACTCTGTATTGAACTTTTTTTTCATTAAATTTTATATTTATTTCCCTGGCTCTTTGTAATACCCTTTCCAGATTCTCATCATGCTCTACTTAAGTCTTCCCACCAATAATCAAATCATCAATGTAGCCAAATACACCCGGTAAATTTCTAAAATTTCATTGAGCTTCTGAAATTTTTCTGGGGCGGTTTTTATACCAAAAGGTAAAACTTCATACCGGTAAGTTCCAAACGGCGTACTAAATACAGTAAGTTTCTTCGATTCTTCAATAAGTTCAAGTTGCCAGAATCCCTCTTTAAAATCCAATATAGAAAAGAACTTCATGCCCTGCATTTTAAAAATAAAATCTTCTATTTTAGGAATTAAATGATGTTCCTGTTTTAATCCCACGTTTAAATCCCTTGGATCTAAGCAGATACGAATTGACTTGTCACCCTTCTCTACTATAACCATATTATGTGACCAGTCAGAAGGAGTTTCCACCTTTGTAATAATATTTTTCTCTTCCATTTTCAGAAGAGTATCATAAACCTTTCCTCTTATACTAAGTGGAATTCTACGGGGTGGCTTACTAACCGGACATGTTGAGCTATCTAGTTCCAATGAACATTTATCAGGAAATCGACCCTGACCCATGAAAACATCCTTATTTCTGTGAATAAAATCTTGTAATTCTGGATGTCCAGCCTCGACTGAATTAACGCGGTTTATTAGTCCTAGCTTAATGCAAGATTCAAGACCTAAAAGTGGTTTTGAATGGCAGTCAACAATAACAAAATCAAGATTAAAACTTTTCGTCCTATAAATCGTTTTACAGGTCGCCATTCCCAGAGCACACAATTTAAAACCACCATATGCTTCAAGTTTCTGATTAAATGCTTTCAAATTCAATGAATCTTTAAATTTTTCAAAAATAATTTTTGGAAGAATATTAACTTGTGAGCCACTGTCTAATTTAAATTCAATTGGCACGTTTTCTATGTGCAGCACTTCTGTCCAGCACTCTAATTTATTTGTGCGGATTGAATTTACCACGTGATCAATGTAAATTAATGAATCGTCACTCTCTTCAACATTTTCACAAGCAAGATCACTTACCTGGCGATTCTTACTTTTGCATGCTGTTGCATAATGATTGAATTTACCACAGCAATTACATTCCTTTCCATAAGCTGGACATTTACCTCTCACGTGACTCAAATTACAGTACTTGCATATGCCTCCTGGTCCAGCGTTATGTCGATAATTTCCTGATGGCTGTTGCATACGTCTCTGAACAGATTGATTAAAATGTGAATTCTGAAATTTTTTAAAATTATTATTATTTCCATTAGCATTCTTAAATTTATTATAGCTTAAATTTTCATTTTTGACAGCGTAAACCTCCGATTTTGAATCCCCCGCTGCTCTCTGCATAACCTTACTCTGCTCCATTGTTGTCTCTGCGATTCGGCATGTTTCAATTGCTTTCTGCAATGTCAGCTTATCAATCTTGAGTAGCTTCGTCTGGGTGTTCTGACTATTGATCCCAATAATAAGTCATACCCATGGTATCCCAATATACTTTGTAGCAGCCAGTATGTATCTCTTATCTGGCTGCTAGCTAATATCCATGCCTGGCTATCGTAGAAAAGTATCTGGTGGAGTGTTTCATTGAAACGTCGATAATTTAATTCTATGGCGCATAATGGGAGCGTATGCGGCGCATAGAATTTGGTGTGACGATTGTGGTGGGCGGGAGGCAAGAAGAAGATCCAAACCAAATAGCAGCCGTATGCATGGTGCTAATAAATGGTATGGAATGTGATGTGTAGTTCATCGCCGTTGCCGTGCCCAATGTGCGACGTCAGCGACGGGCGTTGGGTCTTCTTGCCGTTGAACTCCAAGGTCCCATTTCTAGGTCAATGGGATATTGACCGAACAGAGACACTTCACGACTTTATTTCTTTTTAAAACAAACCAGACTAACCACACAGTTGGTTTTTGGATACAAAGTAAAAAAGCTGTGTTCAGCAATAAGTAGAAAAATGGTTGATGGCTCAATTCAGCTACAATTCAACAGTTTCATGGGAATCCAAAAAGGAACCCACTGTGGAACTCAGCAGCACCGAAGCCGAGTACATGGCTCTTTCATCTGCATCAAAGGAGCTTCTCTACTTGCACAACCTTCTTGGCGATATTGGTTTTGGAAATGTCGCTTTAAACCCTATTATCTTGTATGGAGACAACTAAAGTGCACAACAGTTAGTCCGAAATCCAGGGGTGGAATCGGCTAATGTGATTTGTGATTGTCACATTTCTGACAATCACATGTGATAAAATAATTTTGTGCGTCTGCATAATGTGATCACCGGAATTTTGTTTATTTTCATTATGTCATTTTCCGTTGGGCAATTGGAGAGAACTCCGAAGACAAACCGTTTCTCTTCGGAGTTGTGTTTTGCGAGTCTTACTTCTTCTGCTTTTTATGAAATATGCGGTCTGAAGACGCATATATACGAACGTCACAGTTTCTATATATTTTGTATTTCAAATTAAACAATTCGAACAATTTTAATATATAATTTACATTAAGGGACGTGACAATTATGTATTTATTTAGAAAAGATTAATTTAGTTGTCACTTCACGTGATTGCTCACAACATATACGCGTTTCAGAATAATATCTCAATTAAAAAAATGTTCATTTCTGTTTTTTTTTTTTTTTTTTTATTGTTTTTATTTTTACTTTAATCATGAGAAGAAACTAATTTCTCCCAATCGAAAACAACATTAGTGTAGATCTTTGACAAATCTTTGACAGCAAAAGCAAATAATTTTGTTTTATAAGTCAGTGTCAGAGGTTTATTTTTTATTTATTATTATTTTTGTATGCAAGTGACACCTAAATAGCTGTCACAAGAAAAAGTCAAAAAAAAGTGATTGTCACATGTGACAATCACCTTAGCCAGACGAAATTTGTATATTGTGACTATCACATATCACAAATCACCTTAGCCGATTCCACCCCAGTTTACCATGCGAGAAGTAAACATATAGACATAAAAGTACATTTTGTAAGAGAAATATACGAAAAAGGATTTATAAATTTAAAATATATATAAACAAATAATATGATTGCCAATATTTTAACAAAAAACTTAAGTAAAGTCAAACATTTGTATTTTGTAAATAAACTAGGATTCAATATGAAAATTTAATTTGAGGAGGTATATTGAAAATATAAGAAATTTACAAATTAAATTAATATTTAATTCATACTTAAATACTAAAATTACTATTAACTAATGACAACACTTAAAATTCTTATACTATAATTTGCTTAACTATGTACCTACATGCATATATCGCACCTCCGGTGTAATATCGACACAATTGCAGTTTTTTTCTGAAATGGAGTCAAAAAAGAAGCAAGTAAAGATATAAAAGAAAATAATGTGAATTATATCTCACTGAAGTCAGCTATTTTTTGGACTCTTGAAGTCGATCCTGTAGGCCTATTTTAGGGCGTTCTTGCATTTTGAATAAGCAAGCAAACTTTAAACGTGATTCCTCAACATTTCAGAAAATTGCAATTACGTCGTTATTACACCGGAGGTGCGATATATGAAAACTAAAATCATTATTGAATTATACGTTAAACTATTCAATTCGTGGTTTTTCTTTCTCTGTTCTTCTTCGTTTTGTAGAAATTTCTAACAGTCTTCCCGAATCCAAGTTCTCTTTGTAGTCCTATCTATACATATGTACGTATGTATATCTTTTTATAAAATTGATCATTATAAGCTATCACTTGAATCATTTTTCCACTTTAGCTACAATTTCCTTTGTATATTTAACTATAATTAAAAGTTTTCTTTAGTTTTCATTAAAACAATCTTTCTTAATACACTGAAAACTAAATCACTTCGAAATTATTTGAATTTCCGATTCAAACGAGCAATGGCCGTTTACTTTGTGTTCGTATGTATTCTTATTACGAATAAATTCTTTTATGACCATGAAATCTTGCAAATGTCAATCCCAGTCCTCATTTCTATGTAAGCATTGTATATGAAATCTATAGAAATATGGATAGCAGGATCGACTGTGGCGACACCGTGAGCCTCCAAACCTTTTTTCAAATTTCTCGTTGTGTCTCCAAACCCCGTTATCTCTTGCTCGTTCCCCAGACTACTAAAGATTTCATATACAATGATGTAAGTACATAGTTACCTCAACATCTGAGTGAGATAACTATTCCAGTCTATATCTATACAAAAAAATATTTATAGATCGTATCTCCTATCCTTATCATTATATTGCAATTACCCCTGGCCAACCTTCTTCAAATTTACTTATATACCTACATATTGCACTAATAATCATGTTTTCCATCATACCTTAAATAAACATAAACTTATGAAATATCTAAAACCACATAATTTCGTCACATTTAAATGTCTTAGTGTAAATCGGGAAATTTCCTTGAAATTCACCACATCTGGCAGCGCTATAGCTTATTTTGATTTCACTTTTGAAAGTGAGCGAATTTCCTTTGGTATAGTTTACTGGACTCCTTTTCTTCAGGTGTGATGAAATCTTCAAATTTCTAGAAAAGTAAAGTCGGGGAAATATACGTGATTATATACAAGAGTGAAAGAATACACATTAAACGTACTCGTTTTTCCTTGCCATAATGTTTTATATCTCTTTGACGGAAGTCAAAGTCATTTAATTTTGCTGTCAAAAAATATTACAGATTTCAATTGAAAAGACAGAATTAAATATTAATAAGATGTGAGATAATTTAAAATAACTTTTGTACGTTTCTGATTTTTGTGTCTAAAATTTGTGTACAAAAAATGTTTTGTTGAATAAATTCTGGAAAAGGTAAATATAGTTTTGTTTATCCCAGTAATTCGCGTTCACAGAAAATGGGCGTTAACAATTTTCTCTACTCCAAAACTAATATAATTTTAAAATGAGTTAAATAAAATCTTCTTTCAGCTCAAATCTACCAATTATAGTTAAATTGTAACGTAAAAATATATTTAATGGAATTTATTAAATGAAGAATCTATAAACCTTCTACCACCCTGTAATTGCCGATGGACATTCGCGTTTACACTGAACACCCTCTGGGTATCCACGATCCAAACCAATGCCCTATCCGCAGCACCAACCAAAGAGGAAGCAGGAAGAAACAAGCGCCCCACTCATCCTAGACTCCTATGTCAAGGAACAGCAACTCCATCGTCTTCTATCCGCGCATCAGTGTACCTAGCATACCTACATTAGACATACTTACGCGCTACTAACGCGGCCTCTTGCTCTTCCCACTCCCCTCCCATTCTTCAAATTCCATCTCCATCCCCATCACAGAAGCACGGACCATCTGACAGCGTACTATAGGTACTGACCACAAAGCACCGTGGAACAGCCTAGGGAATACCTGGCAGCATGTCCGCGCCTATCCGCTACAAGCATTTGATGTTCATCTTGTAGCCGTATCGTATTGTAGCCTACACCTGTAGCCATGGATTCTAATCAGATCCCCCACTCATAAGTAGTATTGAAATGCCCGAGATAATTACGTCGTATGCTTTTCCAAAGATTTCACTTCAGACCGCATTTCTTGAACTAGCCATAGTTGGCCCTACGTCCTAGCTCCCAAATCGACTAACTCCCAATGAACCAACTCCCACCGAATATGGGACTTGGTTCCTATGAAAGAAGTCCCATATTTTTACGGAACTATGTCCCAACCGTGGAATGAAGTTAGTCCCATAAATATGAATTAAATCCCAAAAGTTGAATATTGTTGATTTGTCCCAAGTGAACTTACTCCCAATCGTTAGAAAATAAAACAAAAATGAATGCTTTGGAATGAACAAAGTCCCAAATGTTTAATGTAATTTTTAACAAAGTAACAAGTGGTAAAATAACATTGGGTACAATTAATTATTTATTGTACATAAACGTGAATAATATCAATAATCTTTGTACGACACAAAGGACATATATATTCATCATCAGAATTATTGGCAATGCTATTGGCCTGCAGCTTTAAATTGCATTCGCTGCAAATCATCATATACTTACATGGAAGAAGTACTATGTTGCACTTCATAGAAGTGCAAATTACGCACAAAGATGAAGTGGCGCTGTTTTCTTGCTGAATGTTTGTAGGCAAAATATCCATTTCATCTTCGCTTTCACAATATTTTTCCATTGAATCTTCAAAAATGTCGTCATCTGGCTCCATGTCATGACAAATTCTATTGTTTTTAAAAATCATTCGCTGTAAAAAATTGTCAGCCGTGATGCGGCCATTTAATAGCAATGCATTTGCCTCTTGAATTTTCTCGGATTTATCTTTGTCGTACTTCTTTCGTTTAGAAGTGCCAAAAGCGCATCCACTTTCTAAAAGCAGATTAAAATCTCTACTTTTTGCAAACTCCTCATTTAATAAATTCTTTACAAATTTAAAAAAATTTGCATTTCGAGGAAAAGAGCGTGACAAAACACCATTATAAGCCTCAACAGCAGAGGTTGTACGGGTCATAAGATTGTAAACCGACAATCCTTCAGGGGATACCTAAAAAAGATGATATATTAACAAAACTAAAAAAATACATATAGATATGAGAAATATCAATAATCACCTTCTTTATCCATTGGTTTTCAAAATAGTCAAAAAATGGTTCAAACAATTTGTTTGTATCAAAACCTCTGCTGTTGGTTTTAAGGGCATGAAATGAGCTCTCAATTTGGTAGTCTGGTGGCAAAGGCAAGGCCATAATTTTATGGAATAATTCAGATGCTCTCTTATTAGCCCGTATGAAAGCCGCTAATTTTTTGTGCTTTGTTGATATGTTCCTTCGTACAGCTTGGCAAAAATGGAACCAACAGCCATTAATTGTTGCATTTGGGTTGGTTGTTTTTAATGCCTTTCGAAGGCCAGCTTCATAGTCTGTCATGAAACTTTTAGCCTCAAACTTGAAAATACTTTCATTAATATAATGCAACAAATGTGTATAGCAACTTTCACTTTTTCTATCCATCAGAATAAAGAAAAAAGGATAAATCTGTAAGAAATTTAATTTTTAATAAAGAATTGAAACTTAACGAATAAAATAAAAATCGTGCAGTGTATGGAAAATTATTTTTGTAGAAATCGCATACCAAACAATTTAAAGAGATAAAAATAATATGAAAAAAAAAGTGAAAATGTATGAGCAATAGTTTTTGGTTCCCAATTTGGAATGTGTTTTTTGGTGAAAATGTGTAGATGGAGTAATTTGGTGGCCGACGCGAGGGGGGGCCGGTCGCGCGTGCGCGTGGGGCGGGGGCGCTATTTTTATCTCTAAGTAATTTTAAAATGCTTAAGGGCCCTCATAATCAATGTCGACAAGACTGAGAAGAATTGATAGAAACGCAGAGAAGATTCATGGTCGTACCTCCTACTATTATACTTGAGTGATCATAGGTCAGAAGAGAAAATTCAGGATTGAATTATTAAACTAACCCTTAGAACGTATCTCGTAAGTACGCGTGTGATAGCAAACCATAGGTGACTGTGGTTGCATGGCTACTTCATCAGCTTCCTATCATTCTGCTGCCACGATGTATTGCAGAATGTGGAAGAGGTGGCTAACATTGCGGGGAGGGAGGATCATAGCTGTTAATCGATCCTCCTGGTCTCTAAACCCACCCATTTCGTAAGTGAAAACCATCTCTCTCACCTACGACCTTGGCTGACCGCGGACCTAAGAGTCCTCCACGACTCAACACTATTGTTGGACAGCCCCAGATAAAACAAGCAAGCAAAAAAAAAATTGCCTGCTCACATCTTCATCCTAACAAGAAACTAAAACCTAATCATGGTTCCAAATCTAAACTCTACTATGCTGCTTTAGAAACACACCATAGGAGTGTACCACCTTGTCCGTCCGAAGTAAAGCGAGAGTTACCACTCTCCCTATAAGTAACCTACTCAATCATTTCAAAAGCCTGAAAGTCTTTCATAAAAATCCAAAAACAAAATTTAATTTAAATGCAAAATTTCTTTTGGAAACGTTATAAAAGTTATCTAAATTCATTAATCTTTAACTTAAAACCTTAACAAATTATTTCCTTAACTGCAAAACTTATTGAAAGAATACGTAATTTACTTGTTAAATTTCAAGTGACTTAATTACAATGAACTAAAGATTCTAAATTTTAAAAGTGTACCTTAATACATAAATACTTATAAAATTTTATCAAAAGTTTATTTCGTTATTTAATTGATAATTGTATTGTACCCATCAAATAGGGTTGTAACACTTTCTTTAACAATAGAAAGGTTATGGGTGCCGTGAAATAACGCCGAATGCAATAACGCCGAATTTCAAAATTCGGCGTTATTGCACTTTGCGAAAGTGAAATAACGCCGAATTATGACGTTCGGCCTTATTTCACTATAAGAAAGTGAAATAACGCCGAATTCCAATTGAGAAATAAAGCCGAATGGTAAGAAAATAAAACAAAGCAAATATGTTCTTCCCAAAAGTTCGTTTTAATGAAAAAAAAAAATAATTTTTAATAATTCTTTTTTGTTGAAAAATACATACTTAATAAATATAACATAAACATTTCGATATTTAAAATTTTAATTATATTAAGTTTACGAAATGTATACTTCATTATATTTTTAAAACCTAGTGCTGTTAAGAGAAGTCTTTTGAAGTAAAAGTTTCAGTATTTATTGAACTTAAAATGTATATGTAGACACCTAGGTTCTATATCTATATCAAGCTAAATAAAATGTCAACTTTTATTCAAAACCGTTGATATAAGTGCAACATATAAAATCCAAGCTTTGCAGAATTTGAGAGAAAAATTTTTCAGATCCAAGTTTTTTGAGAAATTCATCAAATAAAAATAAAAAATCGCGCGATTTTTTATTTTTATTTGATGAATTTCTCAAAAAACTTTCTGCAAAGCTTGGATTTTATATGTTGCACTTATATCAACGGTTTTGAATAAAAGTTGACATTTTATTTAGCTTGATATAGATATAGAACCTAGGTGTCTACATATACATTTTAAGTTCAATAAATACTGAAACTTTTACTTCAAAAGACTTCTCTTAACAGCACTAGGTTTTAAAAATATAATGAAGTATACATTTCGTAAACTTAATATAATTAAAATTTTAAATATCGAAATGTTTATGTTATATTTATTAAGTATGTATTTTTCAACAAAAAGGAATTATTAAAAATTATTTTTTTTTTCATTAAAACGAACTTTTGGGAAGAACATAATTGCTTTGTTTTATTTTTAAGTGGAAATTGGTCCTGTACAAAAAAATATACAAAGGGTACTTAAACATTTGTTTAATGATTCCAAAGCTCTCAGGATGGTACCTTATTTAGAGAATATGAAAGACACATGAAAAGTCATAAAAATAATATTTAGAAAGTGAAATAACGCCGAATCGGCGTTATTTCACTTTATTATAGTGAAATAAGGCCGAACGTCAAAATTCGGCGTTATTTCACTTTCGTAAAGTGCAATAAAGCCGAATTTTGAAATTCGGCGTTATTGCATTCGGCATTATTTCACGGCACCAGGTTATGTGAATCTGTGATTCGAGATATATCTCTTTATGTGTATCTTTAAAACAAAACAAAACATACTAATTAAAACTACTAGCCCAATTTCAGAAAACGCGGTTCGTTTATGTTGCGTACAAAATTCGATACTCCATACGAGTAATCTTTTCCGCGACGTCAAATTTTTGTTATTGGAATTTATCTGACAAATCAGAAAGGAAAAATTCATTTAAAATCAGACGGATGGTAGGATATCGTTACACACCAAGGGAAAGTACGTTAAACACGGAGAACAAACTAAATCTGTAGACTATCTTTATCAAATCAGCGTATATGAGCAGACAGTACGAATCCGCTAAAAGTATTTATCTCAACACCAAGTCAAATCAATCAAATTTAATACCATACATGAATGAATACAGTTCGCATTCTGTTCACGTAATTGATCGTATAAATGTTTAAATATCAAATATAATGTATCAGGCAATATAGTTTAAAAGCAAAAATAAAAAGAAAGAATTTTTAAATTTGGTTATCTGCTACCAATAGGGTAGTCTCAGATAACTATATCCAAATACGCTGTTGTTGAAGTGCACTCCGGAACAACCTGTAAATGATTAGTTAAAATTCAAAAAAAAAAAAAATAACTACTATAAATGCTATTCTTTGATATATTAAACGACCTCTAGTATTGATCGTTACTCAAAATTGATGTATGATTGAGTTGATTGCGGATGTTGTTAATAAATTCTTTACAAATTTAAAAAAATTTGCATTTCGAGGAAAAGAGCGTGACAAAACACCATTATAAGCCTCAACAGCAGAGGTTGTACGGGTCATAAGATTGTAAACCGACAATCCTTCAGGGGATACCTAAAAAAGATGATATATTAACAAAACTAAAAAAATACATATAGATATGAGAAATATCAATAATCACCTTCTTTATCCATTGGTTTTCAAAATAGTCAAAAAATGGTTCAAACAATTTGTTTGTATCAAAACCTCTGCTGTTGGTTTTAAGGGCATGAAATGAGCTCTCAATTTGGTAGTCTGGTGGCAAAGGCAAGGCCATAATTTTATGGAATAATTCAGATGCTCTCTTATTAGCCCGTATGAAAGCCGCTAATTGTTTGTGCTTTGTTGATATGTTCCTTCGTACAGCTTGGCAAAAATGGAACCAACAGCCATTAATTGTTGCATTTGGGTTGGTTGTTTTTAATGCCTTTCGAAGGCCAGCTTCATAGTCTGTCATGAAACTTTTAGCCTCAAACTTGAAAATACTTTCATTAATATAATGCAACAAATGCGTATAGCAACTTTCACTTTTTCTATCCATCAGAATAAAGAAAAAAGGATAAATCTGTAAGAAATTTAATTTTTAATAAAGAATTGAAACTTAACGAATAAAATAAAAATCGTGCAGTGTATGGAAAATTATTTTTGTAGAAATCGCATACCAAACAATTTAAAGAGATAGAAATAATATGAAAAAAAAAGTGAAAATGTATGAGCAATAGTTTTTGGTTCCCAATTTGGAATGTGTTTTTTGGTGAAAATGTGTAGATGGAGTAATTTGGTGGCCGACGCGAGGAGGGGCCGGTCGCGCGTGCGCGTGGGGCGGGGGCGCTATTTTTATCTCTTTAAATTGTTTGGTATGCGATTTTCTACAAAAATAATTTTCCATACACTGCACGATTTTTATTTTATTGACAAAGGTTTTGTTATCATAATACTAGGGTGTCCATCATATCTCTTTAAAAGAGAACATGTTCTCTTTTTTTGTTCAGATCTTTTTTACACTTTCTTTTTCGTTAAGGATCTATTTTTGTCCTCTTTTTTCGTGAATGTCTCTTTTTTTTGTTCCGATAATTTTTGAATTGATTTTATTCAATAATACAAGTAATCTTTATTATTATAACCCATGTAACCACTGTGTTATGATATTATCTTCGATTAGATTCGATTACTTGTCAGCTGGGGTGGCTGTCAAATGTCAGATTCAATTTAATTGTTTTGAATATTTTTTCGTTCGTTGAAAGATTTAAGCACAAATCATTACTGTTTTTGAAAAAATGTGAGTTAAATGAATTCAATTCAAATTAAGGTATTTATTAGTATGAAATTTTAAACTTTTCTTTTCGCGGACATTAATCATTGTAATATTATAAGATTTTCGGAAGCTTACCGCGTAATTATTAGAAATATTTACACATTTATTTATTCTTCCCGACGTTTCGAAGAAATTTCACTCTTCGTATCTTGTAAAACGCTGAAATTTTTTACTTAAAAGATTTCATTTTATTTATGTAAAAATAATCTGTTATTGTTAATTTTGTATGTGATTTATATTAATTTAAATGGACTAAAACTAAAACAGACTGAATAGAGCTTTTATTTTTTTTTGTTATGTTTTGTTAATTTTTGTATGTATTTAGGTATTTAATAAAAAATGTTATGTAAAATTGTTCCTTAAACAAATATTTTTATATTCAATAAGAACAAAAAAATCAACATTGCTTTTCTTTTTTTATTGTCTCTTTTTTTGTCTCTATTTTTTTGTGTGATGTTCTCTTTTTTAAAAGCTTTTGGAGGAAAATGTTCTCTTTTTAAAAAATCCCATATGGACACCCTACATAATACGGACCTTTTCAAAATACTCAATGTATATTATAAGGAGCTGTTTAAAACACACCTGACGAACAATTTTAAAAGTCTATTAGATATTTCCTGTTGAAGGCAGGAATGTTTTGTCGAATTAGCTGGGCTATCGCTTCGGAAGAGAAAATGCAATAAGAAAATGATTCTTCTTTAATGCATGCTCTGAAAAAGGGTTGTTCATTTTTGGTTTTTCCGAAATTCTCCCATATATATTTCAATTGAAAAGCTTCAATGACATCCAGTGCTGTTTTTGGTGGGGAAACAAAATTGATACTTGTTACTTTTTGCAACCCACGCTGCATTTTACCAAAATCCAAATTGGCCGACACTGTTGGAGAGCTTAAATATTGTTCGTCTAGTTAGTTTATCATCATTATAATAAAAACATACATCTAAAATATTAACTTACTTTGTACAAGCTCTCTGAAAAGCAGATCGAATGCCACTCAATGCATTTGTTTGGCCCAAAACCCTTCCAACATTTACACACTCTGTTTTTATTTCGTTAACTACTTTAAATGTTTCATAAAGCTCGCTATGATCGCCATGGTTATGACTCACAAAGTTAACACTTTTTTTTACAATGGCCATCGCTTGCAATTTCCACTCTCGAATTGCAGAATTTATCGTAACATACAAAATAACACGTATTTGTTTTTTTATTCGTTGATTTTTTAACATACAAAAATTTTTCTGTATATAGTATTTTACTGTTCCTCCGCTTGCCAATTACAAATTCATCCTCCATTTTCCTTTCGTCCGAATAGCCAAACAATTACAACGCGACTGCTTCTTCAAGATTGCTAACTGAAAATTAAAACCTCCAAAACAAATCAGCAAACAGGTTTTTTATTTGTTTTCGCTAAAATAACGTTATAATTTGAAGACAAATAACAAAAACACAACGTTTTAGGCTAAATGAACTAACTCCCACTTTTCGCGATTTTAATTTTTCATCGAAAAAACAAAATGAACTAACTCCCACTGATTTATGGTTGGGGCTTACTTCATTGGGAATAAGTTCGTTACGAACTATGTCCCAACTGAATTTTCTCCCAAAATTATGAACTAAATCCCACCACAAAATTTGGTGGGACTTAGTTCATTTTGCCTCGTGGGAGTTAGTCGATTTGGGAGTTAGGACGTAGGGCTGCCATAGTTACCTAACTCTGTACCGAAGGGATGGAAGCGATCCTATGCCAGCAACGCCCCTTTTCTCACTAACTGTCCGTTGAGAACAATTCGTAAGAACGGCATGCGACAACGTAGAACCGTTGCCGAGATCGACCGTCGCGGTGGCCGGCAGTACCATAGCCATGACCGGCTCAGGCAGGCCGTGGGCACTTGCTCCGGGATCTACTTGACCGGTGTTACCTCTATTTTTCACTGCCGACCTGTGAACTCATGGTGTGCGAGTTCGAATAAGTAATTTTAAAATGCTTAAGGGCCCTCATAATCAATGTCGACAAGACTGAGAAGAATTGATAGAAACGCAGAGAAGATTCATGGTCGTACCTCCTACTATTATACTTGAGTGATCATAGGTCAGAAGAGAAAAATCAGGATTGAATTATTAAACTAACCCTTAGAACGTATCTCGTAAGTACGCGTGTGATAGCAAACCATAGGTGACTGTGGTTGCATGGCTACTTCATCAGCTTCCTATCATTCTGCTGCCACGATGTATTGCAGAATGTGGAAGAGGTGGCTAACATTGCGGGGAGGGAGGATCATAGCTGTTAATCGATCCTCCTGGTCTCTCAACCCACCCATTTCGTAAGTGAAAACCATCTCTCTCACCTACGACCTTGGCTGACCGCGGACCTAAGAGTCCTCCACGACTCAACACTATTGTTGGACAGCCCCAGATAAAACAAGCAAGCAAAAAAAAAATTGCCTGCTCACATCTTCATCCTAACAAGAAACTAAAACCTAATCATGGTTCCAAATCTAAACTCTACTATGCTGCTTTAGAAACACACCATAGGAGTGTACCACCTTGTCCGTCCGAAGTAAAGCGAGAGTTACCACTCTCCCTATAAGTAACCTACTCAATCATTTCAAAAGCCTGAAAGTCTTTCATAAAAATCCAAAAACAAAATTTAATTTAAATGCAAAATTTCTTTTGGAAACGTTATAAAAGTTATCTAAATTCATTAATCTTTAACTTAAAACCTTAACAAATTATTTCCTTAACTGCAAAACTTATTGAAAGAATACGTAATTTACTTGTTAAATTTCAAGTGACTTAATTAGAATGAACTAAAGATTCTAAATTTTTAAAGTGTACCTTAATACATAAATACTTATAAAATTTTATCAAAAGTTTATTTCGTTATTTAATTGATAATTGTATTGTACCCATCAAATAGGGTTGTAACACTTTCTTTAACAATAGAAAGGTTATGTGAATCTGTGATTCGAGATATATCTCTTTATGTGTATCTTTAAAACAAAACAAAACATACTAATAAAAACTACTAGCCCAATTTCAGAAAACGCGGTTCGTTTATGTTGCGTACAAAATTCGATACTCCATACGAGTAATCTTTTCCGCGACGTCAAATTTTTGTTATTGGAATTTATCTGACAAATCAGAAAGGAAAAATTCATTTAAAATCAGACGGATGGTAGGATATCGTTACACACCAAGGGAAAGTACGTTAAACACGGAGAACAAACTAAATCTGTAGACTATCTTTATCAAATCAGCGTATATGAGCAGACAGTACGAATCCGCTAAAAGTATTCATCTCAACATCAAGTCAAATCAATCAAATTTAATACCATACATGAATGAATACAGTTCGCATTCTGTTCACGTAATTGATCGTATAAATGTTTAAATATCAAATATAATGTATCAGGCAATATAGTTTAAAAGCAAAAATAAAAAGAAAGAATTTTTAAATTTGGTTATCTGCTACCAATAGGGTAGTCTCAGATAACTATATCCAAATACGCTGTTGTTGAAGTGCACTCCGGAACAACCTGTAAATGATTAGTTAAAATTCCAAAAAAAAAAATAACTACTATAAATGCTATTCTTTGTTTAGTATTGATCGTTACTCAAAATTGATGTATGATTGAGTTGATTGCGGATGTTGCCTCGAAATAGCCGAGGTATTTTCAACTAATGTATCTGTGTAGTCTCAGATAGAAGAAACACAATCAAGACGCGCACGAAAAGTAAAAGTAAGTATATACCTCATGCATCTGTTGGTAAACAAGTTCGTGGTTCACCGACAGGAATCATATTTTAAAACTCTTGAAAACAAGTATGATAGAAGCTAGGAGATATCAAAGCGTTAGAAAGTGAACGCGGCGTTAATACGCTTAAAAATTATGGTCGCTACTGACGCTGAACGGATGTGTCGTGAAGAAAAAGTGATTAAAACAAAAAAAGTGAAAACCGAAAAAAAAGTGACAATAATAATAAAAAAAACCAAACAAATGGAATTAGGGTTCGAGATACCCCTGGCTTACTCGGGTAGGACAATGCCTTGAAATGAATTAAAACTTTCAATAAAAGTAGCACACTCTAACATATTGAAATTCCCGAGTTATCAAAAAGGAAGCACGGGCTTCAGTAACTTTACTCAAAAGCGTTCGCGAAGTAAACTAGCTTTACGTTTGAATAAATCGATCTGGACACAATAACTGAAACACGGATGGGCAACAAAATAATTCCGTGCCTCTTTGGGCACAAGTATATACATTCACAGATGCAATAATTTCACTTCTCTAATTCACCATAGAAATAGTTATCTATATCTTTATACATTTTAGCAATAATCATAAAACAAATATTATCTGATGAATAGTGGAAGAGGCATTAGGTCCTGCCACTATGAATATATGTTCTACCGCTTGTGGTACCACCGTCCGTGGATGCTAGCGTCAACTGCTTGCGTCAGTCGCAAAGTGGGCGGTAAATCTGACCTCTTTTGTGAGATCCACTAAGGAGGAAGGAGCTGCTGTGCTCTCGTCCAAACACACAAATGATAATAAATAAATTCAAATAACTTTACCTGATTTATAGTATAAGATACAGTTGATTTGATTTATAATAAAAATAGTAATATTCCGGATCTGATGATTAAAGATGATCTGCGTAATACAATTGTGCTGCTGCTCTGGAACTCTGGTGTGCGATCGACATTCTCATCTATGCCTATGTCTACATTTCTGATATTTCAGACTAGTGTGATCACTGCGCTCGTTATTTCGGTATGTGTCCTGCATAGCTTAAACTAGCGAGTATTTGTCTCATGCTGCCTGATTTCGCTTCCATTGGTTTTATGGGAATATGAACATACTGGAAGTCTGCTTTTCAACAGGGGAAGTGGTGGAATCTGATTTGGACGTGGAGTCCATTTTGAAATTGGATTCCTTTTTGTGGAACATTGTTCTGGTGGATTCCATTGGGTGCGTTCAGCATAAGGTGAGTAAATGTCTGGCTTCCTCAATAGGTGGCACCGGTTGCGTACACTAATTGTATGTACTGGCAAGAAAGTTTTCCCTACAAATCTTGGAATTTCGATTAAGCCTGCTTAGTCTAATTTCCAAGAAAAAGGAGAACTTCTTGCAAATTGAATTTCGTGCCAGGATCTCCTTGCTTGTCGTATCGTAAAGACACTGCGACTCTTTTACGTCTAGTCGGTCGAAGACAAAAAAAAAATGTATACGATGTGTAGTTCTTGTATCGAATCGCATGAGTCCTGGTAACTCTGCATTCGATGGTCACATATGTATAAGAAGGTATAATTAAACGTAAATGAAACTTAACGTAAGAACTTAACATAAGAGTGCTTGTTCTGCGAACAAGCACGAAAGAGAGTTAGTCTTAAGCAGGATTTTGAACCGAGAAGGAAGAAATAAATGTGCTAAGTGGTTTTTTTATGATATTTTTTCCACTCTAAATTATTGCGTTTTATTTAATTCCTACATTTTGTTATTAGAGATGGTTATACAGTCCATTGAGCTACGATACATTGGTCCATGTCGAGCGTCGGATATTGCGCCAGTGTCAGAATGGTGCAGGCTTCCTTTACAAAAAAATAAAAAAAAAATAAGTGCAGTGATTGATTTTGGTTCGTTTTAAAACGAACAAAATATTGTGAATAATAAAAATGTGCTCAATTGTGTCACAAAAAATTAAAGTGTGCGCAGCAGCAGCAGTTTGTCGCAACACGCGCCAGGAGTATGGGCAGGAAACTGTGTATAACCAGCAGGCGATGTGCAAAACGGTACTTCATTATATAATAATGATCAGCATGTAAGTAGATCAATATAAATTGTTGTTGTTTTTCCCCTTTTTCAAACGGAGGTGATCGATGAAAATTCTTCGTCAAGACTCAAGAGAACAAGAGCAGGTAAGAATGTACGTATTCTCTCCTCAAAGCAAGAATACACACTTACGAGTTACGACTCATGAGCAGCGAGCTGGAGTGAAGGAATACGCATACACAAAACACATTATGTATATGCGCAACTGTGACAAAGAGAAGGAGAAGAATGACAAATTTCGTCCATCGAAAAAAAAAACAAAAGCGGTCTTTCGAAAGAAAGAAAATTTAAAACAACAACAAACACAACAACAACAATATCTATACAATAATAATATTAACATATTTACATTTTAAATAACATTTATTTAAAGCAAAACAGGACAAAGTATTTTTTATTGTTAAGAGGTGCAAATATTTGATTGTGTGAATGGTGGTGGTTTTTTGGATTATTTTGCAACGGAGTAGGTTTCTTTTTAGTCTCTTTATCTTTTCCCGTTGCATTGAATGTGCCCCGATGTGTGTGCAGTGTCTGTGAGCGATTTTGTTTTGTTTTCGGTGAATGCGAGTTTGAATGAGGGAATAAGCAATGAAGGGGCAGGGGGCGATCTGAGTTTATTTGTTTTCTTATGGAGAATGAGAATTTTTGAAATGAGTGAAGTGCGCAGGATGTTCTTTTTCCTCTTTTGGTGCGTGTGTGATTTACATACCTTTTTAATATCGTTTTTTTATGAATAAGTTTTTTCAATATTACCTAGATATATACGGTGATGTTGCTGCTTTGTTGTTTGGTAGGGGTCAAAAATTAATTTCTTTTATAGGTGTTAAGTTTTTTTTGTGTGTCACTTTTTTTTTTCTTGAAGACTTTGTTGCTCGAGATATAGCAGGGGCGAGTGGAACTCAAAGCACATTTGTGCGAGTTACCAAATTTGAGAGAGAAATTGTGAAGGACTCGAAATATAGCAGGGGCAACTCAAAGCACATATGTGCGAGTTACCAAACATGAGAGAGCAGGTATGAAGAAGAAACTTGAGTGCAATTGCACCAGTTGCCATGAACAAATTATTATAAAAAAAAAAGGACACATAGCTGGGCAGGAAAAAACTCAAAGCACGACGGTGCTAGTTTTTAGAGAAGGAAAGCTTGCAAGCGGCAGGAATAAAATATTTTAAGTTCAAAAAGAATAAATATTTTTAAAGCAGGAAAATAAGCCACAAAAGAATTTCGTTTCTCGATGCAACATACCTTATAATAAATAAACTATATTTGCAACAACAAAGGCAGCAACAACTAGCCGACCTTTTTTTGATTATATCTACTACTTATTTTATTTTATTTTTGCATACTGGGCCTTTTAGTACCTACTGCAAACTATTATTTATTTATGTATCTGCATATTGGGAAATTGACGTACCTACTGCAAACGAGTATCTCTTTCATTTTCAGGGTAGGACATTTTTGAATCATCATTTCTAATGCAATACGATTTTATATATTTACAGAAAAGAGCAGCGAATAAAAAAGATTGACAACCAGCAGGAGAAAAATCGCCTATATGTATTTAATGCTGGTGTGTTTTTAGTGAGCATAATGCTTGCCTTTGTGAAATCTCCAGATTTTGGAATTTGTACGATGGCAGCAGCGCAGGTCAGGCTTGAGGCCTTGCAAGAAGCCTGGTCGCAGGTCAAGATTTGCGAGAGTAGGATTGCGTTGGCCGACGTTATGTTGGTCAACGTGGAGATACAACGCAGGATTGCTGGAGCGAAAGAAAATTACTTTGCTGCCCACGCAGAAAAAGCTAAAAAAATGGCTCCAAGAACACGCATAGTAGGCATACCAGGTAGAGCAGAACAGGCATTGAGCGGAGCGATGGCAAGAAATTTGAGCAGCCGTTGTCACAACTTCAGGCGAATCCGAATTTGAGCTGGCAGTAATGCCCGAAGAGCAGGATCACCAGGTGACAAGAGGCTGTTGCCTTGTCACTCGTGCAAATTTCTGAATCATCCAATGTGACGTTGTCTAGAGTTTGCAGTACTGAGCATTCGCGCTAAGCAGGATCTCGTGAAGGAAAAGGCACTTTGCCCCAATTGTCTTAAGACGTGCCATGCCCCAAAGGACTGCTTCCAAGAGCCGTGCTGTCGATGCCCCGGGAAGCAAATGTACAATGTGGTATTGATGAGAAGCACGTTTAGATCAAAGTGACATTTTATTCAATTTCGATTCAAGCTTAAACTAATACTTAATTCTATGTACATTATATATATTTAAAGAGAGAGAGGGAGAGTGTTCACCAGCCTTTTACTTCATTATACTAATGCTATACAACATCTCCCTCAACAACTGGCTTCAGACGAGACATATGCATCTGTACGATTTACGCTTTATATAAATTAGGTTTTACACTTGTACGTCCATACCTGGTAATATAGTGATCTTGCTTGTGGTTATTTGTTGTCGAAGTCATTGGCCTTTCATTCTGTTGTGGCACTGGTAAGGTAGGCTCTACTTGAGTTTTAGTTTCAGTAATAGGGCCCATACACTACACATGCCTGCATGCGCATACAGTGCTTGCGCATGCAAACTGCCAGTGTATGGTGTGAACTGTGTGTTGGTGCAAGCGGCATGAGCAATATCAAAAAATTTTGATATTTTCTTGCTTGTGCATGCAAGCATGTGTGGTGTGTGTGCTACATTTGCTCAGTCAAGGGTTGGTTTTGAAAGAAGCAATCAAAATTGCCGCAGCAGCGGTGTCGGAGCTTGACATTTTTTAAAGTTTTCTGTTCAGCGGTGAACACACAACTGAATATTGTACAGTTTGCATGTGTAGTGTATGGGGAAAGAGTGTTTGCGCATTTTTGTGCTTGCGCATGCAGGCATGTGTAGTGTATGGGGCCTATAACTGAATCTTCAGGTGGCTTAAAGTGTGGCTCATTAAACGATTGGCGTAAGTGTAATGTATTTCTGCGTAATATGTGATTGTTTTCATTGCGTATAAAATAAGACCTAGGAGATTCTGCTGCTCCTTCAATCCTAGCTGGCTCCCATCTTCTATCTCTCCTATAAACAACATTGCTCCCTTTCTTAAGATTTAATTCGTAAGGTCGACTGCTTTTGTTATACCAATTTTTTTGTTTCTCTTTTATTTGGCACATCTTGTCCCTTACCTCGTAAGGTATTGCCTTAGGTATAAGAAGGCTTTTAGAGACAGGATGTTTTGTTCTTAGTAGCTTGCTGTTTAATAACTGAGATGGTGTATAACCTAGACTTGGAATAATTGTTGTTCGATAGTCAAGTAGAAAAATGTTAATGTCCTTATTACTTTCTTTAGATTTCCTCATCATAGTTTTGGCTATATGAACTGCCTTCTCTGCTAATCCATTAGAGCGAGGATAATATGGACTTGAATAAATGAACTTTATACCCCAATTGTTTTCAAAATTATGGCATTCAAAAGAATTAAATGGTTGGTTATCACAAACCACCATTTCTGGGATGCCATGAGTGGCAAAAATTTCTGCGCATGCAGGCATGTGTAGTGTATGGGCCCTATTACTGAAACTAAAACTCAAGTAGAGCCTACCTTACCAGTGCCACAACAGAATGAAAAGCCAATGACTTCGACAACAAATAACCACAAGCAAGATCACTATATTACCAGGTATGGACGTACAAGTGTAAAACCTAATTTATATAAAGCGTAAATCGTACAGATGCATATGTCTCGTCTGAAGCCAGTTGTTGAGGGAGATGTTGTATAGCATTAGTATAATGAAGTATAAAAGGCTGGTGAACACTCTCTCTCTCTCTCTTTAAATATATATAATGTACATAGAATTAAGTATTAGTTTAAGCTTGAATCGAAATTGAATAAAATGTCACTTTGATCTAAACGTGCTTCTCATCAATACCACATTGTACATTTGCTTCCCGGGGCATCGACAGCACGGCTCTTGGAAGCAGTCCTTTGGGGCATGGCACGTCTTAAGACAATTGGGGCAAAGTGCCTTTTCCTTCACGAGATCCTGCTAAGCGCGAATGCTCAGTACTGAAAACTCTAGACAACGTCACATTGGATGATTCAGAAATTTGCACGAGTGACAAGGCAACAGCCTCTTGTCACCTGGTGCTCCTGCTCTTCGGGCATTACTGCCAGCTGCTCGCATGTCCTCATACCTGCTCAAATTCGGATTCGCCTGAAGTTGTGACAACGGCTGCTCAAATTTCTTGCCATCGCTCCGCTCAATGCCTGTTCTGCTCTACCTGGTATGCCTACTATGCGTGTTCTTGGAGCCATTTTTTTAGCTTTTTCTGCGTGGGCAGCAAAGTAATTTTCTTTCGCTCCAGCAATCCTGCGTTGTATCTCCACGTTGACCAACATAACGTCGGCCAACGCAATCCTACTCTCGCAAATCTTGACCTGCGACCAGGCTTCTTGCAAGGCCTCAAGCCTGACCTGCGCTGCTGCCATCGTACAAATTCCAAAATCTGGAGATTTCACAAAGGCAAGCATTATGCTCACTAAAAACACACCAGCATTAAATACATATAGGCGATTTTTCTCCTGCTGGTTGTCAATCTTTTTTATTCGCTGCTCTTTTCTGTAAATATATAAAATCGTATTGCATTAGAAATGATGATTCAAACATAAGCGAGAGCTACAGTACGTTTGCAACGAACTGTTGGATACCCTATTCCACATATTTTTGTATGTGCATGCGTCTGCCTCCCGCAAACAGCCGATGTTTCAGAAACAAAATTCTTCTTTAGCAGACAGAACAAAATTCAATAACATTAATTTTATGCGGTGTGATGTTCAATTAGTGCTGGCGCAATAAAAAAAGGAGTGCGCCACGCCCAAAGTTAAAACGTTTTATTGTCAAGGAAATTTGTATGAGCTCAGTGACATTCAATTTTATTCTTTATTTATTTATTATTTATTAAATAGCGATTATGGGTGTTTTTAACAATTCTTGGACCACACTCTGCTACGTAACCAAGGAATATAAATCCAAGTGTTCATCTGTTTACTTCAAAACTGCGACCGATGGTTAAAAAACGTTAAAAAAATTAATGCATTATACGACTTTTGACGGAAACGCCCCTTAAAAGTGGGCGTGTCTTAAAAATTTGAAGCACTAACTGCACTTTTTTCAGTATTTAGGCATATGTGTAAGACTACAGCTGAATCGAGTAGTTTTTAAACAATCTTACCTGAACAAAGGTATTTTACCAAAATCACGCCTTTAAAAGTGGGCGTATTGAAAAAATTTACAAAAGAAAATGTAGAGATATATTTCTCAAATAACGAACGGAAGGAAAAAGGTTTAAATTAATCATTGGAAATGCCTTAAATTCTTAAGGCTACGTTTTTCGTTCTTTCATGAAAAGTAGGCGTAAGCCACGCCCAAAATTCAAAAATTTCTTTTCATACACAAACCTTTTCGTTTCTATTAAGAGACGCAAAATTTTGGCATGCGGATTTATTATAAATACCGTTTATTTACAAAAACAATTTTTTTATAGTTTCTAATGAAAAGTGGGCGTCAGCCACGCCCAAAATCATTTTTTTTGATTTCATACACAAGATGTTTATGTGCCAGTAAGACCAACAAAATTTAATGTTTTTCGCTTTAATATAACAATTGTTATCTTATAAAAACAATATTGATGGTTTTGTATGAAAAATAGGCGTAAGCCACGCCCAAACTGAAATATTTTTATTTGATTGGAAGAAAATTTACCTAAAGCTTACGTGTGCAAAATTTTAGCGTTATGTTTTTGTCGTAACTGTACAAAAAAACATAATTTAATTTTATTAAATTGAGGTTGTTCAACAAAAATGGCGATTGTGGGCGTGTTTGTGGGTGGATTTTACCGGTTCAAGAACTTAGCCTTACTCTTGAACCAAAGATTATATATACCAAATTTCAGCTTTCTAGCTCAAAAATTGCGACCTCTAGAGAGTATACATACGGACGGACGGACGGACGGACGGACGGACGGACGGACGGACGGACGGACGGACGGACGGACGGACGGACGGACGGACGGACGGACGGACGGACGGACGGACATGGCTAAATCGACTAGGCTTTTGATTCTGAGTCAGAATATATATACTTTTCTATACCTAACGGTATTATTTCTCTATGTTACAAACTCCACACCAAATACAATATACCCATTCTATGGAATAGGGTATAAAAATGTCCTACCCTGAAAATGAAAGAGATACTCGTTTGCAGTAGGTACGTCAATTTCCCAATATGCAGATACATAAATAAATAATAGATTCAAAATAGCTTTTTATGGCCTTTAGTCCAACAAAAAATTGGCGTTTCATCCAGGAATCTCACTTTGGAATCATCAGTTGACATACAGTGAAAGAAACCTTGTCAATACGCAATTTTTAAATTTTTCTAGTACAACTTACATAGAATTTTTGACAAAACCCTAATGTGAACTATATCCAACAAGATTAAGATTTTAATCATTAAGAAGGAAGTTTAAGCCCGTGGCCTGGCTCAGAAGTAGTTTTTAAATTTTTCTTAATACAAACTCTATATACTGCATTGATAAATTAAATAAAATAAAATCAACCAAGTAGAAGACTCAGCACTAATAATGGACTGTTGAATTATTGATTCAAAATAGCTTTTTATGGCCTTTAGTCCAACAAAAAATTGGCGTTTCATCCAGGAATCTCACTTTGGAATCATCAGTTGACATACAGTGAAAGAAACCTTGTCAATACGCAATTTTTAAATTTTTCTAGTACAACTTACATAGAATTTTTGACAAAACCCTAATGTGAACTATATCCAACAAGATTAAGATTTTAATCATTAAGAAGGAAGTTTAAGCCCGTGGCCTGGCTCAGAAGTAGTTTTTAAATTTTTCTTAATACAAACTCTATATACTGCATTGATAAATTAAATAAAATAAAATCAACCAAGTAGAAGACTCAGCACTAATAATGGACTGTTGAATTATTGATTCAAAATAGCTTTTTATGGCCTTTAGTCCAACAAAAAATTGGCGTTTCATCCAGGAATCTCACTTTGGAATCATCAGTTGACATACAGTGAAAGAAACCTTGTCAATACGCAATTTTTAAATTTTTCTAGTACAACTTACATAGAATTTTTGACAAAACCCTAATGTGAACTATATCCAACAAGATTAAGATTTTAATCATTAAGAAGGAAGTTTAAGCCCGTGGCCTGGCTCAGAAGTAGTTTTTAAATTTTTCTTAATACAAACTCTATATACTGCATTGATAAATTAAATAAAATAAAATCAACCAAGTAGAAGACTCAGCACTAATAATGGACTGTTGAATTATTGATTCAAAATAGCTTTTTATGGCCTTTAGTCCAACAAAAAATTGGCGTTTCATCCAGGAATCTCACTTTGGAATCATCAGTTGACATACAGTGAAAGAAACCTTGTCAATACGCAATTTTTAAATTTTTCTAGTACAACTTACATAGAATTTTTGACAAAACCCTAATGTGAACTATATCCAACAAGATTAAGATTTTAATCATTAAGAAGGAAGTTTAAGCCCGTGGCCTGGCTCAGAAGTACTAGCGCTGAGTCTTCTACTTGGTTGATTTTATTTTATTTAATTTATCAATGCAGTATATAGAGTTTGTATTAAGAAAAATTTAAAAACTAAATAAATAATAGTTTGCAGTAGGTACTAAAAGGCCCAGTATGCAAAAATAAAATAAAATAAGTAGTAGATATAATCAAAAAAAGGTCGGCTAGTTGTTGCTGCCTTTGTTGTTGCAAATATAGTTTATTTATTATAAGGTATGTTGCATCGAGAAACGAAATTCTTTTGTGGCTTATTTTCCTGCTTTAAAAATATTTATTCTTTTTGAACTTAAAATATTTTATTCCTGCCGCTTGCAAGCTTTCCTTCTCTAAAAACTAGCACCGTCGTGCTTTGAGTTTTTTCCTGCCCAGCTATGTGTCCTTTTTTTTTTTATAATAATTTGTTCATGGCAACTGGTGCAATTGCACTCAAGTTCCTTCTTCATACCTGCTCTCTCATGTTTGGTAACTCGCACATATGTGCTTTGAGTTGCCCCTGCTATATTTCGAGTCCTTCACAATTTCTCTCTCAAATTTGGTAACTCGCACAAATGTGCTTTGAGTTCCACTCGCCCCTGCTATATCTCGAGCAACAAAGTCTTCAAGAAAAAAAAAAGTGACACACAAAAAAAAACTTAACACCTATAAAAGAAATTAATTTTTGACCCCTACCAAACAACAAAGCAGCAACATCACCGTATATATCTAGGTAATATTGAAAAAACTTATTCATAAAAAAACGATATTAAAAAGGTATGTAAATCACACACGCACCAAAAGAGGAAAAAGAACATCCTGCGCACTTCACTCATTTCAAAAATTCTCATTCTCCATAAGAAAACAAATAAACTCAGATCGCCCCCTGCCCCTTCATTGCTTATTCCCTCATTCAAACTCGCATTCACCGAAAACAAAACAAAATCGCTCACAGACACTGCACACACATCGGGGCACATTCAATGCAACGGGAAAAGATAAAGAGACTAAAAAGAAACCTGCTCCGTTGCAAAATAATCCAAAAAACCACCACCATTCACACAATCAAATATTTGCACCTCTTAACAATAAAAAATACTTTGTCCTGTTTTGCTTTAAATAAATGTTATTTAAAATGTAAATATGTTAATATTATTATTGTATAGATATTGTTGTTGTTGTGTTTGTTGTTGTTTTAAATTTTCTTTCTTTCGAAAGACCGCTTTTGTTTTTTTTTTCGATGGACGAAATTTGTCATTCTTCTCCTTCTCTTTGTCACAGTTGCGCATATACATAATGTGTTTTGTGTATGCGTATTCCTTCACTCCAGCTCGCTGCTCATGAGTCGTAACTCGTAAGTGTGTATTCTTGCTTTGAGGAGAGAATACGTACATTCTTACCTGCTCTTGTTCTCTTGAGTCTTGACGAAGAATTTTCATCGATCACCTCCGTTTGAAAAAGGGGAAAAACAACAACAATTTATATTGATCTACTTACATGCTGATCATTATTATATAATGAAGTACCGTTTTGCACATCGCCTGCTGGTTATACACAGTTTCCTGCCCATACTCCTGGCGCGTGTTGCGACAAACTGCTGCTGCTGCGCACACTTTAATTTTTTGTGACACAATTGAGCACATTTTTATTATTCACAATATTTTGTTCGTTTTAAAACGAACCAAAATCAATCACTGCACTTATTTTTTTTTTTATTTTTTTGTAAAGGAAGCCTGCACCATTCCGACACTGGCGCAATATCCGACGCTCGACATGGACCAATGTATCGTAGCTCAATGGACTGTATAACCATCTCTAATAACAAAATGTAGGAATTAAATAAAACGCAATAATTTAGAGTGGAAAAAATATCATAAAAAAACCACTTAGCACATTTATTTCTTCCTTCTCGGTTCAAAATCCTGCTTAAGACTAACTCTCTTTCGTGCTTGTTCGCAGAACAAGCACTCTTATGTTAAGTTCTTACGTTAAGTTTCATTTACGTTTAATTATACCTTCTTATACATATGTGACCATCGAATGCAGAGTTACCAGGACTCATGCGATTCGATACAAGAACTACACATCGTATAAATTTTTTTTTTGTCTTCGACCGACTAGACGTAAAAGAGTCGCAGTGTCTTTACGATACGACAAGCAAGGAGATCCTAGGCACGAAATTCAATTTGCAAGAAGTTCTCCTTTTTCTTGGAAATTAGACTAAGCAGGCTTAATCGAAATTCCAAGATTTGTAGGGAAAACTTTCTTGCCAGTACATACAATTAGTGTACGCAACCGGTGCCACCTATTGAGGAAGCCAGACATTTACTCACCTTATGCTGAACGCACCCAATGGAATCCACCAGAACAATGTTCCACAAAAAGGAATCCAATTTCAAAATGGACTCCACGTCCAAATCAGATTCCACCACTTCCCCTGTTGAAAAGCAGACTTCCAGTATGTTCATATTCCCATAAAACCAATGGAAGCGAAATCAGGCAGCATGAGACAAATACTCGCTAGTTTAAGCTATGCAGGACACATACCGAAGTAACGAGCGCAGTGATCACACTAGTCTGAAATATCAGAAATGTAGACATAGGCATAGATGAGAATGTCGATCGCACACCAGAGTTCCAGAGCAGCAGCACAATTGTATTACGCAGATCATCTTTAATCATCAGATCCGGAATATTACTATTTTTATTATAAATCAAATCAACTGTATCTTATACTATAAATCAGGTAAAGTTATTTGAATTTATTTATTATCATTTGTGTGTTTGGACGAGAGCACAGCAGCTCCTTCCTCCTTAGTGGATCTCACAAAAGAGGTCAGATTTACCGCCCACTTTGCGACTGACGCAAGCGGTTGACGCTAGCATCCACGGACGGTGGTACCACAAGCGGTAGAACATATATTCATAGTGGCAGGACCTAATGCCTCTTCCACTATTCATCAGATAATATTTGTTTTATGATTATTGCTAAAATGTATAAAGATATAGATAACTATTTCTATGGTGAATTAGAGAAGTGAAATTATTGCATCTGTGAATGTATATACTTGTGCCCAAAGAGGCACGGAATTATTTTGTTGCCCATCCGTGTTTCAGTTATTGTGTCCAGATCGATTTATTCAAACGTAAAGCTAGTTTACTTCGCGAACGCTTTTGAGTAAAGTTACTGAAGCCCGTGCTTCCTTTTTGATAACTCGGGAATTTCAATATGTAAGAGTGTGCTACTTTTATTGAAAGTTTTAATTCATTTCAAGGCATTGTCCTACCCGAGTAAGCCAGGGGTATCTCGAACCCTAATTCCATTTGTTTGTTTTTTTTTATTATTATTGTCACTTTTTTTTCGGTTTTCACTTTTTTTGTTTTAATCACTTTTTCTTCACGACACATCCGTTCAGCGTCAGTAGCGACCATAATTTTTAAGCGTATTAACGCCGCGTTCACTTTCTAACGCTTTGATATCTCCTAGCTTCTATCATACTTGTTTTCAAGAGTTTTAAAATATGATTCCTGTCGGTGAACCACGAACTTGTTTACCAACAGATGCATGAGGTATATACTTACTTTTACTTTTCGTGCGCGTCTTGATTGTGTTTCTTCTATCTGAGACTACACAGATACATTAGTTGAAAATACCTCGGCTATTTCGAGGCAACATCCGCAATCAACTCAATCATACATCAATTTTGAGGAACGATCAATACTAAACAAAGAATAGCATTTATAGTAGTTATTTTTTTTTTTGGAATTTTAACTAATCATTTACAGGTTGTTCCGGAGTGCACTTCAACAACAGCGTATTTGGATATAGTTATCTGAGACTACCCTATTGGTAGCAGATAACCAAATTTAAAAATTCTTTCTTTTTATTTTTGCTTTTAAACTATATTGCCTGATACATTATATTTGATATTTAAACATTTATACGATCAATTACGTGAACAGAATGCGAACTGTATTCATTCATGTATGGTATTAAATTTGATTGATTTGACTTGATGTTGAGATAAATACTTTTAGCGGATTCGTACTGTCTGCTCATATACGCTGATTTGATAAAGATAGTCTACAGATTTAGTTTGTTCTCCGTGTTTAACGTACTTTCCCTTGGTGTGTAACGATATCCTACCATCCGTCTGATTTTAAATGAATTTTTCCTTTCTCATTTGTCAGATAAATTCCAATAACACAAATTTGACGTCGCGGAAAAGATTACTCGTATGGAGTATCGAATTTTGTACGCAACATAAACGAACCGCGTTCTCTGAAATTGGGCTAGTAGTTTTAATTAGTATGTTTTGTTTTGTTTTAAAGATACACATAAAGAGATATATCTCGAATCACAGATTCACATAACCTTTCTATTGTTAAAGAAAGTGTTACAACCCTATTTGATGGGTACAATACAATTATCAATTAAATAACGAAATAAACTTTTGATAAAATTTTATAAGTATTTATGTATTAAGGTACACTTTTAAAATTTAGAATCTTTAGTTCATTCTAATTAAGTCACTTGAAATTTAACAAGTAAATTACGTATTCTTTCAATAAGTTTTGCAGTTAAGGAAATAATTTGTTAAGGTTTTAAGTTAAAGATTAATGAATTTAGATAACTTTTATAACGTTTCCAAAAGAAATTTTGCATTTAAATTAAATTTTGTTTTTGGATTTTTATGAAAGACTTTCAGGCTTTTGAAATGATTGAGTAGGTTACTTATAGGGAGAGTGGTAACTCTCGCTTTACTTCGGACGGACAAGGTGGTACACTCCTATGGTGTGTTTCTAAAGCAGCATAGTAGAGTTTAGATTTGGAACCATGATTAGGTTTTAGTTTCTTGTTAGGATGAAGATGTGAGCAGGCAATTTTTTTTTTTGCTTGCTTGTTTTATCTGGGGCTGTCCAACAATAGTGTTGAGTCGTGGAGGACTCTTAGGTCCGCGGTCAGCCAAGGTCGTAGGTGAGAGAGATGGTTTTCACTTACGAAATGGGTGGGTTGAGAGACCAGGAGGATCGATTAACAGCTATGATCCTCCCTCCCCGCAATGTTAGCCACCTCTTCCACATTCTGCAATACATCGTGGCAGCAGAATGATAGGAAGCTGATGAAGTAGCCATGCAACCACAGTCACCTATGGTTTGCTATCACACGCGTACTTACGAGATACGTTCTATGGGTTAGTTTAATAATTCAATCCTGATTTTTCTCTTCTGACCTATGATCACTCAAGTATAATAGTAGGAGGTACGACCATGAATCTTCTCTGCGTTTCTATCAATTCTTCTCAGTCTTGTCGACATTGATTATGAGGGCCCTTAAGCATTTTAAAATTACTTATTCGAACTCGCACACCATGAGTTCACAGGTCGGCAGTGAAAAATAGAGGAAACACCGGTCAAGTAGATCCCGGAGCAAGTGCCCACGGCCTGCCTGAGCCGGTCATGGCTATGGTACTGCCGGCCACCGCGACGGTCGATCTCGGCAACGGTTCTACGTTGTCGCATGCCGTTCTTACGAATTGTTCTCAACGGACAGTTAGTGAGAAAAGGGGCGTTGCCGGCATAGGATCGCTTCCATCCCTTCGGTACAGAGTTAGGTAACTATGGCAGCCCTACGTCCTAACTCCCAAATCGACTAACTCCCACGAGGCAAAATGAACTAAGTCCCACCAAATTTTGTGGTGGGATTTAGTTCATAATTTTGGGAGAAAATTCAGTTGGGACATAGTTCGTAACGAACTTATTCCCAATGAAGTAAGCCCCAACCATAAATCAGTTAACAAAAATTTGACGTCGCGGAAAAGATTACTCGTATGGAGTATCGAATTTTGTACGCAACATAAACGAACCGCGTTTTCTGAAATTGGGCTAGTAGTTTTAATTAGTATGTTTTGTTTTGTTTTAAAGATACACATAAAGAGATATATCTCGAATCACAGATTCACATAACCTGGTGCCGTGAAATAATGCCGAATGCAATAACGCCGAATTTCAAAATTCGGCTTTATTGCACTTTACGAAAGTGAAATAACGCCGAATTTTGACGTTCGGCCTTATTTCACTATAATAAAGTGAAATAACGCCGATTCGGCGTTATTTCACTTTCTAAATATTATTTTTTTGACTTTTCATGTGTCTTTCATATTCTCTAAATAAGGTACCATCCTGAGAGCTTTGGAATCATTAAACAAATGTTTAAGTACCCTTTGTATATTTTTTTGTACAGGACCAATTTCCACTTAAAAATAAAACAAAGCAATTATGTTCTTCCCAAAAGTTCGTTTTAATGAAAAAAAAAAATAATGTTTAATAATTCTTTTTTGTTGAAAAATACATACTTAATAAATATAACATAAACATTTCGATATTTAAAATTTTAATTATATTAAGTTTACGAAATGTATACTTCATTATATTTTTAAAACCTAGTGCTGTTAAGAGAAGTCTTTTGAAGTAAAAGTTTCAGTATTTATTGAACTTAAAATGTATATGTAGACACCTAGGTTCTATATCTATATCAAGCTAAATAAAATGTCAACTTTTATTCAAAACCGTTGATATAAGTGCAACATATAAAATCCAAGCTTTGCAGAATTTGAGAGAAATTTTTTTTTTTTTTTCATTAAAACGAACTTTTGGGAAGAACATATTTGCTTTGTTTTATTTTCTTACCATTCGGCTTTATTTCTCAATTGGAATTCGGCGTTATTTCACTTTCTTATAGTGAAATAAGGCCGAACGTCATAATTCGGCGTTATTTCACTTTCGCAAAGTGCAATAACGCCGAATTTTGAAATTCGGCGTTATTGCATTCGGCGTTATTTCACGGCACCCATAACCTTTCTATTGTTAAAGAAAGTGTTACAACCCTATTTGATGGGTACAATACAATTATCAATTAAATAACGAAATAAACTTTTGATAAAATTTTATAAGTATTTATGTATTAAGGTACACTTTTAAAATTTAGAATCTTTAGTTCATTGTAATTAAGTCACTTGAAATTTAACAAGTAAATTACGTATTCTTTCAATAAGTTTTGCAGTTAAGGAAATAATTTGTTAAGGTTTTAAGTTAAAGATTAATGAATTTAGATAACTTTTATAACGTTTCCAAAAGAAATTTTGCATTTAAATTAAATTTTGTTTTTGGATTTTTATGAAAGACTTTCAGGCTTTTGAAATGATTGAGTAGGTTACTTATAGGGAGAGTGGTAACTCTCGCTTTACTTCGGACGGACAAGGTGGTACACTCCTATGGTGTGTTTCTAAAGCAGCATAGTAGAGTTTAGATTTGGAACCATGATTAGGTTTTAGTTTCTTGTTAGGATGAAGATGTGAGCAGGCAATTTTTTTTTTGCTTGCTTGTTTTATCTGGGGCTGTCCAACAATAGTGTTGAGTCGTGGAGGACTCTTAGGTCCGCGGTCAGCCAAGGTCGCTGGTGAGAGAGATGGTTTTCACTTACGAAATGGGTGGGTTGAGAGACCAGGAGGATCGATTAACAGCTATGATCCTCCCTCCCCGCAATGTTAGCCACCTCTTCCACATTCTGCAATACATCGTGGCAGCAGAATGATAGGAAGCTGATGAAGTAGCCATGCAACCACAGTCACCTATGGTTTGCTATCACACGCGTACTTACGAGATACGTTCTAAGGGTTAGTTTAATAATTCAATCCTGATTTTTCTCTTCTGACCTATGATCACTCAAGTATAATAGTAGGAGGTACGACCATGAATCTTCTCTGCGTTTCTATCAATTCTTCTCAGTCTTGTAGACATTGATTATGAGGGCCCTTAAGCATTTTAAAATTACTTATTCGAACTCGCACACCATGAGTTCACAGGTCGGCAGTGAAAAATAGAGGTAACACCGGTCAAGTAGATCCCGGAGCAAGTGCCCACGGCCTGCCTGAGCCGGTCATGGCTATGGTACTGCCGGCCACCGCGACGGTCGATCTCGGCAACGGTTCTACGTTGTCGCATGCCGTTCTTACGAATTGTTCTCAACGGACAGTTAGTGAGAAAAGGGGCGTTGCCGGCATAGGATCGCTTCCATCCCTTCGGTACAGAGTTAGGTAACTATGGCAGCCCTACGTCCTAACTCCCAAATCGACTAACTCCCACGAGGCAAAATGAACTAAGTCCCACCAAATTTTGTGGTGGGATTTAGTTCATAATTTTGGGAGAAAATTCAGTTGGGACATAGTTCGTAACGAGCTTATTCCCAATGAAGTAAGCCCCAACCATAAATCAGTTAACAAAAATTTGACGTCGCGGAAAAGATTACTCGTATGGAGTATCGAATTTTGTACGCAACATAAACGAACCGCGTTTTCTGAAATTGGGCTAGTAGTTTTAATTAGTATGTTTTGTTTTGTTTTAAAGATACACATAAAGAGATATATCTCGAATCACAGATTCACATAACCTGGTGCCGTGAAATAATGCCGAATGCAATAACGCCGAATTTCAAAATTCGGCTTTATTGCACTTTACGAAAGTGAAATAACGCCGAATTTTGACGTTCGGCCTTATTTCACTATAATAAAGTGAAATAACGCCGATTCGGCGTTATTTCACTTTCTAAATATTATTTTTATGACTTTTCATGTGTCTTTCATATTCTCTAAATAAGGTACCATCCTGAGAGCTTTGGAATCATTAAACAAATGTTTAAGTACCCTTTGTATATTTGTTTGTACAGGACCAATTTCCACTTAAAAATAAAACAAAGCAATTATGTTCTTCCCAAAAGTTCGTTTTAATGAAAAAAAAAAATAATTTTTAATAATTCTTTTTTGTTGAAAAATACATACTTAATAAATATAACATAAACATTTCGATATTTAAAATTTTAATTATATTAAGTTTACGAAATGTATACTTCATTATATTTTTAAAACCTAGTGCTGTTAAGAGAAGTCTTTTGAAGTAAAAGTTTCAGTATTTATTGAACTTAAAATGTATATGTAGACACCTAGGTTCTATATCTATATCAAGCTAAATAAAATGTCAACTTTTATTCAAAACCGTTGATATAAGTGCAACATATAAAATCCAAGCTTTGCAGAATTTGAGAGAAAATTTTTTTTTTTTTTCATTAAAACGAACTTTTGGGAAGAACATATTTGCTTTGTTTTATTTTCTTACCATTCGGCTTTATTTCTCAATTGGAATTCGGCGTTATTTCACTTTCTTATAGTGAAATAAGGCCGAACGTCATAATTCGGCGTTATTTCACTTTCGCAAAGTGCAATAAGGCCGAATTTTGAAATTCGGCGTTATTGCATTCGGCGTTATTTCACGGCACCCATAACCTTTCTATTGTTAAAGAAAGTGTTACAACCCTATTTGATGGGTACAATACAATTATCAATTAAATAACGAAATAAACTTTTGATAACATTTTATAAGTATTTATGTATTAAGGTACACTTTTAAAATTTAGAATCTTTAGTTCATTGTAATTAAGTCACTTGAAATTTAACAAGTAAATTACGTATTCTTTCAATAAGTTTTGCAGTTAAGGAAATAATTTGTTGAGGTTTTAAGTTAAAGATTAATGAATTTAGATAACTTTTATAACGTTTCCAAAAGAAATTTTGCATTTAAATTAAATTTTGTTTTTGGATTTTTATGAAAGACTTTCAGGCTTTTGAAATGATTGAGTAGGTTACTTATAGGGAGAGTGGTAACTCTCGCTTTACTTCGGACGGACAAGGTGGTACACTCCTATGGTGTGTTTCTAAAGCAGCATAGTAGAGTTTAGATTTGGAACCATGATTAGGTTTTAGTTTCTTGTTAGGATGAAGATGTGAGCAGGCAATTTTTTTTTGCTTGCTTGTTTTATCTGGGGCTGTCCAACAATAGTGTTGAGTCGTGGAGGACTCTTAGGTCCGCGGTCAGCCAAGGTCGTAGGTGAGAGAGATGGTTTTCACTTACGAAATGGGTGGGTTGAGAGACCAGGAGGATCGATTAACAGCTATGATCCTCCCTCCCCGCAATGTTAGCCACCTCTTCCACATTCTGCAATACATCGTGGCAGCAGAATGATAGGAAGCTGATGAAGTAGCCATGCAACCACAGTCACCTATGGTTTGCTATCACACGCGTACTTACGAGATACGTTCTAAGGGTTAGTTTAATAATTCAATCCTGATTTTTCTCTTCTGACCTATGATCACTCAAGTATAATAGTAGGAGGTACGACCATGAATCTTCTCTGCGTTTCTATCAATTCTTCTCAGTCTTGTCGACATTGATTATGAGGGCCCTTAAGCATTTTAAAATTACTTAAAGAGATAAAAATAGCGCCCCCGCCCCACGCGCACGCGCGACCGGCCCCCCCTCGCGACGGCCACCAAATTACTCCATCTACACATTTTCACCAAAAAACACATTCCAAATTGGGAACCAAAAACTATTGCTCATACATTTTCACTTTTTTTTCATATTATTTTTATCTCTTTAAATTGTTTGGTATGCGATTTCTACAAAAATAATTTTCCATACACTGCACGATTTTTATTTTATTCGTTAAGTTTCAATTCTTTATTAAAAATTAAATTTCTTACAGATTTATCCTTTTTTCTTTATTCTGATGGATAGAAAAAGTGAAAGTTGCTATACACATTTGTTGCATTATATTAATGAAAGTATTTTCAAGTTTGAGGCTAAAAGTTTCATGACAGACTATGAAGCTGGCCTTCGAAAGGCATTAAAAACAACCAACCCAAATGCAACAATTAATGGCTGTTGGTTCCATTTTTGCCAAGCTGTACGAAGGAACATATCAACAAAGCACAAAAAATTAGCGGCTTTCATACGGGCTAATAAGAGAGCATCTGAATTATTCCATAAAATTATGGCCTTGCCTTTGCCACCAGACTACCAAATTGAGAGCTCATTTCATGCCCTTAAAACCAACAGCAGGGGTTTTGATACAAACAAATTGTTTGAACCATTTTTTGACTATTTTGAAAACCAATGGATAAAGAAGGTGATTATTGATATTTCTCATATCTATATGTATTTTTTTAGTTTTGTTAATATATCATCTTTTTTAGGTATCCCCTGAAGGATTGTCGGTTTACAATCTTATGACCCGTACAACCTCTGCTGTTGAGGCTTATAATGGTGTTTTGTCACGCTCTTTTCCTCGAAATGCAAATTTTTTTAAATTTGTAAAGAATTTATTAAATGAGGAGTTTGCAAAAAGTAGAGATTTTAATCTGCTTTTAGAAAGTGGATGCGCTTTTGGCACTTCTAAACGAAAGAAGTGCGACAAAGATAAATCCGAGAAAATTCAAGAGGCAAATGCATTGCTATTAAATGGCCGCATCACGGCTGACAATTTTTTACAGCGAATGATTTTTAAAAACAATAGAATTTGTCATGACATGGAGCCAGATGACGACATTTTTGAAGATTCAATGGAAAAATATTGTGAAAGCGAAGATGAAATGGATATTTTGCCTACAAACATTCAGCAAGAAAACAGCGCCACTTCATCTTTGTGCATAATTTGCACTTCTATGAAGTGCAACATAGTACTTCTTCCATGTAAGTATATGATGATTTGCAGCGAATGCAATTTAAAGCTGCAGGCCAATAGCATTGCCAATAATTCTGATGATGAATATATATGTCCTTTGTGTCGTACAAAGATTATTGATCTTATTCACGTTTATGTACAATAAATAATTAATTGTACCCAATGTTATTTTACCACTTGTTACTTTGTTAAAAATTACATTAAACATTTGGGACTTTGTTCATTCCAAAGCATTCATTTTTGTTTTATTTTCTAACGATTGGGAGTAAGTTCACTTGGGACAAATCAACAATATTCAACTTTTGGGATTTAATTCATATTTATGGGACTAACTTCATTCCACGGTTGGGACATAGTTCCGTAAAAATATGGGACTTCTTTCATAGGAACCAAGTCCCATATTCGGTGGGAGTTGGTTCATTGGGAGTTAGTCGATTTGGGAGCTAGGACGTAGGGCCAACTATGGCTAGTTCAAGAAATGCGGTCTGAAGTGAAATCTTTGGAAAAGCATACGACGTAATTATCTCGGGCATTTCAATACTACTTATGAGTGGGGGATCTGATTAGAATCCATGGCTACAGGTGTAGGCTACAATACGATACGGCTACAAGATGAACATCAAATGCTTGTAGCGGATAGGCGCGGACATGCTGCCAGGTATTCCCTAGGCTGTTCCACGGTGCTTTGTGGTCAGTACCTATAGTACGCTGTCAGATGGTCCGTGCTTCTGTGATGGGGATGGAGATGGAATTTGAAGAATGGGAGGGGAGTGGGAAGAGCAAGAGGCCGCGTTAGTAGCGCGTAAGTATGTCTAATGTAGGTATGCTAGGTACACTGATGCGCGGATAGAAGACGATGGAGTTGCTGTTCCTTGACATAGGAGTCTAGGATGAGTGGGGCGCTTGTTTCTTCCTGCTTCCTCTTTGGTTGGTGCTGCGGATAGGGCATTGGTTTGGATCGTGGATACCCATAGGGTGTTCAGTGTAAACGCGAATGTCCATCGGCAATTACAGGGTGGTAGAAGGTTTATAGATTCTTCATTTAATAAATTCCATTAAATATATTTTTACGTTACAATTTAACTATAATTGGTAGATTTGAGCTGAAAGAAGATTTTATTTAACTCATTTTAAAATTATATTAGTTTTGGAGTAGAGAAAATTGTTAACGCCCATTTTCTGTGAACCCGAATTACTGGGATAAACAAAACTATATTTACCTTTTCCAGAATTTATTCAACAAAACATTTTTTGTACACAAATTTTAGACACAAAAATCAGAAACGTACAAAAGTTATTTTAAATTATCTCACATCTTATTAATATTTAATTCTGTCTTTTCAATTGAAATCTGTAATATTTTTTGACAGCAAAATTAAATGACTTTGACTTCCGTCAAAGAGATATAAAACATTATGGCAAGGAAAAACGAGTACGTTTAATGTGTATTCTTTCACTCTTGTATATAATCACGTATATTTCCCCGACTTTACTTTTCTAGAAATTTGAAGATTTCATCACACCTGAAGAAAAGGAGTCCAGTAAACTATACCAAAGGAAATTCGCTCACTTTCAAAAGTGAAATCAAAATAAGCTATAGCGCTGCCAGATGTGGTGAATTTCAAGGAAATTTCCCGATTTACACTAAGACATTTAAATGTGAGGAAATTATGTGGTTTTAGATATTTCATAAGTTTATGTTTATTTAAGGTATGATGGAAAACATGATTATTAGTGCAATATGTAGGTATATAAGTCAAATTTGAAGAAGGTTGGCCAGGGGTAATTGCAATATAATGATAAGGATAGGAGATACGATCTATAAATATTTTTTTGTATAGATATAGACTGGAATAGTTATCTCACTCAGATGTTGAGGTAACTATGTACTAACATTATTGTATATGAAATCTTTAGTAGTCTGGGGAACGAGCAAGAGATAACGGGGTTTGGAGACACAACGAGAAATTTGAAAAAAGGTTTGGAGGCTCACGGTGTCGCCACAGTCGATCCTGCTATCCATATTTCTATAGATTTCATATACAATGCTTACATAGAAATGAGGACTGGGATTGACATTTGCAAGATTTCATGGTCATAAAAGAATTTATTCGTAATAAGAATACATACGAACACAAAGTAAACGGCCATTGCTCGTTTGAATCGGAAATTCAAATAATTTCGAAGTGATTTAGTTTTCAGTGTATTAAGAAAGATTGTTTTAATGAAAACTAAAGAAAACTTTTAATTATAGTTAAATATACAAAGGAAATTATAGCTAAAGTGGAAAAATGATTCAAGTGATAGCTTATTATGATCAATTTTATAAAAAGATATACATACGTACATATGTATAGATAGGACTACAAAGAGAACTTGGATTCGGGAAGACTGTTAGAAATTTCTACAAAACGAAGAAGAACAGAGAAAGAAAAACCACGAATTGAATAGTTTAACGTATAATTCAATAATGATTTTAGTTTTCATATATCGCACCTCCGGTGTAATAACGACGTAATTGCAATTTTCTGAAATGTTGAGGAATCACGTTTAAAGTTTGCTTGCTTATTCAAAATGCAAGAACGCCCTAAAATAGGCCTACAGGATCGACTTCAAGAGTCCAAAAAATAGCTGACTTCAGTGAGATATAATTCACATTATTTTCTTTTATATCTTTACTTGCTTCTTTTTTGACTCAATTTCAGAAAAAAACTGCAATTGTGTCGATATTACACCGGAGGTGCGATATATGCATGTAGGGACATAGTTAAGCAAATTATAGTATAAGAATTTTAAGTGTTGTCATTAGTTAATAGTAATTTTAGTATTTAAGTATGAATTAAATATTAATTTAATTTGTAAATTTCTTATATTTTCAATATACCTCCTCAAATTAAATTTTCATATTGAATCCTAGTTTATTTACAAAATACAAATGTTTGACTTTACTTAAGTTTTTTGTTAAAATATTGGCAATCATATTATTTGTTTATATATATTTTAAATTTATAAATCCTTTTTCGTATATTTCTCTTACAAAATGTACTTTTATGTCTATATGTTTACTTCTCGCATGGTAAACTGGGGTGGAATCGGCTAAGGTGATTTGTGATATGTGATAGTCACAATATACAAATTTCGTCTGGCTAAGGTGATTGTCACATGTGACAATCACATTTTTTTGACTTTTTCTTGTGACAGCTATTTAGGTGTCACTTGCATACAAAAATAATAATAAATAAAAAATAAACCTCTGACACTGACTTATAAAACAAAATTATTTGCTTTTGTTGTCAAAGATTTGTCAAAGATCTACACTAATGTTGTTTTCGATTGGGAGAAATTAGTTTCTCCTGATGATTAAAGTAAAAATAAAAACAATAAAAAAAAAAAAAAAAAAACAGAAATGAACATTTTTTTAATTGAGATATTATTCTGAAACGCGTATATGTTGTGAGCAATCACGTGAAGTGACAACTAAATTAATCTTTTCTAAATAAATACATAATTGTCACGTCCCTTAATGTAAATTATATATTAAAATTGTTCGAATTGTTTAATTTGAAATACAAAATATATAGAAACTGTGACGTTCGTATATATGCGTCTTCAGACCGCATATTTCATAAAAAGCAGAAGAAGTAAGACTCGCAAAACACAACTCCGAAGACAAATCGTTTCTCTTCGGAGTTCTCTCCAATTGCCCAACGGAAAATGACATAATGAAAATAAACAAAATTCCGGTGATCACATTATGCAGACGCACAAAATTATTTTATCACATGTGATTGTCAGAAATGTGACAATCACAAATCACATTAGCCGATTCCACCCCTGGATTTCGGACTAACTGTTGTGCACTTTAGTTGTCTCCATACAAGATAATAGGGTTTAAAGCGACATTTCCAAAACCAATATCGCCAAGAAGGTTGTGCAAGTAGAGAAGCTCCTTTGATGCAGATGAAAGAGCCATGTACTCGGCTTCGGTGCTGCTGAGTTCCACAGTGGGTTCCTTTTTGGATTCCCATGAAACTGTTGAATTGTAGCTGAATTGAGCCATCAACCATTTTTCTACTTATTGCTGAACACAGCTTTTTTACTTTGTATCCAAAAACCAACTGTGTGGTTAGTCTGGTTTGTTTTAAAAAGAAATAAAGTCGTGAAGTGTCTCTGTTCGGTCAATATCCCATTGACCTAGAAATGGGACCTTGGAGTTCAACGGCAAGAAGACCCAACGCCCGTCGCTGACGTCGCACATTGGGCACGGCAACGGCGATGAACTACACATCACATTCCATACCATTTATTAGCACCATGCATACGGCTGCTATTTGGTTTGGATCTTCTTCTTGCCTCCCGCCCACCACAATCGTCACACCAAATTCTATGCGCCGCATACGCTCCCATTATGCGCCATAGAATTAAATTATCGACGTTTCAATGAAACACTCCACCAGATACTTTTCTACGATAGCCAGGCATGGATATTAGCTAGCAGCCAGATAAGAGATACATACTGGCTGCTACAAAGTATATTGGGATACAATGGGTATGACTGAACTGTCTCGTCGCCCACTCATGCAATGGCCTGGAGTACGGATATTTGATACCTCTCGTCGCCAATGGATTGTTCGATCGTCTGTATTTATGATGGATAAATACTGCATGGAAGGCGACCACCTTATCAGTCAACAGAGAGTGAAAATGAGCCCTCAACAGATTTTAATGGCTATCGCTGGAGTGGGTACGATATTTCTGGTGTTCCGATCGATGTCTAAGGCCTGGGCCTGGTACCAGCTATTGGATTCGTTCCATCTATGGGACTTCTAATCGTGGGACGATGCTGAGACAGCACTTCACAGCCGTGGCACAATTCTTGGAATGGACACGACGCTGCCTGGGACTTGGTCGTAGCTTCAGATGGAGAAGCAATCAGTGAGTCTTTATCGACATTCAACCGACGTGGTCGCGTGCATGGAATAGTTAACCCAATAACTTAGAAATCAATAAAAAGTACGAATAATATTTAGTTTGTAACGTAAATAAGAAAATAAAGAAGAATCTATACACATACTACCACCCTGTTATTGCCAATAGACCTTCGAGTTTAAACTGAACACACTATGGATATCCACGATCCAAACCCCATGCCCATCAACAACACAAACCAGAGAGGAAGCAGGAAGAAACAAGCGCCCCACTCATCCTAGACTCCTATGTCAAGGAACAGCAACTCCATCGTCTTCTATCCGCGCATCGGTGTACCTAGCGTCCCTACATCAGACATACTTACACTTCACTAACGCGGCCTCTTGCTCTTCCTACTCCCCTCATATTCTTCAAATTTCCTTTCCATCCCATCACAGAAGCACGAACCATCTAACAGCGTACCATAGGTACTGACCACAAAACACCGTGGAACAGCCTAGAGGGTACCTGTCAGCCTGTTCGCGCCTATCCGCTACAAGCTATCGATGTTCTTCTTGTAGCTGGTTCGTGTCGTAGCCTACACTTAAGACCATGGACTCTACTCAGATCCCTCGCTCATAACCAGTATCATGATGCCAAATGTTGTAACCCGAACGCAACCGTGCTTTCCTTAGTTACAAGGAGAAGAGTTGAACGGGGAGAATTTCGTCACAAATAAAAGAATTGCTTACTGTATTTTATGTTTTTTATTCACTCTGGGGCCCGCTGTCTCTATGCTTATAGCTGCGACCTTTTGAGTTGATAGTTAACAAAATTCTGATTGTTCGTTTCTCAACGATCCCTATTTATACAAATTATTACCACTGATACTGCCTACCATACACTTTCCCTTTCCAACATTACCATTTCCTTCTATTGCAAGGCATGCACATCCTAGTTTAAGTGCATGCCCATTTGACCTAGATCAAAAGAACCAATATCTACACACATTCAATAAATCATCGATTTATTGTAACCATATGTCGCAACCTTTATACTCATTATTTCTTGTCGCACAATTCGCTTTAAAATCATTTATCGAATATTGTCTCATCATCACAACAACTCCGAGGGCAGTGCATTTATGCTAGCGCGATCGTATTTCAGTTGTGGTGATGAGTAATGAATGAACGTGTGCCTGGACAGAGTATTGGACAAATGGTTGGAATCAAATATCGATGGTATGATTTGTGTGTTTTTAGAACATAGTGAGAATATGGTGTCGTTTGATCTTGTCACTTTGGTTGAAGTAAAATGAGTTAGGTATGTGGACTTGGATTGTGCATGAATAAGCAGCGTAGGTAATGGGTAGGTGGAACGTTGTGATCACAATACAAAGATATGAACGGGGTCTACAATTCCGAAGACTTCACTTCAGTCCGCATCCTCTGAACCGGTTACAACTACCTAATCGGTACTGAAGGGACGGAAGCGATCCTATGCCGGCAACGCCTCCTTTCTCATCGACGGTTCGTAGAGAACAATCGGTAAGAACGGCATGCGACAACGTAGAACCGTGGCCGAGATCGACCGTAGCGGTGGCCGGCAGTACCCTAGCCACAACCAGCTCAGCCAAGCCGTGGGCACTTGCTCCGGGATCTACTTGACCGGTGTTACCTTTTTTTTTTTCTGCCGACCGTTTAACTCATGATGTGCGAGTTTGAATATGAAATTTTAAACTGCTTAAGGGCCCTCATAATCAATATCGACAAGACTGAGAAGAAGTGATTGAAAAGTAAAGAAGATTCATGGATTCAGCAATTCCACTTGAGTAATCATAGATCAGAAAAGAAGAATCCGAATCGAAATACTAAACCACCCTTAGAACGTAGTCCGTAAGTAAGAATGTGATTGCAAACCATAGATGGCTGTATTTGCATGGCTAATTTTATCACTTTCCATGCATTCTGCTGCCACGATGTATTGCAGAATGTGGATGAGGTGACTAACGCTGCGGGGAGGGAGGATCATAGGTGTTGATTGATCCCCCTGGTCTCTCAACCCATCCAATTCGTATGCGGGAATCAACTCTCTCGCCTACGACCTTGGCTGACCATGGACCCGTGAGTCCCCACGACTCAACACTATTGTTGGACAGCCCCAGATATAAACAAGCAAGCAAAAGATTGCCTGCTTACGAAATTACCCTAACATCTACCTAGTACCTAACCATAGTACCAAGTACTATCATTTCACTGTTGCACTATCAATACCCCTTGAGAGTATACCACCTCATGTACACCGCCCTGTTCCGAGAAAGAAGTGTGAGGACCACCACCCTCCCTAGGAAAAACTTAGTCAATCATCATGAAAGACTTTTAGGTCCTTCATAAAAATTCCAAAAAGTAGTCAAAAAACAATATTTTCAAAAATCGTTATAAACGACAACTTATTTATTGTAAATAAACTTACAGACTAACAAAATATTATCTTAATCATAGAAAAAAATTTTCTTTCTTCAATAAAAGAATTAAATTATTACTTGGGTCATTTTTACCTACTATTCAACTGGTCGTTATAAACCGATACTAAACTTTATTGTATTTAATTTATAAACAAAAGTATCCACCTATAACTATCAGATAAATTCTTTGAATACCTACTAATGTACAAACATCTATAAAAAGAATGGACTATGGTCCTTAGTTAAACGATTAAAAATACCTAAATAATGTGAAATTCGAAATTGGATAATCAACCTGAGTATTCTAAATTATCAACGAGTAACTCAACGTTGGTATGTGCAATCGCGGACCGAATCTAATTTCGCTCAATATTCGAAATAAAAAAAAATATATTTTTTTTTTCTACCGCGGCGTTAAACTCTCATCGCCGAAGCGTTCAAACAAATTAAAAAGGAAGAATTCAAATTTAATCAGACGGAAGATACTCTAAACAAGTATCTGGATTGACTATACTAAATACGTAAGACGAATTAATCTGAGATCTATGAGTTTTGTATCTGATGGATAATTCAAAGAAAAAAAAAAAGGGATTTCGAATTTATTGTATATAATTCCCCACACAACGTCAAGAACAAAACAAATATAGACAAAGACGGTGACTTCTTCTTTCGTCTTCACCTTGATTGACTGTCGCAGCAGCAGCAGTATGATGTATGGCTTTCAATGTTGTTTCACTGTTGATAAGTATTGTCTCCCCTTCTGTGCTCTCTTTGACATAAACGGAACCAGAGCGTGTATACACTTTAACGAGAGTACCACGGTGCTTGAGACGTATTGCTTGTTGGAGGAAAAACCTGTTTTGGGATGTTAAGCTCGCGTGTAAGTATACATTGTGTGCTTCTTTCCCTTGCACACTTATTCCCGTGTAACTATGCAATGGTCTCTTGTGTGTTTTGTGGAAGTGAGCAACGGATTTTAAAACTATATTCCTGTCGTGTGGACAATTGAACTTTAGTATAATGGGAGGGTCGTGGATGTTGTTGTCATTTTTGCGTTGAAGTCGGAAAGCTGCTTTTAAGGAAGGAGGTACACAATCTATTGTGTAGCAGATGCTGTTCAATATAGATTTAACGTCTTCATTTGGTAGCTGAGGTATGCCGAGAAGAACAGCGTCAGATGCAACCTCCTTACGTTCAGATCTATCGCATCGTTGTTGTAGATCAGCTAAGTCTTCCTTCAGTTCATGGACAACTTCCAAGTGGTCGGACTACATTCTTGCAATTCGCTCTGTAAGGGACCCTATCGTCTTGTCTGTTTTTTTGAAGTAGGGGGCTAGGTTTTTTTTCTATTAGTTCAAAACGTTGGATGAATTCTGAACGCAGATCTTTGATCTCTTTCGATATTTTACTGACGATATCAGCTGATAGGTCTTTAATCAGGCTGTCCATTTCAGATCGGGAGATTGCAGATGTGGATGAAGTGGATTCGTGTTGGTTGGATGTTCGATGTCGATGGAAGCGGTTGGTTTGGGGGTCGAGGTTGATTTTGTTGGATTTTGTTTTGCCACTGCGGGGGAGGATCTTTGATTTAAGAGAGTAGCGGTTTTTATTTTATCTAGCTTTGTAGAGGTTGCAGGGGCAGGGACAACAGCTTTTGAGTTCTCTTTTTCCGAACAAGTTCTACCAGCCATTGTTACAAGAGAGCAGGAAAGAATACGAACTTTCGAAGTTAATGTTACACAAAAAAAAGGCGCGTGACACTCAGAAAATTATAAAATTTTAAGTTTTATGTTGTTTTATGTTGTTTACTAATAGCACTTCGATTTCAAGCCTATTTTATTCAGTGCAACGAGATCGACTTTCTTTTTCACACTTGGACTTTTATAAATAGTGATACAAAATTCGTATAAATGAAGCTATTTGCCGGACGGTACTATCAAACACGTCTTTTCACTCATGCGGTTGAGAATAGGTAATAACCGATCACTCGTCTTTGAAATGGCTGATGACCCTGAAGGACCCTACTGGCAGACTGGCCAGGTGGAGTATGAGACTCCAAGGTTTCGATTTCGACGTAGAGCACAGAAAGGGTATACCTAATGTGGTCCCTGACGCACTTTCAAGGGTGTATGAATCTGATGCCTTAACGGCAGAAAGCTATATGGCATGTATTGCTCAAATCGAAACTGAGAAGGTGCTTCACATTGACCTGGAGGACCCCTCGTTCAAGTCAGAGGAGTACCTTCAGCTCATCGACCGTATCAAGGAGGAGCAGGAGCGATTACCCGATCTAAAAGTTTCAGAGGGGTTCATTTATAAACGAACCAAACATTCAGTGGGAAATCCGTTGTTGGACGATCTCTCATGGAAGTTATGGATTCCGACTAAGTTGACGGAATCCTTGATTTCCCTGGCACATCGCCCACCAAGGGCTTCACACGGGGGAGTAGTTAAGACTATTTACAGGCTAAGACAGCAGCATTATTGGCCAGGCTTATATTCGCAGTTCAAGCAGTTTGTAGACCGCTGCGAAACATGTAAGACAATTAAAGCCTCCAGTATGAGAGCTTAAAGGTAAAACGTCCGTTCCAACACCTCTACGTGGACTTCCTCGGCCCTTATCCCAGATCCAGAAGTGGGAATGTGTATATTATCATAGTTGTAGACCAACTTACAAAATTCGTGTTCATAAAACCCCTTCGGAAGGCCACTGCTGTAAATGTTATTAATTTCCTTTGCGATGAAATTTTCTTAATCTATGAAGTACCTGAAAGTATACTCTCGGACAATGGTTCTCAATTTCTGAGCCACGAATTCAAACAGTTATTGGAGAAGTTTGGAGTGAAGCACTACCGAACTGCAGTATATGCTCCACAATCTAACGCCAGCGAGAGGGTGAACCGATCAATTTTGGCTGCGATTAGAGCATACATCGACACTCGACAATCTAATTTGGATGCCAATTTGTCGTCGATTAGCAGCGCGTTAAAGACCACTGTACATTCGACTTTAACAATGTCCCCATATGAGGCTCTATTCGGCCAAGGGATGATATAGCATGGTGCAGATTATCGCCTACTGAAAGACCTGGGTGGGTTGAACCATTCAGAAATCGATTGGTTGCCTAAGGTGGCCAAAATGAATATCTTGCACACCTATCTGAAAACCGCTCTCGAAAAGACTCATGACGCCTATGAGAAGACTTACAATCTTCGTAGTAGACCTGGGTCAATCGTTCATTTCAAAAAGAACTGAAACCTTTCCTTGAATCTAGAAAACAATTCCAATTTGCAAATTTTGTGTTAACAATATAAAAAATACTTAGGTACTGACTTACTTCACTTTCGCTTTCAGCAGCTCTGGAAATGGCAAATAAAGCCCAACCTAGGTACTATTTTTTGACACTTTCATGTTGAGCTAGAGATGGCATAGAAGTATTGTATCGAATGATATCGAAAATGAAAAGAGATGTGCAGAAAATTTAGCGCAGTCAAAATAATTTACACAGGCTCTTATGAGACTGGCCAACCCGACTGCAGTGACTGAACGATATCTCTCTTTCTAAATATTGGGCGCCTAGTTTCATTGCAGCTACAACAACAAACGGAAAAAACGCAAATAATTGCTTTCTGGCATTACTGACTTAACAATAAATATAGCGTGTAAACGCACCCACCAGTTTCGACAAAAACTTCAGTTTAGCTAGAGTCGACAAGGTTGAATTGTTGGAACTGAGAAACTGTTGAGTTAGAGTCTAGCCTAGCCACACAACCTTACATACTCTGTTTAATAACAATGTTGAATACTTTTAACAGTTGGCCACCTACATTAATATGCCCCTTTTTAAACTGGTGACCACAGACCAATACAGACCGCCAACTCGTACTCCTCTTGCCTGAAACACCCTTGAAATATTTTTTCCTGTCCGTGAATACGTGTACATCTCTTACTGTGCATTTTGTGGTGGCAACCATCCCTGCGTATGCCATTTATTTTGTTGGTGTGTTTGCTAAATGGGTTTAAAAAGCAAGGGAGAGCGTCACACTCTCAAAATAAATGGCATATCAGCTGATTTTCAGCTTGTAGGCAAAAAGAGAGACCATACAGTGAGTTGGCGGTCTGTATCTTATTGGTCCGTGCTGGTGACACTGGTACATACGAATAGTCACGGACCAAATTGTTTTTGACAGAAGTAAAAGGTTAACCATAATTGAAGAATAGGTAAGTACGTTGCCTTACGAAACAGTAGAAATATTATGTGATTTGTCATTGTATATAAATAAACTATAGTACTACCACCTGAGGTGCGTCATCTATCGACGAGAAACTAAGCTCGAGAATACCATGGGAAGCAACAACAACAATTAAAATGGTGGAAATTGTTGTTGTTGCTTCCCATGGTATTCTAGAGCTTAGTTTTTCGTCGATAGATGGCACACCTCAAGTGGGAATACTACAGTTTATATATGCAATGGATTTGTATACCCAACTCGAAATGACTTTTTGTTAAGTTTCGGCAAGTTCATTCACTTGCGTCTTCGTACGTAATGTACGCTTTGAGTCGTACATTACGTACGCAAATCTGATATTTCTTTTTTTCTTAAGGGTATTCTTCTTCTTTATTTCTTCTTATTTGTAAAGGCTATTATGGGCAACTGATGTAGTTAACAAATCGGAAGCAAACTTTTCGTTCGGTTTTGACACTTGCTTACTTTTTCTTTCGCGTATTATGGTTGGGCCTTACTTATTAAATTTATATAAATATATGTAAATAAATAACATAATTACTATTATAAATATGTAAATATTTAAAATTCAAGTTATGTTATGTAAGATTTCATTGTTTGTACTATAATAAATTGTTAGATCTCTGTCAATAAAATATCAATGACATGTAACATAGGTGTTGCTGATGGACCCGAACTTTCTGAACGTACTCATTTGAATTAGTTTTATTTTCTTATTAGTTTGCAAACGTACCCTTGAAGCGTACATTTTTGGTTTCGTTTATAGTTTTTTAATGTCGTCAGCAAAGTCAGCGAGTTCGGTGCCATCAGAAATTACCAATGAGTAAGTAACTAAAATATTATTACATTAAATTAATGCATTTATGTAAACCTTTATTAACTTTAGATATTAAACGATACAGTAAAAGAGTTGTTAAAGTTCATTTCTGAAGACGCTGATTTATTTGATGACAATTTTAATATTCATTGATTGGAATATTTTCGACGCCATTTAATTTGTCGCAGCCAGCAAATATAGCATTTATCGTCAGCCGCCTCACAGCCAGTGAAAAGCATACAGCTGCCTCGCAGACAGCATTTTATTGACAGCCGCCTCATAGCCAGTGAAAAGCATACAGCTGCCTCGCAGACAGCATTTTATTGACAGCCGCCTCACAGCCAGTGAAAAACAGTTATAGCCGCCTCGCAGCCAGCGAAATTAATTTATAGCCACCTCAACAGTTGCCGAGGATACTATACGCCGAGGATACATATATATAGTTACGTGTTAACTGCAGGATACTAATATCTACCTTCACAAGATGTCTAAGGACGGAGACAACCTTCCAATGATTGTAGAAGAAGACGAAGAAAATACGGGAGAACATCAAAAGCGGTTGCAAGACTTACGTGCTCAGCTTTAAGCAGTTCAGCTGTCCGCTGCCGAGGACAAAAGAATCATACAAGAACTACTAAGTCAGGGACAGAAAATTGAGAAAAATGCCGGAAGCAATGCGATGTTGTCGATGCCATCAACCTTTGCTGCCGCCAACAAAATCACAGAATCTGTGAATCTTTCCTCTGCCACCGAAAACATCATTCGACCCACTATCTGCAGTGTAGGAAACAATCTTTACCCTAACACAAATGCATCAGTCACCGGGTTTGGGACTCAGACATTTAATACGTATGCGTATGGCAACTTTACAGTTCCATCTACATGACGCCCCTGGTCGGCTGTGGGTCAATCATTGCAGACAAGCCATGTTGGGAATATCAATGATGTGTGCAATACAGTATATAGTCCAGCTGCGGTTGGAACTATTCCCTCGTTTTTACCGCCATTAAATGCACTTCCTGCTAATAATCAGACATGGTATAACCCACAGCCTGTTATTGCTTCGAACCAACTTGACCCACCTCTATATAGGTCCAGAAGCCTTCAAGACTTGCCTGAGTTTTATGGAACAACGGAAGGATGGCCGATGTTTTGCATGGAGTTTGTTGAGTCAACGAATGCATATAACTACTCGAAAGTGGATAACATGTCTCGTCTACGTAAATGTCTAAAAGGACATGCAAGAGATATCGTCGAATCTCTACTCATACATTCCAACAATGTTGACCAGGTTATGGCTACTCTGGAGTTCCGATTTGGTCGTCCGGAGTGCTTAGTGGAAAGTCAACTAAGGAAAATTCGTGAAGTACAGCCCATTCCTGAGAACAAATTGGAGCAACTCATACCGTTCGCTACTAAAGTTCAGAACTTGACAGCTTTCTTCGAGGCAAGTGGGTTAGAACAACATATGGCTAACCCTAGCTTAATGGACGAACTTGTTGGAAAATTACCGATGAGTCGGAGGTTGGAATGGGCGGAAGCAAAAATATTTATACAACTATTTGCCACCATCAGACATTTTAATGAATGGCTTTGCAGAATTGCTCGTTTGGTTAGCTTGGTGACACCAATTTCATCATCCACTGCGTCAACTCACGGGCGGTCGGATCCTGGATCAAGGTCGGGAAATGTTTTGCATATGGCAAACGTGAAGTCTACAGAGAAGTGCCGCTGGTGTAAGCAAAATAAACACCCGGTTGAACAGTGTGTCAAATTTTTAGATATAGATCCTCAATCCAGATGGACTTTCACAAAATAAAACTTTGTTTTGGATGTCTTAAATATGGGCATGCAATAAGAACATGCAGATGCAGTAAAGCATGTGGAGTCGATGGATGCTTGAAGAAACATCATCCCATGTTGCATTAAGCTGACCCTATATCATATCTTGAACAGCAAATGCCATTACTTAGCTGCAACAAAGATTCAGAAGCTAACAGGATACTTTTCCGAGTATTACCTGTGCGGCTATACAATGGGAACGTGGTTATCCGAACGTATGCTTTACTTGACGAAGGGTCGTCCATTACCATCATGAGTTCGGACTTAGTTAAACGTTTGACGCTGAAGGGAAGGCCAACGAACTTGAATCTACGCTGGTTTGGGAAGGAAGTATCGTCAAAGAAGACTGTTGTAGTCAACTTCGAAATTAGTGCCGATCACGAAGAAGCTCGACGATACATTATGAATGACGTCCATGCAGTTGATGATTTGTGCCTGCCCACTCAAACTATTGAGAACGAAGAGTTGGATTCGCTTAACCAGCAGCTGTTGACAATGCCTCTTGTTGAATTTAAAGACGCCAGACCAGAGCTCCTGATTGGACTTGATCACGCTCATCTAGGAGCATCCATGACTAACGTTGTGACGTCAAGAACTAGTACTATTGCCGCACAGACCAAAATCGGCTGGGTCGTATACGGGAAAGCAGGAACGAACATAGAGCCAGTGGAGGTATCGCATGAGGCTGTTACACTTTGCTGTACTGAGAATTTGGAAAAGGTTGTTGACGATTATTTTTGCTTAGAGAACTTCGGGGTTAAGAAGCCAACCAGAGAGCTCATTTCGTTAGATGACAAGAGGGCTTTGGAAATCCTTAAGTACACCACCATTAAACTTAACGATCGATTCCAGGCTGGATTGCTGTGGAGAAAGGATGTTCCAGAGCTTCCGAATAGCTATGAAATGGCAAAAAACAGATTTCTTAGTCTCGAGAAGAAGCTGCGAAAGGATCCAGAGCTTGCGTCTGACTATAAAAATATCATCACCCGCTACGTTGAAAATGGTTACGCAAGAAAACTTACTCGGATAGAAGCGAAAATCAAAACAACAAAAACGTGGTACCTTCCTCATTTCGGGGTGAGAAATGTTAACAAACCAAGATAGCTTCGACTGGTTTTTGACGCTGCTGCTGAAGTAGGAGGAGTTTCATTAAATGCCTTTCTGTTAAAGGGTCCCGACAACTATAGGCCCTTAATTACTATCCTATTCAACTTCCGCCTGAAACCGGTGGCAGTAGTTGGAGACATTCGAGAAATACGGATACGACCAGAAGACAGACATTCTCAACGGTTTCTTTGGCGGGAGTCGGAGAGCTCTGCGATTGAAGTTTATGTTATGGAAGTGATAACATTTGGTGCCAGCTGCTCACCGTGCATAGCAAACTTCGTTAAAAACTCAAATGCCACCAGTTTTCTGACAAAACACCCAAGAGCAGTGGAGTCAATAGTCAATAACCATTACGTGGATGATTATGTCGATTGCTTCGACAGTATCGAAGAAGCCATAGATGTGACTAAGGATGTTATCGCAATACATCGCAATGGAGGCTTTCAACTACGAAACTTTGCGTCGAACTCGTTAGAAGTCCTCAAATCTGTTGATGAGGAAGCTTTCCGGAATACTGCGTCTCCAAGTAGAATCGTTCACATGAATGTAGAATCGGCCATACATACAGAAAAGGTTCTGGGAATGTGTTGGGATGCCAAAGAGGACATGTTCACCTATCAGCTCAGATTTCCATGAGTGAACCAAGCAATAATCAACAATGATAGATGTCGCACAAAACGAGAATTTTTAAGCATAGCAATGTCCATATTTGATCCTTTTGGAATGATAGCTCATATCACCTTGTATTTAAAATTGCTGCTGCGATCAATCTGGCGCATTGGACTCGGATGGGATGAGCCGATTCCTGAAGAGTTGTATGATAAATGGAAACAATGGAAAGCAAAGCTTCATAAGCTGACGCAGTTAAGAATTCCAAGATGTCATAGCCTGAGTCTAGGAAGAGCCGTTCGAATAGACCTGCACACGTTCGTTGATGCTAGTGAAGAAGCCTTTAGTGCTGTTTCGTACCTCCGCATCGAGAACGTTGATGGAACAAGCGTATCATTTGTCTGTGGGAAATCGAGAGGTGCGCCAAAGAAATTAATTTCTATTCCTCGTCTGGAACTCTCCGCTGCTGTCCTGGAACTAAGGCTTTGCAACACAATCGTATCCTGTCATAAGTTGCCAATCTCGAGTCAAGTATTTTGGAGTGACTCGAAGACAGTACTCCACTGGCTTCAATCAGATCCTTGTCGCCACAAACAATTCGTCGCATTCAGGATTGCGGAAGTCCTGGAAGGAAGTAAAAGAAGTCAATGGAGATGGATTCCCTCTAAGCAGAATCCAGCTGATGAGGCTACAAGAGCTAGATACCCGCCGAAATTCGATTTGCATAGTAAATGGATAAGTGGACCCCACTTTCTCAAACAGGATCCATCCAACTGGCCCGAGATGCCTGAAGACCTTGCTGACCACGGATGTTTTGAAGAAGTGCGTACAGCTCAAGTATTACACGCTGCTTTCCCCTCGAAAGGCATACTTTTCGACGCGTCCCGATTCTCTTCGTATCTAAAGCTGCAGAGAACCATAGCCTGGGTTATAAGATTCGTTTACAGATATCTTAGCAAATCGGAGGACAAAGGCGAATTGTCAGCTGCTGAATTGGACTGTTCGGAGCTTTCTATTTGCTTTGAAGTACAAAGATCCGAGTTTGAAAACGAAATAAATAGACTCCGAGAGAAGCTTGCCATAGAAAGAAGTAGCCCAATTTTCAAATTGACACCCTATCTTGACGAATCTGGTCTACTCCGAGTTCAAGGACGAATCGATTCGGCATCAACGATTCCGTTCAACACCAGGCGCCCTATTATACTGCCGAAGGATCATCGAGTTACAACGTTACTTATAGAGCGTATTCATCAACTTTGCGCTCACCAGAACGACGATACTGTAGTGAACCAAATTAGACAGAAATTCTGGATACCTGCCTTACGAACTGCGGTCAAGAGAGTAAGAAAGAACTGTCAGATGTGCCGAATTCGTTGTGCTAAGCCTATTTCACCATTGATGAGTCAACTCCCAGAAGATCGTCTTACTCCACTAGTAAGACCATTCCCATTTACAGGGCTCGACTACTTCGGTCCAGTATTTATCACTTCGGGTCGTAGGCGTGAAAAACGATGGATTGCACTCTTCACATGTTTGACCGATGGATAAAAGAATATCTGCCCTATCTGACGAAGAGGTGCAAGTGGTTTGAAAAGGTGGAACCATTGAAAATCGGTGATCTCGTTCTTGTATGTGATGTGGACGTCCCAAGAAGAGAATGGTTGCGAGGAAGAATAGTCAACGTTTACCCGGGCCCGGATGGACAGGTACGTCTAGTTGAATTAAAAACTACAAAGGGTGTTTTTAGAAGACCAGCGGTGAAGATAGCTAAGCTAAGAGATTGGTGAGACTTCTTGCTCGGACCAAGGCGCCTCACGGGGGGTGGGATGTCAATAAAATATCAATGACATGTTACATAGGTGTTGCTGATGGACCCGAACTTTCTGAACGTACTCATTTGAATTAGTTTTATTTTCTTATTAGTTTGCGAACGTACCCTTGAAGCGTACATTTTTGGTTTCGTTTATAGTTTTTTAATGTCGTCAGCAAAGTCAGCGAGTTCGGTGCCATCAGAAATTACCAATGAGTAAGTAACTAAAATATTATTACATTAAATTAATGCATTTATGTAAACCTTTATTAACTTTAGATATTAAACGATACAATAAAAGAGTTGTTAAAGTTTATTTCTGAAGACGCTGATTTATTTGATGACAATTTTAATATTCATTGATTGGAATATTTTCGACGCCATTTAATTTGTCGCAGCCAGCAAATATAGCATTTATCGTCAGCCACCTCACAGCCAGTGAAAAGCATACAACTGCCTCGCAGACAGCATTTTATTGACAGCCGCCTCATAGCCAGTGAAAAGCATACAGCTGCCTCGCAGACAGCATTTTATTGACAGCCGCCTCACAGCCAGTGAAAAACAGTTATAGCCGCCTCGCAGCCAGCGAAATTAATTTATAGCCACCTCAACAGTTGCCGAGGGTATTATACGCCGAGGATACATATATATAGTTACGTGTTAACTGCAGGATACTAATGTCTACCTTCACAAGATGTCTAAGGACGGAGACAACCTTCCAATGATTGTAGAAGAAGACGAAGAAAATACGGAAGAACGTCAAAAGCGGTTGTAAGACTTACGTGCTCAGCTTAAAGCAGTTCAGCTGTCCGCTGCCGAGGACAAAAGAATCATACAAGAACTACTAAGTCAGGGACAAAAAATTGAGAAAAATGCCGGAAGCAATGCGATGTTGTCGACGCCATCAACCTTTGCTGCCGCCAACAAAATCACAGAATCTGTGAATCTTTCCTCTGCCACCGAAAACATCATTCGACCCACTATCTGGAGTGTAGGAAACAATCTTTACCCTAACACAAATGCATCAGTCACCGGGTTTGGGACTCAGACATTTAATACGTATGCGTATGGCAACTTTACAGTTCCATCTACACGACGCCCCTGGTCGGCTGTGGGTCAATCATTGCAGACAAGCCATGTTGGGAATATCAATGATGTGTGCAATACAGTATATAGTCCAGCTGCGGTAGGAACTATTCCCTCGTTTTTACCGCCATTAAATGCACTTCCTGCTAATAATCAGACATGGAATAACCCACAGCCTGTTATTGCTTCGAACCAACTTGACCCACCTCTATATAGGCCCAGAAGCCTTCAAGACTTGCCTGAGTTTTATGGAACACCGGAAGGATGGCCGATGTTTTGCTTGGAGTTTGTTGAGTCAACGAATGCATATAACTACTCGAAAGTGGATAACATGTCTCGTCTACGTAAATGTCTAAAAGGACATAGGAGATATCGTCGAATCTCTACTCATACATTCCAACAATGTTGACCAGGTTATGGCTGCTCTGGAGTTCCGATTTGGTCGTGCGGAGTGCTTAGTGGAAAGTCAACTAAGGAAAATTCGTGAAGTACAGCCCATTCCTGAGAACAAATTGGAGCAACTCATACCGTTCGCTACTAAAGTTCAGAACTTGACAGCTTTCTTCGAGGCAAGTGGGTTAGAACAACATATGGCTAACCCTAGCTTAATGGACGAACTTGTTGGAAAATTACCGATGAGTCGGAGGTTGGAATGGGCGGAAGCAAAAATATTTATACAACCATTTGCCACCATCATTTTAATGAATGGCTTTGCAGAATTGCTCGTTTGGTTAGCTTGGTGACACCAATTTCATCATCCACTGCGTCAACTCACGGGCGGTCGGATCCTGGATCAAGGTCGGGAAATGTTTTGCATATTGCAAACGTGAAGTCTACAGAGAAGTGCCGCTGGTGTAAGCAAAATAAACACCCGGTTGAACAGTGTGTCAAATTCTTAGATATAGATCCTCAATCCAGATGGACTTTCACAAAACAAAACAGACTTTGTTTTGGATATCTTAAATATGGGCATGCAATAAGAACATGCAGATGCAGTAAAGCATGTGGAGTCGATGGATGCTTGAAGAAACATCATCCCATGTTGCATTAAGCTGACCCTATATCATATCTTGAACAGCAAATGCCATTACTTAGCTGCAACAAAGATTCAGAAGCTAACAGGATACTTTTCCGAGTATTACCTGTGCGGCTATACAATGGGAACGTGGTTATCCGAACGTATGCTTTACTTGACGAAGGGTCGTCCATTACCATCATGAGTTCGGACTTAGTTAAACGTTTGACGCTGAAGGGAAGGCCAACGAACTTGAATCTACGCTGGTTTGGGAAGGAAGTATCGTCAAAGAAGACTGTTGTAGTCAACTTCGAAATTAGTGCCGATCACGAAGAAGCTCGACGATACATTATGAATGACGTCCATGCAGTTGATGATTTGTGCCTGCCCACTCAAACTATTGAGAACGAAGAGTTGGATTCGCTTAACCAGCAGCTGTTGACAATGCCTCTTGTTGAATTTAAAGACGCCAGACCAGAGCTCCTGATTGGACTTGATCACGCTCATCTAGGAGCATCCATGACTAACTTTGTGACGTCAAGAACTAGTACTATTGCCGCACAGACCAAAATCGGCTGGGTCGTATACGGGAAAGCAGGAACGAACATAGAGCCAGTGGAGGTATCGCATGAGGCTGTTACACTTTGCTGTACTGAGAATTTGGAAAAGGTTGTTGACGATTATTTTTGCTTAGAGAACTTCGGGGTTAAGAAGCCAACCAGAGAGCTCATTTCGTTAGATGACAAGAGGGCTTTGGAAATCCTTAAGTACACCACCATTAAACTTAACGATCGATTCCAGGCTGGATTGCTGTGGAGAAAGGATGTTCCAGAGCTTCCGAATAGCTATGAAATGGCAAAAAACAGATTTCTTAGTCTCGAGAAGAAGCTGCGAAAGGATCCAGAGCTTGCGTCTGACTATAAAAATATCATCACCCGCTACGTTGAAAATGGTTACGCAAGAAAACTTACTCGGATAGAAGCGAAAATCAAAACAACAAAAACGTGGTACCTTCCTCATTTCGGGGTGAGAAATGTTAACAAACCAAGATAGCTTCGACTGGTTTTTGACGCTGCTGCTGAAGTAGGAGGAGTTTCATTAAATGCCTTTCTGTTAAAGGGTCCCGACAACTATAGGCCCTTAATTACTATCCTATTCAACTTCCGCCTGAAACCGGTGGCAGTAGTTGGAGACATTCGAGAAATACGGATACGACCAGAAGACAGACATTCTCAACGGTTTCTTTGGCGGGAGTCGGAGAGCTCTGCGATTGAAGTTTATGTTATGGAAGTGATAACATTTGGTGCCAGCTGCTCACCGTGCATAGCAAACTTCGTTAAAAACTCAAATGCCACCAGTTTTCTGACAAAACACCCAAGAGCAGTGGAGTCAATAGTCAATAACCATTACGTGGATGATTATGTCGATTGCTTCGACAGTATCGAAGAAGCCATAGATGTGACTAAGGATGTTATCGCAATACATCGCAATGGAGGCTTTCAACTACGAAACTTTGCGTCGAACTCGTTAGAAGTCCTCAAATCTGTTGATGAGGAAGCTTTCCGGAATACTGCGTCTCCAAGTAGAATCGTTCACATGAATGTAGAATGGGCCATACATACAGAAAAGGTTCTGGGAATGTGTTGGGATGCCAAAAAGGACATGTTCACCTATCAGCTCAGATTTCCAAGAGTGAACCAAGCAATAATCAACAATGATAGATGTCCCACAAAACGAGAGTTTTTAAGCATCAGTCTACGACTAATTTTTATACGAAGCGGATGTGTGTTCTGTCTGCTCTTTCTAAATAATTTCTCTAAAGATGAATTCTAAGTGTATTAAGTGTCTAAAAATCATACCCGATACGAATTTTCTATCGTGTGATTTGTGTGGCAAATGCTCACATTTAGACTGTTGCAATATAGACAAAAAAGACATAAAAATTATAAAATCTATTAAGAATTTATTTTTCAAATGTGAAAAGTGCATTCAAATTCCACTGCATTTATTTATTGACAAAGTAAGAGATCTCTCAGTGTACTTTTTGGAAGTTTCTCAGAGTGCAAATACAAATACAACTACAAACACATCAAAATCGGATTCGAGTCGCCTTATTCGCGATACAACTCGTGCTCAGAGAATAAAAAAAGAAAATTATGTCCCTAACAAACGGTCATCGTCATCGTCTGCTGCTGGAAAAAAAAATTGCACTAGCGGGAACATCCACCCCCGCGATCCCACTTCTTTGAAATCTAACGCGTCTTCAAATAAATCTCTTTCTCCGGCTTTGTCATTAATCACTCCAACTCTTACGAAAATGACTTCAACGACAACCTCTAACATCAGCAAAATCAACACTGATGCTTCAAATGGAGACGTTTTGTTGTCTCCTTTTACCACACCAGTTGTTCTGGGGAAAAACGTCATCGTCGATGTTGCTGCCGATTACAATCATCAACAAAATCAAAACCTTGAGGCTGTTGGTGGTGAAAATGGAACAGGAGAAAACAACGATGCTGCCGAAACAAATGTTGCTTGCCAAAATGTTGATGATTCTAAAGTTGCTGATGCTGTTGTTGCCGATATTTCTGTTGTTGAAGATGCTAATGTTGCTGATGTTGCTGTTGATGGTGCTACCGATGCCAACAACCATGTTGCTGTTGCTGCACTGAATGCTAATCACAAAGTTGCATTCGCTGGTAAGCGCAATCCAAAACAAAAACAGCTGTTTGGAAGTGACGCTGATGCTGTTACATCTCTTCCATCTGTACCTCGGCTTCGTTTAATCCATATATCTCGACTTATGAATACAGTCACTGAGAAGGATGTTATAGATTTTGTTGCTCAAAAACTAAATTTGCCAGCGACTAGTTTGGTTTGTTCTAAACTAGTTAAAAAAGATGCGAATATTTCTTCGCTCCATTTTATTAATTTCAAGCTTGGGGTCCCTGCCGGGTTTTTTAATGATGTTCTTCAAACGTCCATATGGCCAATAGGAGTTCAAATTAAACAGTTTGTAAGCCGTCCAAAAAACGATATGGGCCAAAGTCAAGTTGGGTTGGTCACGTAAACAAAATTCTTCCTGTTTATGATGCCAATAATCGCTTTTCTATGTTTTATCACAATGCTGGAGGTATGAGAACGAAGTCTCATGAATTTTGTACTGCTGTTGCTGATTGTTCTTATGATGTTATTGCCCTAACCGAAACATTGCTTAATAATAAATTCTTAACCAGTGAATACTTTAATTCAGATTTTAACGTTTTTCGTAAAGACCGTTGCTGTGAACACACTGGTCTAAATAGAGGTGGTGGTGTTTTATTAGCTTTAAGGTCTGATTATATAGGTAGAGAAATTAATTTATCCAATGGTTCTGCTGAGATTGAGCAAATTTGTGTTTGTGTTGATTTATCACTTCGTGACACTTTTGAAACAATTCATGTTTACTTTTTTGTTTCCTATATTCCACCCTTGTCACAAAATACAATATATGAGGCTCATGTTGAGAATATTACAAATATTGTTAAAAATAGTAATGAAAATTCTTATTTCGTAATTGTTGGAGATTTTAATCTGCCTAACATAAAATGGTTATATTCAAATGATGAACAAAAATTGTTTCCTTGTAATGTTACTAAAGATTCTGAATTTACTGTTATTGATGGCATAACAGCTTTAAATATGTACCAAATTAACAATGTTTCTAATTCTATAGATCGTATTTTAGATTTAATTTTTATTGATTGTAATCTTGAAGCTCAATGTAATGAATCAAGTTTTAAATTGCTAGATAACAGTATTCATCACAATTCAATTGAAATTACATTTAACTTTTCTGTGTTAAATGAATTTAAATCTTCTTGTAATATTGTTCAAATGTATTATTTTAAAAATGCAGACTTTGCTTCCATGAATAATTATTTAGAATCTTTTGATTGGCATCTAATATTCGATTGCACAAATTTAGAGCTAGCTTATACTATGTTTCGGAACATTTTGGAACGTATGATCTCTGTTTTCGTTCCCATAAAATCATATAAGAATTCTAAGAAACCTGTTTGGTTCAATAAAAGCTTATCCAGACTTAAGAATGTAATGAACAAGTTACACAAAAAGTGCAGAATTTCAGTTTCTTTTCGTGAGCAATTTAATCAAATAAGAAGAGAATATGAATTTTTGAAGAAATTTATTTATAAGCAATACATTTGTTCTCTGGAATCAAACATAAAAAATAATCCTAAGTGCTTTTGGTCATTTATAAATACTAAACGGAAATCGGTTGGGATTCCATCTAACGTCTCATACAATGGTGTTTCCTCAGATAGTATAAATGACATTTGCAATAGTTTTGCTTCATTCTTTCAATCCAATTTCATTGACTTAAAACTAAATTGTGAACAAATTGATGACTCTAATTCTTTCATTGACGCTGGTAGCTTGAACCTATCTATTAGTGATGTACTAACATCCTTGTCTTCACTTGATGAACATTTTTCTGTTGCACCCGATAATATTCCACCTATTCTTTTGAAGACTTGTAGATTTAATCTTGCAGCACCACTTTGCTTTATCTTCAATATGTCTTTAACTCAAGGTCTATTTTTGGATACATGGAAGTATTCATATATATCACTCCCCTTCATAAATGTGGGTCAAAAGGTAATGTTGAAAACTACAGGCCTATTGCAAAACTTCAGTTGATCCCTAAAGTTTTTGAAGCAATAGTCAAAAATAAATTGTTTAGTTTAGTTAAAAATCATATATCTGAATACCAACATGGATTTATGAGTGGAAGGTCAACTGCAACAAATTTGTCGATTTTCACAAGCTTTTGTCTAAATCATATGGAAATGCGTTCCCAAATCGACACTATATATACCGATTTTGCAAAGGCATTTGATCGTGTTCAGCATAATGTACTTTTGAAGAAACTTGAGAATTTTGGTTTCCACTCTTTGCTGCTAAGTTGGATTAAAAGTTATTTAGTTGGAAGAAAGCAATATGTCAAAATTGATAACGTGTTATCTAATGAAATCTATAATTTCTAAGGTGTACCTCAAGGTAGTCATCTTGGACCGTTATTGTTCATAATTTTTATTAATGATTTACCAAGCCTTCTTTCATACTCTAGATGTCTTTTATACGCTGATGATCTTAAAATTTTTAGTTGCGTAACATCTTTATCAGATGCGTATAACGTCCAAGGCGATCTGAATAAAATTGTTCAATGGTGTAATGTAAATGGACTCTATTTCAACAATAAAAAGTGCAGTATTGTTACGTATTCGAGATTACAAAACCCCTTGTGTTTTGAATACAAATTAAATAACGATTCTTTACAAAGAATTGACAACCAGAAAGATCTCGGAGTAATCTTTGACTCTAAAATAAATTTTTCACTTCATATCGACCATATAATTTCTAGAGCTAATTCATTGTTGGGCTTTATAATTCGGAATTCAAAGTGCTTTGATGATCCCTATACACTTAAAACCCTTTATGTGAGTATTGTTAGACCAATTTTAGAGTATTGCAGCGTTATATGGAATCCTTATACTCAATCAAGTATCAATCGTATAGAAAAAGTTCAAAAAAGATTCACTAAGTATGCTTTACGAAAAGCCTTCAGAAATTCTAGTGTTCCATGTTACGAGAGCAGATGTGTTCTTATTGACATCAAACCTCTCAATTCGAGAAGAAAATTAAATTCTGTACTTTTTGCTTTTGATGTACTTTGTTCTACTATAAATTGTCCAGTGTTGTTATCAGCGTTCAATATTTATGCACCTGTTCGCATTTTGCGACCAAGAAGTGGCGATTTTTGTACGTTCCTTGCCATAGTACAAGTTATGCTAAGCATAATCCCATTACAAATGCTTGCATTGACTTTAATGAATTTGACAATGTTATTGATTTTAATATGAATAGAAATGAAATAAAGAAACAATTATTGGAATTAATTTAAATCTTATTATAATTTAATAGTTCATTTACTGCAATTTATTGTATATTATGAAAAAAGTAGCATTAAGTGTAGTCTTTATAAAGTTTTTGTAACTTGATAGACGATAGTAAATAAATAAATATATAAATAAACAATGTCCATATTTGATCCTTTTGGAATGATAGCTCATATCACCTTGTATTTAAAATTGCTGCTGCGATGCGAAGAAACTGGCTTCAATCAGATCCTTGCCGCCACAAACAATTCGTCGCATTCAGGATTGCGGAAGTCCTGGAAGGAAGTAAAAGAAGTCAATGGAGATGGATTCCCTCTAAGCAGAATCCAGCTGATGAGGCTACAAGAGCTAGATACCCGCCGAAATTCGATTTGCATAGTATATGGATAAGTGGACCCCACTTTCTCAAACAGGATCCATCCAACTGGCCCGAGATGCCTGAAGACCATGCTGACCACGGATGTTTTGAAAAAGTGCGTACAGCTCAAGTATTACACGCTGCTTCCCCTCGAAGGGCATACTTTTCGACGCGTCCCGATTCTCTTCGTATCTAAAACTGCAGAGAACCATAGCCTGGGTTATAAGATTCGTTTACAGGTATCTTAGCAAATCGGAGGACAAAGGCGAATTGTCAGCTGCTGAATTGGACTGTTCGGAGCTTTCTATTTGCTTTGAAGTACAAAGATCCGAGTTTGAAAACGAAATAAATAGACTCCGAGAGAAGCTTGCCATAGAAAGAAGTAGCCCAATTTTCAAATTGACACCCTATCTTGACGAATCTGGTCTACTCCGAGTTCAAGGACGAATCGATTCGGCATCAACGATTCCGTTCAACACCAGGCGCCCTATTATACTGCCGAAGGATCATCGAGTTACAACGTTACTTATAGAGCGTATTCATCAACTTTGCGCTCACCAGAACGACGATACTGTAGTGAACGAAATTAGACAGAAATTCTGGATACCTGCCTTACGAACTGCGGTCAAGAGAGTAAGAAAGAACTGTCAGATGTGCCGAATTCGTTGTGCTAAGCCTATTTCACCATTGATGAGTCAACTCCCAGAAGATCGTCTTACTCCACTAGTAAGACCATTCCCATTTACAGGGCTCGACTACTTCGGTCCAGTATTTATCACTTCGGGTCGTAGGCGTGAAAAACGATGGATTGCACTCTTCACATGTTTGACCGTCCGACCCGTACACCTGGAGACCTCTGCCAACCTTTCTGCTGATGCTTGCATTCTATGCATACGCAACTTCGTCAATCGGCGAGGGGTTCCTCGACGTATAAGAAGCGACAACGGTACCAACTTCATCGGTGCCAGTAAGGAACTGCTAACGAATAGCATATTTGACAATGAATCTATCAGAGCGGAGTTATCATCTCGAGGTATAGAGTGGATCTTTAACTGTCCAGCGAATCCGCACTCTGGGGGCTGCTGGGAACGTTTAGTACAATCTGTTAAACGAGTCTTGTCAAGGATGCTTAATGAGATCGCACCGAAAATTGAAACGCTACAGAGTGCCCTCATTGAAGAAGAAAACATAGTGAACAGTCGACCTCTTACTCATCTACCAGTTTCACCCGATGATGAGGAACCACTAACGCCTACTCATTTCATTTTGGGTAGTCAAAGCTCGACTCAACTTCCAGGACCAATTGATCCCAAAGTGCTGTGCTTACGTAAGCAGTGGAAGATTAGTCAGCAGCTGAAAAATCATTTCTGGAGAAGATGGATAAAAGAATATCTGCCCGATCTGACGAAAAGGTGGAACCATTGAAAATCGGTGATCTCGTTCTTGTATGTGATGTGGACGTCCAAAGAGGAGAATGGTTGCGAGGAAAAATAGTCAACGTTTACCCGGGCCCGGATGGACAGGTACGTCTAGTTGAATTAAAAACTACAAAGGGTGTTTTTAGAAGACCAGCGGTGAAGATAGCTAAGCTAGAGATTGGTGAGACTTCTTGCTCGGACCAAGGCGCCTCACGGGGGGTGGGATGTCAATAAAATATCAATGACATGTAACATAGGTGTTGCTGATGGACCCGAACTTTCTGAACGTACTCATTTGAATTAGTTTTATTTTCTTATTAGTTTGCGAACGTACCCTTGAAGCGTACATTTTTGGTTTCGTTTATAGTTTTTTAATGTCGTCAGCAAAGTCAGCGAGTTCGGTGCCATCAGAAATTACCAATGAGTAAGTAACTAAAATATTATTACATTAAATTAATGCATTTATGTAAACCTTTATTAACTTTAGATATTAAACGATACAATAAAAGAGTTGTTAAAGTTCATTTCTGAAGACGCTGATTTATTTGATGACACCAGACTTCTCCAAGGAAATCATCATTCTCTGCGACGCATCCGCGACTGGCATCGGATGTGTACCCTGTCAGCGGGATGAATCCGGGGCGGAGCAGCCCATATACTACTTCTCCCGGAAACTGAATGCTGCGCAGAGAAACTATTCGGTGACAGAGCGCGAGTGCTTAGCAGCTTTCGAAGGTATCCAAAAGTTCAGATCTTACGTTGAGGGATACCATTTTCGCGTTATTACGCACCATTCCAGCCTGAAATGGCTGATGACCATGAAAGATCCAACCGGAAGATTAGCAAGGTGGAGTATGCGACTCCAAGGCTTCGATTTTGTGGTGGAGCATAGAAAGGGAACATTGAATGTCGTGCCAGATGGTCTATCGAGAGCTTATGAAGACGATGAGCTGACAGTGTCAGCTTTTCTTTCATGTCTACCGCAGATCGGAACCTCGGAGGTACTCCACATCGGTCTTGAGGATCCGTCCTTTAAATCAGAAGGTTATCTGGTTATCATCAGTCATATCAAGAAGGAACAGGAGCGGTTACCGGACCTCAAAGTGTCGGAAGGGTATATATACAAACGCACTAAACATGCGGTTGGTAATCCCTTGGCCGACGATCTAACTTGGAAGTTGTGGGTTCCATCGGAGATGACGGAACCTCTGATCTCATTGGCTCACAATCCGCCGCGCGCTTCGCATGGTGGGGTGGTGAAAACAATTTATCGACTACGGGACAGATTCTACTGGCCAGGTATGTTCACTCAGGTCAAACTTTACGTAGACCGGTGTGAAGCATGCAAGACCAGTAAAGCAGCTAACATGACTTTAGGAGCTGAGATGGGAAACAGTTTCGAGGTAGATAGGCCCTTTCAGCATCTATATATTGATTTCCTCGTGCCATACCCTAGGTCAAGATCCGGAAATGTTTACATCGTTATTGTATTGACCAGTTAACCAAATTCGTTTTCATCAAACCACTACGCAAGGCAACAGCCGCGAGCGTAGTCAAATTCCTGAAAGATGACGTTTTCTTAATTTACGGAGTACCAGAGAGTATACTCTCTGATAATGGTACACAATTTGTTGGGAAGGAGTTCCAAAAACTCGTTGATGTTTTCGGGGTCAAACACTACCGAACGGCAGTGTATGCTCCCCAGTCGAATGCTAGTGAACGCGTAAACCGTTCTATCTTGGCGGCCATACGGTCGTATGTCAATCCTCGACAGACGGATTGGGATGCCCATCTGTCTTCGATCAGTAGTGCCTTACGCACGACGGTGCATTCAACTCTTTCGATATCCCCATACGAAGCCTTATTCGGACAACGTATGATAGAACACGGGGCAGATTATCGTCTTCTAAGAGAGTTGGGTGGACTAAACTGTTCGGAGATAGATTGGCTTCCCAAAGTGGCCAAGATGAACATCGTTCATTCAAATCTCAAACAAGCGTTGATAAAAACTCACGAAGCATACGAGAAATATTATAATCTTCGAAGTAGGAACATAACTTTTAAAGTAGGTGATGAAATTTATAAAAGAAATCATGTCCTAAGCGACGCGACTAAGCATATGAGTGCGAAGTTGTGCCCAAAATTCATTAAAGTTCATGTGAGCCAAGTGTGTGGTAACAACTTATATGAAGTGGGAGATAGGCGAGGACACAAATCAACGTGTCATACAAAAGATCTAAAGAGATAGTTTTTTTTTGTTAATAACCACCTGATTTACAACTACATCCCGGACTTACATTAATATAACCCGACTTTCCTTTACTTAGTTTTTTTTTAAATTGACAAATCTTATAATAATTTTCACACAACATATCCGAGTGTACCGAAGCGCTCAAAGAAACACAGATGATGCATAAAGCAAAACTTTTTTTTTGCCCGGCTCTCAGCTGTGTATGAGACTCTTGGTTTGAATCTCAATGTTCCTCTTCTATATTTCAGACAACCATCAGAGTACACCAATGAGGTCAGAACTGTATCGTAGCTCAATGGACTGTATAACCATCTCTAATAACAAAATGTAGGAATTAAATAAAACGCAATAATTTAGAGTGGAAAAAATATCATAAAAAAACCACTTAGCACATTTATTTCTTCCTTCTCGGTTCAAAATCCTGCTTAAGACTAACTCTCTTTCGTGCTTGTTCGCAGAACAAGCACTCTTTCGTTAAGTTCTTACGTTAAGTTTCATTTACGTTTAATTATACCTTCTTATACATATGTGACCATCGAATGCAGAGTTACCAGGACTCATACGATTCGATACAGTCCCGGCGAAAACCTACGGTTTTCCATCCCTTTCGCTTTTATTTTACATATATCTCTGCTCAATACAAATTTATTTTAATATATATGTAAATCATTCCAGCTCCTTGATTGGTAAGATGCACATCTTCTGTACCGGTGTCGTAAGTTGATTGCTCGCTGTTTGCAGAACCACGCTCCTTATTAGTCCATCCCTGCATGGTATTAGTTTAAGTATCCGCGCCCTCGCCCACGCCGATGATGGAAAATTTTCTCTCCTGATTATGCAGAGTTGTCCTTCTGTCAAGCCATATTTCTCCTTTCGCCATTTCTTTCTCTCGCATAGAGTAGATAAGTACTCTTCCTTCCATCTGCTCCAGAAGTGTGCAAGCATACACTTGCGCTCCTTCCACAATTGTATGCCCTTGGTATTTGGCATCCCATTGGTTATAAACGGTAACGGTAAAACAAGCGGTTTACCAACCAAATGTCCCGGCGTTAACGCCTGCAAATCATCAGTATCATCGCTTAATGGATGTAGCGGTCTTGAATTCAAGATGGCTTCTATCCCAGTAATTAATGTCAAAACCTGCTCATATGCCAAAACCTTCGCTCCAGCAATTCTCGTCAAATGATATTTCATCGACTTTACCGCTGCTTCGTATATCCCACCTTGATGTGTTGCCGCAGGAATCATAAACTTCCATTCCGTCTCTTTCAAACTTAAGTGTTCAAATGTATCTTTCACTAACCAACGCTCTTTGGCTTTCTGCAATTCCTTCGCTGCACCGACAAATGCTGTACCATTGTCGCTATATAGCCTTTCACACCTGCTCCTTTTTGCTATGAATCTTTCGAAACAAGCAATGAACGCCACTGACGTCAGATTTGATACCAAATCTATATGCACTGCACTAGTTTTAAGGCTAACAAAGACGGAAACCCAACATTTCTGTCTTATTATTTGCTCACCTGCTCTGTCGATCATCTTTATTTCGAATGGAAATGCATATAGTCTACCCCTGTGTGTAGAAAAGCCTCCCCTGCTGTTACTCTCTCTGATGGCAAATCAGCCATCAATTGCATCTCAAAAAGTTGAATATACCGCACGCAAACCAAACACTTATGTAAGTTATTCCTCAGCTGATTACTGAGCTTTGGAATTCAGAATCTCTGACGAATGTCCTGCATCATGACCTGCACTGCTCTATGATTCGTTGCTGTATGCGCATTATAAATGATCAACCAAGCCAATCGAGAACCATTTGGCACGATAGCTGGATGCCTTCTCTCGTATCCCATCTCTGCTCTTTCCAATCTCCCTGCTACTCTCAGAATCTTTTCACCATCTAAGATTGGCCTTAAGGATTCTATCCTGCTCTTTTCAGGCAAACACCTGTCCTTCTCTATACAAATGATTTCCTTCGCAAAATACTTTTCCTGCTCTTTTGTCAACAGGTGACCGATTGATTTCATCCTCTCTTCAGATGGTTGCCAAAGTACTGCTGTATCTCCTGCACTCTCACCTGCTCTATTCCTTCTTTTCACTTGACGTGCAGAACGTCTCCATTTCTTTCCATCTATCTCTTCATCTTCTTTTCGTTGCTTTATTTTTATTACATAGCTGATTACATTAATCGCCTTCTCTAATGTAGACGTGTATTCAATCAATGGAATACTCCTTCTCCAGCACTTCAAATAAATAGATAAAGGCTCTGTTAATTTTGTTATCACAAAAACTTTCATCTCATCCCTCCCCCCATCTGAAACATTTGGCACAAACTTTTCAGATGACCAGCTCGACCGAGGTTTTGCCAACCATTCCGGCCCATGCAACCACAACTTGTTATCAACCAATGCTGATGGCTGTATTCCTCTTCTTAGAATATCAGCCGGGTTATCCTTCGTTCCCACATGTCTTCACCTTTTGACTTCGGTATTTTTGTTTGTATAGACGAGACTCTATTCGCTACAAACGTTTTTAAATTGCATGGTAATTTACTTATCCAATGCCGCGCTACGAGTGAATCTGTCCAAGGATCATACTCGATACCTTCCCATTCCATTGTTTTAATGACGTTTACAATTAACCGTCCCAATAGCTCCGCTGCTGCTTGCTCTTAGCACTGTATTACCACCGTTGTAAGTGGTGCAACCCGTGTTTTTGCTGTGATAAGATCTGCTGTAAACCTGCCGTCTGTATGTGTATTTCTCAGATAAATCGCTGCTCCATATGCCCTCTCAGAAGCATCCGAACATCCATGTAGCTCTTTTCGTACTTCTTCTGAAGTACCTATCCATCTCCAAATTTTCACGTTCTCTAACTATGTTATTTCCTGCCAGAAATCTCTCCATCTCTCATTTATCTCTCTAGGGAGTCAACACAGCTCACTACGCTTCTCTTGGTTATTGCCTGCTGAGTCTCCGGTGTTTTTACCACAAACGTGAATTGGTCCTTCTCAAGCAGCCACTTCAAGCCCAAAACTGATTTTCTCATCATCCTGGAACATAATTGACTCCTGCTCTTCATAGTTCATGTCCTTCACAAAAGCTTTGGAATTGGAGTTCCATTTTTTAAGCTCAAAATCTGCCCCTTTTAAAACATGATTGAAATCTATTGATGACTTGATCTCCTTCTCTTCAGAATCACCACCTGTGGTGCAGTCATCCATATAAAATTCCTGGTTCATTATCTTTGCAGCTTCTGGAAACTCCTGCTATGCCTCCCTTGCACATTGTACAGTATTATAAGCTGATGAGGTCACACCATAAGTGACTACTGTCAGCCAATATTCTCTCAAATTGTCCTGCGGGTTTTCTATCCAAAATATACGCTGCAAATTCCATTGTTCCTTCGCCACCTTCACAATTCTGAACATCATTTTAATGTCCGCACTAAAAGCGACACGATGACTGCGGACACTTCATTGGAATGTCAACTGTGTAGACGTGTTTTTTATTTGCTCCTATAAAAAAAGTCTTATTTTTATACACCGGCTACCGTATCTAACAAGTTGTAACTTAAACACCAGTATTTTCACATTTCGAGTAATTTAATTGCGTTTTTTATGCGAAAATAAATAAAAGAAATTGAATTTTAACAAACTAAATACTCGATCCGCTGAATCACCTTCAATCTTATAATATGTCAGCCAGTGCAGTTGCCAGAGCGGAAAGGAGAGTCAAGGAAAGTGAGGTAAAGGGGTCACCTGCTCTCTGCAGTAACATGAATTTGTCAGCTACCACTATTAGTAAAAACACACTACCGCCGGGACGCAAACGCAAAGGGCATATCACAAATACTAAGACAACGAACTCCGCCTCCTCCTCCTCCTTCTCATTTGGTTCATCTGCACCCACCAGCCAAAATAACTCTCGCATAGACTCACCTGCACTGCTAAACTTTGAAGCAACACTGACAGCAAAATTTTCTCAGCTAATCTCCGAACTCGAAGGTAAACTTAAAAATCTAATCAGTGAATCCATAGCCTCTCTTGAAGACCGAGTAAGGCAGTGTGAGACTGAAATAGGGGAGCTGAAGGAGGAAAACAAAAACGTAAGAGGGGAACTTGCTGATTTTCAGCGCCAACAACGTCTCTGCGATGTGATAGTGAGAGGTATTCCTTACAAACAAAACAAGCCTCTCTTGAAGACCGAGTAAAGCAGTGTGAGACTGAAATAGGGGAGCTGAAGGAGGAAAACAAAAACGTAAGAGGGGAACTTGCTGATTTTCAGCGCCAACAACGTCTCTGCGATGTGATAGTGAGAGGTATTCCTTACAAACAAAACGAGAATCCAATTGATATTGCTAAAAAGATCGCCGTTACGCTACGTCACGAACACACTGCCTACATCGATGCTTTTCGTTTGAGATCCAATGTGCATGTTAGCAACAACAACAACAGCAGAAGCTCATGCCCATTACTCATACGTTTATCTTCCCATGTTGAACAACGAGCATTCCTTTCTGCATTCTACAAGAACAAAGGTCTTACTCTTGCTGAACTTGAGAGATCTTCTCATGATGATGATGATGAGTCTAAAAGCTCCCATAAAATTTACATAAATGAAAGCCTTACATCTGTGAATAGTTCTCTGCTGCGTTACGCTAATCAACTGCGTAAAGAAGGCTTATTGTCATCAGTCAGAACGAGGAATGGTTTCGTCTATGTGAAAAAAATGATGTAGATTCTGAAATTAAAATTACAACAAATCAACTGTATCTTATACTATAAATCAGGTAAAGTTATTTGAATTTATTTATTATCATTTGTGTGTTTGGACGAGAGCACAGCAGCTCCTTCCTCCTTAGTGGATCTCACAAAAGAGGTCAGATTTACCGCCCACTTTGCGACTGACGCAAGCGGTTGACGCTAGCATCCACGGACGGTGGTACCACAAGCAGTAGAACATATATTCATAGTGGCAGGACCTAATGCCTCTTCCACTATTCATCAGATAATATTTGTTTTATGATTATTGCTAAAATGTATAAAGATATAGATAACTATTTCTATGGTGAATTAGAGAAGTGAAATTATTGCATCTGTGAATGTATATACTTGTGCCCAAAGAGGCACGGAATTATTTTGTTGCCCATCCGTGTTTCAGTTATTGTGTCCAGATCGATTTATTCAAACGTAAAGCTAGTTTACTTCGCGAACGCTTTTGAGTAAAGTTACTGAAGAGCGTGCTTCATTTTTGATAACACGGGAATTTCAATATGTAAGAGTGTGCTACTTTTATTGAAAGTTTTAATTCATTTCAAGGCATTGTCCTACCCGAGTAAGCCAGGGGTATCTCGAACCATAATTCCATTTGTTTGTTTTTTTTTTATTATTATTGTCACTTTTTTTTCGGTTTTCACTTTTTTTGTTTTAATCACTTTGTCTTCACGACACATCCGTTCAGCGTCGGTAGCGACCATAATTTTTAAGCGTATTAACGCCGCGTTCACTTACTAACGCTTTGATATCTCCTAGCTTCTATCATACTTGTTTTCAAGAGTTTTAAAATATGATTCCTGTCGGTGAACCACGAACTTGCTTACCAACAGATGCATGAGATATATACTTACTTTTACTTTTCGTGCGCGTCTTGATTGTGTCTCTTCTATCTGAGACTACACAGATACATTAGTTGAAAATACCTCGGCTATTTCGAGGCAACATCCGCAATCAACTCAATCATACATCAATTTTGAGTAACGATCAATACTAGAGGTCGTTTAATATATCAAAGAATAGCATTTATAGTAGTTATTTTTTTTTTTTGGAATTTTAACTAATCATTTACTGGTTGTTCCGGAGTGCACTTCAACAACAGCGTATTTGGATATAGTTATCTGAGACTACCCTTTTGGTAGCAGATAACCAAATTTAAAAATTCTTTCTTTTTATTTTTGCTTTTAAACTATATTGCCTGATACATTATATTTGATATTTAAACATTTATACGATCAAATACGTGAACAGAATGCGAACTGTATTCATTCATGTATGGTATTAAATTTGATTGATTTGACTTGGTGTTGAGATAAATACTTTTAGCGGATTCGTACTGTCTGCTCATATACGCTGATTTGATAAAGATAGTCTACAGATTTAGTTTGTTCTCCGTGTTTAACGTACTTTCCCTTGGTGTGTAACGATATCCTACCATCCGTCTGATTTTAAATGAATTTTTCCTTTCTGATTTGTCAGATAAATTCCAATAACAAAAATTTGACGTCGCGGAAAAGATTACTCGTATGGAGTATCGAATTTTGTACGCAACATAAACGAACCGCGTTTTCTGAAATTGGGCTAGTAGTTTTAATTAGTATGTTTTGTTTTGTTTTAAAGATACACATAAAGAGATATATCTCAAATCACAGATTCACATAACCTTTCTATTGTTAAAGAAAGTGTTACAACCCTATTTGATGGGTACAATACAATTATCAATTAAATAACGAAATAAACTTTTGATAAAATTTTATAAGTATTTATGTATTAAGGTACACTTTTAAAATTTAGAATCTTTAGTTCATTCTAATTAAGTCACTTGAAATTTAACAAGTAAATTACGTATTCTTTCAATAAGTTTTGCAGTTAAGGAAATAATTTGTTAAGGTTTTAAGTTAAAGATTAATGAATTTAGATAACTTTTATAACGTTTCCAAAAGAAATTTTGCATTTAAATTAAATTTTGTTTTTGGATTTTTATGAAAGACTTTCAGGCTTTTGAAATGATTGAGTAGGTTACTTATAGGGAGAGTGGTAACTCTCGCTTTACTTCGGACGGACAAGGTGGTACACTCCTATGGTGTGTTTCTAAAGCAGCATAGTAGAGTTTAGATTTGGAACCATGATTAGGTTTTAGTTTCTTGTTAGGATGAAGATGTGAGCAGGCAATTTTTTTTTTTGCTTGCTTGTTTTATCTGGGGCTGTCCAACAATAGTGTTGAGTCGTGGAGGACTCTTAGGTCCGCGATCAGCCAAGGTCGTAGGTGAGAGAGATGGTTTTCACTTACGAAATATGTGGGTTGAGAGACCAGGAGGATCGATTAACAGCTATGATCCTCCCTCCCCGCAATGTTAGCCACCTCTTCCACATTCTGCAATACATCGTGGCAGCAGAATGATAGGAAGCTGATGAAGTAGCCATGCAACCACAGTCACCTATGGTTTGCTATCACACGCGTACTTACGAGATACGTTCTAAGGGTTAGTTTAATAATTCAATCCTGATTTTTCTCTTCTGACCTATGATCACTCAAGTATAATAGTAGGAGGTGCGACCATGAATCTTCTCTGCGTTTCTATCAATTCTTCTCAGTCTTGTCGACATTGATTATGAGGGCCCTTAAGCATTTTAAAATTATTTATTCGAACTCGCACACCATGAGTTCACAGGTCGGCAGTGAAAAATAGAGGTAACACCGGTCAAGTAGATCCCGGAGCAAGTGCCCACGGCCTGCCTGAGCTGGTCATGGCTATGGTACTGCCGGCCACCGCGACGGTCGATCTCGGCCACGGTTCTACGTTGTCGCATGCCGTTCTTACGAATTGTTCTCAACGGACAGTTAGTGAGAAAAGGGGCCTTGCCGGCATAGGATCGCTTCCATCCCTTCGGTACAGAGTTAGGTAACTATGGCTAGTTCAAGAAATGCGGTCTGATTTGAAATCTTCGGAAAAGCATACGACGTAATTATCTCGGGCATTTCAATACTACTTATGAGTGGGGGATCTGATTAGAATCCATGGCTACAGGTGTAGGCTACAATACGATACGGCTACAAGATGAACATCAAATGCTTGTAGCGGATAGGCACGGACATGCTGCCAGGTATTCCCTAGGCTGTTCCACGGTGCTTTGTGGTCAGTACATATAGTACGCTGTCAGATGGTCCGTGCTTCTGTGATGGGGATGAAGATGGAATTTGAAGAATGGGAGGGGAGTAGGAAGAGCAAGAGGCCGCGTTAGTAGCGCGTAAGTATGTCTAATGTAGGGATGCTAGGTACACTGATGCGCGGATAGAAGACGATGGAGTTGCTGTTCCTTGACATAGGAGTCTAGGATGAGTGGGCGCTTGTTTCTTCCTGCTTCCTCTTTGGTTGGTGCTGCGGATAGGGCATTGGTTTGGATCGTGGATACCCATAGGGTGTTCAGTGTAAACGCGAATGTCTATCGGCAATTACAGGGTGGTAGAAGGTGTATAGATTCTTCATTTAATAAATTCCATTAAATATATTTTTACGTTACAATTTAACTATAATTGGTAGATTTGAGCTGAAAGAAGATTTTATTTAACTCATTTTAAAATTATATTAGTTTTGGAGTAGAGAAAATTGTTAACGCCCATTTTCTGTGAACGCGAATTACTGGGATAAACAAAACTATATTTTCCTTTTCCAGAATTTATTCAACAAAACATTTTTTGTACACAAATTTTAGACACAAAAATCAGAAACGTACAAAAGTTATTTTAAATTATCTCACATCTTATTAATATTTAATTCTGTCTTTTCAATTGATATCTGTAATATTTTTTGACAGCAAAATTAAATGACTTTGACTTCCGTCAAAGAGATATAAAACATTATGGCAAGGAAAAATGAGTACGTTTAATGTGTATTCTTTCACTCTTGTTTATAATCACGTATATTTCCCCGACTTTACTTTTCTAGAAATTTGAAGATTTCATCACACCTGAAGAAAAGGAGTCCAGTAAACTATACCAAAGGAAATTCGCTCACTTTCAAAAGTGAAATCAAAATAAGCTATAGCGCTGCCAGATGTGGTGAATTTCAAGGAAATTTCACGATTTAAATTAAGACATTTAAATGTGAGGAAATTGTGTGGTTTTAGATATTTAATAAGTTTATGTTTATTTAAGGTATGATGGAAAACATGATTATTAGTGCAATATGTAGGTATATAAGTCAAATTTGAAGAAGGTTGGCCAGGGGTAATTGCAATATAATGATAAGGATAGGAGATAAGATTTATAAATAATTTTTTGTATATAGATATAGACTGGAATAGTTATCTCACTCAGATGTAGAGGTAACTATGTACTTACATCATTGTATATGAAATCTTTAGTAGTCTGGGGAACGAGCAAGAGATAACGGGGTTTGGAGACACAAGGAGAAATTTGAAAAAAGGTTTGGAGGCTCACGGTGTCGCCACAGTCGATCCTGCTATCCATATTTCTATAGATTTCATATACAATGCTTACATAGAAATGAGGACTGGGATTGACATTTGCAAGATTTCATGGTCATAAAAGAATTTATTCGTAATAAGAATACATACGAACACAAAGTAAATGGCCATTGCTCGTTTGAATCGGAAATTCAAATAATTTCGAAGTGATTTAGTTTTCAGTGTATTAAGAAAGATTGTTTTAATGAAAACTAAAGAAAACTTTTAATTATAGTTAAATATACAAAGGAAATTGTAGGTAAAGTGGAAAAATGATTCAAGTGATAGCTTATAATGATCAATTTTATAAAAAGATATACATACGTACATATGTATAGATAGGACTACAAAGAGAACTTGGATTCGGGAAGACTGTTAGAAATTTCTACAAAACGAAGAAGAACAGAGAAAGAAAAACCACGAATTGAATAGCTTAACGTATAATTCAATAATGATTTTAGTTTTCATATATCGCACCTCCGGTGTAATAACGACGTAATTGCAATTTTCTGAAATGTTGAGAAATCACGTTTAAAGTTTGCTTGCTTATTCAAAATGCAAGAACGCCCTAAAATAGGCCTACAGGACCGACTTCAAGAGTCCAAAAAATAGCTGACTTCAGTGAGATATAATTCACATTATTTTCTTTTATATCTTTCACTTGCTTCTTTTTTGACTCAATTTCAGAAAAAAACTGCAATTGTGTCGATATTACACCGGAGGTGCGATATATGCATGTAGGTACATAGTTAAGCAAATTATAGTATAAGAATCTTAAGTGTTGCCATTAGTTCATAGTAATTTTAGTATTTAAGTATGAATTAAGTATTAATTAAATTTGTAAACTTCTTATATTTTCAATATACCTCCTCAAATTAAATTTTCATATTGAATCCTAGTTTATTTACAAAATACAAATGTTTGACTTTACTTAAGTTTTTTGTTAAAATATTGGCAATCATATTATTTGTTTATATATATTTTAAATTTATAAATCCTTTTTCGTATATTTCTCTTACAAAATATACTTTTATGTCTATATGTTTACTTCTCGCATGGTAAACTGGATTTCGGACTAACTGTTGTGCACTTTAGTTGTCTCCATACAAGATAATAGGGTTTAAAGCGACATTTCCAAAACCAATATCGCCAAGAAGGTTGTGCAAGTAGAGAAGCTCCTTTGATGCAGATGAAAGAGCCATGTACTCGGTTTCGGTGCTGCTGAGTTCCACAGTGGGTTGCTTTTTGGATTCCCATGAAACTGTTGAATTGTAGCTGAATTCAGCCATCAACAATTTTTCTACTTATTGCTGAACACAGCTTTTTTACTTTGTATCCAAAAACCAACTGTGTGGTTAGTCTGGTTTGTTTTAAAAAGAAATAAGGTCGTGAAGTGTCTCTGTTCGGTCAATATCCCATTGACCTAGAAATGGGACCTTGGAGTTCAACGGCAAGAAGACCCAACGCCCGTCGCTGACGTCGCACATTGGGTACGGCAACGGCGATGAATTACACATCACATTCCATACCATTTATTAGCACCATGCATACGGCTGCTATTTGGTTTGGATCTTCTTCTTGCCTCCCGCCCACCACAATCGTCCCACCAAATTCTTTGCGCCGCATATGCTCCCATTATGCGCCATAGAATTAAATTATCAACGTTTCAATGACACACTCCACCAGATACTTTTCTACGGTAGCGATAGCCAGGCATGGATATTAGCTAGCAGCCAGATAAGAGATACATACTGGCTGCTACAAAGTATATTGGGATACAATGGGTATGACTGAACTGTCTCGTCGCCCACTCATGCAATGGCCTGGAGTACGGATATTTGATACCTCTCGTCGCCAATGGATTGTTCGATCGTCTGTATTTATGATGGATAAATACTGCATGGAAGGCGACCACCTTATCAGTCAACAGAGAGTGAAAATGAGCCCTCAACGGATTTTAATGGCTATCGCTGGAGTGGGTACGATATTTCTGGTGTTCCGATCGATGTCTAAGGCCTGGGCCTGGTACCAGCTATTGGATTCGTTCCATCTATGGGACTTCTAATCGTGGGACGATGCTGAGACAGCACTTCACAGCCGTGGCACAATTCTTGGAATGGACACGACGCTGCCTGGGACTTGGTCGTGGCTTCAGATGGAGAAGCAATCAGTGAGTCTTTATCGACATTCAACCGACGTGGTCGCGTGCATGGAATAGTGAACCCAATAACTTAGAAATCAATAAAAAGTACGAATAATATTTAGTTTGTAACGTAAATAAGAAAACAAAGAAGAATCTATACACATACTACCACCCTGTTATTGCCAATAGACCTTCGAGTTTAAACTGAACACACTATGGATATCCACGATCCAAACCCCATGCCCATCAACAACACAAACCAGAGAGGAAGCAGGAAGAAACAAGCGCCCCACTCATCCTAGACTCCTATGTCAAGGAACAGCAACTCCATCGTCTTCTATCCGCGCATCGGTGTACCTAGCATCCCTACATCAGACATACTTACACTTCACTAACGCGGCCTCTTGCTCTTCCTACTCCCCTCATATTCTTCAAATTTCCTTTCCATCCCATCACAGAAGCACGAACCATCTAACAGCGTACCATAGGTACTGACCACAAAACACCGTGGAACAGCCTAGAGGGTACCTGTCAGCCTGTTCGCGCCTATCCGCTACAAGCTATCGATGTTCTTCTTGTAGCTGGTTCGTGTCGTAGCCTACACTTAAGACCATGGACTCTACTCAGATCCCTCGCTCATAACCAGTATCATGATGCCAAATGTTGTAACCCGAACGCAACCGTGCTTTCCTTAGTTACAAGGAGAAGAGTTGAACGGGGAGAATTTCGTCACAAATAAAAGAATTGCTTACTGTATTTTATGTTTTTTATTCACTCTGGGGCCCGCTGTCTCTATGCTTATAGCTGCGACCTTTTGAGTTGATAGTTAACAAAATTCTGATTGTTCGTTTCTCAACGATCCCTATTTATACAAATTATTACCACTGATACTGCCTACCATACACTTTCCCTTTCCAACATTACCATTTCCTTCTATTGCAAGGCATGCACATCCTAGTTTAAGTGCATGCCCATTTGACCTAGATCAAAAGAACCAATATCTACACACATTCAATAAATCATCGATTTATTGTAACCATATGTCGCAACCTTTATACTCATTATTTCTTGTCGCACAATTCGCTTTAAAATCATTTATCGAATATTGTCTCATCATCACAACAACTCCGAGGGCAGTGCATTTATGCTAGCGCGATCGTATTTCAGTTGTGGTGATGAGTAATGAATGAACGTGTGCCTGGACAGAGTATTGGACAAATGGTTGGAATCAAATATCGATGGTATGATTTGTGTGTTTTTAGAACATAGTGAGAATATGGTGTCGTTTGATCTTGTCACTTTGGTTGAAGTAAAATGAGTTAGGTATGTGGACTTGGATTGTGCATGAATAAGCAGCGTAGGTAATGGGTAGGTGGAACGTTGTGATCACAATACAAAGATATGAACGGGGTCTACAATTCCGAAGACTTCACTTCAGTCCGCATCCTCTGAACCGGTTACAACTACCTAATCGGTACTGAAGGGACGGAAGCGATCCTATGCCGGCAACGCCTCCTTTCTCATCGACGGTTCGTAGAGAACAATCGGTAAGAACGGCATGCGACAACGTAGAACCGTGGCCGAGATCGACCGTAGCGGTGGCCGGCAGTACCCTAGCCACAACCAGCTCAGCCAAGCCGTGGGCACTTGCTCCGGGATCTACTTGACCGGTGTTACCTTTTTTTTTTCTGCCGACCGTTTAACTCATGATGTGCGAGTTTGAATATGAAATTTTAAACTGCTTAAGGGCCCTCATAATCAATATCGACAAGACTGAGAAAAAATGATTGAAAAGTAAAGAAGATTCATGGATTCAGCAATTCCACTTGAGTAATCATAGATCAGAAAAGAAGAATCCGAATCGAAATACTAAACCACCCTTAGAACGTAGTCCGTAAGTAAGAATGTGATTGCAAACCATAGATGGCTGTGTTTGCATGGCTAATTTTATCACTTTCCATGCATTCTGCTGCCACGATGTATTGCAGAATGTGGATGAGGTGACTAACGCTGCGGGGAGGGAGGATCATAGGTGTTGATTGATCCCCCTGGTCTCTCAACCCATCCAATTCGTATGCGGGAATCAACTCTCTCGCCTACGACCTTGGCTGACCATGGACCCGTGAGTCCCCACGACTCAACACTATTGTTGGACAGCCCCAGATATAAACAAGCAAGCAAAAGATTGCCTGCTTACGAAATTACCCTAACATCTACCTAGTACCTAACCATAGTACCAAGTACTATCATTTCACTGTTGCACTATCAATACCCCTTGAGAGTATACCACCTCATGTACACCGCCCTGTTCCGAGAAAGAAGTGTGAGGACCACCACCCTCCCTAGGAAAAACTTAGTCAATCATCATGAAAGACTTTTAGGTCCTTCATAAAAATTCCAAAAAGTAATCAAAAAACAATATTTTCAAAAATCGTTATAAACGACAACTTATTTATTGTAAATAAACTTACAGACTTACTTACTTACTTACTTATGTTGGCGCCACTGGAGCGTGGTACTCCAAGGCCTTGCTGAGAATGCCCCTCCAGCCGGCTCGATCTCTAGCCTGCTGTCTCCAATTTCGTACTCCAAGTTGACGGATGTCTCCCTCTACCTGGTCACTCCATCGAAGATGAGGTCTACCTTGGCTTCTGACTCCCTCGGGTTTGGCGTTGAAGACTTTACGAGCTGGAGCGTCGATGTCCATTCGCTCTACATGGCCCAGCCATCTTAGTCTTTGGATTCGAATTTTTCTGGCTAGGCTTATGTCGCTGTACAGCTCGTACAGTTCGTTGTTATATCTTCTTCTCCAAACGTTGTTTTCACGATTTACGCAGACAGGACCATAGATCGTACGCAGAACTTTTCTCTCGAAGACTCCAAGTGAATTTTCATCCGATTGGGATAGGGTCCATGCTTCTGCACCATATAGCAGGACCGGGATGATGAGTGATTTATACAGTGTCACCTTGGTTCTTCTCGATAGGGCTTTACTCCTCAATTGCTTACTCAGCCCAAAGAAACAGCGATTAGCAAGAGTTAGTCTGCGTTTGATTTCAGCGCTGATGTTGTTGCCTGTGTTTACAGCAGTGCCCAGGTAGACAAATTCACTGACTACCTCGAAGTTATACCTATCAATGGTTACGTTCTGACCAAGTCGGTGGTGGGATTGGACTTTTGTTGATGAAAGCATATACTTCGTCTTGTCTTCGTTTATTTTCAGCCCCATTCTGCTTGCTGCTGACTCCATAGTAGTGAAAGCACCGGTTACTGCTCGCTTTGTTCTTCCTATCACGTCTATGTCGTCAGCAAACCCAAGTAATTGTGTCGATCTATTGAGAATGGTGTCTGATGTACTGGCATGGGTGCTCCGTATTACATTTTCAAGCACAATATTAAAACAGCTGCATGACAGTGCGTCACCTTGTCTTAGCCCTCTGTTGGTTTCGAAGGTTTCAGTAGAGTCTCTACCAACTTGGACGGAACAGCGAGCATTCTCCAACGTCATCCTGATAAGGCGTATCAGTTTGGCAGGGATTCTAAAGTTAGACATGGCACGATACAGTTCGACTCTATTAACACTGTCGTAGGCGGCTTTAAAATCGACGAACAGGTGGTGGGTGTCGATGTTATACTCTTGGGTTTTCTCCAGGATCTGGCGTAATGTGAATATTTGGTCGGTGGTAGATTTTCCAGGTCTGAAGCCGCATTGGTAAGGACCTATCAGGTCGTCAGCAAACGGCTTGAAACGTTCACATAGAACGCTGGACAGGATCTTATAGGCGATGTTTAAAAGGCTTATGCCTCTATAGTTGGCGCAGAGGAGGCGGTCTCCTTTTTACAGACTAACAAAATATTATCTTAATCATAGAAAAAAATTTTCTTTCTTCAATAAAAGAATTAAATTATTACTTGGGTCATATTTACCTACTATTCAACTGGTCGTTATAAACCGATACTAAACTTTATTGTATTTAATTTACAAACAAAAGTATCCACCTATAACTATCAGATAAATTCTTTGAATACCTACTAATGTACAAACATCTATAAAAAGAATGGACTATGGTCCTTAGTTAAACGATTAAAAATACCTAAATAATGCGAAATTCGAAATTGGATAATCAACCTGAGTATTCTAAATTATCAACGAGTAACTCAACGTTGGTATGTGCAATCGCGGACCGAATCTAATTGCGCTCAATATTCGAAATAAAAAAAAACATATTTTTTTTTCTACCGCGGCGTTAAACTCTCATCGCCGAAGCGTTCAAACAAATTAAAAAGGAAGAATTCAAATTTAATCAGACGGAAGATACTCTAAACAAGTATCTGGATTGACTATACTAAATACGTAAGACGAATTAATCTGAGATCTATGAGTTTTGTATCTGATGGATAATTCAAAGAAAAAAAAAAAGGCATTTCGAATTTATTGTATATAATTCCCCACACAACGTCAAGAACAAAACAAATATAGACAAAGACGGTGACTTCTTCTTTCGTCTTCACCTTGATTGACGGTCGCAGCAGCAGCAGTATGATGTATGGCTTTCAATGTTGTTTCACTGTTGATAAGTATTGTCTCCCCTTCTGTGCTCTCTTTGACATAAACGGAACCAGAGCGTGTATACACTTTAACGAGAGTACCACGGTGCTTGAGACGTATTGCTTGTTGGAGGAAAAACCTGTTTTGGGATGTTAAGCTCGCGTGTAAGTATACATTGTGTGCTTCTTTCCCTTGCACACTTATTCCCGTGTAACTAAGATGCAATGGTCTCTTGTGTGTTTTGTGGAAGTGAGCAACGGATTTTAAAACTATATTCCTGTCGTGTGGACAATTGAACTTTAGTATAATGGGAGGGTCGTGGATGTTGTTGTCATTTTTGCGTTGAAGTCGGAAAGCTGCTTTTAAGGAAGGAGGTACACAATCTATTGTGTAGCAGATGCTGTTCAATATAGATTTAACGTCTTCATTTGGTAGCTGAGGTATGCCGAGAAGAACAGCGTCAGATGCAACCTCCTTACGTTCAGATCTATCGCATCGTTGTTGTAGATCAGCTAAGTCTTCCTTCAGTTCATGGACAACTTCCAAGTGGTCGGACTCCATTCTTGCAATTAGCTCTGTAAGGGACCCTATCGTCTTGTCTGTTTTTTGATGTAGGTGGCTAGGTTTTTTCTATTAGTTCAAAACGTTGGATGAATTCTGAACGCAGATCTTTGATCTCTTTCGATATTTTACTGACGATATCAGCTGATAGGTCTTTAATCAGGCTATCCATTTCAGATCGGGAGATTGCAGATGTGGATGAAGTGGATTCGTGTTGGTTGGATGTTCGATGTCGATGGAAGCGGTTGGTTTGGGGGTCGAGGTTGATTTTGTTGGATTTTGTTTTGCCACTGCGGGGGAGGATCTTTGATTTAAGAGAGTAGCTGTTTTTATTTTATCTAGCTTTGTAGAGGTTGCAGGTGCAGGGACAACAGCTTTTGAGTTCTCTTTTTCCGAACAAGTTCTACCAGCCATTGTTACAAGAGAGCAGGAAAGAATACGAACTTTCGAAGTTAATGTTACACAAAAAAAAAGGCGCGTGACACTCAGAAAATTATAAAATTTTAAGTTTTATGTTGTTTTATGTTGTTTACTAATAGCACTTCGATTTCAAGTCTATTTTATTCAGTGCAACGAGATCGACTTTCTTTTTCACACTTGGACTTTTATAAATAGTGATACAAAATTCGTATAAATGAAGCTATTTGCCGGACGGTACTATCAAACACGTCTTTTCACTCATGCGGTTGAGAATAGGTAATAACCGATCACTCGTCTTTGAAATGGCTGATGACCCTGAAGGACCCTACTGGCAGACTGGCCAGGTGGAGTATGAGACTCCAAGGTTTCGATTTCGAGGTAGAGCACAGAAAGGGTACACTTAATGTGGTCCCTGACGCACTTTCAAGGGTGTATGAATCTGATGCCTTAACGGCAGAAAGCTATATGGCATGTATTGCACAAATCGAAACTGAGAAGGTGCTCCACATTGACCTGGAGGACCCCGCGTTCAATTCAGAGGAATACCTTCAGCTCATCGACCGTATCAAAGAGGAGCAGGAGCGATTACCCGATCTAAAAGTTTCAGAGGGGTTCATTTATAAACGAACCAAACATTCAGTGGGAAATCCGTTGTTGGACGATCTCTCATGGAAGTTATGGATTCCGACTAAGTTGACGGAATCCTTGATTTCCCTGGCACATCGCCCGCCAAGGGCTTCACACGGGGGAGTAGTTAAGACTATTAACAGGCTAAGACAGCAGTATTATTGGCCAGGCTTATATTCGCAGTTTGTAGACCGCTGTGAAACATGTAAGACAACGAAAGCCTCCAGTATGACTCTGCGTGCGGAGATGGGGGAGAGCTTTAAGGTAGAACGTCCGTTCCAACACCTCTACGTGGACTTCTTCGGCCCTTATCCCAGATCCAGAAGTGGGAATGTGTATATTATCATAGTTGTAGACTAACTTACAAAATTCGTGTTCATAAAACCCCTTCGGAAGGCCACTGCTGTAAATGTTATTAATTTCCTTCGCGATGAAATTTTCTTAATCTATGGAGTACCTGAGAGAATACTCTCGGACAATGGTTCTCAATTTCTGAGCCACGAATTCAAACAGTTATTGGAGAAGTTTGGAGTGAAGCACTACCGAACTGCAGTATATGCTCCACAATCTAACGCCAGCGAGAGGGTGAACCGATCAATTTTGGCTGTGATTAGAGCATACATCGACACTCGACAATCTAATTGGGATGCCCATTTGTCGTCGATTAGCAGCGCGTTAAAGACCACTGTACATTCGACTTTAACAATGTCCCCATATGAGGCTCTATTCGGCCAAGGGATGATAGAGCATGGTGCAGATTATCGCCTACTGAAAGACCTGGGTGGGTTGAACCATTCAGAAATCGATTGGTTGCCTAAGGTGGCCAAAATGAATATCTTGCACACGTATCTGAAAACCGCTCTCGAAAAGACTCATGACGCCTATGAGAAGACTTACAATCTTCGTAGTAGACCTGGGTCAATCGTTCATTTCAAAAGATCGAATCAATCATATATGGGTCATTTGAAAGATTCGGTCTTTTCAATCAATCATTCATTCAATCAAAAATGAAATGTTTCGGTTTAGAACTGTGTCGTTCATTTTCAAAGATACAATCGTTCAACATTCATTCATTTCAAAGATACAAAGTCAATCATTCTTTCATTCTTTATATCATTCTTTTTCAATCATTTCACTTCCAGCCCATACCGGTTACGGAAATTATGTGAATAAAACATTTTTGTGTCTTTGCATTTGTATCTTTGCAAGCCAAAGAACATTCAATACATGTACACAGTACATATCTCTCTCTCTCTCTCCCTAGTCGCTAGTCCCTTTTAATTGCATGTATACATTAACAACTACTATGGTTTCGCTGTGTTTAATTTCAGTCCAATTTCACTTCACTCTAGGTTCGTTTCGTTCGTTCATTTCGATTGTACATACATTACTAACACCACTCATTGGATCGAATGAATCAATGAATGAGTTTCAGTTCAGTGAGAGTGAGTTTAGTGTCGTTCATTCGAAAGTATTGAATCTGATTGATCGGATCATTTCCATTTGTGTGATTGCAATCACCAATACTTTTAAATAAACGGGTCGCAAGGACCAAATCAATCACGATTGACACAGCTCTACTTCGTAGTCGCAAGGTTGATTTCAAGGTGGGAGATGTTCTTTAAAAGCGAAATATCGTGTTAAGCGACGCGACTAAGCATTTTAATGAGAAGTTGGGTCCCAAATTCATCAAAGTCACGGTAACACAAATAATTGGGAATAATTTATTCGAAGTCGAAGATGAAAAAGGGTATAAGACAACGTCCCATGCTAAAGATTTGAAAAGATAATATTCTGTGTTAGTAGCAGAGGAATTTATGCCCGGCGCTCAGCTGTGCATGAGACTCTGTTTCCATTTAGGATTAAGTAGTTTAAGGTAATATTAAGTCATAAACCAGAGTAAACTAAGACGATTTAAAGTGTTGGTTCAAATTCAGTTTTGTCAAAGTGTTCCGATTTATTCATTTTGCATTCGACACAGATTTACTAGAAGAACGAATAAATCGAACAAGTAGGTAGGCACCTTAAAGAATGTTCCTACGAGTGACAGTTGAATGAGCGCTGAACTCATTCTCAAACTGTCGCAATCAGCTGGTTTCCACAATCCACAAGTAGTGGAAATCGACTTCTTGTCTAGTGGACGTCAGCCATCATTTGTCTTTTCTCTACAACCGCCAACCAGACAACAAGCAAAGCAATTAAATCGTAGTAAGCCACAATTTTGTAGTATCGAAGTAAAGTGTTAGATTAATTTTGGACCGCGAGTGGAAATTTTTAATCTGGAATTTTCGGAGGAATCCGAGGACATTTCAAGTAGCAAAATAGCTCCAGGTAAGGAATAAATTTTCAGTTATCATTTGCTGTAGGAATTTCTTGATATTTTTATCAGGTTTGTGCAGAAATTAGATTTTTGTCCCAACTCTATCTTAAATGAGGTCTTAGGAGATATTTCCCGGTATAGCCAGGTATTTTAAGCAGTTTCTAATTTTATTTTGTAGTACATATGGAATGGCCTAATCCAATAATGAATCCAGGAAGGATTGCCGCCATTTCCATGAAGAAAAACCAAGCTCGTGGTCCACCAGCTTTTTAAGACCAAGCGAGCCAACGTGGGATTACAGTTCCAGAGTTTAACATTATGTACCAAAGTTGTACCACCGCGGGAGCAACTTTATTCGTACAGAAAAGCAGTACCATCGAGGGAGCACCAGAATTTACTTTCATCGAGGGATTTCTCCACCCAGGAAAGCCCACATCATCACATTCTTCAAGGAAACTTTGTACCTTATGTACCTACCACCCTCATCAGTAAATAATAAAAGTATATTAATACCACGTCAACACAGGTAACCTTAGTATATTTATTGTGCCTTTATCTTCGTCGATGTGCTACGCCTTTGAAAAGGGCGCAAGAAAGGAGGAAAAATCATAAAAAAAGTGCAACCCTAGAATATGTGTGTGTTCCGCCGAAGCGGTCAATTCAGTTCATTTTTTTTTATGTGAATCAAAAAGCTATACATACATCATCTGGAAGATATAAAACAAAAGAGAAAAACATAAAACATCCCAAATCATTCAGCTGACGGTTAACGTCACGACAAGCTGCTCGACGTCATATACAGTCCATTTTGTTCTTCCTGAGATTGAAGAACATACCGATCCCGTGTCTATACGCATATACACTTTTTTTTGGGAACACAATGATATCAGGCACCTAAATGTCCAGTTTCGAATCTTCAAAAAGGTATCTAAATTCATCAATAGACTCTGAGCATTGATATGAGCTATTTTAAAACCCTCACGTCGATGGCATAAAACTCTTACCATCGTTCGCAATATAACATCACTGGTGTATCCCATGGAACCCATAATACGCTCACTCAACTCTGAACCGAGTGATTAATCTGCGAGATCGGATTAACATACACACAATATGATAAGAGACAAAGCAACAACTTTTACAAAAAGATTTGGAGATGATAGTAAAGAGAAGATGACGTTGGTGGAAATTAAAGATTAGAGGGAAAATATTATTAAGAGAAAAGGCAAGAATTAATAATAACGAGAGTTGTAGAAATAGAAATAATGATAATAATAATTCATACAATAAAATGTGGTTCATCATGTTGAGTGTTGGTGACTTCTTCTTTCGTCTTCACCTTGATTGACTGTCGCAGCAGCAGCAGTATGATGTATGGCTTTCAATGTTGTTTCACTGTTGATAAGTATTGTCTCCCCTTCTGTGCTCTCTTTGACATAAACGGAACCAGAGCGTGTGCTTCTTTCCCTTGCACACTTATTTACGTGTCATTAAGATGCAATGGTCTCTTGTGTGTTTTGTGGAAGTGAGCAACGGATTTTAAAACTATATTCCTGTCGTGTGGACAATTGAACTTTAGTATAATGTGTTACGCGGCTTTTCAAAGCAAGCTTACCTGGTTTGCTGTTCGTAGGCTTGTCGCTAGACGGTTGCCGCGGCGTCAAAGAGAAAAAAGAAGAAAAAAAACCCCAGTTCTTGATTTTTTTTCTTCTGGTGGCTTCCTTTGACTTTCCGGCTTGAACACTATTCGGGCTTCCTAAAAGGAATTATATTAGTTAATTGGCTTTTGAAAATAAAGATAAAGAAATGCCAATAAATAAATTATGGTGACAACACGGACATTTTTCAGAACCAATATACAATTTAAAAACATTGACAATTTCCAAAATTATTATTCCTAAATGTTCTCAATACATAAGAACAAATTGGAATAATAATGCTGGAAATTTCAACACTTTAACTTAATAAAATTTAACAATTTATACTCACCTTCTTCAATTTGCTGCATCCCTCGTTGTTTATGTTTTGTTTTTCTTTGACAGTTCTTATTTAATGTTTGAGTGTAATGTTTACCTCTTCAGGTTTGCATGCGAAAGTAGATATCTTTCTTCCTCGCACCTGAAGGAAAGGGGGTCAGGTAAACTTAAGTGAATTCGCTCAGTTTAAAATTAAAGTCAAAATGAATTTTAGTGTTCGCAGATGGGGAGAATTTAAGGGAAATATGCCGATTTACACTTAGACTTATTAAATGTGAGGAAATTGTGTGGTTTTGTTTAAGATATTTATTAAGTATTATGTTTGTGTATTTTATGATGGAAAACGTCATAATTAGTGCAATATGTAGGTATAAAAACTAGATTTTAAGAAGATAGGCCAGGGGTATTTGCAATTAAAAGATGAGGATAGGAGATAACTATTATATTTTTTTTTTGAAAGATATGAATTGGAATAGTTATCTCACTCAGATGTAGAGGTAACTACATACTGATATGAAAATGAAGACTGGGGTTGACCTTTGTAGGATTTCATGGCCATACAAAAAGTTAAATCGGAGAGCAAAGTACAACGTAAACGGCCAATTGTTCATTTGAACTATAAATTCAAATTTTAAAGTGCATTTTTGTCATTAGAAGATTTGAATAAATTTTGGGAGAATATCCAGTAAAACCTTCAATTTGATATAAAAGGAATCAATTGGTAAAGTTTTCAAGTGTTATATGTTTTATATTAATTGATAAACATATTTAACTATCTAGTGATCAAGAGATTTAAATTGGAAATTACAAGGAAACGAATCCTCGTTAAAGTTAAGAATTCTGTATTCAACACCATACACATATTATTGCAGAAGTATGTAGTTTCTCCGAAATTCCACTAATTTTTACTAAGAGGATTTTTTTTTATAAGGTTTGGGTTCTCCTTGCCAGAGCTGCATTAGCGGACCTGAGCCTCTGCCAGGTTTTTTTTTGTCTGTCCGTCATCGAAGACATCCTCAGGGAAGCTTTCTTTTGATATATCAAAAGACAAGACTTCGTTGGCACAAAGACCAAAAATCTTCTGGATTTTCGTATATATACTCTATATATATATACTAGTTAAAGAGGATATTTAAGTGTAAACTGCAGATTTGTGATAGTGCTTCGCTGAACAAAGAAAAAAAAAAGAAACGAGAAAGAAATATTAGAACTGGTGAAATTGAAAAACTGAAAGAGCTCTTAAATATAACTTTTATTTTGTGTAAAAGATTAAGCTCGTCATGTAAAAGATTAAGTTCTCCTTTTTTTTAAGCTCAATTTTTTTTATGTTAGTTTTAGAAAAATCGAAACGAGGGAATTCTGTTTGTGGTGGCTGATTTTGATAATTCTTTTTACATAGAAGCAAAGCTCCAAAGACTCCAGTTCTTCGTAGTGCTGCCGGCAGGACACCGAGGGACCACAAAAAGTAAGTCAGTCATATATATTGAGACCAGAAGGTCATTCAAAAATTGTTAAAGTCAGTACAGCAATCATAGTAATCTCGATCTAGGTTAATTTTTTTTATTGGAATTATCTATACACTTTTTTTTTAGTCTTAAGAATTTGAATGAACATTAATTTTAGTTAATAGTTTTTTTACTGAGCAGGAGAGCTCAATTTTTTTTTATGAAAATTTATAAAATAAAGGTTTATAAAGTTGTCTGAAGGGTTTGCGTTATGAATTGCTAAGTTCTTTTCAGCTAAAGGTGTGTGGAGGCGGACAAAGCCGTCCTGATGCAGTTTCTGGTAGTCTGACATGACCAACTGACTGTACGCTACAGACAGTTTGCGACTGGTTGGTCATTTTAGGGGATATTTCTGAACATCGGCCATGGAAATAACATCAGGAAGTATCTTTCAGATACTTGGGTGGGTTGGCCAGGTCTTCGTCATTAACATCTGGCGAGCGCTTGGGATTTAGTAGAACGGTACCTGGAGGGAGATAAAAAAGTAAAGTGCTTTAGTTTTAGGGTTTAGATTAAGGTAGTTTTAAGAGTTTATATAAGTTCAAATCCGTACAAACGAATTTGACTTTGGTGGAGGTATTTTGGATTTCATTTTTTTATTATATTTGGTGATGGGATTCTATTTTATTATTTTGGTGGTGGAAATTCAATTTGTATTATTATTCATATTTTTAGGAAGGTTTAGTTAGGTTAGTTTGATTTTAAAAAGCACTATACTTACATGTTCCTTCAGGTGGCGTCAAAGTCCTTCGATTTGTGATAACTTTTCATTCCTTTTAACGTAGCTTCATTCCTTTCCAAACTCCTTTTCCTTTCCTGTAACTTTCTTCTCTTTCTGGCACGATAATTTTGATTGTCGAGCAGGAGGGATAAATGGAAGCGGCAAAGAACCACCCCATTTCCGTCGAGCATAGCCGTGCAACGACAAGCGTGCCACCGCCCTTCTTCTTTCCCAAAGTAAGTCCCCCGTGGAAACCTGACTCGCAACAATGGCGCCCAACGAGACCTTACGGATTCGAGGCCCAAAATAACTTCAAGGAGACGATTTTCTTTTTGAAGGTCGTCGCCTTTGACTTGTTTTGGCCTCCCGCGTTTTTTTTTTTTTTTTTTTTTATTTTTATTTTTTTTTTTTTACTTTCCTATCTTTTTACACAAATCAAGGACGCACTTTTGGTAGTGTCACAGATCTTGAACGGCTGTCCAATCTTCAGGCCTTAGTCAGGAGATCGTGTGAGGTAGTCCAAGGTTTGTGATAACGCCAGAAGTGGAACAAAGTCGTAGGATTTCAGGCTTTTGCTGCCCATAGAGTCAGGTTAAGCCAGACTCTTTGTGAGGTAGAAGTTCTGAGTCTGAAAACTTTGTTCCTGTGGAAGTTTTTTTTCTGAACTCATAGCCATCCTTCTATCAGGCTATACGCCAGGTAGTAAGGTGTGGTTATGGGAGAGGGATTAACCAAAGCACACACTGAATTTCAGGCGCACCAGTCGCAATACAGACAGACAAAACTAACGATTTACTAGGACAACTACCGGAGTTGCTGAGGGAGAGGAAAACTTTGCCAGCTTCACACACCTTAGTGCATTCATATATACATACTTTTGTTTTTTTATCAATCTTTTTTTTTGCAAACCTTATTATTTTTATCTTTACTTTGGAAACCATTTTTTTTATATTTTTTGTTTATTATGGTTTTTTTTATTAAATTTTTCAATTTTTTTTTAAATTTATTTTTTATCATTTTTTTTTTTTTAATTTTAACATTCTTTCCAAATTTCTTTTTATTGATTACATACCTTTTTTTATTGAAATTCAGTTTTTCAAAACGTTTATTTTTTTTAAATTACATTTTTCTTCTTGTTGCTCAAGCGAAAATTTTTCTTTCTTCTTATTTTTGAATTTTTGGGTGATTTTTTTTACTGAGGGTTTTTGGAGAGAGGAAAGAAAATGGCAGAGGGTAGCAAAAATTCTGGTACCATACCGAAATCTGCGGGCCTCTGCTCAACACAAAACGCTCAAACGAACGACATGGACAAGACTTACGAAGACATTACAAACATAATACAAAACATGAGCGTTACGCACAACACTAACCCCAATATACTACAACAAACTTATACAGAAACTAACGCGACAAGGACGGAGTCATTTGATGACTCACACCTACAAAACTATAACTACGAAAACAGAACATACCCTACACAAACATTTGCCAACGAACGCGACAAATTACTACAAGAAACACAAGAACTTCAACGAGAACGAGACCGACTATTAAGACAACAACAAGACAGAGACATGCATCATTCTGTAGCTGGAGAGGATAGAGGTGGAATGTCTCAAGGACCTTCCACATCCTTCTCTTTAGCTACAGAAGATTTTTACGACAAGATGCAGCAAATTGCTTCCGTGACTATAAGGGAGAGTCAAACCAAGACGCTTGGAATACTGGCGGAGGGCTTAACCGATGTCATGAAGCTTGTCGACAAAAATATGCAAGCAGTACATTCCAAGCTAAATACTTTGGAAATCTCTATGGCAAGTCACGGGGATAATACATTTAAACGAGACACCGGACAAGACACAACTTTTCAACAAGATAACTTTTACAACCCACACTCTCAACAAGACATAAACAATACTTCAAGACAGAACATTAGAGTCAAGAACGACCCACGACAAGACTTAACATTTGAACGAAACACTACATTCAAACCACAACCAAGACAAAGTACAACTTTTACACGAGACGCTACGGACGGTTCGTACCCACAAAACTTTAACAATACAATAAAACAAAACAAAAATCCGATACACGACATACACAACAACAACAAACCGATCAGACGAACTTTCCACTCGGAAGTGGTTCAGCCGACTCAGCCTTTGCCACATCCGTCGAATCTTTTGTGAACATCAATCGTAGGGTTGATGTTCATAAATGGGGGATCAAATTCGATGGATCGTCGAAGGGTTTGTCGGTTGAGAGTTTTCTCTTTCGAGTGGAAACCTTACAAAAGAAGAGCGGACTGAGTGATGAGCAGCTGTTCTCAGAATTTCGTCATCTTGTATCAGGTTCCGCTGAATTGTGGTTTTGGCAGTTTTTGGAGGAGAACCAGGGCGATTACTTCTTTAATTACTTTGATCTTAAAACCGAACGGATTCGGCAATTTAAAAATGGCAAGCGTGACCATGAAATCCTGCGGGCTATCATGGATCGGAAACAGTTGGCCCATGAGACATTTGATGAGTTTTATGCAGATATCAGAGGTTTAACTTTGCAGATGCAGTCGAGGCCAACCGAAATCGACTTAGTCTCTATGGTAAGGGCAAATGTTAGAGATAGAGTTGCGACCTTGATTTTCGGTTGCACCATCAAGAATGTTAGAGATCTGAGAGACCAATGCAAGAGAGCGGAAGAATGTCTAGCGGGGAGAGATTTAGAGATGAAGAGATATGTCAATGAGTTAGAGGACAAAGAAATCTCTCAAAGTGGAAATATCAGGTTTAGTGAGTGTGAGGATGAAGTTTTAGGTATAGAGGCAATTCAACATAATAGACTAGAGAGAAGGACATATGACAAACGATACAAAACTTACACTGACCAGGGAAAGAGTACGGATCTTTCGGGAGAGACTCGGCAAGGTCCAGGTGTTTGCCCTTCAACGTTTCATACGTTAACATGTTTCTGTTGTGGACAGGGCAACATCTCCTTCCGGTGCGCGGCCTGTCAGGAAAACTTGAAGGTCGGCAGTGCATCCGGGAGGCAACCGCCGGCAACGAAGTCTGTCCCGGAGGATCAGAGACAGATCCAGAATCCAAAAAACCTAGAAAAATAATTATTTTAGAAAGAGAAAATAAGACTGAAGAGGAAAAGACTTACCGAAATCCTAGAATAATAAAGAGTCTCCACCAGAGACAACTCGAATATGAAAAAGCTCGTAGAAGGATTTTTGGCGAGGAAATAGTTTCTGAAAGAGTAAAGAGTAGGAATTATTTAAAGATATCTAGGCTAAGGGGAAAAAGTGCAATATTTAGACGAAGAAAGAATCAGATTGAATCTTCAATTCTGACAATTTCGGATGACAATTGGCCGTATGTTAAAGTGCAATTGGGGGGTGTAGAGGTTTTAGTTTTGTTAGAAAGTGGAGCGTCCGTTATATGTTTAGGGAATGAGGCAATAGATTTTATAAACAAAAATAATATTAAGCCTTCAAAAATGAACAACCAGATTAGAACTGCAGATGGAAACTATCAGAAGATAGAGGGTAGTTTTAAATCGATTGTCTCGTGGGGTGGCAGGTCCTATGAATTAGAGATTTTTGTCGTCCCAAATCTTCAACAACCTCTATATCTGGGTGTAGATTTTTGGAGCAGGTTTAAGATAGCTCCCAATATCGTCAGCGAGATTGCCGTACCTCCGTCATCGAAAGAACAGCCTGCTTTTCGCGACCTTTCTCTAGCGGAAGCACAACAGCTGGAGAGAATCAAGTTACTGTTTCCCTCCTTCGCTACACTTGGGCTGGGGAAGACAAGCCTAGAAGAGCACATAATTGAAGTGGATGACGAACAAATTCCCACTAAGCAAAGGCACTACCCAGTTTCGCCAGTCGTACAGAAGCTCTTGTACGAAGAACTTGACAGAATGTTGGCGCTGGGTGTAATAGAGGAGAGTAACAGTGCTTGGAGTTCTCCAGTAGTTTTAGTAAGAAAAGGTGGCAAAAGCAGACTGTGCCTAGATTCACGGAAGGTTAATGCTAGGACGAAGAAGTCTGCTTATCCTCTTCCTCATATTGAGGGGATAATAAGCCGACTTCAGGATACTAAATTTATCTCCAGTATCGACTTGAAGGATGCGTTTTGGCAGATCCCTCTGGAGGAGAAAACAAGGGAGAAGACGGCTTTTACAGTACCTGGTCGACCATTATACCAATTCACGGTGATGCCGTTCGGATTGTGTAACGCTGCCCAGAGAATGTCTAAGCTTATGGACAAAGTCATTCCTGGTCGCCTTCGGCAGAATGTCTTTGTCTATCTCGATGACCTCTTGATTTGTTCTACAGACTTCCAAACGCATATTCAAGTACTGGAGGAAGTTGCCGTATGCTTGCGTCAAGCTGGCTTGACGATAAACGTCGAAAAGAGTAAGTTCTGTTTCAAGGAAATCAAATATTTAGGTTACGTTGTTGGGGATGGTTGTATACGGACTGACAAGGACAAAGTATCGGCGGTCGAAGAGTTTCCAGTGCCCAAGACACCGAAACAACTCCGAAGGTTTCTTGGCATGACGGGGTGGTATAGACGATTTATGCCAAACTATGCCACTATTGCTGCCCCTATGATCGATTGCTTAAAGAAAGGACAGACTTTTGAAATGACTGACGAAGCACTGACTGCATTTCAACTACTCAAAAAGAGTTTAGTTACAGCTCCCATACTGACAAATCCAGACTTTTCTAAACATTTCTATATACAATATGACGCTTCAACTTCAGGTGTAGGGAGTGTGATCTTTCAGATGGACGAAGAGAAAAATGAACGACCCATAGCATTCATGTCTCAGAAGCTGAATTCCGTTCAGCGGAATTACACAGTGACTGAACTTGAATGCTATGCAGCCGTTTTATCGGTAAAGACGTTCAGGGCTTATGTGGAGGGTTTACCCTTTACTATCATTACCGATCACGCAAGTCTAAAGTGGCTTATGACTCAAAAAGACCTTGGAGGACGTTTAGCCCGTTGGAGTTTTAAGCTCCAAGGTTTTGACTTCGTGATCGAGCATAGAAAGGGTGTCCAAAATGTAGTCCCTGATACTCTCTCAAGAATTCATATGGAAGAGATCACGACCGAAGATTTAACACCAGAAGTTGACTTTAGCTCACCATATTTCTCTTCTGAGGAATATGTTGAGCTAAAGAAAATAATTGAACGCGACCAAGACAGACTTCCTGATATTTGCATATCAGACGGATTTGTTTATAAACGAACAGACATAAGAACAGGCGACGTAAAACAAGACGACCGAGCATGGAAGCTATGGGTTCCTAAAGAGTTGTGTGAAAGGCTGTTGATAGCAGCACACGATTCACCTGCGTCGGGACATGGTGGTATATTGAAAACCCTGTCAAAATTACGGCAATAATATTTTTGGCCGGGGATGGCCACCGATGTTCAGAAGTGGGTACGATCGTGTGACACTTGCAAAAGTAGTAAGTCTGTCAATATAACGACTCGGCCGCCGATGGGACAACAGACAATTACTGAACGACCATTCCAATATATTGATTTCCTTGGACCGTATCCAAGAACTAAACAGGGTAATACGCATATTTTTATAGTATTAGACCACTTTACTAAGTATGTATTGTTAAAAGCAATACGAAAAGCAACATCGTCTGAGGTAGTGAAATTCCTCGAAGAAAATGTTTTTCATGTTTTTGGTGTACCAGAGTATGTGCACTCTGACAATGTTAAACAGTTTGTGTCAGAACTGTTTTCAAGTTTCTTGAAGCGATATGGTAATAATCATGTTCGCACTGCTTTCTATTCACCTCAAGCAAACGCTTCCGAAAGGGTGAACCAATCCGTTCTATCGAAAATTCGATCCTACCTTGGAAGTGATCAAAAACATTGGAATCAACACGTAAGCAATGTTGCATTTTCACTGCGAAGTGTTGTGCACGATGCAATAAGTGTTGAGTGTTTTTACGCAGTTTTCGGAATTCCCATGATCCAACACGCAAAAACATATGATCTCTTGCGAAAATTAAATCTAGTCAAAGATTCAAGAGTCAAGATTCTTAATAAAGAGGATCGTCTAGAACTCATTCGAGCAAAAATATTCAAAAACTTAAAAATTGCACATGAAAAAAGTAAAAAGGTATATAATACCAGAAGTAGGGATGTGCAATATAAAACTGGACAGGTAGTTTTCCGCAGAAACTTTAAACAAAGTAGCAAAGCGGAAAACTATAACGCAAAATTAGGAAAAAAACTCCTAAAATCAATAATTTTAAAACCGGTTGGGAATTCCCTCTACGTGGTATGTAACCTCAATGGTGAAAAAGTAGAAACCTTTCACGCAAAAGACCTACATATCTAATTTTGTGTTGAAAAGTGACGCACTCAGATGATGTTGCTTTCGACAAACTGTGATATTAGGTTAGTGTATTAAATGTTAGTATAGAATAGTGTATACTAAGTATTATTTGTAGTCACAGTTTGTTAATTTGTTTAATAGCTTTAATTATTTCTCTTATCTTATTTTTATCTGTGGTATTTTTATCTTTAGTTTAAGTACAGTTTATCTAATGATAAAACTTTAAAATTTAATGTTTAAAGAAATTGAACCGGTGTTGTAGTCGAAACTTATAGAATTATAAAAAGAGGGCTTTCCTTTATTGACTACAAAAATAAACAAATTATCAGCAAAAATAAAAAAGACAGGAAGATTTCCTTTTTATGTATTTTTTATTTAATCTTTTAATTATGAAACGAAGGCATTTCGAACTGACATGCAGTTCATCATCAGCGCGACTCGATTGATACTAAAAGGAAGATCAAAATTATACAAAAACAAATATAAAACAAAAGACTAAGTATAAGACAATGTAAACAAGTCAAATAAATCTTCGTTAACTAATTTGTATCATTTAAAATAATGCAAATAAGGGAGACAGAATGTTCCCATTATCTGTGTTCATCACATTATCTCTAGCTTTGAAAATTAACAGAGATTCAAACGCGTCAAGCTTCCTTTCATTTGGTATGCTTTTAAGTAAGCGAACGCTTTCTTCGAAAGGTCCAATGTTGTGTGGTGGTTCATTGTTCTCACAAGACGCAAAGACATGGGCAGCAACTGATGAACGATTTAATTGTTTGTTTTTTATACATCCGATGTGCTCTTTAAACCTGGTTTTGATGCTCCGTTTCGTCTGGCTAAATATATTTTTTGTTGCAGTCACGACAGTTTATTTCATATATCCCACTTTTTGCACTTGTTGGAGTGACATCTTTAGTTGAACCGAGAATGTTTTTTAGTTTGCCGTTGTTGTTATAAGCTATGTGTATATTTTCTTTCTCAAGGGTCTTCCGTAGCTGATTTGTAATGGCTGGTATATAGGAAAATGACACACGAAATTTTGTTGTTGTTTCATTCTGGCTGAAAAGTGTGGAGATTTCATTTTTTCGTATTTGATCTGATTGTTTCTTTATTATTTTTTCCACAACCGATTTGTCAAAACCATTGACATCAGCTAAATTGACTATGAAATCAAATTCTTCTTTGAAGTTCGCAACTGATAGTGGTAGTTTACATAATCTGTGTGCCATTAAATGAAAAGCTGCAATTTTATGTTGGTAGGAGCAGAAAGAATCTTTTGTGATGTAGCGGTCTTTGGTGGTGTTTTTTCTTAATACATCGAATTCGATTTTGTTATTCCGTTTTTTACAAAGAACATCCAAAAATGGAATACAATTTCCGTCATCTTCAAATCGGTTGTGGAAAAAATAATAAAGAAGCAATCAGATCAAATACGAAAAAATGAAATCTCCACACTTTTCAGCCAGAATGAAACAACAACAAAATTTCGTGTGTCATTTTCCTATATACCAGCCATTACAAATCAGCTACGGAAGACCCTTGAGAAAGAAAATATACACATAGCTTATAACAACAACGGCAAACTAAAAAACATTCTCGGTTCAACTAAAGATGTCACTCCAACAAGTGCAAAAAGTGGGATATATGAAATAAACTGTCGTGACTGCAACAAAAAATATATTTAGCCAGACGAAACGGAGCATCAAAACCAGATTTAAAGAGCACATCGGATGTATAAAAAACAAACAATTAAATCGTTCATCAGTTGCTGCCCATGTCTTTGCGTCTTGTGAGAACAATGAACCACCACACAACATTGGACCTTTCGAAGAAAGCGTTCGCTTACTTAAAAGCATACCAAATAAAAGGAAGCTTGACGCGTTTGAATCTCTGTTAATTTTCAAAGCTAGAGATAATGTGATGAACACAGATAATGGGAACATTCTGTCTCCCTTATTTGCATTATTTTAAATGATACAAATTAGTTAACGAAACTTTATTTGACTTGTTTACATTGTCTTATACTTAGTCTTTTGTTTTATATTTGTTTTTGTATAATTTTGATCTTCCTTTTAGTATCAATCGAGTCGCGCTGATGATGAACTGCATGTCAGTTCGAAATGCATTCGTTTCATAATTAAAAGATTAAATAAAAAATACATAAAGAGGAAATCTTCGTGTCTTTTTTATTTTTTCTGATAATTTGTTTATTTTTGTAGTCAATAAAGGAAAGCCCCCTTTTTATAATTCTATAGTTTATCTATTTATATTTATTTATCTGTGATATTTTTATTCTTAGTTTAAGCATATAGTATATTTATTTATTTATCTTAATCTGTGATATTTTTGATGAGTCAAAAGTACCTGATTTAGTTTAAGCATAATTTATTTATTGATCTTCTTTTATTGTGATATTTATCTTTAGTTTAAGAATAGTTTATTTATTTACGTTCATATATATCTGTGATATTTTAACTTAGATTAAGCATAGCATACTTATTTTTCTTTATCTGTGATACCTTTAACTTAGTTAAGTATAGTTTATTTATTCATTTTATGTTATGTGTTAAATTTTGGTTATCTATTTTTTTTAGGTATTTTTGTGTTAGTTAAGATGTGCTAGCTACTTCTACTTTCCTCGCATTCATGTCCGAAAAGAAGGTACAATGAGAATGACAAATTGTTTCTTCATGTAAAAATCTGTGCAATATAAGAACAGAGCATGAGACAAACAAATCTCAGGTAGTGGGCTCAGCCACACGTACCGAGGACCACAAAATAAAACGAGGCATCGCTAACTTTGCAAGTCCCCTTTTTTTTACGGCGTAAGTGACCCCACGGCCACTCAGCCACTTCCACCGAGCCTGTTACGCGGCTTTTCAAAGCAAGCTTACCTGGTTTGCTGTTCGTAGGCTTGTCGCTGGACGGTTGCCGCGGCGTCAAAGAGAAAAAAGAAAAAAAAACACCAGTCCTTTTGATCGTTTTTCTTTCTTGATTTTTTTTCTTCTGGGTGGCTTATTGGGTGGCTTCCTTTGCCTTTCCGGCTTCCAGACTATTCGGGCTTCCTAAAAGGAATTATATTTGTTAATTTTAAAAAAAGATAAAGAAATGCCAATAAATAAATTATGGTGTTCTGAAAAATTCCAAGTGACAACACGGACATTTTTCAGAACCAATATACAATGTAAAAACATTGGGAATTTCCAAAATTATTATTCTTAAATGTTCTCAATACAATAAAGAACAAATTGGAATAATAATGCTGGAAATTTCAACACTTTAACTTAATAAAATTTAACAATTTATACTCACCTTCTTCAATTTGCTGCATCCCTCGTTGTTTATGTTTTGTTTTGCTTTGACAGTTCTTATTTAATGTTTGAGTGTAATGTTTACCTCTTCAGGTGCGCATGCGAAAGTAGATATCTTTCTTCCTCGCACCTGAAGGAAAGGGGGTCAGGTAAACTTAAGTGAATTCGCTCAGTTTAAAATTAAAGTCAAAATTAATTTTAGTGTTCGCAGATGGGGTGAATTTAAGGGAAATTTCTCGATTTACACTTAGACTTATTAAATGTGAGGAAATTGTGTGGTTTTGTTTAAGATATTTAGTAAGTATTATGTTTGTGTATTTTATGATGGAAAACGTCATAATTAGTGCAATATGTAGGTATATAAGTTAGATTTTAAGAAGATAGGCCAGGGGTATTTGCAATTAAAAGATAAGTATAGGAGATAACTATTATATTTTTTTTTTGAAAGATATGAATTGGAATAGTTATCTCACTCAGATGTAGAGGTAACTACATACTGATATGAAAATGAAGACTGGGGTTGACCTTTGTAGGATTTCATGGTCATACAAAAAGTTAAATTGGAGCGCAAAGTACAACGTAAACGGCCAATTGTTCACTTGAACTATAAATTCAAATTTTAAAGTGCATTTTTGTCATTAGAAGATTTGAATAAGTTTTGGGAGAATATCCAGTAAAACCTTCAATTTGATATAAAATGAATCAATTGGTAAAGCTTTCAAGTGTTATATGTTTTATATAAATTGATATACATATTTAACTATCTAGTGATCGTCAATAGATTTAAATTGGAAATTACAAGGAAACGAATCCTCGTTAAAGTTAAGAATTCTGTATTCAACACCATACACATATTATTGCAGAGGTATGTAGTTTCTCCGAAATTCCACTAATTTTTACTAAGAGGATTTTTTTTTATAAGGTTTGGGTTCTCCTTGCCAGAGCTGCATTAGCGGACCTGAGCCTCTGATAGGTTTTTTTTCTGTCCGTCATCGAAGACATTCTCAGGGAAGCTTTCTTTTGATACATCAAAAGACAAGACTTCTTCTGGATTTTCGTATATATACTCTATATATATATATACTAGTTAAATCACAAGAGGATATTTAAGTGTAAACTGCAGATTTGTGATAGTGCTTCGCTGAACAAAGAAAAAAAAAGAAACGAGAAAGAAATATTAGAACTGGTGAAATTGAAAAACTGAAAGAGCTCTTAAATATAACTTATTTTGTGTAAAAGATTAATCTCGTCATGTAAAAGATTAAGTTCTCCTTTTTTTAAGCTCAATTTTTTTTTATATTAGTTTTAGAAAAATCGAAACGAGTGAATTGTGTTTGTGGTGGCTGATTTTGATAATTCTTTTTACATAGAAGCAAAGCTCCAAAGATTCCAGTTCTTCGTAGTGCTGCCGGCAGGACACCGAGGGACCACAAAAAGTAAGTCAGTCATATATATTGAGACCAGAAGGTCATTTAAAAAATGTTAAAGTCAGGACAGCAATCATAGTAATCTCGATCTAGGTTAATTTTTTTTATTAGAATTATCTATACACTTTTTTTTCAGTCTTAAGAATTTGAATGAACATTAATTTTAGTTAATAGTTTTTTTTTTACTGAGCAGGAGAGCTCAATTTTTTTTTATGAAAATTCATAAAATAAAGGTTTATAAAGTTGTCTGAAGGGTTTGCGTTATGAATTGCTAAGTTCTTTTTAGCTAAAGGTGTGTGGAGGCGGACAAAGCCGTCCTGATGCAGTTTCTGGTAGTCTGACATGACCAACTGACTGTACGCTACAGACAGTTTGCGACTGGTTGGTCATTTTAGGGGTTATTTCTGAACATCGGAAATGGAAATAACATCAGGAAGTATCTTTCAGATACTTGGGTGGGTTGGCCAGACCTTCGTCAATAACATCTCGCGAGCGCTTTTGATTTAGTAGAACGGTACCTGGAGGGAGATAAAAAAGTAAAGTGCTTTAGTTTTAGGGTTTAGATTAAGGTAGTTTATATAAGTTCAAATTCGTACAAACGAATTTGACTTTGGTGGAGGTATTTTGGATTTCATTTTTTTATTATATTTGGTGATATGATTTTATTTTATTATTTTGGTGGTGGAAATTCAATTTGTATTATTATTCATATTTTTAGGTAGGTTTAGTTAGGTTAGTTTGATTTAAAAAAGCACTATACTTACATGCTCCTTCAGGTGGCGTCCAAGTCCTTCGATTTGTGGTAACTTTTCATTCCTTTTAACGTAGCTTCATTCCTTTCCAAACTCCTATTCCTTTCCTGTAACTTTCTACTTTTTCTGGCACGATAATTTTGATTGTCGAGCAGGAGGGATAAGTGGAAGCGACAAAGAACCACCCCATTTCCGTCGAGCATAGCCGTGCAACGACAAGTGTGCCGCCGCCCTTCTACTTTCGCAAAGTAAGTCCCCCGTGGAAACCTGACTCGCAACAAATGGGAGGGTCGTGGATGTTTTTGTCATTTTTGCTTTGAAGTCGGAAAGCTGCTTTTAAGGAAGGAGGTACACAATCTATCGTGTAGCAGATGCTGTTCAATATAGATTTAACGTCTTCATTTGGTAGCTGAGGTATGCCGAGAAGAACAGCGTCAGATGCAACCTCCTTACGTTCAGATCTATCGCATCGTTGTTGTAGATCAGCCAAGTCTTCCTTCAGTTCATGGACAACTTCCAAGTGGTCGGACTCCATTCTTGCAATTCGCTCTATAAGGGACCCTATCGTCTTGTCTGTTTTTTTGATGTAGGTGGCTAGGTTTTTTTCTATTAGTTCAAAACGTTGGATGAATTCTGAATGCAGATCTTTGATCTCTTTCGATATTTTACTGACGATATCAGCTGATAGGTCTCTAATCAGGCTGTCCATTTCAGATCGGGAGATTGCAGATGTGGATGAAGTGGATTCGCACTCTTTGGTAGAAGGTGTTGGCGTTGGCGTTGAGTTAGTGGCGTTGTCGGTGATAGTGTTGGCAGGGGTGGTGGGAGTGTTGGTTGGATGTTCGATGTCGATGGAAGCGGTTGGTTTGGGGGTCGAGGTTGATTTTGTTGGATTTTGTTTTGTCACTGCGGGGGAGGATCTTTGATTTAAGAGAGTAGCTGTTTTTATTTTATCTAGCTTTGTAGAGGTTGCAGGGGCAGGGACAACAGCTTTTGAGTTCTCTTTTCCGAACGAGTCCTACCAGCCATTGTTACAAGAGAGCAGGAAAGAATACGAACTCTCGAAGTTAATGTTACACAAAAAAAAAGGCGCGTGACACTCAGAAAATTATAAAATTTTAAGTTTTGTGTTGTTTTATGTTGTTTACTAATAGCACTTCGATTTCAAGCCTATTTTATTCAGTGCAACGAGATCGACTTTCTTTTTCACACTTGCACTTTTATAAATAGTGATATAAAATTCGTATAAATGAAGCTATTTGCCGGACGGTACTATCAAACACGTCTTTTCACTCATGCGGTTGAGAATAGGTAATAACCGATCACTCGTCTTTGAAATGGCTGATGACCCTGAAGGACCCTACTGGCAGACTGGCCAGGTGGAGTATGAGACTCCGAGGTTTCGATTTCGAGGTAGAGCACAGAAAGGGTACACTTAATGTGGTCCCTGACGCACTTTCAAGGGTGTATGAATCTGATGCCTTAACGGCAGAAAGCTATATGGCATGTATTGCTCAAATCGAAACTGAGGAGGTGCTCCACATTGACCTGGAGGACCCCGCGTTCAAGTCAGAGGAGTACCTTCAGCTCACCGACCGTATCAAGGAGGAGCAGGAACGATTACGCGATCTAAAAGTTTCAGAGGGGTTCATTTATAAACGAACCAAACATTCAGTGGGAAATCCGTTGTTGGACGATCTCTCATGGAAGCTATGGATTCCGACTAAGTTGACAGAATCCTTGATTTCCCTGGCACATCGCCCACCAAGGGCTTCACACGGGGGAGTAGATAAGACTATTTACAGGCTAAGACAGCAGTATTATTGGCCAGGCTTATATTCGCAGGTCAAGCAGTTTGTAGACCGCTACGAAACATGTAAGACAACGAAAGCCTCCAGTATGACTCTACGTGCGGAGATGGGGGAGAGCTTTAAGGTAGAACGTCCGTTCCAACACCTCTACGTGGACTTCCTCGGCCCTTATCCCAGATCCAGAAGTGGGAATGTTTATATTATCATAGTTGTAGACCAACTTACAAAATTCGTGTTCATAAAACCCCTTCGGAAGGCCACTGGTGTTAATGTTATTAATTTCCTTCGCGATGAAATTTTCTTAATCTATGGAGTACCTGAGAGTATACTCTCGGACAATGGTTCTCAATTTCTGAGATACGAATTCAAACAGTTATTGGAGAAGTTTGGAGTGAAGCACTACCGAACTGCAGTATATGCTCCACAATCTAACGCCAGCGAGAGGGTGAACCGATCAATTTTGGCTGCGATTAGAGCATACAACGACAATCGACAATCTAATTACAATCTTCGTAGTCGCAAGGTTGATTTCAAGGTGGGAGATGTTCTTTAAAAGCGAAATATCGTGTTAAGCGACGCGACTAAGCATTTTAATGCGAAGTTGGGTCCCAAATTCGTCAAAGTCACGGTAACACAAATAATTGGGAATAATTTATTCGAAGTTGAAGATGAAAAAGGGTATAAGACAACGTCCCATGCTAAAGATTTGAAAAGATAATATTCTGTGTTAGTAGCAGAGGAATTTATGCCCGGCGCTCAGCTGTGCATGAGATTCTGTTTCCATTTAGGATTAAGTAGTTTAAGGTAATATTAAGTCATAAACCAGAGTAAACTAAGACGATATAAAGTGTTGGTTCATATTCAGTTTTGTTAAAGTGACAGTTATAATTTTTTTTCTTATGTCTTTGTCAGGAGCAGGGCTCAAGACAAAACCATAAGCTGTGTAAGGAAAACTTTTCGAACATGTAATTTCGTATTTTTTTTGTAACATCAAATAAGGGCACACCACAACAAGACATGCAAGAAATTGTGTTCCGATTTATTCATTTTTTATTTTACTACTAATTTTATTTTGTAGTACATATGGAATGGCCTAATCCAATAATGAATCCAGGAAGGATTTCCGCCATTTCCATGAAGAAAAACCAAGCTCGTGGTCCACCAGCTTTTTAAGAGCAAGCGAGCCAACGTGGGATTACAGTTCCAGAGTTTAACATTATGTACCAAAGTTGTACCACCGCGGGAGCAACTTTATTCGTACAGAAAAGCTGTACCAACGAGGGAGCACCAGAATTTACTTTCATCGAGGGTTTTCTCCACCCAGGAAAGCCAACATCATCACATTCTTCAAGGAAGGTTAGGTTAGGTAAGTGGGCTGATGAATGATGTTATGTCCATCACACTTAGATCAATGTAGATCCATTGTGATACCCTGGGGGTTTTTGGCCCCATAAACATGGGACCTATGAAAAACCTATACATTTTCAAACCATTTTGAAGCGTTGATAAATCTGAGCAGGTTTGTACCCGTTTGTTCAGATAGTTCTTCCAAGTCCTGGAAGAAATGACTTCCCAGAACTTCGTTTCTTAAGCGGCATAGTGCTGGGCAGTGACAAAGAAAATGCGGTGTGTCCTCATGCAAGTCTACGTCGCCACAACCTCTGCACAAGTCGTCCGTGCTGAGTTTCATTTTCTTTTTGTGGTAATCCAGCATGTTGTGCCCGGTCAGTATGCCCACGAGAGATCGTAGTGATTCCTTTTTGAGCAGTAGGATCTTTTCTGTTCTTTGTTTATTAAAGTAGGGCCACATTTTCCTGGTTATGACACAGGAATCGAGTGAGTTCCATCTCTCGTTAGCTGTAGCAAGTACTTTATTCCCAATCTTCTGTTTAATATTACAGGTTGGGATCTTTACCGTTGTGTCTGCTCGATTGAGTTCTAGGGATGATCCCTTTCTTGCCAGCTCATCAGCTCTTTCGTTTCCTTGCACACCACAGTGGCCAGGAACCCAACATAGTCTTATGTTATGCTGCGCGCCAAGAACCTTAAGCTCTTCGCGACAGCAAGTTACAAGCTTTGATTTTATTTCAATGGCAGAAATTGCTTTGATTGCCGCTTGGCTGTCAATGAAAAAGGTGATATCAGCACGTGGTATTGCCTTCATTGCAGCTTCTTTAGCAGCTGCTGTCACTGCCAGGACCTCAGCCTGAAAGACGCTGCTGTAATCGGGGAGCCTAATTGATCCGGCTAGTTCAAGTGCTTCTGAGTAGAAGCCTGCACCAACACCAATTTCCATTTTGGAGCCATCTGTAAAGATTTGGATGGCTGATTCGCATGGTGTCTGGTTGTTAAGCCAGTCTTCTCTATTAGGAAAAGAAGTGGTGAATGGTCTTTCAAAATCTAAACGGGGTGTTGTGTAGTCTGTGCATACATTGTGGCCCGTATATATCTGTAGAATCTGCGCATGACCTGTCTGACTCGGTTTCCAGTTTTGAGTCTGGCTTAACCGGAGGGCACTATTTGCTGCAGATTCTTGCACAAAGAGGTCTAAGGGTTTTAGATTGAGAATAGCCTCCAGCCCTGCAGTGGGGGTGGTTCTCATAGCCCCGGTGGTGCCTATACACGCCATTCTTTGTATTCTTGTAATTGTCTTTAGGTTGGAAGTCGTTTTCGTAGCTTCCCACCAGACCAAATTGCCATATGTCAGTATAGGTCTTACTATTGCCGTATACATCCACATGATAATCTTGGGACTAGGCCCCCAGGTCTTTCCAAATATTCTATTACAGGCATAGAATGCTATCGTTGCCTTCTTGGCTCTTTCTTCAATGTTGAGCTTCCAGTTCAGTTTTCTGTCTAGAATCACACCAAGGTATTTGGCGTGATTTGACAGGGTGAGTGGAACCCCTTCTATTGAGGGAAGATTAAAGGCTGGTATTTTCCTTTTGTTGGTAAAAAGGACCAGTTCTGTCTTTTGTGGATTGACTGCAAGCCCACATTTCCTTGACCAAGTATTTATCAAGGACAAGGCGCCTTCTATTTGTTCACTAATGGTGGAGAGAAATTTTCCTGTCGCTAGCAGAGCTAGGTCATCTGCATATGCTACTACTTTTACTCCACTATTTTTAAGTCTAATAAGGATCTCATTAACCACGAGTACCCAAAGGAGGGGGGAGAGAACACCACCTTGTGGGGTGCCTCTGGATGTTGATACTTTAATCAACGCTCCTCCCAGTTCTGAGTTAATTTGACGGTTTCTTAACATGCACATTATCCAACAGATAATGCTATCGTCCACGCTAAGGTTCACAAGGGCCCTTTTCACTGCGTCGTTTTTCACATTGTTGAAAGCTCCTTCAATGTCAAGGAAAGCAGCAAGGGTATACTCTTTGTGTTTCAGTGTGTTTTCTACAGTGCTTACAACACTGTGAAGTGCTGTTTCTACACTTTTACCTTTAGTATAAGCATGCTGAGCTGGAGATATCACTTCCGGACTCATTGCACTGCGAATATAGATGTCTATTAGTCTCTCAAAGGTCTTTAAGATTAATGATGTTAGACTAATCAGTCTGAAGTCTTTAGCGTTTGTGTGGCTGGGTTAACCAGCTTTCGGTATAAATACAACTTTCACTTCACGCCATGTTCTTGGTACATATCCCCATTTGAGGCTATTCTGGAAAATGTTTTTTAGGCATGGTGTGATGATCTTTTCACTTTTTTGTAGCATCATGGGAAAGATGCCATCTATCCCCGGGGATTTATATGGAGAGAAAGAACTGATAGTCCATTTTATTCTTTCTTCCGTTATAATATCGGAAGGAGTTGCTCTTTCATAGTACTCATCTTCCGGGGTGTTGCTCTCGTCGGAGCTACAACCTGGAAAATGAGTGTTAACTAGGAGTTCTAGTGTCTCAGTACAAGACTCCGTCCAGTGTTCATTGGGATCTTTTAGAGATCCTAGAGCAGTGGGCTCTTTGGCAAGTATCTTTCTAAGTCTAGCTGATTCCGCGGTATTTTCTACTTCGTTGCAGAAGGTTCTCCACGAAGTTCGTTTCGCACGCTGTGTCTCAACTTTAAATTTTCTTTGACTAGATATATAGGTTTCCCAATCATTGTCTATTCCTGTGCGTTTAGCAACGTTGAAAAGTTTTCTTGTTTCTTTCCGGATGTTGCCCAGCTCGGCTGTCCACCATGGTGGTGTCTTTTTTCTTTTTTTACCCGTTTTCAAAGGGCACGCTTTCTCAAGTGCTTCCCTGAGAATGCCTGTGAAATCATTGGTAATATTATCTATACACTCAGGCTCGTGCATATTCGCATTAGTTTTGAGTGTCTTTATTTTAGTTTCGACTTCCACATTAAAGATATTCCAGTTGGTTTTTCTGTGGTTTCTAAATGGTCTTTGTAGTCTTGTAGTGTGGGGTATAAGAAATTCAATGATTTTGTGATCAGAGAATGATTCTTCTTTCAATACCCTCCACTGATCAATCTCAAGGGTATCTGAGTTACTCGTGAAAGTAACATCAAGTACCTCTTTTCGGTTCTTGGTAACAAATGTTGGTTCTTTGCCCCTATTCGCTACCAAAATGTTATTTTCAATAATGAATTCAAAAAGTAACTCACCTCTTGTGTTGATATCTGAACTACCCCACTGAATGTGGTGTGAGTTGGTATCACATCCCATCACAAGGTCCCATTTTTCCAAATGGACACGTTGGATAAGTAGGCTGGTAAGTTCTGCTGGTGGTCCTTCAGTCTCGTCCCATGGCATGTAACAGGATGTCAGGATTAGCGATAGGAGTCCACGCCTGTCTAGTTTGACCGTGGTTTGGTCAAGATCACTGTATTTGGATAGAAGAAAAAGATTTAACTGTTTTCTAGCTATTATACAAGTTCTAAAACTACTGTTTGTACCTACGTGTGTAGTCTTGTACAGCGTAAGTTCTTTTGAATTTAGGCCCCTTATTTTGCCACCTGATATCCAGGGTTCTTGTATAAGGGCTAGGTCTACTTGTCTAGCCTCCATGAGGTAGATTAAATTGGCGCTGACAGCTTTACTGTGATGGAGATTGATCTGTATTAACTTCAACATTTTTAGTATTATCTGCCTCTTCCTTACTTTTATGGCCGAGAAGTCTTAGTTTGCATCGGTTTGTACCAATGCGGACTTTGAAGCCGATCTTTTTCAGAAGTGGTATTGATTTATGACTAAGCAACACTACCACTTCTGTACCTTCTGGTTCATGATCTCGCATCTGAATGACTTCCCAGTTTTGACTGAGTTGTTCAGTGTTGAGAGATTTGGGATATCTTTCGATACGATCTTTTGGGATTGGGGGCCATGCACAATAAGTTTAGCTTTAGGCCTGGTGAGCTGAACGATCTCTTTCCTGTCAATTAGGCGAAGATCGGCATTCGGCCAGGGAGCTGTGGTATTGGCTATAAAATCTTGAAGCCATGTGAGAGTGTGTCCGTCTTCACATGTCATCAATTTGAACCCCTGAACAGTTTTGATGGTACCAAAAAGTGGGAGCGGCCCGTTCTTTATGATAGCCTCATTAACTGCATCAAGGATCCGAAGTTCTATTAGTTGCCATTGACTCTCTGTAAGTCTCCGTGTAGGATTGCCGTAGTCGACTTCGGCTGCTTGTTTACCGACAATGGTCAACATAGAGAGTTTGGCTTTTTGAGTTTTGTTGATGGGTGAGTTGGTCGAGTTAGTGATGTCGTGCCTCGCTCTTTTGGACGCGCTCGCAATAGGCCCTGTATTGGTCGATTCGGGTCTTCAAAGTCTGGCCGAGATTGGGGTGGAGAGCTGTTGACTTTCCTTCCCCTTCTTTTGCAGTCTATTGAGGGGCGTCCTCGAGTTTGGCTTTGTCCTTGTCTTAGTCGGTTGGGGTTTCGTGGATGTCTCTGTTATCGTTAGTAACGTCTGTTTGGCTTTGTCCATAGCTAACTTTTTCTTTTTCCGTGAAGGAATCAGGGTCCTTAGTACTAAGTCGCCGTACAGTTCTAACTGCGTTACGTTGTTGTCTACGCAGGATTTGTTTTTCGTTAAGAGGTCCTTGTTCCCTACGTTGGCCGGCTTTTTGTTTTCGGTGCCGCATAACGTTACGTGGGACCTTCAGAACGGTGCAGTTACTTCCGATTGTCGAGTCTTCTATACCACAGTCACTAGGTCTAAAAGAAGTGGATGCCCCCAAATTGCATGTGGAGCTGAGGCTCTGGATGTTTTCCGGGGACCTGTCCTTCTCTTCGTCCCCACCTTGAATCATCTTCTCTCCTTCCAGGCCCGTAGGAGCTAAAGGCTTCATGCAACGTCTGGCTGAAGAGTTAGATGACCCAATGGTTCGTCTATGTGGTACATTTTCCATTTCGTCGTCACAGGCGTCTGATAAAGATGAGGGGGTGGACGCACCCAGATTGCATGTGGAGCTGAGGCTCTGGATGTTTTCTGACTGCGTTCCTCCTCTCTCTATCTCCTTGTCGACCTTCCTCCCCTCCAGGTCCGTTGGAGCAAGCGGCTCGGTGCAACACCTGGAGGTCGATTCAGAACGCTCAAAGGCTGGTTTCTGTGTAAGGTCTGTCGTAGTGTCAGTCTTTCGATGTAAAGTAGTTGTCTCTGATACCATATATTGAATTGGATCAATCTGGGTTTCTTTTGACAACTGACTTGTTCCACCAGAGAGCATCGCTTCCTTAGTCGGGCCCGTAGGAGCTATAGGCTTCATGCAACGTCCGGCTAGGGAGTTTGATGTTCTCTTATCGACATCTGATCCGGAGGATTTTGATGACACCAACCCTTGCTTTGGATAGTCTTTGCCAATCCAGGGCGCGGGTGGTCCCATCAAACTACCAGCACATATCCCATCTTCAGAGGCAGTTGCTGCAGGTGTACGAGCAGTCGGCTTGTTCTCCGTTAGCTGCTGCTCCTGAAGATAGGCATATGCGCTATGCAGTCTTTTCCGGTCTGGTTCGGTCAGTTCGTCCCATTTCTTTGTGCCAAGTCGTTTGATTGTCGTCCTACAGTTCGTAATCCTGCTACGTCTGGATGAGGCTGACAATCTGGAGAGATTGGAGCTTGCGATGGAGCTGCTGCCGCTGACACTTAGAATGCTCTCCATGTCGTCGTCAGCCGGATCAACGCTTACTCTATCATCTCTCCAAGATTGGCGAAGGGATTGAGGAGAAGGTTTTCTTCCTCGTCAGTCAATGTTCTTGTTGGATCGGAAAGAGCAGAGTCTGAGGTGCCCGATCCATGCACCTTAGTCTCCATGTTTTTGTTTGTATCGTTTGTTTTGTGTGTTTTTTGTTTTTGTTTTTTGTATTTGAATTCATTTTTGGTCCCACGAGTAATGGGGGAGATATGGTCCATCTGCAATACCCCCTGTAGCAGATAAGGCGATTACTCTTTGATTTTGCCTGTTTCAAAGAGGTTCCGTTATAATACAGCCGGTTTACCCCCTGGCTGCAAACCATCCAATGGGCACGGGTCACATGACACCCTGGATTAAGGGGGAGGAGGAGGGGAGGTGGGTTGGAGGGGATCAGTGGATATTGGATAGGAGGGAGAAGAAAGGAGTGGAGGGGGATGGGGTGAGAACACCCTTTGGTTTTCGGGACTCATCTAGTGACACTGTGCCCCAAGAATCTTTGACTACTTAAGCCTCTACAACTCTTCAATTTCGGTCTCCAGGTAGAGGATTCTTCAAGGAAACTTTGTACCTTATGTACCTCTCACCCTCATCAGTAAATAATAAAAGTATATTAATACCACGTCAAACAGGTAACCTTAGTATATTCGAAAAGATACAATAGAGGAAAAAGAAAACAGTTTTTTTTTGCTTACTAAAGTCATCTTCGTACGCATATTCGCCCGTACAGATGCAGTGCACTCATCACCTACAACAATACAAGTCATATTGTCTAATTGAAAATTCAACGAACATATAATTATCCACACACTGTAAATTGCCATAGCCAGCGTTATCTACAGAAAGTGAACGCCAATTTGGGTTTGCTAAGGCTGCAATAAAGTGATAGTGGGATTCTACGACATCATACATCGCAAGTCTACGTAGATTTAAGTATTGGTAGTTAATTTTATTTTAGATATTAATTCATGAAAGACAAACGCCTAGACATATCGCGTTTGGTTCAAAGTATACGTGGTCTGCTTAGTCAAAAGAAATAGTTTTATTTACATTCGCAATCAACCCTTCTTTTCAGTAGCATTACTGGTTTACATCATAAACGTAAACGAAAGACGATTGAATATAAGAACTAATATTGTTGCGCAACATAATAAAACATTTAACGGCGTACGTAAACGTCAAGTTAAATCATTAGATTCAAACAAAATCTACAAGAACTAAAACAAAAGAAGACAATTAATTAATAATACCCCCCCATTCATTTTAACTTTTACCTTTTCATTTCATTCCCTTTCATAACGTAACATTACATTAACAATTTACAGCATATATCGCCGCCAGAGCTGCAGTGCACTACACGCCGACGGATGGTAATGGTAACATTCTTTTTACCTTGCATTGAATGTCACATTTGAATTTTGCATACATACATATTTACTATATTACATTTCATTTGTATATTGATTGCATAACATATATATTTACTTCATGGTGTCCACTATTTTTCTAAAAAAAATATCCCTGACTTTCCCTGACCAATTTCCAAATTTTCCCTGACCAAAAAATTAGAAAAATATTTGTTTTTAATATTTTTCACGATTGTAACGTATAATTAATGTACATAACTGCATTCAAAAGGTAGAAAACGTACATAATTTGCATTGAGTTCATTAGATAAATCTTGAATAAAAAAATATTGTTTATTTTAACGAAAGTGACGACCAAAACAAAATGCATTCAATTCTATTAAACCCTCTGGGATAAATAAAGTAAAGTTTATTTTATTTTGTTCAATTGGTACAATGTTAAGATAAATATTAACTTGGTCGCGTTAATTGAAGCTGAGAGTGAGTCAAATTTAACTGTTATTTTTATGTGTCTCTTTACTACTTTACGAAAATCGAAAAAAACAGATAAATACCATGGTACAACTTACTGCTGGAACACAATGGAGTAGGAGCCGGATCCGCAAACGCAGCCGCAAACGGCGACGGACAAGTTGGCCAACTTTTAATAAAAACGTGCGTTGTTTTGACATTTCACAAAAAAAAAAAAAACAACTTGCTAATAAAATCTTATAAGAAATTAGAGCAATAGACGATTCGGAAGCAATTATTGAAGCCGTTCTTAAATAAAGCCGATTTTAAATAAAGGACATTTATATACTTCCATATAATGTTTTATCAACTATTTAATAAAGTAAATGTCAAAAATACGTACGACCAGTGATGAAAATTCTTTTTTGTCGATTGTACCGAAAACTGAGAAACAAATAGTACTGAAATAGACAAAATAGTACAGAACTTTTTAAAATTATAAATCAACGCAAACAGTGCAAATAAATATTCTACTAAAACGAAAAAATTTACACATACATTATATGTATGTTATGTGTACATAATATGTACATAAGTTCATGCATTTCATAAGTAAGTAACTTACCCTTTTCCCGTTCCTTTTATTTAATCTGAGTGGTTTATCGCCGAACTAGAGATACCACGGAATCCTAAATATATAACCCGTGAAAGAAATGTTCATGAATTTTGTTTTGGGCATTCGTGGGGTTTATTGTTTCTGAGCCTATAGTAATTTTTGGACGGTTCTAGTTTAATTTTTGAATAACATCGTCGTAGAGTATTTCGAAATACACTCCTCGGGGAGTAAGCATTTACATTTTTGAAGATTGAATCTATAAATACATAGCTGTTGCAAATTATAATATAGTCTTGTTTGCGCTATTTGAGTCATTTTGCGATATATAAATTTTGAATAAAGGCGGTATTGTATCTAAGTTAAAGTATTATAAAGACAAAAGAAAAGATTAGTATTTTAAGATAATAATTTGAACACCCTATTATAAAATCTTTTTTTTGTGTATGTATTAACGTAAAGAAGATAGAGTAGTTTTTTTTTATGATATAAGATAAATAAGTTTTTGGATGTATAAGAATATCCCTATTGATTTTCTTTCATTAAGGAATAAGTAAGCATAAGTTCAGTTTATTTTAAGATAATGTAATAAAGATTGATAATGATAAGACGTTCGTTTACATTTAATAACGTTTAACGAAGATCAGTTTTTTTTTTGTTATTGAAGTTGAAGAAGATTTTGCTTTATATGTTTGAAGTTTCAGATAACATCGATGGTAATTGATTTTCGCTCATAGGATAAGTATTTCTGATCATGATGGTTTAAGGATATTATTCGGGGGAGGCGGACACCCTTCCGGAACAGCAATGGAGGAACGGATGGAGGATGAAGAAGCAACTGAGAGTCGAGATTTGAGTTTTAGTTAGGTTTAGATTTTTGATTTGCCAGTGTTGGCGTATTTAGTACGTTGATTAAGTTATAGTGGGAGTTTCGATGCATGGGTTCTTCGAGTTTGGAAGGACCAGTTAAGGGGTTCAATCAATATTTATCAATTTGATTATAGGTCGTATATGGAACCATGGTTCTGTGAGTGTGTAGGGTTGGAGTAGCCCTCATGCTTGCAGTATGGGTGGGTTTAGAGACTGTGGGTATGCGCTTCCACCTTAGCATACCCCACCATTTCTCATGGGCTATTTTAGTCACCCGGTTGCATGAGAGCTTCCATAAACATTAGTACTATTAGGAAGTGGGTTAAAATATATAGTACGCGTTGTAAGTCATCTGAACAACGCAATGGTAGCTGATAAGGGACCTGTAGAGATGGGTGCAAAATTGAACTTACTTGACGGGGTGCTATTCAAAAGGATCAACCGAAGCTTGTTGTGGCGGACAGCCCAGCTTTTTAGAAGTGAAGGAGGCTCAGACCAACAGAGCCAGATGGTCTGCGATAGCAAATAATGTAACACGTTGCGATCGCACAGCAAGGATCCACCCTTGGACTGAGCATAGTAGGGAGGAAGCGCAGGCCAGCCGCGGTGCTCGATCGGCGACACCCTGTCACCGTCCTGCACCTTGTGGTATTTGTACTGGGGAGGCTACTACCAGGATAGATACTGGGGTTGAGCGGGACAGGCAGGGCAAGAGAAGTTAGAGGAGGAATTCTGAGGTTTTGGTTGTTAGTGGGAGTCGTGAGCGGAGGGACAGCAAGGTCGTAGTATATGGTCGATGGGTTGCGGACTTGGGCTTGGAGGAGAACAGTAGGTCTTCCTCTTCAGTACGTGCGAGTGGGTCAAGTCAAGACTAATGACCTGGTCTGTTCCGATCCGTGACACGGGTAGGCATGAGGAATGGGATTCTTCATGGACTATCGTTTGTTTTGAGAATTTGTGGTTTCTTTCGGTTTTTATTTTGAAGTTACAATAATAGTGAGTAGGGATACACAGAACAACAAGGTGTATTGGAGAGGAGTTGTTATAGGGGCTGGCTGTTGCTTGTTACTGCGCACCTAGTGGCTGAATTGGTGGTAGTGCAAATGATACCACGTCCCTGACTCCCCGAATATTTCGGTATTGTTTTTAGTCGGTTTTTATGTTAGCTTGATCCAATGTATCTTTGGATTCTCTGAGGAGCTTAGCGCTACAGGTGACGTGTCATGTTCCACTGGCCCCGTTCGTGCGGATAAAGATTATTCTGCGGTTCAGATGGCGATCAATGTGAGGGCCCGGATACATGCGCTATAGTTCTGTTGGTTGTAAAGGTTCATGCAGTTGACAGTTAAGTATTAACGTTACAGATGGCGCCCAACGTGGGGCTGTCTACCTAAGGTTTCAGTTTTGAGATCCGACAAGTTTAGGTTGATTTTACGAAGAGGTTAGTTTCAAGTTCAGTTTTTCATTAATGGTGTTGGAGTAAAGTTTTTTTTTGGCTCTGGAATTTTTTTTGGAGATTGTTATGTTGAATTCAGTGATTTTATTTTGCTAGAGGTAGTACATCGAAGACGAAGAGAGGATGCCATTTTGTCCGGAAGATTGGTGACATTAATCCCGATCTTTGTCTGTTGCATTGGATCCACTCTCAGTCTTTCAGCCTCTCGAGTAGGTGCTTCACATACCTTGTCCGGGTTTAGACGCGTTCGCGTTAGACTGCCAGTTGTTAGGTCTGTGAATATCGAGTCGTTAGCATGAAAGAGGTTTTGTATGGAGGTATATGTATTTGTCGTTCGACCGGTGGTTGGTGATATTTTCCTGACGAACGTCTGTAGCGAAGACTAAACACCGCCTTCGTCAATTCCTTACTCCTAGTTCAAATTCAATTCTTCAGTTGTGAAGTATTTTCACTACCCCTGTAATACAAGAATCCATAATCTACATAATTTTTTTTCATTGAGTTTGTTCAAGTTTTTGAGTTGTTGGAAGTTGAGTAGTTTCATGAAGTGCTAACCGGTGGTTAGGGACGTTTACCTGACGCACGTCTGCAGTAGCATAATGAGCCACTCCTCGGTCCAATAAAGTCAAATGTTTTAAGTAAAGTATTTCGGTCCTATTTAGTGAAGACGTACACATTTAATTTTCTTTTGGCTAGGTGGTTGCCCTAGTCATCCGTTCCATTAAAGTTGTTTAGGGGAGTGTCCGTCCCCCTGGTATTTTTGATGAATTTTTGAGATATTAGTATTTTCGAGTTTTAGCTATTTTTGAGATTGAAGTACCGATATAGTATAGTTAGTTTTCAGATTTGGGATAGTGTCCGCTTTAAGTATTCAGTTTTCAGATTTGGGTTAGAGCCCGCATTTAAGTTTTTTTGAGTTAATTTTGGGATAGTGCCCGCCATATTGAGTTGAGTTCAGATTTTTGGGATAGAACCCGCAGTTAAGTTTTGAGTTTTTGAAGTTTAAGATCAAGTTAATATAGTACAGTTAAGTTTTTGAGTTTTCTTTTGATTATAGAATTAAGTTTTTGGTTGAGGTATAGTTATTATCGTAAAGTTTAAGTGTAGAGTTTTAGGTCATAAAGTTTGAGTTTTCTGTAGGTATTTTTAAAGTTTAGACTAAGGAAGCTATTAGCAGTTATTGAGTATTCAGTTAAGTTTAAGTTAATTTTTTTTTAGGTTCAAAACAATTTTTTTTAATTAAGTATCAGTCTCAAAGCACAGCTGAGATGGTACGACCACCGAATAGAATGCAAATTGCCGCCGGCGCGCAAAGTCAGCAAATAGACGTGATTATATCATCACCACCTTTACCACCGGAGAGGGTGGAAGGTAATGCGCCCGCACCAGAAATAATTCCAGTCGGTCCTTGTTCTTTTAGATCGGTGGACGAAGATTCTGAAGGTCAAGTTTTGGAGGATGAAGACACTGCTGGACGCCATACGAACCTCAGGGTCGTCCGAGTGTAGTTCCACAAAGAACCGTCGCGAGACATAACAGTTTCGATACCGAAAACTCAAGCGCCAGGTCATCCCGACCTTGTTGATTTACCAATACCAACGTATGATCCGATACCGCATAGGCCCTCGGAACATGTTGTTCCTCAGGCAGCTATGGACCAAGGAGCTAGCGTTGATGACTTCCTAAAACAATTAAGCGAATTTAATTTCAATACTCAACCTTCTTCATCGCCAATTCGACAAACTCCATCCAACTCCAATTCCAATTTGAGGTTACCTCAATACCACAAGTGGGGAATCAAGTTTGATGGCAAAGGCGTATCCATTGACGATTTTCTTTTTCGGTTAGACCGAATAAGATCCAGTTACGGAAAAACTTGGGATGAGGAAGTGGGAAATTTTCACCACTTTGTGGGAGGCAATGCTGAGTCTTGGTACTGGATGAATGTCAAGAGTAATCCAGATGCACCGTGGAGGGCTCTCAAATCGGCTTTAATCGAACAATTCCGAAGACTTGAGACCGACTCAGAGTTGTCTCGTAAGATTGCTGACAGGAAGCAACTGGCCGGAGAGTCTTTTTCCGACTTCTACGACGCTCTGATGCTTCTTAACAGTCGTTTGCGTGTTCCAAAGTCGGAAAAGGAACTTATCGAAACCATCAAGCTCAACATTAGACGTAAAATGGGGGAGTTACTAATCACGTACAGTACCCATAGTCTTAGGCAGTTGGCCTATATATGTCGCTTGATAGAGAAGTCCCTTGACCGATCGGAGAGCACGCGCGGCCCTTTTGTGCCGAACACGCAACGACCACCCGCAACATGTTACGTAAATGAAGTAAACAACGAACCGAATATTGAATTGGCTGTTGCCACTCCAACTCAGATTGAAGCGCTCAAACGGGATCCAAGCTTAAATAAGTACTGGAATTACCAGGGCGTGGGTCATGGTGTAAGTGATTGCAGGGAACCTCGAGATAAAGATAAGATTTTCTGTTTCCGATGTGGACTCGCAGATGCCAACAGTCCAGACTTTCCAAGGTATGCGGGAAACGCATACCGGAACAATCCACCATCCGGGGGGGACGAACCGTCATCTAGAACTCCTATATCCATTTTAAAATCCGATAAGAATAAATTACCCGTTGTAAATGCTACAACAACACATTGTATGAATTTAAATAAGCCAAATAATGAAATTTTAAGGAAACCTTTCCATGAAAGGTTACAAGACTATTATGAAGTCCGAAAACGCATAGTGAAGTTTCTGGAGTTATCCAATCGCATAAGGCGCACTAGAGACCGTTTTATTGAGAAGAGAACCTTGTATCGTAACATAGCTTCGACGATATTGGGCGATTCTGGTGATCCACGTCCCTATGGCACCGTCGAGCTTTCGGGGAACTAGGTATTAGGTCTACTAGATTCCGGGGCCAGTATTAGTTGCATAGGTAACGATGCCTTGGAATATCTATCCGGCAAAGGTGTCTCTCTCAAAACGATCCAATGAAGTGTGTCTACCGCGGATGGGAAGAAACAAAAGATCTGCGGAATGATTACGACCGAGGTTAAGTATAAGGGTGTCATTCGTAAAATGAATTTTTATGTCGTTCCGACATTGGCGCAGAGACTGTACTTAGGCGTAGATTTCTGGCAGAAATTCAAGATTGCACCGAACATCATTTCGGGATTGTCACTAGACGTGACAGATAGATTAAATGATAGACTAGTCAACCAGGTTAAGCTACTAGTCAGCTTGAGTTTGCCAAACTTGATCGGGTGATTCGAAGTTTTCCTTCTTGCACTGCCAAGGGGTTGGGTAAGACGAGTTTGGTCGAACATTTTATAGATACAGGTGATGCCACTCCTATCAAACAGCGGTATTATCCTGTCTCTCCGGCGATTCAAACCCTAATGTATGCGCAATTGGATCGCATGCTCTCTTTGGGAGTAATCGAGGAAAGTACAAGCGCGTAGGGTTCCCCGGTTGTGCTGGTCCGCAAACCCGGTAAGAACCACCTGTGCTTGGACTTTCGCAAGGTGAATAGTGTGACCAAGAAAGATGCGAGGCCAATTGCGCATATAGAGGGGTTGCTGGCGTGCCTTTCGGAAACACGCTTTATTTCAAGCGCGAATCTGAAGGACGCGTTTTGAAAAATACCGCTGGAGAAGAGTTCTCGTGAGAAGACTGCTTTCACGGTACCGGGGCGTCCCCTGTATCAGTTTAAGGTGATGCCATTTGGTCTCTGCAACGCTCCACAAAGTTTAACGTACCTGATGAACTTGGTAGTTCCATCGGAGTTGCGAGACCAGGTTTTCGTCTACTTAGACGACCTTTTGGTAGTGTCGAAGACATTCGACGATCACTTGAGAGTTTTGGATATTGTAAGTCGACGTTTGAGTCATGCAGGACTCACCATCAACGTTGAGAAGTCGAAGTTTTGCTTTAGCAAGCTTCAGTATCTCGGCTATAAGGTAGGACAAGGATGTCTGAAGGCGGATCCAGACAAAGTCGCCGCCATCATTGACTTCCCTGTGCCAACAACCACTCGCCAAGTGAGGCGATTCCTAGGAATGGCAGGTTGGTACCGGCGATTCGTCAATGACTTCTCCACCTTAGCCGCACCCTTAACCGATACGCTGAGGAAAGGTAAAGCTTTCGTTCTCAACTACGATGCAAAGGCGGCTTTCAATAATATCAAACAGGCTCCTGTGTTGATTAATCCTGATTTTAATAAAGAATTTGTCATTTTATGCGATGCATCCGCGTCCGGTATCGGATGTGTTCTCTGCCAGCGGGATGAAGACGGGGCTGAACGCCCGATCTATTACTTCTCCAAGAAGTTGAACGCTGCGCAGAGAAACTATTTGGTTACCGAACGCGAATGACTCGCTGCGTTTTTGGGAATTCACAAGTTCCGTTCATATATGGAAATGTATCATTTCAAGGTAATAACCGATCACTCGTCTTTGAAATGGTTGATGACCCTGAAGGACCCTACTGGCAGACTATGAGACTCCGAGGTTTCGATTTCGAGGTAGAGCACAGAAAGGGTACACTTAATGTGGTCACTGACGCACTTTCAAGGGTGTATGAATCTGATGCCTTAACGGCAGAAAGCTATATGGCATGTATTGCTCAAATCGAAACTGAGGAGGTGCTCCACATTGTCCTGGAGGACCCCGCGTTCAAGTCAGAGGAGTATCTTCAGCTCACCGACCGTATCAAGGAGGAGGACCCGATCTAAAAGTTTCAGAGGGGTTCATTTATAAACGAACCAAACATTCAGTGGGAAATCCGTTGTTGGACGATCTCTCATGGAAGCTATGGATTCCGACTAAGTTGACGGAATCCTTGATTTCCCTGGCACATCGCCCACCAAGGGCTTCACACGGGGGAGTAGATAAGACTATTTACAGGCTAAGACAGCAGTATTATTGGCCAGGCTTATATTCGCAGGTCAAGCAGTTTGTAGACCGCTGCGAAACATGTAAGACAACGAAAGCCTCCAGTATGACTCTGCGTGCGGAGATGGGGGAGAGCTTTAAGGTAGAACGTCCGTTCCAACACCTCTACGTGGACTTCCTCGGCCCTTATCCCAGATCCAGAAGTGGGAATGTGTATATTATCATAGTTGTAGACCAACTTACAAAATTCGTGTTCATAAAACCCCTTCGAAAGGCCACTGGTGTAAATGTTATTAATTTCCTTCGCGATGAAATTTTCTTAATCGATAGAGTACCTGAGAGTATACTCTCGGACAATGGTTCTCAATTTCTGAGCCACGAATTCAAACAGTTATTGGAGAAGTTTGGAGTGAAGCACTACCAAACTGCAGTATATGCTCAACAATCTAACGCAAGCGAGAGGGTGAACCGATCAAGTTTGGCTGCGATTAGAGCATACATCGACACTCGACACACGGCCGGCCGTGGGTGCGGGTGCGGCGTGGGAGTGGGTGCGGCGTGACCGGGCCCCCCTGTGCCACGCATCAAGTGCCCTTGCTCATTTTTTTTCATATAATTTTTGTTCCCTATAAATTGTTTGGTATGCGATTTTTTACCAAAATAATTTTCCAAACACTGCAGGAATTTTATTTTATTCGACACTCTGTTAGGTTACTTAAGTTTCAATTTTTTACTTTGTTAAAAATTCCATTAAAATATTAATACTTTTTTCATTCCAAAGCATTAATTTTTGTTTTATTTTCTAACGTTTGGGAGTAAGTTCATTTGGGAAAAACCAACAATACTCAACTCTTGGGATTTAATTCATATTTATGGGACTAAGTTCATTCTACATTTGGGACATAGTTCCTTAAAAATATGGGAGTTAGTTCACATGAACCAAGTCCCATATTCGGTGGGAATTGGTTCATTGGGAGTTAGTCGATTTCCCAAATCGAGGACAAGGACGTAGGGCCGTTTCGTGGCATAAGCGAACGCATTGTCACAATCCGCATTAAATCCAAATTCAGCAACATCTCGCTGATCTGCGTCCACGCCCCCACGGAGGAAAAAGATGACACGATCTTTTCGAGAAGACGTATGATGAATGCCCGAAGTACGACACTAAGTTTATTCTTGGTGACTTCAACGCCAAAATCGGAAAGGAGGGTAACTTTGGCTCGACAGTCGGAAAGCATAGCCTGCACGACAACACTTCCGGTAACGGACACAGGCTAATCGACTTTGCTGCGGGGCGAAGTGTCATCTTAGCTAGCACATACTTCCCACACCTCAATATACACAAGGGGACCTGGCGGTCTCCTGATCAAAATACCGTCAACCAAATTGATCACATTGCGATTGATAGCAGACATGCGTCCAGTGTCATGGATGTCCGCACTTTCCGAGGGGCCAACATAGACTCGGACCACTACCTTGTTGTAGCTTAAGTGCGAATGCGGATCTCCACCAGACCGCAGAATCGAACATCCACTGTGAGAAAGTTTGATGTTGCGAAGTTACAATCGCAAGTGACCGCCACAACCTTTGCCAATCTTGTCTCCTCTTAACTCTTGACAAGCCCGGCGCCTGCACCAAACCCAGAGGCCCAGTGGCAATATTGCAAAATGGCCATTAAAAACCGCTGCCACGGATGTTTTGGGTTTCATTAGGCGACCACACCTGGTTCGATGATGAGTGCAGGCTCGCACACTTGGCCAAAGACGAAGCCTATCATGCAGTTCTGAATGCCAGAACTAGAGCTGCCAAGAGCGCTTCCCGTGCGGTTTACCAGCAAAAGAGGAAAGAGGAACATCGGCTTTTCAGAAGAAAAAAAAGAGAACTGGAAAAACGAATGGTTGAATCTATTGAGGGGTGCTACGGCAGAAGCAATGTTCCAAAATTCTACCAAATGGTAAAGCATTCGTCCAAGGGTTACAAAGCCCGAGCGGAAGCATGTAGAGACGAGGGTCGGAATGTCGTTGTAGATACACAGTCGGTGCTGAGAATTTCGAAAGAACACGTCTGCAGACTTTAAAACGGCGAAGACAACCAACTATATTAATATTATTGTAACGTAAACTGTGTGCAATCTTAATTGATATAAGTATACTAAAAATTTAACGACATTATATGCACAGAATAAAAAAATTGATAAAAAAAATTAACCTAAAAGGGTTTGTTTGTCATACAACCCAGTTCTGACAAACAAATTAAAAAGTGTATTCAATCGCAACAACATGCAAATGGTTTTTTCGAGCAACAACAAATTAAAGAATGTCCTATGCTCAACGAAAGATAGGAGTGAAACTTTAAAGAAATCGGGAATATACTCAATACAATGCGGCGATTGTGAAAAAAAGTACTACGGTCAAACCAAAAGAAACATTGAAACGCGATTTAAAGAACATATTACATACATAAAAACAAACAACTGTAGACCTTCAGCCCTTGCTAACCACGTACTAACGAATGACCACTTTAACATTAAAAAGGACAATTTGAAATTGGTGCGACAAGTTAATGATGCGAGACGTTAGATGCATATGAAAGTTACTTTATCCAAAAAGACCAAAAATCAATGAACGCGGATAATTGGAATATAATATCTTGTTTATTCCAATTGGTGTAAAATTAGCTTTTACTCTTCGCCAACAAGTGCATCTAAATCAAACGCACAAGTTCATTTTTTGTTTTTTGTTTTGCTCCGTTCGTTCGTTCGTGATGTCAAACCACCGTCGTGGTTTGAAAATACATTCTACCAAATCAAAACAATGACTTGCATTTTGGACCAAAAATGCTATATGCCTTTAAAGATGAAGATGACACTTTTAATCATCAGTCGTGTTCGCTGATGATGATAGACAAGTTCTATCGAAACGCGTCCAAGGTAATTTCAATAAAAAGTAAATTTAACTTTCGGGTTTTTATTTTAGTTTGAAAAAGACAGTGTGATCAATAAGGATAAACTTTTTTAGTATACTTATAACAACCAACTAATCGCTGTCAGGCAGAATGATCCATTCGATTTGGATGACGAAGAACAAAAGTTCCGTCCTCCCGACCAAGAAGAAGTTCGGATAGCAATATCTAAACTAAAGTCCAACAAGGCTGCTGGAGCTGATGGCCTTACGGCTGAACTGTTCAAAGCAGCGGGAGATGACTTGGTGAGGAGCATACACCAACTCATCTGTACAATCTGGTCGGATGAAAGTATGCCTGACGAATGGAACCTCAGCATTGTGTGCCCTATCCACAAGAAAGGAGATACTCTAAGCTGCGCCAACTACAGAGGTATAAGTCTCCTAAATGTCGCCTATAAAATCTTGTCGGCCATTCTGTGTGAACGTCTGAACCCTTTCGCACGTGAACTGATTTGCCCCTATCAGTGTGGTTTCAGGCCCGGTAAGTCAACCGTTGACCAAATTTTCACACTTCGGCAGATTTTGGAAAAGACCCAAGAATTCCAGATCGATACTCACCACCTCTTTATCGATTTTAAAGTCGCCTATGACAGCGTAAACAGGAACGAGCTATACAGAGCCATGTCACTTCTTGGCATCCCTGCCAAACTCGTTCGATTGTGCAAGATGACTATGGAGAACTCGCGCTGCTCCGTCAAGGTTTGTAAGAACACCACCGACTCATTTAATGTCGAGAAAGGCTTACGACAGGGTGACGCACTGTCATGTAACCTCTTCAACATCATTCTTAAGGCAATTGTACGCAACTCGCATGTCAACATCAGCGGTACGATTTTTTATACCCTATTCCATAGAATGGGTATATTGTATTTGGTGTGGAGTTTGTAACATAGAGAAATAATACAGTTAGGTATAGAAAAGTATATATATTCTGACTCAAAATCAAAAGCCTAGTCGATTTAGCCATGTCCGTCCGTCCGTCCGTCCGTCCGTCCGTCCGTCCGTCCGACCGTATGTATACTCTCTAGAGGTCGCAATTTTTGAGCTAGAAAGCTGAAATTTGGTATATATAATCTTTGGTTCAAGAGTAAAGCTAAGTTCTTGAACCAGTTAAATCCGCCCACAAACACGCATTCGCCTTTTTTGTTGATCAACCTCAATTTGGTAAAATTAAATTATGTTTTTTGAACAGTTACGAAAAAAGCATATCGCTAAAATTTTGCACATGCAATCTTTAGGTAAACTTTTTTCCAATCAAATAAAAATATTTCAGTTTGGGCGTGGCTGACGCCCATTTTTCATACAAAACCATCAATATTGTTTTTATAACATAACAAATGTTATATTAAAGAGAAAAACATTAAATTTTGTATGCATTACTTGCACATAAACATCTTGTGTATGAAATCAATAAATTTGATTTTGGGCGTGGCTGACGCCCACTTTTCAATAGAAACTATTAAAAAATTGTTTTTGTAAATAAACGGTATTTATAATGAATCCGCAAGCCAAAATTTTGCGTCTCTTAGTAGAAACTAAATCGTTTGTGTATAAAAAGAAATTTTTGAATTTTGGGCGTGGCTTTCGCCCACTTTTCATGAAAGAACGAAAAACGTAGTTTTAAAAATTTAAGGTACTACCAATATTCAATTTAAACCTTTTCCCTTCCGTTCGTTTTATGAAAAATATATCTCTACATTTTCTTGTGTAAATTTTTTCAATACGCCCACTTTTGAAGGCGTGATTTTGATAAAATACCTCTGTTCAGGTAAGATTGTTTAAAAACTACTCGATTCAGCTGTAGTTTTACACATATGCCTAAATACTGATCAAAGCTCAGTTAGTGCATCAAATTTTTAAGACACGCCCACTTTTAAGGGGCGTTTCCGTCAAAAGTTGTATAAGGCATTAATTTTTTAACGTTTTTTAACTATTGGTCACAGTTTTGAAGTAAAAAGATGAACACTTAGATTTATACTCCTTGGTTACGTAGCAGAGTGTGGTCCAAGAATTGTTAAAAACACCCATAATCGCTATTTCCATTCAAAACCTAATTTTTAAAAATTTAAGTTATGTCTTTTTTTGTTAAAATCGATCTGCAAGAATAAAATTGAATGTCACTGAGCTCATACCAATTGCCTTGGCAATAAAAAGTTTTAACTTTGGGCGTGGCGCACGCCTTTTTTTATTTTGCCAGCACTAATTGAACATCACACCACACAAAATTAATGTTATTGAATGTTTTTGTCTGCTAAAGAAGAATTTTGTTTCTGAAACTGAAACATCGGCTGGCTACGGGAGGCATACGCATACACATACAAATAGGGAATAGGGTATCCAACAGTTCGTTGCAAACGTACTGTAGCTCTCGCTTATGTTTTTAGATCCGTTCAATTACTTGGCTATGCTGATGATATTGACATTATTGGAAGAACGAAGCGCGCTGTCAGTGGAGCATTCGCAAGTATTGAAGTGGAAGCGGCTCGAATGGGTCTGGCTGTAAATTTAAGATAAAACAAAGTTTATGCTGTCCTCGGGTGAAGTAGATCATCACCGTAGGCTCGGACAAAACGTCACAATGGACAGATATAACTTTGAGGTTGTCAAGCACTTTGTCTATTTGGGTTCCACTATAACCTCTCAGAACAACATCAGTGAAGAGATCAGTCGAAGAATCACTCTTGCCAATCGCTGTTTCTTCGGGCTAAGAAGGCATCTTAGTAGTAAAGCCCTCTCTCAAAGGACAAAGGAGACACTATACAAGACCCTTATCATCCCAGTCCTGCTGTATGGGGCAGAAGCGTGGACACTGACACAATCGGATGAATACAGGCTGGGGTGCTTTGAAAGAAAGATTCTTCGGGTGATATTCGGGCCTGTATGTATCAATGGAGTATGGAGGAGAAGATTCAATGACGAACTGTACGGGCTATACAGCGACATTGACTTGGTTAAGAAGCTGAAAATTCAGCGGCTTAGATGGCTGGGCCATGTAGAGCGTATGGACGAAAACGCTCCTGCCCGACGAGTCTTCAATTCCAATGCGGAGGGCCGACGCAGTTCTGGAAGACCCCATCTAAGGTGGCGTGATCAAGTGGTAAACGACCTCAACCAACTTGGTGTGCGCAACTGGAGGCCACTGGCTAGGGACCGGCCTAGCTGGCGAGGATTGTTGGTTGAGGCCGTGGTCCACAATGGACTGTCTGCGCCACCTTAAGTAAGTAAGTAAGCTACGCCTTTGAAAAGGGAGCAAGAAAGGAGGAAAAATCATAAAAAAAGTGCAACCCTAGAATATGTGTGTGTTCCGCCGAAGCGGTCAATTCAGTTCATTTTTTTATGTGAATCAAAAAGGTATACATACATCATCTGGAAGATATAAAACAAAGAAGAGAAACAAATAAAACATCCCAATTCAATCAGCTGACGGTTAACGTCGTCATCATACACGTCATATACAGTCCATTTTGTTCTTCCTGAGATTGAAGAACATACCGATCCCGTGCCTATACGCATATACACTTTTTTTTTTTGGGAATACAATGATATCAGGCACCTAACTGTGTCCACGCACAACTCTACGATACATATATACAAACACACACACCACATCCTAGCTGCGCAACGTCGAAAAGATACAATAGAGGAAAAAGAAAACAGTTTTTTTTTGCATACTAACGTCATCTTCGTACGCATATTCGCCCGTACAGATGCAGTGCACTCATGACCTTCGACAATACAAGTCATATTGTCTAATTGAAAATTCAACGAACATATAATTATCCACACACTGTAAATTGCCATAGCCAGCGTTATCTACAGAAAGTGAACGCCAATTTGGGTTTGCTAAGGCTGCAATAAAGTGATAGTGGGATTCTACGACATCATACATCGCAAGTCCACGTAGATTTAAGAATTGGTAGTTAATTTTATTTTAGATATTAATTCTTGAAAGACAAACGCCTAGACATATCGCGTTTGGTTCAAAGTATACGTGGTCTGCTTAGTCAAAACAAATAGTTTTATTTACATTCGCAATCAACCCTTCTTTTCAGTAGCATTACCGGTTTACATCATAAACGTAAACGAAAGACGATTGAATATAAGAGCTATTATTGTTGCGCAACATTATAAAACATATAACGGAGTAGGTGATGGCTGGGTGCTGTATGAATAGGGTAGACCCTGATTGGTATCAACATGGCGATGTCCAGCGTTGCAACTGTCTCATACGCATCAATTGTGCTTATTTTACCTCCAAGTGGTAGCCATCGGGTACTGGTCTTGTCCACCCGGACTTGACTTGCTGAACTTATAAGCGCGAGTGTTGATCACAGAAAAATAGCAACACTATAATTGCCCTGAAATAAAGCTCCTCTGTTTCTCTTGTTGGGTAGCAGTTTATTCTGTACGAATCCCTCAGAAAGCAAGCGAGCGGCGGATGAGCTTCCAATTAAGTGAACCAACGGCGACGCTTACAGACAATATGGTAGGCACCCCATTGAGCTACTTCGACATATTCGGAGCTCAGGTCTTTGGGTCCTTTCACTACTATTAGTCAGGGTAGTGAAGTAGAGAAGGTGGCGGATGAGCCCATATTGGACCAACGGTAGCTCTCACATCCCCGTAGTGGGTTACTGACTCTGGATTTCTCCAGCTCCTTTTGTCCAAGGAGAGCAGCATAGGGCCTGGTCCCCCAGGTTGGGGGTTGTGCGTCAGGGTAACTTCCCTACCACGTAAAAAAAACCAATAGTTCCGAAACAACCAATTGCCTCGGATATGGATGACCCTACTGATGACGACCCTAGCAAAAGAAACAAGGACAACGAATTTCGGTTCTGCACGTGGAATGTCCGGACCCTTAACAAACCACGTGCAGCCGAACAATTAGTGGAAGCCCTAGATGGTGTCAAAGCCGACATCACAGCCATCCAAGAAATGCGATGGGATGGTGAAGGCACAAGGAGGATGAAAAACTGTGACATCTACTACGGCAAGTGCTACAGGACAAGGAAACAGCGGCTATTTGGATGCGGATTTGTGATAAGAGGAAGGCTTAGGCAAGAAGTCTTGGGGTTTCGTGGCATAAGCGAACGCATTGTCACAATCCGCATTAAATCCAAATTCAGCAACATCTCGCTGATCTGCGTCCATGCCCCCACGGAGGAAAAAGATGACACGACCAAAGAAGAATTCTACGACCTTCTCGAGAAGACGTATGATGAATGCCCGAAGTACGACACTAAGTTTATTCTTGGTGACTTCAACGCCAAAATCGGAAAGGAGGGTAACTTTGGCTCGACAGTCGGAAAGCATAGCCTGCACGACAACACTTCCGGTAACGGACACAGGCTAGTCGACTTTGCTGCGGGGCGAAGTGTCATCTTAGCTAGCACATACTTCCCACACCTCAATATACACAAGGGGACCTGGCGGTCTCCTGATCAAAATACCGTCAACCAAATTGATCACATTGCGATTGATAGCAGACATGCGTCCAGTGTCATGGATGTCCGCACTTTCCGAGGGGCCAACATAGACTCGGACCACTACCTTGTTGTAGCTTAAGTGCGAATGCGGATCTCCACCAGACCGCAGAATCGAACATCCACTGTGAGAAATTTTGATGTTGCGAAGTTACAATCGCAAGTGACCGCCACAACCTTTGCCAATCTTGTCTCCTCTTAACTCTTGACAAGCCCGGCGCCTGCGCCAAACCCAAAGGCCCAGTGGCAATATTGCAAAATGGCCATTAAAAACCGCTGCCACGGATGTTTTGGGTTTCATTAGGCGACCACACCTGGTTCGATGATGAGTGCAGGCTCGCACACTTGGCCAAAGACGAAGCCTATCATGCAGCTCTGAATGCCAGAACTAGAGCTGCCAAGAGCGCTTCCCGTGCGGTTTACCAGCAAAAGAGGAAAGAGGAACATCGGCTTTTCAGAAGAAAAAAAAGAGAACTGGAAAAACAAATGGTTGAATCTATTGAGGGGTGCTACGGCAGAAGCAATGTTCGAAAGTTTTACCAAAGGGTAAAGCATTCGTCCAAATGTTACAAAGCCCGAGCGGAAGCATGTAGAGACGAGGGTGGGAATGTCGTTGTAGATACACAGTCGGTGCTGAGAATTTGGAAAGAACACTTCTGCAGACTGTTAAACGGCGAAGACAACCAACTAATCGCTGTAAGGCAGAATGATCCATTTGATTTGGATGATGATGAAAAAAATTTCCGTCCTCCCGACCAAGAAAAAGTTCGGATAGCAATATCTAAACTAAAGTCCAACAAGGCTGCTGGAGCTGATGGCCTTACGGCTGAATTCTTCAAAGCAGCGCTAGATGACTTGGTGAGGAGCATACACCAACTCATCTGTACAATCTGGTCGGATGAAAGTATGCCTGACGAATGGAACCTCAGCATTGTGTGCCCTATCCACAAGAAAGGAGATACTCTAAGCTGCGCCAACTACAGAGGTATAAGTCTCCTAAATGTAGCCTATAAAATCTTGTCGGCCATTCTGTGTGAACGTCTGAACCCTTTCGCACGTGAACTGATTGGCCCCTATCAGTGTGGTTTCAGACCCGGTAAGTCAACCGTCGACCAAATTTTCACACTTCGGCAGATTTTGGAAAAGACCCAAGAATTCCAGATCGATACTCACCACCTCTTTATCGATTTTAAAGTCGCCTATGACAGCGTAAACAGGAACGAGCTATACAGAGCCATGTCGTTTCTTGGCATCCCTGCCAAACTCGTTCGATTGTGCAGGATGACTATGGAGAACTCTCGCTGCTCCGTCAAGGTTGGTAAGAACACCACCGACTCATTTAATGTCGAGAAAGGCTTACGACAGGGTGACGCGCTGTCATGTAACCTCTTCAACATCATTCTTGAGGCAATCGTACGCAACTCGCATGTCAACACCAGCGGTACGATTTTTTTTAGATCCGTTCAATTACTTGGCTATGCTGATGATATTGACATTATTGGAAGAACGCAGCGCGCTGTCAGTGGAGCATTCGCAAGTATTGAAGTGGAAGCGGCTCGGACAAAACGTCACAATGGACAGATATAACTTTGAGGTTGTCAAGGACTTTGTCTATTTGGGTTCCACTATAACCTCTCAGAACAACATCAGTGAAGAGATCAGTCGAAGAATCACTCTTGCCAATCGCTGTTTCTTCGGCATCTTAGTAGTAAACCCCTCTCTCAAAGGACCAAGGAGACACTATACAAGACCCTTATCATCCCAGTCCTGCTGTATGGAGCAGAAGCGTGGACACTGACACAATCGGATGAATACAGGCTGGGGTGCTTTGAGAGAAAGATTCTTCGGGTGATATTCGGGCCTGTATGTATCAATGGAGTATGGAGGAGAAGATTCAATGACGAACTGTACGGGCTATATAGCGACATTGACTTGGTTAAGAAGCTGAAAATTCAGCGGCTTAGATGGCTGGGTCATGTGGAGCGTATGGACGAAAACGCTCCTGCCCGACGAGTCTTCAATTCCAACCCGGAGGGCCGACGCAGTTCTGGAAGACCCCATCTAAGGTGGCGCGATCAAGTGGTAAACGACCTCAACCAACTTGGTGTGCGCAACTGGAGGCCACTGGCTAGGGACCGGCCTAGCTGGCGAGGATTGTTGGTTGAGGCCGTGGTCCACAATGGACTGTCTGCGCCACCTTAAGTAAGTAAGTAAGTAAGTATAACGGAGTAGGTAAACGTCAAGTAAAATCATTAGATTCAAACAAAATCTAGAGAACTAAAACAAAAGAAGACAATCCATTAATAATACCCCCCATTCATTTTAACTTTTACCTTTTCATTTCATTCCCTTTCATAACGTAACATTACATTAACAATTTACAGCATATATCACCGCCAGAGCTGCAGTGCACTACACGCCGACGGATGGTAATGGTAACATTCTTTTTACCATGCATTGAATGTCACATTTGAATTTTGCGTACATACATATTTACTATATTACATTTCATTTGTATATTGATTTCATAACATATATATTTACTTCATGGTGTCCACTATTTTTCAAAAAAAAATATCCCTGACTTTCCCTGACCAATTTCCAAATTTTCCCTGACCAACAAATTAGAAAAATATTTGTTTTTAATATTTTTCACAATTGTAACGTATAATTAATGTACATAACTGCATTCAAAAGGTAGAAAACGTACATAATTTGCATTGAGTTCATTAGATAAATCTTGAATAAAAAAATATTGTTTATTTTAACGAAAGTGACGACCAAAACAAAATGCATTCAATTCTATTAAACCCTCTGGGATAAATAAAGTAAAGTTTATTTTATTTTGTTCAATTGGTACAATGTTAAGAGAAATATTAACTTGGTCGCGTTAATTGAAGCTGAGAGTGAGTCAAATTTAACTGTTATTTTTATGTGTCTCTTTACTACTTTACGAAAATCGAAAAAAAAAACAGATAAATACCATGGTACAACTTACTGCTGGAACACAATGGAGTAGGAGCCGGATCCGCAAACGCAGCCGCAAACGGCGACGGACAAGTTGGCCAACTTTTAATAAAAACGTGCGTTTTTTTGACATTTCACAAAAAAAAAACAACTTGCTAATAAAATCTTATAAGAAATTAGAGCAATAGACGATTCGGAAGCAATTATTGAAGCCGTTCTTAAATAAAGCCGATTTTAAATAAAGGACATTTATATACTTCCATATAATGTTTTATCAACTATTAAATAAAGTAAATGTCAAAAATACGTACGACCAGTGATGAAAATTCACTTTTGTCGATTGTACCGAAAACTGAGAAACAAATAGTACTGAAATAGACAAAATAGTACAGAACTTTTTAAAATTATAAATCAACGCAAGCAGTGCAAATAAATATTCTACTAAAACGAAAAACTTTACATATACATTATATGTATGTTATGTGTACATAATATGTACAAAAGTTCATGCATTTCATAAGTAAGTAACTTACCCTTTTCCCGTTCCTTTTATTTAATCTGAGTGGTTTATCGCCGAACTAGATATACCACGGAATCCTAAATATATAACCCGTGAACGAACTGTTCATGAATTTTGTTTTGGGCATTCGTGGGGTTTATTGTTTCTAGTTTTCTTGAGCTTATAGTAATTTTTGGACGGTTCTAGTTTAATTTTTGAATAACATCGTCGTAGAGTATTTCGAAATACACTCCTCGGGGAGTAAGCATTTACATTTTTGAAGATTGAATCTATAAATACATAGCTGTTGCAAATTATAATATAGTCTTGTTTGCGCTATTTGAGTCATTTTGCGATATATAAATTTTGAATAAAGGCGGTATTGTATCTAAGTTAAAGTATTATAAAGACAAAAGAAAAGATTAGTATTTTAAGATAATAATTTGAACACCCTATTATAAAATCTTTTTTTTGTGTATGTATTAACGTAAAGAAGATAGAGTAGTTTTTTTTATGATATAAGATAAATAAGTTTTTGGATGTAACTATAAGAATATCCCTATTGATTTTCTTTCATTAAGGAATAAGTTAGCATAAGTTCAGTTTATTTTAAGATAATGTAATAAAGATTGATAATGATAAGACGTTCGTTTACATTTTATAACGTTTAACGAAGATCAGTTTTTTTTTGTTATTGAAGTTGAAGAAGATTTTGCTTTATATTTTTGAAGTTTCAGATAACATCGATGGTAATTGATTTTCGCTCATAGGATAAGTATTTCTGATCATGATGGTTTAAGGATATTATTCGGGGGAGGCGGACACCCTTCCGGAACAGCAATGGAGGAACGGATGGAAGATGAAGAAGCAACTGAGAGTCGAGATTTGAGTTTTAGTTAGGTTTAGATTTTTGATTTGCCAGTGTTGGCGTATTAAGTATGTTGATTAAGTTATAGTGGGAGTTTCGATGCATGGGTTCTTCGAGTTTGGAAGGACCGGTTAAGGGGTTCAATCAATATTTATCAATTTGATTATAGGTCGTATATGGAACCATGGTTCTGTGAGTGTGTAGGGTTGGAGTAGCCCTCATGCTTGCAGTATGGGTGGGTTTAGAGACTGTGGGTATGCGCTTCCACCTTAGCATACCCCACCATTTCTCATGGGCTATTTTAGTCACCCGGTTGCATGAGAGCTTCCATAAACATTAGTACTATTAGGAAGTGGGTTAAAATATATAGTACGCGTTCTAAGTCATCTGAACAACGCAATGGTAGCTGATAAGGGACCTGTAGAGATGGGTGCAAAATTGAACTAACTTGACGGGGTGCTATTCAAAAGGATCAACCGAAGCTTGTTGTGGCGGACAGCCCAGCTTTTTAGAAGTGAAGGAGGCTCAGACCAACAGAGCCAGATGGTCTGCGATAGCAAATAATGTAACACGTTGCGATCGCACAGCAAGGATCCACCCTTGGACTGAGCATAGTAGGGAGGAAGCGCAGGCCAGCCGCGGTGCTCGATCGGCAACACCCTGTCACCGTCCTGCACCTTGTGGTATTTGTACTGGGGAGGCTACTACCAGGATAGATACTGGGGTTGAGCGGGACAGGCAGGGCAAGAGAAGTTAGAGGAGGAATTCTGAGGTTTTGGTTGTTAGTGGGAGTCGTGAGCGGAGGGACAGCAAGGTCGTAGTATATGGTCGATGGGTTGCGGACTTGGGCTTGGAGGAGAACAGTAGGTCTTCCTCTTCAGTACGTGCGAGTGGGTCAAGTCAAGACTAATGACCTGGTCTGTTCCGATCCGTGACACGGGTAGGCATGAGGAATGGGATTCTTCATGGACTATCGTTTGTTTTGAGAATTTGTGGTTTCTTTCGGTTTTTATTTTGAAGTTACAATAATAGTGAGTAGGGATACACAGAACAACAAGGTGTATTGGAGAGGAGTTGTTATAGGGGCTGGCTGTTGCTTGTTACTGCTCACCTAGTGGCTGAATTGGTGGTAGTGCAAATGATACCACGTCCCTGACTCCCCGAATATTTCGGTATTGTTTTTAGTCGGTTTTTATGTTAGCTTGATCCAATGTATTTTTGGATTCTCTGAGGAGCTTAGCGCTACAGGTGACGTGTCATGTTCCACTGGCCCCGTTCGTGCGGATAAAGATTATTCTGCGGTTCAGATGGCGATCAATGTGAGGGCCCGGATACATGCGCTATAGTTCTGTTGGTTGTATAGGTTCATGCAGTTGACAGTTAAGTATTAACGTTACAGATGGCGCCCAACGTGGGGCTGTCTACCTAAGGTTTCAGTTTTGAGATCCGACAAGTTTAGGTTGATTTTACGAAGAGGTTAGTTTCAAGTTCAGTTTTTCATTAATGGTGTTGGAGTAAAGTTTTTTTTTGGCTCTGGAATTTTTTTTGGAGATTGTTATGTTGAATTCAGTGATTTTATTTTGCTAGAGGTAGTACATCGAAGACGAAGAGAGGATGCTGTTCAGATGCAAGTCTAAAATCACCTTACCACTGGTGGGGGGATAACTTTATTCCTGCACTGAACTATACAAGCTGAATTAACTAAAAGTGCTCCTTACCACGGGAGGGGGGCAGCACAGAAAATAAAACAGTTTGTATCTCGTTGGAGTTCTTAAAAAACTTCACTTAGTTTATTTATTGTTACCCTATTTATACAAATTTAATAAAATAAAACTGCCTACTAATAATTAAAATAATGCACACGAGCCGCAGCGTCAGCGTTTTGAATTTACCACTGCATTTGTTGTCGACACCCGACTCGTGGTATATTTTCCGCCCGTGTGCTGGTCAGCAATAAAATATTATTTTATTACGATTACATTGTACATTCTTGTACATTCTGCCGGGTCCTTTGATCGTAAAGATTGAAGTCCGACAGTGTATATCTTCGCCTGGCTTGTATATTCCTTTGAGGCTGCACCTGAGGTTGATTTTTTGTCTTGCAATGTTGCCAGCCAATGTAGATGCTGATAATTAGGAAGAGTCCTCCAATCAAAACATAGGTGGTGTTATGATGAACTGCGTGATTTTTCGTATGGTCAGGTAGCTTTTCCTTATTATGAAGTTCTGTTATCCATTTCCCGATGATTTTTATATCGTCATTGCCCGTACTGAGCATCACTTGAGGGACGACTATGGGCTTCGACGCATTCCTTGGTTGATTTTGTAGCATTTCGGTTATATTTGTTGCTGGTATAAATGCTGTATTTAGTTCGTTTGAGATGCTACTGTGAGATGTTATACTCATAGTATCGTGCTTAAGTATGCAGCTCGGCTGTAGCGTTAGTATTCCATCATCTTGAAGCGTGATATCCAACACTTTCCTTCGACAAATGACATTGAATGTGTACTTTTTGTCCAGTACGTATATCCAGCTGTTGATGCTGCTCAGCTGGATCCAAACAGGGGACGGAGTAGTGCTTCTCAGCTTGCAAAACGGTGAGAGTTCAGTAGAATGTGTCATCAGATCCATTTCACATTTGCTTACGTTTGATCGCCTGTTGAAAAGGGGGTGCTGCTGCTGGCATAAATACTTCTCGTTGTAATGTACGCAGTTCGTCAGCTCATCTTTTGTAATAGCGTAGTATGATTCACGAATCAAATTCACTATTAAGTAATCCAATGACGGTTCGATGAAAATATATTCCAGTTGATGAATTGTCGGCACTGGAATAACCTTGAAGATTTCGTAGTCTTCTGTATTCGCCAATGGGAGTGTTATGTCAAATATAACATTTTTTGATGTTATTCTGCCCCTCGCAGAGAGCAGCCTGTATAATTGCAGCATATTGGATTCTGTCGTCTCTCCAGCTACAGCCAGGTGTGGTGGTAGATTTTTTCGTATTGTGGATAGCTGTTCTTGGAGTTGGTCTGGTGTTATTATGAGTGGGTTAATTTTCCCATGGTGTAGGTCAATCAGCACGTCTAAAATTGCATTTTGAGTTTGCTGGTAGTTTAACATTGAAATCGTCGCGTAATTCGTCAACAAAATAAACTTTTGCTCTACAGCGCTTCCTTCTGTGGTTGCTCTTATACTATTTCTTAAAGTTTCTAACTGTCCTTGGAACATCTCAAGCTGAGTTGAAATAGTATTTGTGCTTTTCTGAAGTACATTTTTCGTATACTCCGCAATTGAAGTTTGGTTTTTTATCAAGCTAAGTAAGTAATCGTCATTTTCCTTGAACTGCATAATCTCTTGTTCGTAGCGCTGAGCGTATTCTTCATCTAAAACTCCAAACAACTTGTTTGCTACTGTCCCAACAAAATCAAATGGAGATCGTCTGTTTCTGGATGATTGCCTGGTACCGGAACCTTGTTTTATTAGCAAGTCATTGTTGCTTTTAATGACCTGCAGCTGATGGTTGATTATATTGGCTGTAGAATTGCATTGTCCATTCTTCCTTCCAAGATCTGCCAGGTGCTTGCATACTTCATTGATTCCCAGCACTAGTTCCTTAAATCCTTTGTATTCTTGCCAATAATTGGTCATATCATAGTAAACGATAAGCTTCCAATCGCTCGTAATTAAATTTACATTGCCAATTTTTTCAAAATAAATTCCAGGGCGATTTTTAAATGGAGTTATTGTTATGGCCTCATTTCCAATGTTGGAAGCTTCGGCACCAATGTTTCCCAATGACATGGCTAGCGTCATTGTTAACAAAAGTCCCAGTAGTGGATTGATTTTCAACTTCTGTTTCGGTGCATGAACTTCATTGAGTAAATGTCCAGTTATATGTCGTTCTTCGTCTTGTATCGCCACCTGTTCCATTTCTTTTTCTTCATTATCGATTATTGGTAATGGACAAATTTTCGTTGTTGGCCTTTTGTACACTTTGTCGTTAGCTTTGACCGTTACAACTCGAACCAAGTTGTCTAATCCAGGATGAGTTTCAGTAATCTTTCCCATTTTCCATCTTGTTGGTGGGAGTTGTTCGTCTTTTATTATAACTATGTCTCCAACTTTCAAGTTTTCGTATCTTTTTGTCCATTTGTGTCGTTGTTGAAGGGTAGTGAGATACGATAAGCTCCATTTCTTCCAAAATTGTTGCTGTAGACGTTCTAGAAGCTGCCAGCGGTTAAGTAATCCGTAATTTTCATCCAATCGTTGAGGTTCTGGAGGTGCCAACAATGCTGTTCCAACCAAAAAATGTCCGGGAGTAAGTACATCTGTTTCCTCTGGGTCGTTTGAGAGTGGACATAGAGGTCTCGAATTTAAGCACGCTTCGATTTGTGCTAATAATGTTGACATCTCCTCGAATGTTAGTTTGTGTTCTCCAATTGTTCTCTTTAAATGGTGTTTGACTGATTTGACACCAGCTTCCCACAACCCTCCAAAATGTGGAGATCCTGGTGGTATAAAGTGCCACTCCGTGTTGTGTGATGATAAGGCATTTGTGACTTCTTCGTTAAATGACTGCATTTGTTTTGCATTAAATTGCAGGATTTTGTTGGCAGCTATGAAGTTTGTGCCGTTGTCACTATACAGATGTCCGACGTAACCTCGCCTTGCACAAAGTCGTTTATAGGCTGCTATAAATGCTTGTGCTGTGAGGTCACTAACAAGTTCAACGTGAATTGCTTTAGTTGCTAAGCATATAAATACCGCTATGTATCCCTTGTATGATTTATTTCCTCTTCCTTTAGACATTCTTATATCAATGGGGCCCGCATAGTCTACTCCTGTGTGTAGAAAGGGTCTTGTTATGTTCACTCTTGGCTTTGGAAGGTTTCCCATTTGTTGCGTCTTTGAATGCGTTTTGTGTCGGAAACACCTTGTGCATCTATATAAGCGTTGTTTTACTGCACTTAGACCATTCACAATCCAATATTGTTCTCGTAGATATGTGTGTGTCAAAGTGTATCCTCCATGCAGTGTTTGATTATGGGCTTCGTCAGTAAGAAGTATTGTTAGTGGGCCGAAATGCGGAATTATCAAAGGAAATTTGGTTGAAAATTGTATTTCTGCAGCTGTCAATCGTCCTCCTACTCGCATCATTTTATCTTTGTCAATGAATGGGTTGAGGGTCCAAACTTTGCTCTGTTTGCTAATTTCCTTGCCTTTTATCAGTTTACCGATTTCGTCCTTAAATTCCTCGTGCTGCACATGTCTTATGATAATAAGTTTAGCCTTTTGTATTTCTTTTGGAGAGAGCGGTCCACTCTCACAAATTTTCTTGCCTTTAATTTTTATGAATCGTATACAATATGCAAGAACTCTCGCCACACGCGTAAATGTGCTATACTTGCATAGTATTTTCTCTATCAGGTCGTCTTGGTTTTTTTGTGAAACGTGGGCTAGTATTCGTACCCTTCTTTCCTCTAATTCAGTTTTATATGGTTTGACATTGGTAAAGTTTATTAATTTGTCTGACAACCAAGTAGGGCCATTCCACCAAATACAATTATTTTTAATTTGGCTAGGCCAGAGTCCTCTGGATGCACAATCTGCCGGGTTTTCTTTTCCTTTGACGTGATGCCATTTCTCTTTCTGGAGGATTTTCGTTATCTCTGTGACTCGGTATGCAACAAAGTTTTTCCATTTGTTTGGATCACCAGTTATCCATGCCAGCGTTATAGTTGAGTCAGTCCACGCATGTGTTTCTAGTTCTTCTATTCCCAGCGCCGTTTTCGTTTTCTTCGTTAGCTTGGCAAGAAGAAGTGCGCCGCAGAGTTCAAGTTTTGGCAATGATATCTTCTTAAGTGGTGCCACCTTTGATTTTGCGAACAGTAATGTAGTCAGAACTTTTCCGGATTTCGTTATCACCCTTGTGTAGACTGCTGCTGCATAGGCTTTTTCGGAAGCATCGCAAAATCCATGTAACTCAATGCGATGTTTTTGTTCGAATTCATTCCACCGTGGTATCTTCAAATCTTCAATAGCTGGCAACTGTATTCTGAATTCAGCCCAAGTTTTTGATATCTCTTCTGGTAATTTCTCGTCCCATCCAACTCCTAATTTCCAAAGTTCTTGTTGAACTAATTTAGCCGTTATAATAATAGGAGTCAGCCATCCTAGTGGGTCGAAAAGTCTCGCTGTTTCAGAAACTATAACTCTTTTGGACAGTGTTTCTGTGTTTGAGAATGCGTTTGTTCTGAACTCAAATGCATCTGTTTCCGGTCGCCAGTATATTCCTAACGTCTTAATTGGATCGTATGAGTTGATTTGAAGTCTTCCTTGTTCTTGATCTTTAATGTGTATGTTTTCTAAAACAAGTTTTGAGTTGGAGGACCACTTTCGTAAATTAAATCCTCCGCTATGCATTAGCTGCGATATTTGCTGCTGTGCGTATTTCGTTTCTTCTAATGTATCGCCGCCAGATAGTAAGTCATCGACATAGAAATCTCTCCGTGTTATCTCCGCTGCAATGTTGTAGTTGTGTTCTTCATCTGACGCTAGTTGTTGTAAGGTTCTTATTGCCAGATATGGTGCTGAAGTTGTACCATACGTCACAGTAGTTAGCCTGTACTCTTCTATTTTTGACCTTGGGTTTTCTCTCCAAAGAATGCGTTGAAAGTTTCTATCTTCTGTTGACACCATTATTTGACGGTACATTTTTTCGATATCTGCTCGGTAAACATATTTGTATTTTCTCCATCGTAACATTATGTCAAATAAATCCTGTTGAATCACTGGACCTGTCAGCATGGTATCGTTAAGGCTGACTCCAGACGTTGTTTTTGATGATGCATCAAAGACTACCCTTAGTTTGGTAGTTGAACTGTCTTCTTTAAGGACTGCTTGATGAGGCAAGTAGTAAGCTTTTTGAACTTCCTCACATTTTGTTTTAACGGGCTCCATGTGCCCGAGTTCCAAATATTCTCGCATAAATTTTTTGTAGTCTTCGTGTAGACTCTTGTTCTTCATGAACTTTTTCTCCATCTGGAGAAAACGTGCTACTGCTCTATCCCTGGATTGTCCAAGTTCTTCTGCGTTATCTTTAAATGGAAGTCGAACAATATATCTTCCAGTTTCGTCTCGCTCGTAAGTCTGCTTGTATATCTCTTCGCATCTTTTTTCTTCGTCTGAAAGGCTTCTTTCGTCTATGATTTCTTCTGTCTCCCAAAATAGTTTTAGTTGTTCGTGTAGTTGGACGTTTGAAATACAGCAAATTGTAGTTCCACCATTTATTTTGTTCTCTTGAACACGTCCTGAGAGTATCCATCCTAGCTTTGTATTTTGAGCAATGGGAGTACCATGGTTACCTTTAATTACTCCCTCTTCAATAATATCTTGAAAGATATCAGCTCCAATTAGAAGATCTACTGTCGATTGTCTGTTGTATGATGGATCTGCCAGAGGAAGGTTTTTTATGTGGTCCCAGTTCTGCGCAGTAAACGATTCATCTGGTAGAAATTTCGTCAGCTTGTCTAACACAAGGAATGTTCCGTGCGTTTTAAATTCTGATGGATATATTGACTGGATAGCTAAATCCACTTTACCACGGGCAGTTCCCGCTTTAGAAGCTCCAACACCATAAATAGATGCGTATGCAGGCTTCTTTTGTAACTGTAGTCGTTGTACTGCATCCTCAGTAATGTAGGAAGACTGAGATCCTTGGTCGACTAATGCCCTCAAGTAGTGTTCGCTTCCCCTCCAGTTTGTTTTAACTAAGGCAGTTGCCAGAAGTATTTTGTTTTGTTGCAGACTGGTAGCCAAATTGGTTTGCGATTGTTGCCTGCTATGTTCATTTAAGTGTAGAAGTGTGTGGTGACGTTGTTTACAGGTTTGGCATTTTTTGTATGAATGACATCTTGAGGTGAAGTGATTGTCTTTAAAGCAATTCCTACATAAGTTTTCATTTTGCACAAATTCTGTGCGTTGGGGAGCTCCCATTTGTATGAATTTTTGGCACATGTGTAGCCAGTGTGGACCTCTGCACAGCCTGCAACTTGGACTTGTTGTTGCATGGTAGCTTCTATAGAATCCTCTTTTTACGTTTGATGATTTTTCTTCCTTCTTGTGGTCATCTTTGTATCGTTTTTCTGTCAAGTTGTCCAGAGCATGGAATTTATTTTCAATAAACTTCAAAAAATCTTCAAGAGGCTGCAATTCTTTAGGATTGGTTAATGATTGCTCGTACGATTTTCGCGTCTCATTATCCAGTTTTTGGGACACAATATAAACTATGATTGGATCCCAGCTTTTGGTATCTATATCGAGTCCTCTTAATGAGTTAACGCACTCTGTTGTTGTATCGTGAAGTCTTCTTAAATGTGCTGCAGACTCACTTTGGGAGTCTTTTTGGTTAATCAATGCTTGAATTTGGGCATTCACCAAAAGACGTGAGTTCTCGTACCTGCTCATCAGTGCATCCCTGGCTGCTTCGTAGTTGGTGTCAGTTATCTGTAGGTGCTGTATTATTCTTGCAGCGTCGCCTGTCACATTTGTTTTGAGATAATGCATTTTTTGTGCATTCCCAAGTTTTTCATTCTTGTGAATTGTTTGTTCAAATAAATCAATGAACGATTTCCATTGCTTATAGTCGCCATCGAATGTTGGAATTTTGAGCACTGGCAACTTAAGCTCATGATGTACAACTCCACTTGATTCTTCTGTTCTTGTAGTTTGGCTTATTTTTGTTTCGTTCGCATATTCTTCTATTTTTTCTTGAAGACCAACCATCGCTTCTTCGTATTTGTCTTCTAATTCTTCGTAACTCTCGTCAAATGTGAAGTCTACACTATACTCCATTATCTCCGTTTGCGTAGCCGTTATAAGCGCCCATTGGTTACGTAGAATTTGTTGTTTGTGGACATAATAGGCTTTCGATGACGTTTTTGATTCATGTAATTTTTCCAACGACCTCAAAAGTGCTTTTCTTTGTGCTTCGTGTCTTCTTAAACGTCGCCTTAGCTCATCTTCTAAGGAATTATTTGTTTTAAATTGCCATTCCGCAAGATATTTAGTTCTCGTAGCTTCGTCTTCTGCTTCTTTCGTCTCCCGAACTTCTTTGTTTGCTGATGTCATCTTCGTGTTTTCGTCTACCGCTGCATTCGTCTTCGTATTTTCGTCTTCCGCTGCATTCGTCTTCGTATTTTCGTCTTCCGCTGCATTCGTCTTCGTATTTTCGCCTTCCGCTGCACTCGTCTTCGCATTATCTTCTTCTTTCTTATTCTTAGCTTTAGCTTCTTCTTCTGATTTCTCCTCGCTGAGAATTTCCGATAGCCTTGCTTGAAACTTCTCTCGAGCTATCGTCACCGTCGTTTTTACTTGTTCGTAGTACTTCGCCACTATATACGGATGCTCTTCTCCCAAGTCATCGTGAGCTTTTATTTCGTCGTCTTCTTGTTTGAACTCTTGCCAATAGAACTCTAGGTCGATGAGTCTTTGCTGTACAAAGACTTCTGTTCTTCGTATTTTGGCCTCCTTCGTAAATTTTTCTAGTACCTTTTTTATCCTCTCGCCTCTATCTCTCTGCCTGTCCACTCGATCGTCTAAAGATGTCATCTTTCGTTTACTTCTGTTCGTTGTCGTTAATTCGTTAAAAAATATTTCGTATCTCCACTCGCTGCTTCTCGAAGGACCAAATGTTCAGATGCAAGTCTAAAATCACCTTACCACTGGTGGGGGGATAACTTTATTCCTGCACTGAACTATACAAGCTGAATTAACTAAAAGTGCTCCTTACCACGGGAGGGGGGCAGCACAGAAAATAAAACAGTTTGTATCTCGTTGGAGTTCTTAAAAAACTTCACTTAGTTTATTTATTGTTACCCTATTTATACAAATTTAATAAAATAAAACTGCCTACTAATAATTAAAATAATGCACACGAGCCGCAGCGTCAGCGTTTTGAATTTAATACTGCATTTGTTGTCGACACCCGACTCGTGGTATATTTTCCGCCCGTGTGCTGGTCAGCAATAAAATATTATTTTATTGCGATTACATTGTACATTCTTGTACAGATGCCATTTTGTCCGGAAGATTGGTGACATTAATCCCGATCTTTGTCTGTTGCATTGGATCCACTCTCAGTCTTTCAGCCTCTCGAGTAGGTGCTTCACATACCTTGTCCGGGTTTAGACGCGTTCGCGTTAGACTGCCAGTTGTTAGGTCTGTGAATATCGAGTCGTTAGCATGAAAGAGGTTTTGTATGGAGGTATATGTATTTGTCGTTCGACCGGTGGTTGGTGATATTTTCCTGACGAACGTCTGTAGCGAAGACTAAACACCGCCTTCGTCAATTCCTTACTCCTAGTTCAAATTCAATTCTTCAGTTGTGAAGTATTTTCACTACCCCTGTAATACAAGAATCCATAATCTACATAATTTTTTTTCATTGAGTTTGTTCAAGTTTTTGAGTTGTTGGAAGTTGAGTAGTTTCATGAAGTGCTAACCGGTGGTTAGGGACGTTTACCTGACGCACGTCTGCAGTAGCATAATGAGCCACTCCTCGGTCCAATAAAGTCAAATGTTTTAAGTAAAGTATTTCGGTCCTATTTAGTGAAGACGTACACATTTAATTTTCTTTTGGCTAGGTGGTTGCCCTAGTCATCCGTTCCATTAAAGTTGTTTAGGGGAGTGTCCGTCCCCCTGGTATTTTTGATGAATTTTTGAGATATTAGTATTTTCGAGTTTTAGCTATTTTTGAGATTGAAGTACCGATATAGTATAGTTAGTTTTCAGATTTGGGATAGTGTCCGCTTTAAGTATTCAGTTTTCAGATTTGGGTTAGAGCCCGCATTTAAGTTTTTTTGAGTTAATTTTGGGATAGTGCCCGCCATATTGAAATGAGTTCAGATTTTTGGGATAGAACCCGCAGTTAAGTTTTGAGTTTTTGAAGTTTAAGATCAAGTTAATATAGTACAGTTAAGTTTTTGAGTTTTCTTTTGATTATAGAATTAAGTTTTTGGTTGAGGTATAGTTATTATCGTAAAGTTTAAGTGTAGAGTTTTAGGTCATAAAATTTGAGTTTTTTGTAGGTATTTTTAAAGTTTAGACTAAGGAAGCTATTAGCAGTTATTGAGTATTCAGTTAAGTTTAAGTTAATTTTTTTTAGGTTCAAAACAATTTTTTTTAATTAAGTATCAGTCTCAAAGCACAGCTGAGATGGTACGACCACCGAATAGAATGCAAATTGCCGCCGGCGCGCAAAGTCAGCAAATAGACGTGATTATATCATCACCACCTTTACCACCGGAGAGGGTGGAAGGTAATGCGCCCGCACCAGAAATAATTCCAGTCGGTCCTTGTTCTTTTAGATCGGTGGACGAAGATACTGAAGGTCAAGTTTTGGAGGATGAAGACACTGCTGGACGCCATACGAACCTCAGGGTCGTCCGAGTGTAGTTCCACAAAGAACCGTCGCGAGACATTACAGTTTCGATACCGAAAACTCAAGCGCCAGGTCATCCCGACCTTGTTGATTTACCAATACCAACGTATGATCCGATACCGCATAGGCCCTCGGAACATGTTGTTCCTCAGGCAGCTATGGACCAAGGAGCTAGCGTTGATGACTTCCTAAAACAATTAAGCGAATTTAATTTCAATACTCAACCTTCTTCATCGCTAATTCGACAAACTCCATCCAACTCCAATTCCAATTTGAGGTTACCTCAATACCACAAGTGGGGAATCAAGTTTGATGGCAAAGGCGTATCCATTGACGATTTTCTTTTTCGGTTAGACCGAATAAGATCCAGTTACGGAAAAACTTGGGATGAGGAAGTGGGAAATTTTCACCACTTTGTGGGAGGCAATGCTGAGTCTTGGTACTGGATCCAGATGCACCGTGGAGGGCTCTCAAATCGGCTTTAATCGAACAATTCCGAAGACTTGAGACCGACTCAGAGTTGTCTCGTAAGATTGCTGACAGGAAGCAACTGGCCGGAGAGTCTTTTTCCGACTTCTACGACGCTTTGATGCTTCTTAACAGTCGTTTGCGTGTTCCAAAGTCGGAAAAGGAACTTATCGAAACCATCAAGCTCAACATTAGACGTAAAATGGGGGAGTTACTAATCACGTACAGTACTCATAGTCTTAGGCAGTTGGCCTATATATGTCGCTTGATAGAGAAGTCCCTTGACCGATCGGAGAGCACGCGCGGCCCTTTTGTGCCGAACACGCAACGACCACCCGCAAGATGTTACGTAAATGAAGTAAACAACGAACCGAATATTGAATTGGCTGTTGCCACTCCAACTCAGATTGAAGCGCTCAAACGGGATCCAAGCTTAAATAAGTACTGGAATTACCAGGGCGTGGGTCATGGTGTAAGTGATTGCAGGGAACCTCGAGATAAAGATAAGATTTTCTGTTTCCGATGTGGACTCGCAGATGCCAACAGTCCAGACTTTCCAAGGTATGCGGGAAACGCATACCGGAACAATCCACCATCCGGGGGGGACGAACCGTCATCTAGAACTCCTATATCCATTTTAAAATCCGATAAGAATAAATTACCCGTTGTAAATGCTACAACAACACATTGTATGAATTTAAATAAGCCAAATAATGAAATTTTAAGGAAACCTTTCCATGAAAGGTTACAAGACTATTATGAAGTCCGAAAACGCATAGTGAAGTTTCTGGAGTTATCCAATCGCATAAGGCGCACTAGAGACCGTTTTATTGAGAAGAGAACCTTGTATCGTAACATAGCTTCGACGATATTGGGCGATTCTGGTGATCCACGTCCCTATGGCACCGTCGAGCTTTCGGGGGACTAGGTATTAGGTCTACTAGATTCCGGGGCCAGTATTAGTTGCTTAGGTAACGATGCCTTGGAATATCTATCCGGCAAAGGTGTCTCTCTCAAAACGATCCAATGAAGTGTGTCTACCGCGGATGGGAAGAAACAAAAGATCTGCGGAATGATTACGACCGATGTTAAGTATAAGGGTGTCATTCATAAAATGAATTTTTATGTCGTTTCGACATTGGCGCAGGGACTGTACTTAGGCGTAGATTTCTGGCAGAAATTCAAGATTGCACCGAACATCATTTCGGGATTGTCACTAGACGTGACAGATATATTAAATGATAGACTAGTCAACCAGGTTAAGCTACTAGTCAGCTTGAGTTTGCCAAACTTGATCGGGTGATTCGAAGTTTTCCTTCTTTCACTGCCAAGGGGTTGGGTAAGACGAGTTTGGTTGAACATTTTATAGATACAGGTGATGCCACTCCTATCAAACAGCGGTATTATCCTGTCTCTCCGGCGATTCAAACCCAAATGTATGCGCAATTGGATCGCATGCTCTCTTTGGGAGTAATCGAGGAAAGTACAAGCGCGTGGAGTTCCCCGGTTGTGCTGGTGCGCAAACCCGGTAAGAACCGCCTGTGCTTGGACTTTCGCAAGGTGAATAGTGTGACCAAGAAAGATGCGAGGCCAATTGCGCATATAGAGGGGTTGCTGGCGCGTCATTCGGAAACACGCTTTATTTCAAGCGTGGATCTGAAGGACGCGTTTTGAAAAATACCGCTGGAGAAGAGTTCTCGTGAGAAGACTGCTTTCACGGTACCGGGGCGTCCCCTGTATCAGTTTAAGGTGATGCCATTTGGTCTCTGCAACGCTCCACAAAGTTTAACGTACCTGATGAACTTGGTAGTTCCATCGGAGTTGCGAGACCAGGTTTTCGTCTACTTAGACGACCTTTTGGTAGTGTCGAAGACATTCGACGATCACTTGAGAGTTTTGGATATTGTAAGTCGACGTTTGAGTCATGCAGGACTCACCATCAACGTTGAGAAGTCGAAGTTTTGCTTTAGCAAGCTTCAGTATCTCGGCTATAAGGTAGGACAAGGATGTCTGAAGGCGGATCCAGACAAAGTCGCCGCCATCATTGACTTCCCTGTGCCAACAACCACTCGCCAAGTGAGGCGATTCCTAGGAATGGCAGGTTGGTACCGGCGATTCGTCAATGACTTCTCCACCTTAGCCGCACCCTTAACCGATACGCTGAGGAAAGGTAAAGCTTTCGTTCTCAACTACGATGCAAAGGCGGCTTTCAATAATATCAAACAGGCTCCTGTGTTGATTAATCCTGATTTTAATAAAGAATTTGTCATTTTATGCGATGCATCCGCGTCCGGTATCGGATGTGTTCTCTGCCAGCGGGATGAAGACGGGGCTGAACGCCCGATCTATTACTTCTCCAAGAAGTTGAACGCTGCGCAGAGAAACTATTCGGTTACCGAACGCGAATGACTCGCTGCGTTTTTGGGAATTCACAAGTTCCGTTCATATATGGAAATGTATCATTTCAAGGTAATAACCGATCACTCGTCTTTGAAATGGTTGATGACCCTGAAGGACCCCACTGGCAGACTATGAGACTCCGAGGTTTCGATTTCGAGGTAGAGCACAGAAAGGGTACACTTAATGTGGTCACTGACGCACTTTCAAGGGTGTATGAATCTGATGCCTTAACGGCAGAAAGCTATATGGCATGTATTGCTCAAATCGAAACTGAGGAGGTGCTCCACATTGACCTGGAGGACCCCGCGTTCAAGTCAGAGGAGTATCTTCAGCTCACCGACCGTATCAAGGAGGAGGACCCGATCTAAAAGTTTCAGAGGGGTTCATTTATAAACGAACCAAACATTCAGTGGGAAATCCGTTGTTGGACGATCTCTCATGGAAGCTATGGATTCCGACTAAGTTGACGGAATCCTTGATTTCCCTGGCACATCGCCCACCAAGGGCTTCACACGGGGGAGTAGATAAGACTATTTACAGGCTAAGACAGCAGTATTATTGGCCAGGCTTATATTCGCAGGTCAAGCAGTTTGTAGACCGCTGCGAAACATGTAAGACAACGAAATCCTCCAGTATGACTCTGCGTGCGGAGATGGGGGAGAGCTTTAAGGTAGAACGTCCGTTCCAACACCTCTACGTGGACTTCCTCGGCCCTTATCCCAGATCCAGAAGTGGGAATGTGTATATTATCATAGTTGTAGACCAACTTACAAAATTCGTGTTCATAAAACCCCTTCGAAAGGCCACTGGTGTAAATGTTATTAATTTCCTTCGCGATGAAATTTTCTTAATCGATAGAGTACCTGAGAGTATACTCTCGGACAATGGTTCTCAATTTCTGAGCCACGAATTCAAACAGTTATTGGAGAAGTTTGGAGTGAAGCACTACCAAACTGCAGTATATGCTCAACAATCTAACGCAAGCGAGAGGGTGAACCGATCAAGTTTGGCTGCGATTAGAGCATACATCGACACTCGACACACGGCCGGCCGTGGGTGCGGGTGCGGCGTGGGAGTGGGTGCGGCGTGACCGGGCCCCCCTGTGCCACGCATCAATTGCCCTTGCTCATTTTTTTTCATATAATTTTTGTTCCCTATAAATTGTTTGGTATGCGATTTTTTACCAAAATAATTTTCCAAACACTGCAGGAATTTTATTTTATTCGACACTCTGTTAGGTTACTTAAGTTTCAATTTTTTACTTTGTAAAAAATTCCATTAAAATATTAATACTTTTTTCATTCCAAAGCATTAATTTTTGTTTTATTTTCTAACGTTTGGGAGTAAGTTCATTTGGGAAAAACCAACAATACTCAACTCTTGGGATTTAATTCATATTTATGGGACTAAGTTCATTCTACATTTGGGACATAGTTCCTTAAAAATATGGGAGTTAGTTCACATGAACCAAGTCCCATATTCGGTGGGAATTGGTTCATTGGGAGTTAGTCGATTTGGGAGCAAGGACGTAGGGCCGTTTCGTGGCATAAGCGAACGCATTGTCACAATCCGCATTAAATCCAAATTCAGCAACATCTCGCTGATCTGCATCCACGCCCCCACGGAGGAAAAAGATGACACGATCTTTTCGAGAAGACGTATGATGAATGCCCGAAGTACGACACTAAGTTTATTCTTGGTGACTTCAACGCCAAAATCGGAAAGGAGGGTAACTTTGGCTCGACAGTCGGAAAGCATAGCCTGCACGACAACACTTCCGGTAACGGACACAGGCTAATCGACTTTGCTGCGGGGCGAAGTGTCATCTTAGCTAGCACATACTTCCCACACCTCAATATACACAAGGGGACCTGGCGGTCTCCTGATCAAAATACCGTCAACCAAATTGATCACATTGCGATTGATAGCAGACATGCGTCCAGTGTCATGGATGTCCGCACTTTCCGAGGGGCCAACATAGACTCGGACCACTACCTTGTTGTAGCTTAAGTGCGAATGCGGATCTCCACCAGACCGCAGAATCGAACATCCACTGTGAGAAAGTTTGATGTTGCAAAGTTACAATCGCAAGTGACCACCACAACCTTTGCCAATCTTGTCTCCTCTTAACTCTTGACAAGCCCGGCGCCTGCGCCAAACCCAGAGGCCCAGTGGCAACATTGCAAAATGGCCATTAAAAACCGCTGCCACGGATGTTTTGGGTTTCATTAGGCGACCACACCTGGTTCGATGATGAGTGCAGGCTCGCACACTTGGCCAAAGACGAAGCCTATCATGCAGTTCTGAATGCCAGAACTAGAGCTGCCAAGAGCGCTTCCCGTGTGGTTTACCAGCAAAAGAGGAAAGAGGAACATCGGCTTTTCAGAAGAAAAAAAAAAAAGAGAACTGGAAAAACGAATGGTTGAATCTATTGAGGGGTGCTACGGCAGAAGCAATGTTCCAAAATTCTACCAAATGGTAAAGCATTCGTCCAAGGGTTACAAAGCCCGAGCGGAAGCATGTAGAGACGAGGGTGGGAATGTCGTTGTAGATACACAGTCGGTGCTGAGAATTTCGAAAGAACACGTCTGCAGACTTTAAAACGGCGAAGACAACCAACTATATTAATATTATTGTAACGTAAACTGTGTGCAATCTTAATTGATATAAGTATACTAAAAATTTAACGACATTATATGCACAGAATAAAAAAATTGATAAAAAAAATGAACCTAAAAGGGTTTGTTTGTCATACAACCCAGTTCTGACAAACAAATTAAAAAGTGTATTCAATCGCAACAACATGCAAATGGTTTTTTCGAGCAACAACAAATTAAAGAATGTCCTATGCTCAACGAAAGATAGGAGTGAAACTTTAAAGAAATCGGGAATATACTCAATACAATGCGGCGATTGTGAAAAAGTGTACTACGGTCAAACCAAAAGAAACATTGAAACGCGATTTAAAGAACATATTACATACATAAAAACAAACAACTGTAGACCTTCAGCCCTTGCTAACCACGTACTAACGAATGACCACTTTAACATTAAAAAGGACAATTTGAAATTGGTGCGACAAGTTAATGATGCGAGACGTTTAGATGCATATGAAAGTTACTTTATCCAAAAAGACCAAAAATCAATGAACGCGGATAATTGGAATATAATATCTTGTTTATTCCAATTGGTGTAAAATTAGCTTTTACTCTTCGCCAACAAGTGCATCTAAATCAAACGCACAAGTTCATTTTTTGTTTTTTGTTTTGCTCCGTTCGTTCGTTCGTGATGTCAAACCACCGTCGTGGTTTGAAAATACATTCTACCAAATCAAAACAATGACTTGCATTTTGGACCAAAAATGCTATATGCCTTTAAAGATGAAGATGACACTTTTAATCATCAGTCGTGTTCGCTGATGATGATAGACAAGTTCTATCGAAACGCGTCCAAGGTAATTTCAATAAAAAGTAAATTTAACTTTCGGGTTTTTATTTTAGTTTGAAAAAGACAGTGTGATCAATATGGATAAACTTTTTTAGTATACTTATAACAACCAACTAATCGCTGTCAGGCAGAATGATCCATTCGATTTGGATGACGAAGAACAAAAGTTCCGTCCTCCCGACCAAGAAGAAGTTCGGATAGCAATATCTAAACTAAAGTCCAACAAGGCTGCTGGAGCTGATGGCCTTACGGCTGAACTGTTCAAAGCAGCGGGAGATGACTTGGTGAGGAGCATACACCAACTCATCTGTACAATCTGGTCGGATGAAAGTATGCCTGACGAATGGAACCTCAGCATTGTGTGCCCTATCCACAAGAAAGGAGATACTCTAAGCTGCGCCAACTACAGAGGTATAAGTCTCCTAAATGTCGCCTATAAAATCTTGTCGGCCATTCTGTGTGAACGTCTGAACCCTTTCGCACGTGAACTGATTGGCCCCTATCAGTGTGGTTTCAGGCCCGGTAAGTCAACCGTTGACCAAATTTTCACACTTCGGCAGATTTTGGAACAGACCCAAGAATTCTAGATCGATACTCACCACCTCTTTATCGATTTTAAAGTCGCCTATGACAGCGTAAACAGGAACGAGCTATACAGAGCCATGTCACTTCTTGGCATCCCTGCCAAACTCGTTCGATTGTGCAGGATGACTATAGAGAACTCGCGCTGCTCCGTCAAGGTTGGTAAGAACACCACCGACTCATTTAATGTCGAGAAAGGCTTACGACAGGGTGACGCACTGTCATGTAACCTCTTCAACATCATTCTTGAGGCAATTGTTCGCAACTCGCATGTCAACATCAGCGGCACGATTTTTTTTAGATCCGTTCAATTACTTGGCTATGCTGATGATATTGACATTATTGGAAGAACGAAGCGCGCTGTCAGTGGAGCATTCGCAAGTATTGAAGTGGAAGCGGCTCGAATGGGTCTGGCTGTAAATGAAGATACAACAAAGTTTATGCTGTCCTCGGGTGAAGTAGATCATCACCGTAGACTCGGACAAAACGTCACAATGGACAGATATAACTTTGAGGTTGTCAAGGACTTTGTCTATTTGGGTTCCACTATAACCTCTCAGAACAACATCAGTGAAGAGATCAGTCGAAGAATCACTCTTACCAATCGCTGTTTCTTCGGGCTAAGAAGGCATCTTAGTAGTAAAGCCCTCTCTCAAAGGACCAAGGAGACACTATACAAGACCTTTATCATCCCAGTCCTGCTGTATGGGGCAGAAGCGTGGACACTGACACAATCGGACGAATACAGGCTGGGGTGCTTTGAAAGAAAGATTCTTCGGGTGATATTCGGGCTTGTATGTATCAATGGAGTATGGAGGAGAAGATTCAATGACGAACTGTACGGGCTATACAGCGACATTGACTTGGTTAAGAAGCTGAAAATTCAGCGGCTTAGATGGCTGGGCCATGTGGAGCGTATGGACGAAAACGCTCCTGCCCGACGAGTCTTCAATTCCAACCCGGAGGGCCGACGCAGTTCTGTAAGACCCCATCTAAGGTGGCGCGATCAAGTGGTAAACGACCTCAACCAACTTGGTGTGCGCAACTGGAGGCCACTGGCTAGGGACCGGCCTAGCTGGCGAGGATTGTTGGTTGAGGCCGAGGTCCACAATGGACTGTCTGCGCCTCCTTAAGTAAGTAAGTAAGTATAACGGAGTAGGTAAACGTCAAGTAAAATCATTAGATTCAAACAAAATCTACGAGAACTAAAACAAAAGAAGACAATCCATTAATAATACCCCCCATTCATTTTAACTTTTACCTTTTCATTTCATTCCCTTTCATAACGTAACATTACATTAACAATTTACAGCATATATCGCCGCCAGAGCTGCAGTGCACTACACGCCGACGGATGGTAATGGTAACATTCTTTTTACCTTGCATTGAATGTCACATTTGAATTTTGCATACATACATATTTACTATATTACATTTCATTTGTATATTGATTGCCTAACATATATATTTACTTCATGGTGTCCACTATTTTTCTAAAAAAAATATCCCTGACTTTCCCTGACCAATTTCCAAATTTTCCCTGACCAAAAAATTAGAAAAATATTTGTTTTTAATATTTTTCACGATTGTAACGTATAATTAATGTACATAACTGCATTCAAAAGGTAGAAAACGTACATAATTTGCATTGAGTTCATTAGATAAATCTTGAACAAAAAAATATTGTTTATTTTAACGAAAGTGACGACCAAAACAAAATGCATTCAATTCTATTAAACCCTCTGGGATAAATAAAGTAAAGTTTATTTTATTTTGTTCAATTGGTACAATGTTAAGATAAATATTAACTTGGTCGCGTTAATTGAAGCTGAGAGTGAGTCAAATTTAACTGTTATTTTTATGTGTCTCTTTACTACTTTACGAAAATCGAAAAAAACAGATAAATACCATGGTACAACTTAGTAAGTTGCCAACTTACTGCTGGAACACAATGGAGTAGGAGCCGGATCCGCAAACGCAGCCGCAAACGGCGACGGACAAGTTGGCCAACTTTTAATAAAAACGTGCGTTGTTTTGACATTTCACAAAAAAAAAAAACAACTTGCTAATAAAATCTTATAAGAAATTAGAGCAATAGACGATTCGGAAGCAATTATTGAAGCCGTTCTTAAATAAAGCCGATTTTAAATAAAGGACATTTATATACTTCCATATAATGTTTTATCAACTATTTAATAAAGTAAATGTCAAAAATACGTACGACCAGTGATGAAAATTCTTTTTTGTCGATTGTACCGAAAACTGAGAAACAAATAGTACTGAAATAGACAAAATAGTACAGAACTTTTTAAAATTATAAATCAACGCAAACAGTGCAAATAAATATTCTACTAAAACGAAAAAATTTACACATACATTATATGTATGTTATGTGTACATAATATGTACATAAGTTCATGCATTTCATAAGTAAGTAACTTACCCTTTTCCCGTTCCTTTTATTTAATCTGAGTGGTTTATCGCCGAACTAGAGATACCACGGAATCCTAAATATATAACCCGTGAAAGAAATGTTCATGAATTTTGTTTTGGGCATTCGTGGGGTTTATTGTTTCTGAGCCTATAGTAATTTTTGGACGGTTCTAGTTTTATTTTTGAATAACATCGTCGTAGAGTATTTCGAAATACACTCCTCGGGGAGTAAGCATTTACATTTTTGAAGATTGAATCTATAAATACTTATTTTATTTATTTATTTTATTTATTTATTTATTTATTCATTAGACTTACACAGTAAGATACAAAATCTTTTTAAATAGTGCAAGCTTCAGTATAGCAATACTTTAAGTTGGATAAATGGGTAATACTAAGTTATCAAAACAGATTACAATTGAAGGAGAAGAAAAGGTAATTATTCAGAAAGAAAAATTTAAATTTTAAATATATATATATATATATATATATAAAATAAAATAAACAAATGAAAATAAAAAAAATTAGAAATGCACATTATATAGTAATACTTTCAATAAAACGCTCAAAAACTTGAAATTTAAAAAGTGTATCATCGATGCTCCTCAAAATATTTCTTCAGTCTTACATTAAACTGATTGGAACAGCCTATCAACCTCAAATTTCGGGGAAGGGAATTCCACAGCCGGATGGCGTGAACGAAAAATTGGCGACTTGAAACAAGATAGCATTAGCGCATTGGTAACAAAACACAGCTCCTGGATGATTGCGAAAAAATAATCCGGTTGAAAAGATATGGTGGCTGTCGTGTTTCGATGATGTTGTGAAGCATTAATAAGGTTCTATGTGCAAAGAGGTTTTCAAGTGTTAGGCCATGAATGGGCTTGGAGTAGGAAGAGATATGACTATATCTCCGCAGTCCAAAAATATACCTTGCCACACTGTTGTAAACAACATTGAGTTTCCTCAAATGCACAGAATCGCAATTGCTGAAAATTTCACATCCAAACAATAACAGAGGGATAAGCAGCGACTTTGCAAGTATCATCCTTGTCTTAATAGGAGTAATGCGTTGAGTGACCCATAGCATACGTAAACCTCCGTAGACTCTGCTTATTGTCAATTGTATGTGGTTTGACCAAGTGAGTGTCTTGTTAAAAACTATCCCTAGATTCCTTGCTGATTCAACATATACAATTGGTGTATCGTTGAGAACTATTTTTTGGAAAATACGTTGTATCTAAAGATTTTCTAGAGATTATCAAACATTTGGATTTGGTTGGATTTAGGCAGAGTCCGTTTAACCTAGACCATTTCAGAATTTTGCTAAGATCTTCGTTAATGTTCCAAGCTCTGTTTTCAATCATACCCAGTGGACAGCTATAACCAAGGTGCACATCATCGGCATACATATGCATAGATGAGTAAAAACCTAGTGAAGGAAGCTCATTAATATACAGAGAGAACAATAATGGTCCCAAAATCGATCCCTGGGGAATGCCTCTGCTTAATGGCAAGAAAGAAGAGTTTTGTTGTCAGCGACAACTGCTTGAAATCTTGAACTAAGATATGAGGATACTAGTCTCACTGCCGATGAATTAAATTTAAGTTTATCTCTTAGTTTAATGCACAGAATGTTGTGATTGACAGTATCAAACGCTTTGGAAAAGTCTAGGAGGGTAAGAAAGGTGACGAAATCCTTATCTAGGGTTTCCCTGATTTCTTCAACTACGTTTGCTATGGCTGTTATACAGCTATGTTTGGGACGGAAACCAGATTGATTAGGACACATCATACTGTTTCTGTTGAGATACTCTCGCATCTGAGTGTTAATTATTCTTTCAAATACTTTCGATAGATATGGTAAGATAGCTATAGGACGATATTCATTTTTGGTTTTTGGTATGTTAATAATTTTTGCATATTTCCAGACGGATGGAAAAACTCCTGTCATCAGAATTGTATTGAAAGTATGTGTTATGTATCGTAGGGTATAAGGAAGAGTTGCTTTGAGAAATACGGGATGAATTTCATCAAATGCTACAGCATTGGATTTTATAGCTAAGCAACTTTTCAGAACCTCTGCATCTTCAACAGCGGAAAAACAAAAACCCCTTCCAGGAAGAGTGTGAGTTTCCAAGAAACTAAATGATGTTGAGCTATCATTTGGTGGTAATGATGAAAGAGTTGTAAACTTTTTATGTAACTCATCACAATTAATATTGTTTATATTATTGTTCACACGTTTGCCGATCCCCATATCTCTTAAATTTTTCCAAATATTACAGCCAGCTAGGGAAGGATCAAGCCGAGAAGCATAGAAGTGCCTTTTGGATTCCCGTACCATGAGTACTACTTTATTTCTCAAGTCGGTATAAACCTTACGAAGAACATCGAGTCTGAAACGTTTCCAAGTATTGTAAGCCTGGTTGCGTTGATTTATTAAAATTTTAATATTGTTGTTAAACCAGGGACATTCGTTGCTTCTCAGTATTTTAGTTTAAATCGGAACATGAAGATTCTAAAGATTGCTAATGTTATCTTGGATAAAGGAAACCTGATCGTCAACAGAAACCATGCTAAAGACTCGGGACCATTCAATCGCTCTGGTATAGCTTCCCAACAGACTATAATTTATGTTCTTAAAGTCTCTGAAGCAATAGTTACCACTTGGTACAAGGGGATCACACTGAAAAGTAAGATGTAATAGATCGTGGTGGGAGAAACAAGGTGCTGTTGCTCAACATAGCTGTTGATTTGCCAGTGTTGGCGTATTTAGTATGTTGATTTAGGTTATAGTGGGAGTTTCGATTCATGGGTTCTTCGAGTTAGGAAGGACCGGTTTTTCGGTTAAGGGGTTCCATCAATATTTATCAATTTGATTATAGGTCGTATATGGAACCATGGTTCTGTGAGTATGTAGGGTTGGAGTAGCCCTCATGGTTGCAGTGTGGGTGGGTTTAGAGACTGTGAGTATGCGCTTCCACCTTAGCATACCCCGCCATTTCTCATGGGCTAGTTTAGTCACCCGGTTGCATGAGAGCTTCCATTAACATTAGTACTATTAGGAAGTGGGTTAAAATATATAGTACGCGTTGTAAGTCATCTGAACAACGCAATGGTAGCTGATAAGAAACCTGTAGAGATGGGTGCAAAATTGAACTAACTTGACGGGGTGCTATTCAAAAGGATCAACCGAAGCTTGTTGTGGCGGACAGCCCAGCTTTTTAGAAGTGAAGGAGGCTCAGACCAACAGAGCCAGATGATCTGCGATAACAAATAATGTAACACGTCGTGATCGCACAGTAAGGATCCACCCTTGGACTGAGCATAGTAGGGAGGGAGCGCAGGCCAGCCGCGGTGCTCGATCGGCGACACCCTGTCACCGTCCTGCACCTTGTGGTATTTGTACTGGGGAGGCTACTACCAGGATAGATACTGGGGTTGAGCGGGACAGGCAGGGCAAGAGAAGTTAGAGGAGGAATTCTGAGGTTTTGGTTCTTAGTGGGAGTCTTGTGCGGAGGGACAGCAAGGTCGTAGTATATGGTCGATGGGTTGCGGACTTGGGCTTGGAGGAGAACAGCAGGTCTTCCTCTTCAGTACGCACGAGTGGGTCAAGTCAAGACCAATGACCTAGTCTGTTCCAATCCGTGACACGGGTAGGCATGAGGAATGTGATTCTTCATGGACTATCCTTTGTTTTGAGAATTTCTGGTTTCTTTCGGTTTTTATTTTGAAGTTACAATAATAGTGAGTAGGGATACACAGAACAACAAGGTGTATTGGAGAGGGGTTGTTATGGGGGCTGGCTGTTGCTTGTTACTGCGCACCTAGTGGCTGAATTGGTGGTAGTGCAATTGATACCAGGTCCCTGACTCCCCGAATATTTCGGTATTGTTTTTAGTCGGTTTTTATGTTAGCTGGATCCAATGTAGCTTTGGATTCTCTGGGGAGTTTAGCGCTACAGGTGACGTGTCATGTTCCACTGGCCCCGTTCGTGCGAATAAAGATTATTCTGCGGTTCAGATGGCGATCAATGTGAGGGCACGGATACATGCGCTATAGTTCTGTTGGTTGTATAGGTTCATGCAGTTGACAGTTAAGTATAAACCTCTAAACTTTTAACGTTACAGATGGCGCCCAACGTGGGGCTGTCTACCTAAGGTTTCAGTTTTGAGATCCGACAAGTTTAGGTTGATTTTACGAAGAGGTTAGTTTCAAGTTCAGTTTTTAATTAATGGTGTTAGAGTAAAGTTTTTTTTTTGCTCTGGAATTTTTTTTGGAGATTGTTATGTTGAATTCAGTGATTTTCTTTTGCTAGAGGTAGTACATCGAAGACGAAGAGAGGATGCCATTTTTCCGGAAGATTGGTGACATTAATCCCGATCTTTGTCTGCTGCATTGGATCCACTCTCAGTCTTTCAGCCTCTCGAGTAGGTGCTTCACATACCTTGTCCGGGTTTAGACGCGTTCGCGTTAGACTGCCAGTTGCTAGGTCTGTGAATATCGAGTCGTTAGCATGAAAGAGGTTTTGTATGGAGGTATATGTATTTGTCGTTCGACTGGTGGTTGGCGATATTTTCCTGACGCACGTCTGTTGCGAAGACTATACACCGCCTTAATCAATTCCTTACTCCTAGTTCAAATTCAATTCTTCAGTTGTGAAGTATTTTCATTACTCCTGTAATACAAGAATCTATAATCTACATAATTTTTTTTTTTTTAGTTTGTTCAAGTTTTTGAGTTGTTGGATGTTGAGTAGTTTCATGAAGTGCTAACCGGTGGTTAGGGACGTTTACCTGACGCACGTCTGCAGTAGCATAATGAGCTACTCCTCGGTCCACTAAAGTCAAATGTTTTAAGTAAAGTATTTCGGCCCTATTTAGTGAAGACTTGCACATTTAATTTTCTTTTGGTTAGGTGGTTGCCCTTGTCATCCGTTCCATTAAAGTTGTTTAGGGGAGTGTCCGTCCCCCTGGTATTTTTGATGAATTTTTGAGATATAAGTATTTTCGAGTTTTAGCTATTTTTGAGATTTAATTACGGATATAGTATAGTTAGTTTTCAGATTTGGGATACTGCCCGCTTTAAGCATTCAGTTTTCAGATTTGGGTTAGAGCCCACATTTAAGTTTTTTTGAGTTAATTTTAGGATAGTGCCCGCCATATTGAGTTGAGTTCAGATTTTTGGGATAGAACCCGCAGTTAAGTTTTTAGTTTTTGAAGTTTAAGATCAAGTTAATATAGTACAGCTAAGTTTTTGAGTTTTCTTTTGATTATAGAATTAAATTTTTGGTTGAGGTATAGTTATTATCGTAAAGTTTAAGTTTAGAGTTTTAGGTCATAAAGTTTGAGTTTTTTGTAGGTATATTTGAAGTTTAGATTAAGGAAGCTATTAGCAGTTATTCAGTATTCAGTTAAGTTTAAGTTAATTTTTTTTTTTGAGGTTCAAAACAATTTTTTTTTTTATTAAGTATCAATCTCAAAGCACAGCTGAGATGGTACGACCACCGAATAGAAAGCAAATTGCCGCCGGCGGGCAGTCAGCAAATAGACGTGATTATATCATCACCACCTTTACCACCGGAGAGGGGGAAGGTAATGCGCCCGCACCAGAAATAATTCCAGTCGGTCCTGGTTCTGTTAGATCGGTGGACGAAGATTCTGAAGGTCAAGTTTTGGAGGATGAAGACACTGCTGGACGCGATGTAGATCGTCAAGCAGCCATACGAATGGTCACCGAAAATTCTTCGTACATACAAAATGTAGTTTCTGCCTCCATCGAACTTCATCGTGTCGATGAACGTAGGTTCATCCAGGAACAACTGGCTGTTAGCCAGAAGGCTCTTCTCGAGCAAGTTGCTAAATTGCTCAAAGTAAATGGCAACAAACCTGAGCTTCCGACCACTTCAAAAGGCCATCAGCCTAGATCAACTACTGCACTTCATGGACCTCAGGGTCGTTCGAGTGTCGTTCCACAAAGAACCGTTGCGCGAGACATTACAGTTTCGATACCGTAAACTCAAGCGCCAGGTCATAACGACTTTGTTGATTTACCAACACCAACGTATGATTCGATACCGCATAGGCCCTTGGAACATGTTGTTCCTCAGGCAGCTATGGAACAAGGAGCTAGCGTTGATGACTTCCTAACACAATTAAGCAAATTTAATTTCAAATACTCAACCTTCTTCATCGCCAATTCGACAAACTCCATCCAACTCCAATTCCAATTTGAGGTTACCTCAATACCACAAGTGGGGAATCAAGTTTGATGGCAAAGGCGTATCTATCAACGATTTTCTTTTTCGGTTAGACGGAATAAGATCCAGTTACGGAGTAACTTGAAATGAGGAAGTGGGAAATTTTCACCACTTTGTGGGAGGCAATGCTGAGTCTTGGTACTGGATGTATGTCAAGAGTAATCCAGATGCACCGTGGAGGGCTCTCAAATCGGCTTTAATCGAACAATTCCGAAGCCTTGAGACCGACTCATTGCTGACAGGAAGCAACTGGCCGGAGAGTCGTTTTCCGACTTCTGATGCTTCTTAACAGTCGTTTGCGTGTTCCAAAGTCGGAAAAGGAACTTATCGAAACCATCAAGCTCAACGTTAGACGTAAAATGGGGGAGTTACTAATCACGTAGAATACCCATAGTCTTAGGCAGTTGGCCTATATATGTCGCTTGATAGAGAAGTCCCTTGACCGATCGGAGAGCACGCGTGGCCCTTTTGTGCCGAACACGCAACGACCACCCGCAGGACGTTACGTAAATGAAGTAAACAATGAACCGAATATTGAATTGGCTGTTGCCACTCCAACTCAGATTGAAGCGCTCAAACGGGATCCGAGCTTAAATAAGTGCTGGAATAGCCAGGGCGTGGGTCATGGTTTCCGTGATTGAAGGGAACCTCGAGATAAAGGTAAGATTTTCTGTTTCCGATGTGCACGCGCAGATGTCTACAGTCCAGACTGTCCAAGTTGTGCGGGAAACGCATACCGGAACAATCCACCATCTTGGGGGATTCGTTCCGTGAAGACCGAAACGGAGTTTTAAGAGCGGACGAACCATCATCTAGAACTCCTATATCCATTTTAAAATCCGATAAGAATAAATTAGTTAGTTAGTTAGTTAGTTAGTTAGTTAGTTTATTTTTCAATTCAAATAGAAAATTTACAAGAAAATATTTAATAAATAAAATTTTGGCCGTGGTTAGAAACCGTCTGCCAGATGCCAACTCATATGATTTTTACATTTTTATAATTAAAAAGAACACAATTAACAACTTTATTTGAATTTAGAAAGTGTAAAAATTTATATAATTCTGAGGTGATTTTTACTAATAGTTACTTTAATATGAATATAAATATCTTTAATAAATTATCCATGTACATTTTTAAATCTATATATGCATAATGCTTGCTGAAACAAAATTGTTTTTTTTTTTTTTTCCTTTGATCTAATCGTAAAACCTAAAAATCGATCCTAATTTAAAAAATCTCTTCTATACCTTAAGGTTTCAATGCAAAATTGGGCAAGAAGTTTCCAGTTCTGTCCATTTAAAAGGATAATGGATTCTGCTTCACTTAATATTGCTTTTTGGAAGTATACAAATCTTAATTCTTTTAAAATGGGACACAAAGATAGAAAGTGGTAAGATGTTTCTTGTTCTTGCAAGTTACATAGTGAACAAAATGTATTCCTATCATTAAAATAAGGTCTATAATTTAAGTCGAGAAGCTCTCCCCTAATGCGGAAAATGTTACAGATTTCAAACACGCTAAAATTATCAGAAAAGTAATTAAGTTCGTTTAAATTATATTCAAGTTTCGGGTACAGTGATCGACGCGGTGAGCCTTTGGCTTCCTCTATTAAATCTGATCTTATTCGTGCATCTATTAAATGAAGGATGTTTGTTAGTATTTCCCTTAGAGATGCATCCTGCATATCTACAGAGCGTAATGAAGCTCCACACAGCAGGAATACTTGCTCCCATTTTTTAAACCAGCTAATATTTTTGTATATGCTGTGTTTTGCAAGTATTTTTGGAAGTCGATTATCTTCATACGCTAGTGCTTTTGAAATGTATTCAAAATGCAATCTTAAAGTATAAAGGTATGTAGGTGAGAGGCCAGTTTCAAGGAGAAGCATGTAGTTTGGAGTTGACTGTGGCAAACCAAAAGTTTTTTTGAGGAAAAGCCGTTGCAATTTTTCTACCTCGTCATACTGCTGGCATCTCCATACTTGACAGCCATACGTCATTATTGACCTTAAAGCGGCTTCAAAAACTTTAAATTATCGCTATGTGCAATATTCTTGTTCCTAAACAGACTTTTCCACGTTGAGTTTATTGCAGCCATTGATGTTTTAAGCTTCACCTGGAAGTGTTTTTTTGGGTTGAGGTTAGGCGTGAGTATCATACCCAGATAGTTATATTCATCAACAACTTCAATGTTTTCTCTATCCAGAACCCATCTTTCATTTCTACAATGCCTGCCTCTTCCTGATCTGAAAATCATAATCTTGGACTTTGCTGTATTGATGACCAAATTCCATAATTTGCAATAACTGCTTAATTTGTTTATCATAAGCTGAAGGCTTTCCGGTGAATCTGCAAGTAGCACTAAATCATCGGCATATAAAAGGCATTTTATAGTGATTCCTGCAACTCGTATACCGTTTGGCAAGGCCTCGACTATATCATTAATGAATAATGCAAACAACAAGGGTGATAACAAGCGTCCTTGCCGTACGCCGCTTATAGTTCTAAACCAATCAGATATTTTCTCGCCGTCCCATACCGCAGATGAAGTGTTCTCATATAGTTTTTTTAAAACATATAAAACTTTAGTCGATATTCCTAGAACGTTCAACTTATAAAACAGTGCTCCGCAATCAATACTGTCAAAGGCCGCCTTAAAATCGATAAATATAGTATACAATTTTTTCCCGTATTCAAGGTAGTAGTCGACTATGTTTCGTATAGCAAAGAGATGGTCAATCGTTGAGTAGCCTGCACGAAAACCAGCTTGAAACTCATTAGGTAGCCTGTTTTCTTTCACCCAAACTTCCAGCCTATTTAGAATGATTCCTGTAAATATTTTCGCAATAGCATTCATGAGAGAAATGCCTCTATAATTTTCCACATTATTTACGTCACCTTTTTTGAATATTGGGAAAATTATTGATTTTTTTAAACTTTCTGGCACTTCAGCTGTACGTAATATTTGAGAGTATGTTTTAGCTAGATTTTCTAAAAAAGTATTAGGAGCTTTTTTGAAGAATTCATAAGGAACCCTGTCATCTCCTGGTGCTTTATTGTCCTTGGCTTTGTTTAAGACAAACCGTATCTCATCTAAGTTGATATCCTGATCTAATGTGTTTACAGTCACTAAATTTTCAGCAAAATGTACTGGTTCTGGAATAAGTGCCGGATTTAAAAGATTCTTAAAATAATCAGCCAGTATGTTGGCATCCAAAGTTTTGCCTATCTTAAGTTTATTTCCATTTAGTTCTCTTACAACTTTCCAGAACTGAGCCGAATCTCTTACACTATTTAAATTCTTTGCAATGCCCGAAAAGTACTCTTTTTTTTACAAAGTCCTTTGTAATACGAGTTAGCTTGAACATAAGATTTACGAAAAAATCTTCCTTTCGCACCTTTGCTAACCTCAAGAGTTTGAAGGACTTTGCTCTAGCTTTCTCACAATCTGTATCGAACCATTTTTGTTTTCCTCGAGCTACGGATCTACTTTCCGTTGGAGACGCTGAATTTTTAATAGATTCAATGAGGTTTTCAATTTGCTGACTAACACTTTCTTCACTGAAATCAGTTTGCAGGGTAAGTTCACCTAATCTGGCACGATAATTTTCCTTCTCCTGTTCTCTCCAAAAAAGCCTAGCCAAAAGACCAATATCGTTTTCAGGCCTAACTTTTTTTTTTGTCATAGTGACTATATTATGGACATATGATCTGAAAAAGTTGATGTACCCACATTGAAATCTAAAATGATTTCGAACCATTTGCCAGTTATGCCACAATAGTCCGCCACAGACGCAGCTGGGCCTCCGATAAAGGTCAGCTCCCCTAAACTGTCCCCGTTAATGAAACCATTCTGTAAAACAATATCAAAATTTTGGAAGAGCTCCAGCAACTTTTTTCCGTTTCCGTTAATAATTTTATCTTTTGAATGTCTTGTCAATTTGAATTGCGCATTGAAAAACATCTTTTCACTTTCTATTTGTTCATCTCCCATTCGCGCATTAAAATCTCCAATTAACATTATGTTATTGTGATCTAAATTATTTAGTAAATTACTTAAACTTGAAAATCTTGCTCCCAATTATTACAATTTAAATATATTGGAAAAATATAATAAAACTCATCCAGAATAGTCATTTTTAAGGCTGTTTGGTTTTCGATGGTTATAAAACTACAATTAGTATTAACTGATTTATACCCAAAAAGATAACCACCAATTGCGCGTCCACGAGTATGTACCCGTGTTGCTGGGATCCAAAATAATTTATATCCTATGAAAAACTTTTCAAACTCAACATAATTGTTCAGCATTACATGTGTTTCACAAAGAAAGAAATAATCAAAGCTATTTATATAGTTAAAAAACGATGGAAAAAGTAGTTTATTTCTTAAACCACCAACATTATATGATAATATATTCAAAGTACTAACATTTAATTCTAAATTAATTTCGCTATGCGAATTTCTGTTTTTAATCTGGCAGACGTTTCTTTTTCAAGTAGAATCTCTGTTCAAATTTTGTTGCATAGTTCCAGGCGGTTGATTATTTGCGTTTATGTTTTCGTCGTTGTTGTCTCCGCTAGCGTTAAACTTCATAATATTTTTGTTTGTTGATCGTAAAAGCTCTGCGTTTGACAGGTTGAACCCCGAATACAATTCGCCGAGAATCATACAGCCGTCAGATCTGTCAGCCAGTAAAGCCCTCTCTCTGCACCAATTGAAATTTCTCTCTGCCACCACTAGTGATTCACCTCTGATTTGGACTTCCTCATTCGGTTTAGAATTTTGTATTGCCTTTCTCACACGCAGCAATGCTTGCCGTACTTTCCTTTTTTCAAAGGGATAATCTCTGTGGACCAACATACCACTGCCTTTGAGTTTGCTTGAATTATGAAGCGCTTCATCAACATAATCTTTTGAATTAGTTTCTACCAAAATATTGCAGGTTTGGTAATTTGAGGTAAACACACGTATTGAGTTGATAGAAGCCTGTTCATCTGGTACAAGTGAAGTAAACAGCTTTTTAACTTCTTGGCGATGATCGATGTTCGGGCGTTTGGCAAGTCGAACGATGATATTTTTTTCACAAGATTTCTTAGATAGGGAATCCACTTCTCTTTTGAGGGAATTGCACTGATCTTGCATTACCTCTAGTTTCGTTGTGAGCTCCAAATTTTTAGTTTTGAGTTGTTGGATTTCTTCATGAATACTTGTGATGTCATCTTTTGTTGCCAAATTTGCATAAGAATAAATTACCCGCTGTAAATGCTACAACAACACATTGTATGAATTCAAATAAGCCAAATAATGAAATTGTAAGGAAACCTTTCCATGTGTAGGGAAAACTTTCTCGCCAGTCATAGGCAAAGCGAACGCCACTGGTGCCATCTACTCGCTAAACACCCATCCTACTCACAACGTGCTGAACGCACTCAATGGATTCCACCAAAGGAGGGTTTCACAAAAAAGGAATCCAATTTCAAAATGGACTCCACATATCACACCTGTTATTTCATGAAGTCAATTTATTACTCATAGCATTGAGTTTATATACATAGAGGAACCACCTCGTTGAAAACAGAATAGTGCGTTACTTCGTCACTTAGGTGGCGTTATGATTTAGCATAAGCACGAACCATTTTTGGATTCCATGTGGAATGTGGATATACTATCGACAAGCAGATGTGGACTGCTATCCTACATCCTCCCTTAACGATCAACATGTGTGTATCTTACCAACACAAAACAACAATAATAGACTGGAGTTGAAATTGATAGGTACATTTGTTTTTGTGTGAATTCTTGTTTTTTTTTTTGGTTCCCTGTTATTTGTGCTGATATTTTTGTCTGGTTGCTATATCCAGAAAGCCTTTAGGATTGGCACAAAACTCACACACACACTTAAAAATTTGGTATACCTGCGACCTGTGAGCTCACAGTCACGTGAGGCGAGTCTGTCCATGTCCCTTCAGCCCGCACCATGCTTGTCCATTACTTTGCTTCGAAATTTTTTTATACAAATATGTATGAGTCTGTGGTATGGGTATTCCATAAAAATATACAATCTCGGTCAAGAAATGGATAAACAAAAATGCAGAAAGTGAAAACTAATTTCACTTTGCAATTAGGTACATTATGTATATTGATCGTAATTAATTTTATAAAAATTGTTCAAAATAGAGGAAAACTATTTTGAGAAACTTTGCAATGAAAAAAAAATTGCTTTGAAATGAGGATTTTTGTAATAAAATATTTGAAACTTTCGTTGAAATTGGTCCAAACCGAGTGTTTAGCTTGTACCATGCAAATGAAGAGACGGGTTCTATACAGGGTGATTCACGAGCGTTGTGCCAAAAAGCTAGAGCGTGTAGGTTAAGTTGAGACAAGAAAAAAATCGTATGGGAGGGGGGGTCTATTCCCCTCCGTTTAGCCGGGAGGGGTAATTTTCTGAAAAATTGACTTATTTTGTAAAAAAAAATATTAAAAATCAACGGCTTCGTTTGCAACACCGTGTTATACCTTTTTGGAAAGCCAAAAACTTCTTTCATTTCGTTTTTAAATTAATTTGTTTTAACGAATAGTTTAAAAACCATAAATTTTCAAACTCAAAATTTTGAAAAAAAATTTGAAAAAATAATTTTAAAACTAATTTTTTTCAAAATTTTACGTAATTAAGTTTAATTTTTTTTCTCAGAATTCAACGCTTCTATTAATTTTTAATCCAACACTGAAAACCGTATGGATCTATGACTTTTTGTTGCCAAGGTATTCAAAAATAACCGAACCTACTTCTTCACAAAAACAAGAAAACCTAGCCTTACGGGATGGCACAAGTGACCATAGCCAATTTTTTAGTGTTTTTGTGAAGAAGTAGGTTTGGTTATTTTTGAATACCTTGGCAACAAAAAGTCGTAGAGCCATACGGTTTTCAGTGTTGGATTAAACATTAATAAGAGCGTTGAATTCTGAGAACAAAAATTATACTTAATTACGTAAAATTTTGGAAAAAATTAGTTTTAAAATTATTTTTTCAAATTTTTTTTCTAAAATTTTGAGTTTGAAAATTTATGTTTTTTGAACTATTTGTTAAAACAATTTAATTTAAAAACGAAATGAAAGAAGTTTTTGGCTTTTCGAAAAGGTATAACACGGTGTTGCAAACGAAGCCGTTGATTTGCAATATTTTTTTTTACAAAATAAGTCAATTTTTCAGAAAATTGCCCCTCCCGGCTAAACGTAGGGGAATAGACCCCCCTCCCATACGATTTTTTTCTTGTCTCAACTCAACCTACACGCTCTAGCTTTTTGGCACAACGCTCGAAAAAAATCGTATGGGAGGGTGGGGTCTATTCCCCTCCGTTTAGCCGGGAGGGGCAATTTTCTAAAAACATGACTTAAATTTAAAAAAAAATTATTAAAAAATAACGGTAGCTCTTACAATGCCATGCTTTATCTTTTGTAAAGCCAAAACTTGTTTTTTGTATTGTTATTTTAAATGAAGTTTTTTTATTGAACCGTTTTCAAAATATTAATTTTCAAACTCAAAATTTGGAAAAAATAATTTTAAAACAAATTTTTTTCAAAATTTTACGTAATTAAGTATTATTTTTGTACTCCAAATTCAATGCTCCTTTTAATTTTAAATCCAACACTGAAAACCGTATGGCTCTATGACTTTTTATTGCCAAGCTATTCAAAAGTAACCGAACCTACTTCTTCACAAAAACACGAAAAAAATGGCTAAGTGATACCTTGTGCCATCCAGTATGGCTAGATTTTCTTGTTTTTGTGAAGAAGTAGGTTCGGTTATTTTTCAATATCTTGGCAACAAAAAGTCATAAAACCAAACGATTTTCAGTGTTAAATTTAAAATTCATTGAAGTATTGAATTCTGAGAACAAAAATAATACCTAATTACGTAAAATTTTGAAAAAAATTAGTTTTAATTTAATTTTTTTTCCAAGTTTTGAGTTTGAAAATTAATATTTTGAAAACGGTTCAATAAAAAAGCTTCATTTAAAATTACAATAAAAAAAAAACAAGTTTTTGGCTTTACAAAAAGGTATAGCATGGCATTGTAAGAGCTACCGTTATTTTTTAATAATTTTTTTTTCAAATTTAAGTCATGTTTTTAGAAAATTGCCCCTCCCGGCTAAACGGAGGGGAATAGACCCCCCCTCCCATACGATTTTTCTCTTGTCTCAACCCAACCTTCACGCTCTAACTTATTGGCACAACGCTCGTGAATCACCCTGTATATAATCAGATATAGGTTCCTACTATTGTATGTACCTTATCTGTCTATATGCTTAATTCACCCGAAAATATGAATCTAGGAAACCTACTTATGTTATTATACATATGTTAAAAAAAAATTAAATCCTTCCGAATTTGTATAAAGTCCAAGTTTCAATTTCTACCCTTAAGCTTATGCTCTTATAGTGACTTAAGCACACATTGAATCGCAATCTACGCAAAATAAATAAACAACAAAATATCATGACCTTAAACCAAATATGAACGAGTATCTAGGTAGGTACCTACAATTTGCAAAAGTAATAAAAAAAATACCAACCCCTCGAAATCACATTCATTTTTTGTTTTGCTTTTTTCACAAGTCAATGGGTTCCACAAAAAAATATAAAAGATCTACAAAAATATAAAATCTTGATTTGGTGTACCTGGTGCCACCTAGTGACGTAGTAACGTAATGTTTCGTGATTCCTCTATGTATATAAACTCAATGCTCATAGTTTAGGTAATGTCATGTCTGAAATATCTGAAATTCCGTGCAACCGCAACTCCAAATTGAAAGAACCCAAGAGCTATTCCCAATAACAAAGTAAGACCTATGTTATATATCCTTTTTTTATCACTTGTTAGAAAGCAAGACAAAAACTATCCTTATACGCACGAAAGTGTTATACGCACAAACTCTTGAGCCAGAATGGCAGTCGACACTTAATTCGACATGAGAAAATATTGCAACACCCAGCTGTCACACAAATGTCACTTTCTCAGCACTAACGTCCTACATGACAAGTGTCAGATTGAACAAGTCATCGAACCCAGAATACATCAGAGGATTTCCTCAGTGAAATATGTCATGTGTGACTCTGACAGCTCCTCCTTATATATCTGTGCGTGTATTTGCACTGAAAAGACAATTCCGGAATAATCTAAACCAATCATAAGAATGGTCAGAATACTGTCAAATCATACACTATAAGATGTCTAGCTATGCCACCCAGTATAATTCAAGTCCTCACTGTAAATAATTCCATCCAGTTTGTTTGATTTGAGGTACAAATGCGCAAATCTAAACTCGCAGTTGGCAAAGTGAGCATTGTGCATTGACCTTAATGCACCCTGACGCACGCCATCTGCATTGCCAACAAAGAAACGAATCAAACACTGGAAAGAGGAAATATACTGGAAAGCAGGGCGTTGACTATATGGAAAGTGGTAGTGTGGATTGAATGATTATTTCTAGACTTCATTTTGAAGACACCATTTACTTGAAGAACAACTCCAGAACATTCCTGATAGAAAGAAATTTTTTTTTAATCGCAGTAGTGCCGCGCCCCATTTTTCAGTCTGGTAATTAGTTTTATCTAATTACGAAGACATTTTAACATATTTCTGTGAATAATCAGGATTCATCCATAATCAAAGGTAAGGGTAGCGATATTTATTAGTCATCGATGCAAATTTGTTAGATTTTTGCTTCGATGGCTGATAAGAATTGTCCACGCCACAAGGTAGACACGCTAACCTGGAATTTCTCTATTTTTTCCTTAGGAATATGTATAAAAGAGGAAGAATAGGAGCTTAATATCCTAGGGCAAGCGAGGCTGCGATAATTTTTCTTGTGCATCCTGGACATACCTGGCAGGAGATACACAGCAGCAAGATTTTTTTTTTCACTTTTGGCCACTTCTGTATCCACATGCGGAGGCCCTGTGTAAATTTTGTATACACTTAATTGAACACTTATATACACATATTGGTACATACTATGCCTAAATATTGATGTGGTGTGAATTTTTTCTTGGATTTTCCATCATACCACTCACATCAGCACCCACGTGCACCCTGGCAAGGATAATCTTGAAGACTTAGATTTTCATTTGGAGGCAGGCTTACGAGCAAACGTCGGGCGTTCATCATCACAGCATCAGCGACATTTACCTCGCATTCCTCCAATACTTTACCTCGTGGAGGTAATACACCTCATCTGTACAGTTTTCATGCCAATTGGGGGCACATTATCCACCATAATTTGGAACGGGTACCCAGTCTCGGAAAGGCTGTAAGCCCCAACGACCTAGGAAGGAATATTTGTTCCTGCAGTGTTCAGAACGTCTGGCGCGTGCTCTTGACACGGATGCCGGTTCTGAGAATCATCTTTAGTACTACCTCCAGTTTCTGAGGCAACACGGAGTTCCTGCAACCATATTACTAGTTCCTGCAACTATACCTACCAACACAGAGTTCCTGCAACTATAAATTACTAGTTCCTGCAACTATACCTACCAACAAGTTGAGTTCCTGCAAATAAATTTCCAGTTACTGCAACTATAAATTACCAGTTCCTGCAACTATACCTACCAGTACCGGAGTTAATCTAAAATTATATTTATGTGTCTCAATTATATTTCTCTGGATATACCAGGTAACAATTTAAAACTTTATTAGTTTTCTGTGTGTTATGTTAAGGACGTAAAATATCCTACGTCCCTGTAGAACCCACAGGCGGGTTAACAATTGCCTGCGAACATACGTGCGAAATCTACATATGAAGCGTTCTCCCACGGACGGTGGGGTACGCTATCAGATATCTGCACTTTATTGGTGACCATTCTCACAATCAGTGGCTGGACCTAACGCCTCCTCCACCCCCACATCAACGTCACATTTAACTTTATGTTATCTTGAATGATAGATGGAATATATAGTTATATTTTCTTTATGGTTCATAACTTATTTATCTTAGAACTGAGTGGAAGTGAAGGTTTACCATTAGAGTTTCTTTTTTTTTGTGTAAATTCGTTTGATTAACGTCTTCTGTTATCGTTCACCAGATTGAGATCGGTTTCTTTGAAAAGATAGATTGACTTTTCCTCGCCTTTGCGAATTATAAGGAAGCCCGTGCTTCCCGGTGATATCTCGGGGTTTTGAAATTGTATAAGAACTTGCTGACTTAAGCTTTTTTTTTATTAATTCATTACCCGAATCTTTTGGAACTTACGGCATCTATATCGCTGATTCCATTTGTTTGTTTTTTTTTATTTTGAATTATTTTTCACTCTCGTTTATTCGTGTAGTATAATCTTGTATTGATCTTAGTTTGTGTTCAAATACGCCAACAGACATAAATATCTTTTTGTCCGCGCCATAACTGCTGGCATCTGTTACTTTTGAAGTTTTTTTTTGAATATCTTCTTGGGAGTACGAACTCAAGATTTTCAAGGCATCGTTCATGACTAACAAACTTGTTGAGTTCATGAAACAGAGTTCATAATAGCTGGTCCTCAAAAGAATATTTTAAAGATAGAAAGCAGTATATTCCACACTATATAAACACGTACATATTTAATCAATTACCTTTCAGCTAGTTACCGGAGTGCACTTCAGCAACAGCGTTAATATGGAAACTATATTTGAAACTACCCCATTGGTAGATAGTAGTATTTTGTGCGTATATTTGGAATATATTCTTTTAATAACTTTTTACTATATTGATACTTAATTACATTTACATCGATTACCGATCGGATGCGAATTGTATCCTTTCGTGTATGGTAATTTTTTTATACCCTATTCCATAGAATGGGTATATTGTATTTGGTGTGGAGTTTGTAACATAGAGAAATAATACCGTTAGGTATAGAAAAGTATATATATTCTGACTCAGAATCAAAAGCCTAGTCGATTTAGCCATGTCCGTCCGTCCGTCCGTCCGTCCGTCCGTCCGTCCGTATGTATACTCTCTAGAGGTCGCAATTTTTGAGCTAGAAAGCTGAAATTTGGTATATATAATCTTTGGTTCAAGAGTAAGGCTAAGTTCTTGAACCAGTAAAATCCGCCCACAAACACGCCCACGATCGCCATTTTTGTTGAACAACCTCAATTTGGTAAAATTAAATTATGTTTTTTGTACAGTTACGAAAAAAGCATAATGCTAAAATTTTGCACACGCAAGCTTTAGGTAAACTTTCTTCCAATCAAATAAAAATATTTCAGTTTGGGCGTGGCTGACGCCCATTTTTCATACGAAACCATCAATATTGTTTTTATAAAATAACAAATGTTATATTAAAGAGAAAATCATTAAATTTTGTGGGCATTACTGGCACATAAACGTCTTGTGTATGAAATCAATAAATTTGATTTTGGGCGTGGCTGACGCCCACTTTTCAATAGAAACTATTAAAAAATTGTTTTTGTAAATAAACGGTGTTTATAATGAATCCGCAAGCCAAAATTTTGCGTCTCTTAGTAGAAACTAAATCGTTTGTGTATGAAAAGAAATTTTTGAATTTTGGGCGTGTCTTTCGCCCACTTTTCATGAAAGAACGAAAAACGTAGTTTTAAAAATTTAAGGTACTACCAATATTCAATTTAAACCTTTTTCCCTTCCGTTCGTTTTATGAAAAATATATCTCTACATTTTCTTGTGTACATTTTTTCAATACGCCCACTTTTGAAGTCGTGATTTTGATAAAATACCTTTGTTCAGGTAAGATTGTTTAAAAACTACTCGATTCAGTTGTGGTTTTACACATATGCCTAAATACTGATCAAAGCTCAGTTAGTGCTTCAAATTTTTAAGACACGCCCACTTTTAAGGGGCGTTTCCGTCAAAAGTTGTATAAGGCATTAATTTTTTAACGTTTTTTAACTATCGGTCACAGTTTTGAAGTAAAAAGATGAACACTTAGATTTATATTCCTTGGTTACGTAGCAGAGTGTGGTCCAAGAATTGTTAAAAACACCCATAATCGCTAATTCCATTCAAAACCTAATTTTTAAAAATTTAAGTTTTGTCTTGTTTTGTTCAAATCGATCTGCAAGAATAAAATTGAATGTCACTGACCGCATACCAATTGCCTTGGCAATAAAAAGTTTAAACTTTGGGCGTGGCGCACGCCTTTTTTTTTATTTTGCCAGCACTAATTGAACATCACACCACACAAAATTATTGTAATTGTATTTTTTTCTGTCTGCTAAAGAAGAATTTTGTTTCTGAAACTGAAACATCGGCTATTTACGGGAGGCATACGCATACACATACAAATAGGGAATAGGGTATCCAACAGTTCGTTGCAAACGTACTGTAGCTCTCGCTTATGTTTTATTTTTACGATTGAATTTGCAACTCTTTCCTTGGTATATAGTCTTGAAAGAACCCTATTGAAAGTCGTATCTCTACGATAGGTTTTGAATGTAATTCCTCGCGCACATTCATTATCCAAACAAAATAATAGTCCGATAATACACTTCTGTCCGCTTTTTTTTTTTGAATTTCTACTTTTTGATTCGCCGAAGATAGTCGGTACGGATAACCCGACGCTGCGGTAGGAAATTTATTTTTCCCTTTTTTTTGTTTCATCTTATTGTAAACACTTAGCGATCGGTCCGCGAATTGTCTCAAGAAAGACAACTTTAAATTTTGACTTTACGATTAAGGAAGTATCCATTATTCACTTTCCTTATATAAGGGTAAATACCTTCATTAAGCTTTCTTTATTTTTAGAAAAGCAATTGTCTTATTAATATTACCACTCACTTAAGACATTATTATTAGAATATGTTTAGCATATAATTAAGACGAAAGTATATAGTTTATTTTTGACTACCTACTGGATAAATATTATAACATATGCAGCTTTGACTGAAATAATAATCTATCAAGAATCATTCGAGTCTTGTTTTACTACATTATATACTTCATTTGATTATAGTTGTTGATCATTAAGATACGTTAATATATTTTAATAACTTGTTAGGATATAAGAAAAACTTTAATAAATAAGAATTTTGTTTATAACGTTTTCATAAAATACTTTTGCATTTTCCTTTCTGAATTCAGCCTTTTCGGATTTTATGAAGATCATAAAATATTTATAGTATGATTGAGTAAGATTTTCCTAGGGAGGGTGGTAACCCTCACGCTTCCTTCGAGGTAATAAGGTAATGTACATGGAACAATACTCATAGGGAGTATTATTTTTGGCAACGACGGTGTAGATAAGTTTAGAGTCATGGTTAGATACTAGGTTAGAGATAGGATAGTTTTTGGAGCGAGCATATCGGTGCTTGCTTATTATATCTGGGGCTGCCCATCAATAGTGTTGAGCCGTAGGGACTCACAGGTACGCGGTCAGCCAAGGTCATAATCGAGAGAGATGGTTTTCGTTTATGAATTGGGTGGGTTGAGAGACCAAGGGGGATCGATCTACACCTATGATCCTCCCTCCCTACAGTGTTAGTCACCTCTTCCACATTCTGCAATACAACGTGGCAGCAGAATGATAGGAAAGTGATAAATAGGCCATGCAACCACAGTCATCTATCGTTTGCTTTCACGCGCATACTTACGAGTTAAGTTCATCGGGTTAGTTAATAATTCAGACCAGATTCTTTTCTTCTGAACTATGACCACTCATAATAAGAGGTGCGATTTATTAATATTCGTTTCTTTACAATTGATTCTTTGAAGTCTTGTCAACATTGGTTATGAGGGCCCTTAAGCATTTTAATATTACTTATTCGAACTCGCACACCATGAGTTCACCGGTCGGCAGTGAAAAATAAAGGTAACACCGGTCAAGTAGATCCCGGAGCAAGTGCCCACGGCCTGGCTGAGCTGGTCATGGCTATGGTACTGCCGGCCACCGCGACGGTCGATCTCGACCACGGTTCTACGTTGTCGCATGCCGTTCTCGATGACTGTTCTCTACAAGCAGTTGATGAGAAAGGGGGCGTTGCCGACATAGGATCGCTTCCGTCCCTTTAGTGCAGAATTAGGTAGCCATAGCTGGTTTAGTGAATGCGATCTGAAGTAAATTCTTCGGAACTGAAAACGACATATTGCATCTTTGGCATTTCAATACCAGTTGTGCGCAAGGGATCTAAGTAGAGTCCATGGTTTCAGGTGTAGGCTACGACACGACACAGCTACAAGACGAACATCTATAACTTGTAGTAGATAGGCGCGAGCATGCTGGCAGGCACATAACTAGGCTGTTCCACGGTGTTTTGTGGTCAGAACCTACAGGGCGCTGTCAGATGGCTCGTGCTTCTGTGATGGGGATGGAGATGAAATGATAAAGAAGGGGAGGGGAGTAGGGAGAGCAAGAGGCCGCGATGGTAAAGTGTAAGTATATCCAATGTGAGGATGCTAGAATACACTGATGCGCTGGTTGAAGACGATGGATAGCTGTTCCCTAGGCATAGGAGTCTAGGATGGTTGGGGCGCTTGTTTCTTCCTGCTTCCTCTCTGGTTTGTGTTGTCAATGGGCATGAGGGTTTGGAACTTGGGTATCCATAGGATATTTGGGTGAGCAAATTGATGTGCGCTGACAGTTACAGGTGGTGCATGTCTTCTTCTTAATAATTTCATTTCATTTAAATATATTTACGTTACACATGAAAGGTTACAAAACTATTATGAAGTCCGAAAACGCATAGTGACATTTCCGGAGTTATCGGACGGACAAAATAGAAGTGCAGTAGTCAAAACAGCGAGAGGGATATATACCAGGGCTACCGCAAAATTTGCCGTACTAGATGTCAGTCAACTTGATGAAGAAGATGGAAAGCCGATTCATGGAATCGCCTTGCCAGGGGGGAGTGTTACCGAAGGTGGCAGCACTTAAGTCTCCTCTCCTTACACATGCGTGGCAGCACCGTTTTTCTACTGAAAAAGAAAACGCGGAAAAAGAACCGGCCATATATAAAGTGAGAGGAAACTAACCTAATAGGGTTTTCACACTGGACCAAAAACTCAAAAAGTTTACGAAACCTAGTTGGAGCATTCAAACTGAACTATAACTAGGTTTTGTTTGACGTTGCATGAATATGTGAGTGTTTAAAGGTACTTTTTCAAAAAAATCCCTTGACATTTAGAGAAAATCCCACTCCAATAAGAAATACGCCTCGCTTTTTCTCTATTTTGTCGGTAAAAATCCCATACTCTGAGAACACTACACTGTTTATGGCCGAGTTGATGGTGCCAAAAGATCAGTTTGTTTTCACATACTTGCGGTTGCAAGTAGGTTTTGAGGAGTTTTATCAAGAACTACTAGTTTATAAAAGAGAAAAATGTATGGGAAACCTTGTGGTTTTGGTGTAGGTTTTGGGGTTTTAGACAAAAACCGAGTTTTTGATACAGTGTAAAAAGCCTATAAATCTTTTTTTTGGAAAGAAACCATCATGGAAAATATGTAAAAAAGAATATCGAAACCATTTACTTAGAAAAGAAAAGAATTGAAAATTGGCTGTATTAAACGAATTAAAGTCCTCAGAAACCAAAAAATTTTAGTTTTATTGGTGAGGGCTGTTTTTAACCAAAAGACGACGTTTTCAACAAAATACGTGCGCATTTTTGACATTTGACTTTTAAACAGAATTTTAAAGATGTAGCTTATGAAAAAATAAAAAATGTAATGGTGTTTTTGTGTCATGCTTTTATAGCCTTGCCTACATTTCTCTGTGGCGAAGAAATATTTGCAATGTTTGATGATAATTTCAGCATCGTTAAAACAACCATTCAAGAGCAAGGCAATGAAATGAAATACAAATGTTACGAAAATATATATATGTATATATATATATATGTACTTGCATGTGTTATGTGTAGCAATAAACTTCTAAGTTCTTAGCAAAAAACTTCTAAGTACTATAATTAGAAAAATGCGTACGACTCCATTGTGGGCAGTTCTAATTAGGTACGTTCATTTTCTTTTGACACGCGATACGTCTGCGTTGGCCTCTCTGTCTGTGTTTTTCTGTTGTGTTCCAGCAGTAATTCGGCTTTTTTAGACACTACAGTACATTTTTAACGTTGTCTTCTCTGACATCACTGCAGTCAGCTTCTTCTTTAGTGCGAAAACCTTGCAGCATTGAGTAAATAAATTCCCTTTGCTCAGCTAAGCCCTGACCCTTAGTCTCACAAAAAATAAACTATTGTGACCTTATTGTTGCAATGAATTTCCCTATTAAATTGACAATCAGGATGCCCTTCAAGCGAAATCACTGACTTCCAATTTTCTGAGTCATTTTTAAAATTCGCTTGAGTTCGCGTTTTTTGAGGTCTCTCATATATGGCATGTATTTGTATATACTCAGTTTATAAGAGAGTCGATAGTCGGAGATTTTTTTTTATTTGTAATATATTTAGAGAGAGAGAGAGAGAGAGAGAGATACAGACATTAAATTTTTTTTCCAATACGTTTTGGGTTCATATCAGAGATCGCAGGGTAGACTACCTCAGGTAATCTACTCGATTAACTACGCGTAGTTAATTGGGTAAACTACACTTCTGATTTGTTTCATTTACTACCTATATTTGTTACGTGTGCTACTACATACATGATTTGTTTTATTTACTACCTATATTTGTTACGTGTGCTACTACATACAAAACGTTAGATTTCAAAAAGAATTAAAACAATATAACGAGTTTTTTTTTCAAATTGGTGGTAGAATTTACTACATTTTTACGGTGCCGTGCAATAAAGTCGTGCGCAATAAGGTCGATGGGGCTTTATTTCCGTTTGTAATTGGAAATAATGTCGAATTACACCTTTTTCTATGGTCGATATTATTACCATAACGATGTGGTAATAAGGTCGTTGGGAAGGGAAATAATGTCGCATTCAAAAAAATTAGCAAACAAAGATGGAAGAAGGGTGTGCGAACAGCGGCAAGGAAGGGGGCCGGGCAGCGCGGGCAGGCGACGGCCCAGGCGGGCAGCGTGGGTGGCTGGTGACGCGCGCGTGGCACCATCCACCCACGCTGCCCACCTGGGCCGTAGCCCGCCCGCACTGCACGGCCTCCTTCCTAGCCGCTGTTCGCACACCCTTTTCCTTCTTATTAAGCTATTCTTTCGGCGCATACAAATATACATACTTCTAAAAACCATTCCTCTGTTCAAATATAGAAGGAACCCGAGCTTCTTGGAGGGATTCAATAACATAGTATTTACGAAGCTTGCTAAGAGATATTATTTCCATTTACTACTTTTGTTTTGCGAAATAAAGTCGAACTCACAAATTTTGAAAATTCGACATTATAACCAATTACAAATGAAAGTAAAGCCGCTTCGACATTATTCCGCACGACCTTATTGCACGGCACCCATTTTTACGTCGAGCGCTACGTCTGCTACATTTTACTACGTTAACTACATTAACTACGCATTTATGTAGCAGACGTAACAAATGTAGTAAATCAAAAAAAAAAATCGTATTTCTGCCATCTCTGGTTCATATTTCGCTGAGCGGGGCGAGCTCGCTCTCTCTCTCTCTCTCTCTCTCTCTCTCTCTCTCTCTCTCCATATGCGGAGTCTAGTATGTGAATTTGACTCCGTGCGTGGATCCAATTCGGATCCATTTGCTTGAAGAGTGAGCTCATTTTCTTGTTTAATTTATTTTTGTAACAAGATGGATGGATGTTTGGATGCTGTAACTGCAGATTTCCGTCATGACCAATTATGATATAAGAAATAGAGAACTTGATTCATCCGCACTTTTGGGTTTGATTTTATATCAACATGCATGATTATAACTTGCAAGTAATATTCGCTAGCCTTAGCACAGCAATAGGACAAAGAAAGCCTAAATGTGTCTCTTTAACAAAGAAAAACTAACTACTTACAAGAGTATCTCTTCAAAACCATTTGCTTTGCTGTGATTATTCCCAAAAAAAATTAATAACTTACAACAATTAAAAGAATACTATTTGTTTTTAGAGTTTGAAAAGGTTTCGAAAAAGTAAAGATGGAACCAAAGAGTCGTTTTCCCAAAGTTGTGCTAAACATTTTACCAGAGCTTCTATGAATTTGGGATCTGAAGATCCCAAAACAGATTTGCATTTCTTCACTGTAATAACAAAGGGATGGTGGACCAAGCGGATATGATAAGCACACTTCCTTAATCAATTTTCTTTTCCAAAGCTATAGATAAGTCGCCCAAACACATCTCTGGCCGTCTTAATCAGTGCTTGTTTTCGCCATCTTTACTTTTTGTTTTTTTAGTCTTACTCCGTAAGTAAATCTTCAATCCCAAATATTTTTATACCCTATTCCATAGAATGGGTATATTGTATTTGGTGTGGAGTTTGTAACATAGAGAAATAATACCGTTAGGTATAGAAAAGTATATATATTCTGACTCAGAATCAAAAGCCTAGTCGATTTAGCCATGTCCGTCCGTCCGTCCGTCCGTCCGTCCGTCCGTCCGTCCGTCCGTCCGTCCGTCCGTCCGTCCGTCCGTATGTATACTCTCTAGAGTTCGCAATTTTTGAGCTAGAAAGCTGAAATTTGGTATATATAATCTTTGGTTCAAGAGTAAGGCTAAGTTCTTAAACCAGTAAAATCCGCCCACAAACACGCCCACAATCGCCATTTTTGTTGAACAACCTCAATTTGGTAAAATTAAATTATGTTTTTTTACAGTTGCGATAGAAGCATAACGCTAAAATTTTGCACACGCAAGCTTTAGGTAAACCTTCTTCCAATTATATAAAAATATTTCAGTTTGGGCGTGGCGGACGCCTATTTTTCATACAAAACCATCAATATTGTTTTTATAAAATAACAAATGTTATATTAAAGAGAAAAACATTAAATTTTGTGGGCATTACTTGCACATAAACATCTTGTGTATGAAATCAATAAATTTTATTTTGGGCGTGGCTGACGCCCACTTTTCAATAGAAACTATTAAAAAATTGTTTTTGTAAATAAACGGTATTTATAATGAATCTGCAAGCCAAAATTTTGCGTCTCTTAGTAGAAACTAAATGGTTTGTGTATGAAAAGAAATTTTTGAATTTTAGGCGTGGTTTTCGCCCACTTTTCATGAAAGAACGAAAAAAATAGTTTTAAAAATTTAAGGTACTACCAATATTCAATTTAAATCTTTTTCCCTTCCGTTCGTTTTATGAAAAATATATCTCTACATTTTTTCAGTACGCCCACTTTTGAAGGCGTGATTTCGATAAAATATCCTTTTTCATGTAAGATTGTTTAAAAACTACTCGATTCAGCTGTAGTTTTACACATATGCTTAAATACTGATCAAAGCTCAGTTAGTGCTTCAAATTTTTAAGACACGCCCACTTTTAAGGGGCGTTTCCGTCAAAAGTTGTATAAGGCTTTAATTTTTTAACGTTTTTTAACTATCGGTCGCAGTTTTGAAGTAAAAAGATAAACACTTAGATTTATATTCCTTGGTTACGTAGCAGAGTGTGGTCCATGAATTGTTAAAAACACCCATAACCGCTATTTCCATTCAAAATCTAATTTTTAAAAATTTAAGTTTTGCAGACGCATACACATATAAAAATATAGGGAATAGGGTATCCAACAGTTCGTTCCAAACGCACTGTAGCTCTCGCTTATGTTTATTTATTAACATATTAACTCTCGGAAATGAGTTTCCAAGACTAAATTTTCAAGTCTACCTCTTCTGCCACGATTTTTCCTAAAAATTATTTTTTAAGACTTTTCGAGGTTTATAAATAGACTCCACTTGCGACAATACTCCTCCATTCTGTCAATCATTACTTGTAAGTTTAGAAGTGAATCTGCAAATTTCACTGTATCATCTGCATAGAGCAGCAGTCGAATATTAAGTAATTCTATCACTTTTCCATTCTCAACGAAGTCATGCATGTCATTAACGAAAAGTGCACACAACAGTGAACTTAAAAGGCATCCTTGTTTTACCCCCATATTGAACCATTCTAACAGTTTTTTTTCCAATCCATACTGCGCTTGTAGTGTCCTTGAGTACACTCAAACATTTTTTAGACGAACCAATTCTTCTGAGCTTCAAAAACAGATGGTTGCGGCTGATGCTATCAAAAGCTGCTTTAAAATCTACAAAACAGCAGTATGCTCTTTAACCTTCTTCCATTTTGAGTTTCAAAATATTAAAAAGACTGAAAAGATTATCTACTCTGATGTAACCTTCTCTAAATCCTGATTTAAATTCGTTTGAAATATTGCTTCCATTTCCCAATTTTGCAATCTCTTGAGCAATATCTCCCCGAAAATATTTTGGCAATGGCATCCATAAAAGATATTGCTCTATAATTCTGGACTTGTGAAGCATCTCCTTCTTTATAAATGGGGAAGATTGAAGACTTTTCAAAAGCAAAGTCTACTCTGCCGCTGCCGGTATTAAGGATCCTGTTGTAGAAAATGCTAAGTCGATCTATGAGAGCCTGAGGTGAATGAATGAAAAATATATACGGAAAACGATCAAATCCCTAAATGCCAAATGCCAAATACTTCCAAAACTTCAAGCGTTGTAATTTCCAGGTCTAGATCCACATCAATAGAATCTCCCAGTGTATCTTCCATTGGATCAGGGCCTGCACTTAAGGTTTAAAAGTTGATGAAAGTGATCTTTAAACTCTTATAAAGCTTTTTTGCGAGAAACTCTAACAAGTAGTTAGAATTTCTTTGTTAAAGAGACATATGTAGGCTATCTTTGTATTGTAAAATAGTATCTATTGATCAAGAAAGTTTTTTTTTTTTACTAGTGGATTTTATAAGAAATGAGAATTTTTTTTATCATCGAAGTTTAAGCTAAAAATGTTACTGGATTTGATAAATATACTACGTGGCTTTTTTTATAGCGATATTATGCATTTGCAATAATTTTTTTAACATTTAAAATTAAAAAACAAGAGAAAGTCGTTTTTATAATAATTTTTTTCTAAATGGTCGTGGGAGAGTATTTCCATTAAAAAAATTTGCCTCACCACTGGATTTGGTAAGAACATTCTTATTTTTTTTTGTGCCAATATCATCCATTTCCCGATGAGGAAGATTTTATTAAAAAATAGGCCAAAAGTTTAATTTCTTGTTTGGATGTTACCCTATTTGTTTTTGTTGCCTGAAATCCAAACTATAAATCTTTATAGTCTTCAAGTAAAAATAATCAGATCTTGGTAGTTTTGTGCTATAATATTTTTTTTTTAGAATTTGAACTTCAACTTAATTTCATTTATTGAATTGAATTTGTTTTTTTTTTTTGATGTAGTGTATGTTTTAGTATTTGAATTAAATCGTGAGTTTAACATGAAAGTTAAGGAGAACCAAATTCATAACTAATAAGATATTGGAATATATAAATGTTTCTACGCAGCCCATTGTATTAAATTAGTTCGAAGGTGGTGGAGGGGGAGGATGCACTAGGCCGGGAACCCCTGGCGGTAATGCTGGTGGCGGACCACAAGGCGGTTGTGGCGGTGCAGCACCTGGTGGTGGTGGAGGCAAAAGCCCCAAGGATCTCCCCTGACCCCAACCGAATGTATGTATCAGGCCTGGAGGAGGTGAAGATGCCCACGACGGAAGTGGAGTATTTAATGTACCTGGTGGTGGAGGCAAAAGTGATGTCAAAGGACCTGTGCCCGGAGGGGGAGGAGGAAGTTGTGTGCTTCCAGGGATTGGAGGGTTTCCAGTTTCCCCACCTGGTGGTGGAGGCTGTATGGGGGACATCCATTGCATCATTGGTGGCGGCGGTGGTGGTACTGGTGGAAGTGGTTGGGTTACCGGCGGAGGCTGCAATAACGGTGTCAGGGGTATTGATCCGTTTGTAATCCATGATGGATGTGCCATAGCCGGCAGTTGCACTTGTGGCTGAGACATCATTGGTGGCGGAGCAACAATTGCTTTAGGTTGAGATGGTTTAGTATCGAAGAGACTATATCCACGGTTTAAATGAGCTTGGGCTAGTGGATCTGCCGGAGTTTTCTGTGGGGGTGGACCTTCACCAAGTTCAGCCATCAAACTCATGTATTCTTCATCTATTTTTGCTTGGGCGTCATCTGTTGGTGGTCCACCCTGCCCCGGTCGCTTACTTCGGCAATCTTTAGAAATATGACCTGCCCCCCCACAGGAAGAACAAACAATGCTGTTGGTGATATTAGGTTTATCTGGACAAAGCCAACTTTTATGTTCCGTTGAACCGCAATTTGTGCACCGAGGGCAATCAGTTTCACGGAGAGTGCCATTAAGTTGGGCCAATTCTCGTAATTGCATTCGGCGTAGATCATTATGGCCTTCGGGCACTTCGATTCCTTGACGGATTACGTCTTTAATTTTATCAACAGCCTTTTTTACTGCTTCAGGATTGGAAGCCGTGATAAAAGCATGGAGAGGTTCATCTTCTCCAGGCAATGGTTGTCCGTCTTTTCTTCCAACTTTTCCTTCCTTAACAGAACCTTTTCCACGAATAATTATCTTCGCACCCGTTTCCTTTTCCATTGCTTTAAGTGTGTTACCCCGCGGTCCAATTAGAAGACCAACAAAATTTATATCAGGGTGTTGCTCTTGTGGTATAAGAACTTTATCACTCACACGGATAACTGGTGCCCTAAAAAAAATAGACACGACGTTTCAATTTGAAATTCAATAATATACGTTTGGTAAGCTCACTTGTAATCCGCCGGTGGCTTAAAATCTGGATTCACACTCTGCATTCGCATAATAAGCTGGTGACGTTGATCTTCTAAACGCTTACGAAACCGAAATTCTCTGGTATTTAGCCGTTTGCCATCAGAGCTGTATATTGGCTCCGGCGAAGGAGATCTGTAGAAGACAAAATAAAATTATCTTGACGTTAACGAATTCTAAGACATGTTATTGTAATATCATTTAATGTGATTGACTATGATTTGTTTGTAAGGTCTCATCTTAAGCAGATAGTTTTTACGTTTGAAGACTTTTATAATTTTTGTTTTGCTGAAAAAAATTAAGTTCTATAGACGTTAGTGTTATTTAAAAGAAAACATAAGAAAAACAATTAAACTGAAATATTATGCTTTGCGGTAACCGAGCTGAAACATGGCTGATGAATTCTAGTTTTGTATTTAAGGGTCTCTGAACAGTTAAACTTTTATTTTCGGGAGATGAATGTCTCAAAAAAAAACATTTTCAGAAAATTTGTAGGCAATGATTAGAATGAATTAAAAAAAAGTTATTTCATAAAATGTTAGCAGAAATAATATATAAATAGGCAGGCAAATATAAATATGCATAATTTTTCAGAATTTCTTAACAACGCCGCATCCAACTGTAGCTATAAACCATTCAGGCGAATCCATAAGTACACCCACATTTTTGTAATCAAAATCGGTGGAACCGTTTAGGAGAAGAATAATTACGAACACACGAACAACGAAATATATAAATGATACAGAAATGGTGTTTTGAACACTTCTGGAACCAATCGGTGGAACCGTTTAGGAGAAGAATAATTACGAACACACGAACAACGAAATATATAAATGATAAAGAACACTTCTGGAACCAAATTTTATGTTGCAATGTATATTAATCGAAATGATGATTTAGAGTATCTAAAGCAACGGTTAACGTTGCTTCCCGTTTTCGGTTAAGTTTTCAATGGAGCGACGTCGTTTTCCAATATTAACATTATGATTTTTGACCGTAGATTTAAGAAAAGGCTTTCTTGCGTGCAGCCTAAACTTTTACTAATATTGTTTGTTTAGAAATTAGGCATTCATTTATTTTCTTGTTGGAGTTGTAATTTTCGTGCAAGCTGATTGAAATGAAACCATTTGTTTCAATTACGTGTTCCATTGAAAGATTCACGTCAAGGAAATAAATTCGTGTGTTTTTAATCGGGAAAACTTGTTTTTTAGAAGTTTAAGCCACTGATATATGTGCGTACTGGAAGCAGTTTCAACTTTTTCAGACGGTATTTCCTGTAAACTGGCCCCTAACCCAAACTTCAGTAGTTTTCTGGAAAACAGTTATACAACCTGTTAAGAATTCAATTTAATTTTTTTATTCTATAAATCAAATTAAATTGCTAAGAATTCAATTTAATTTTTCTTGTTATTGAATCAAATTCCTTTCTTAAGAATTCAATTTAATTTTTTCTTATTCAGTTTCTAAATCAGTTTCATAATTCCAACTTATCGCTTGCTTGATTGCATTTTCTTGATTCCTATTTTCGATTTATCATATTACCTACTATTTTATTCACTATTAAAGCATGTGCATAGCCTAGCATAGCTATAAGAACTTTTTAAATTCTAAGAATGTGAGCCACAACATTTAAATTACAATCAAATGTCGGCAGGAGTCACGACTGCCGGCACGGGCTTGGCTCTGCAAGGAGATAAGTCGCCAGTGACAATCCTTTTATTTATTGATCTGAGGATGAACTCAGGCTTCGAGCCAGGGCACACTTACGGGTAGCACTCTCAGTACTGGTAGTTCCCCTACTGTAGAGCTGCGTTAGCCAGAGTACGCCTGTGCCACAAAAGCCAAAAAATACCCAAAAAAAACTCTGATAGCAAAGCCAGACAAAGTGGCACTATACAGGGCAAGACCGAAAGTCCCAAATTGCGAAGCCAGTTCAAGAAGGCGACCTTTATTCTTAGCAATATTGCCAAGAATGAGGAAGCTGAAACTGTTCAAGAGAAGGACTCCAAAGACAAAATGAAGTACATGAAGATTATTGAAGAGAATAGTCAGGCTGCTAACAACAGGCTGCTGCGAATTCCATCGAAGAAAAACTCTCGGAGATGGTGTTCCCATCCCATGTTCTTCCTCCACAACCGGAAGCCCATGCCCATGCTTCGACTCTAACAAGATGCTCTGAGGTTTCAGGGTGATCAAGTGCGGTGATGAGTTCTCTAGGGAGTTCCTTAGTTCGTGCATTGCTAAGATTAGCAATGACTGGGAAAGTTTGAAGCTCAAACTAGTACCAGCTAGAGATATCCCTAGACAGCCCAAAGCTCGCATTTTGTTGCATCAGATGAGCATCAAAATTAGCGGTGCGGAGTTAATACGTGAGATGCAAAGACAAAACCCTCTGGCTCCAATGCACGAATGGTCAGTCATTAAGGCTGAGGAACCACAAAGAACGTCGTCAAATTTGATACTGATGATCACCGAGGAAAGCATCCCCGCAATTATCAAAGCCAACCACAATCTATTCTTTGGCAATAAGAGTGCTAAGATAAAGATACTGCCAAGTCTGGACGCTGAAAAAACTGACATTATGGGCGAAGAAACAATTGATGCCCTCAGCGAAAAACCACACCCAGACTATGCAGAAGAAAAATACGTAGCTGAAGTTGGTTCAGATTAATCTGAAGCACAGTAAGTATGCCTCAGATAATCTGAGTCTTCCTGAGAGAAGAAGACTTCGACGTAGGCTTGGTGCAAGTACCGTGTGTAAATGGCCTTAAAATTAGAGGTCTCCAAGACAGCCGTTACGATCTATTCTACAAACCAAACAGTCAAATCCAAGGTAAGCCTCATACTTGCATTCTATATTAGAAACATTTAAAAGCCTTTATATGTCCAAACCTTAGCACACCGGATCTGACAGTCGTCAAACTGGGGAATGCCAAAGAAAGATAATCTCCTGATAGCATCCGCCTATTTTGCTCACAACCGGGAATAACCGCCGGGCGAGATTGAGCAGGTTATATATGAAGCAAAATCAAAGACAACTGACCGGCTCCTGGGATTCGCCAATGCGCTTCATACTCTGTGGGGTAGTACAACTATCAACGAACGGGGTTTCTTTATTCGATTTCATAATAAATACAAATCTAACCGTGTATAACAAAGGTAATACTATCAACTTCGCTTTTCCAAGCACTGATAACTTTGAAGGTTGGGAAGGCGTATTAGATAGAACCGTATGCACTGGTGGAAAACTGGAGAGTATCCAACTTAAACTCCTTCTCTGATCACAAGTGATTTCTCTTCAGTTTGAATTTTGATACTGAAATACCTCTACCCTATAGAAACCCAAAAAAAATTTATTGGGAGAAATTCAGTCAAATAATAAAAACTATGTTCAGCCGGATACCAAATATTAGTCTAGAATCGGTTACAGGACTTGAGGTTGTTATGTATAATTAGAAAGCACATAATTTTGAGTATTAATATAAATGTGCTAAAGCTTTCTCTATGTGCACAAACTAGTCTTAAGAACAATGAATTAAATAAAGTCTTCAGTCTCTTGTTAAGTAACCCAGCGGTCGTTTTATTTGGCAACATACATAATAATTGGCGACGAGGATGGGATCCGAACCCACGCGTGCATTCGAAAACAAAGAAATACAATACAATTATTGTAAAGGTATGGGCACATCAAAAAGAATTGCTATAAATTAAAAAATCGAGCTGGACATAGAAGACTGCACTTTGTGGATAATGCAGAAGCAGACAGAGCCGGGGCTCTGATGATGGGGCTTGGCTGGGTATGCTGAATTATGTAAATGAGGTGGTTTCGGGAGCATTATAGGTTAAATTATTGGTTGATGAAAAGTATGTTAAATATGAATTAGATACAGGTGCATGTGCTACGGTTATTTCTGAAAATGATTATTTATCTTAATTTAAACATATTGAACTAAAAGAAATTTTTAAGCCCATAGAAGTTGTAACTGGAGAACGCGTGGTCTTATTGGGAAGTATAGAGGCAATGGTCAAATCAATGAGATGGAATAATCCAATGCAGTTGACAATGCTAGTCATCAAAAGCAAAAATAAATTTGCACCTTTGCTGGGGCGAAATTGGTTGGACCATTTGCATCCCAACTATAGAATGTTATTTGTCCATTGCATTGAAGACTTAAAATCGCCAGCTTACCACTCACAATCAAATGGCCAAGCCGAAAGGCTAGTCCAAGTGGTCAAAAATAATTTTAAAAAGGCGTATATTGGCCAAAAGACAAAACTACTTTCGCCGCAGCAAAATGTGGATAACTTTTTAATAAAATACAGAAACACTCCAAATACGACAACGCTCGAAACTATAGCTAATTTAATATTCAGTTTTAAACCTAGAACTTAATTAGACATTTTAAAAGAAGACAAGCACAATGAAAATAAAAATAATGTATTGTATCCAAAAATTAAAAAAGGGGAAAATGTATAAAGGGAGTTTCGAAAAATACATTAAATGGTATCCAGCGGTGATCGTTAAGCAAATTTTTTCATGTATATATCTAATTAAATTCAAAGAAAATTACAAGCGCATACTAACCAAATCAAAAGGAGGCTTAAAAAAGCTGCGTTTGCTCCAGAGCACTTATACATACAAGGAGGTTTGTCAAACGAACACAGAGCGACCAATGGAACATTGAACAAAAGGCGTTCATACACAAAGAATTTATATCCAAAAAGATCATCCGAAAGAATAAAAACAAAATTGAATAAAAAGAAAATAAGTTACAAATGCTAATTAAAAGTAAAAACAAACAAAGAAAAATACATATACAAATATCTTTTAATGTGTAATTTTTTTTTATATGAATTTAAAATTTAAATTTAATATATAATGGATTTCTTGGGTTTCTATATAGTTATTAATTCACAAAGAAAACATTGTTTTTCAATTAAGAAAAGGGTGAATTGTTATGTATAATTAGAAAGCACATAATTTTGAGTATTAATATAAATGTGCTAACGCTTTCTCTATGTGCTCGAACTAATCTTAAGAACAATGAATTAAATAAAGTCTTCAGTCTCTTGTTAAGTAACCCAGCGGTCGTTTCATTTGGCAACATACATAATAGAGGTAAAAGTAAGCACCCTTGAAAAAGCAAAGAATACTGCTTTTAAGGTATCTTGCCTGATCAAAAACAGCAAAAAAACTTTCCCTACGTGGTGGAACGAAGACTTAGCAAATCTCAGTAAAATGACTAGCGCTATCTTCAAAATCTGCCACAAATACAAATTTTTCCAACCGTATAAATATTGCCTCAAAGCTTACAAACGTGCTCTTTCTTTAGCAAAAAACCAGTCCTGGAAGACATTAAGGACTCCGCAAGACTTGAAAGAGTTTTGTCTAAGGAACAATCCTTTGTTTCTAAAAAAATGGATGGTTCTTGGACTGACTCCCCTGTCGCATCCCTTGATCTTTAATCACCCACTTTCCGGGCTGCAGAGATAGTAATCCCACCACATTATATTATCTAGACGTACAGCGTGCACATGAAGATAACTATAGAACCGTGATAAACGTGGATTGCATTCTGCCAATTATGCTGCAGAAAACACAAGAAGTGACTTTTTATGGCTGGAGGCAATCTTCAAAGGATGCCTCGCACTTAACCACATTCCAAATACTTGGAAGCAGGTTAGAGTATTCCTAAGGTATGTAGGCGAGGTCACGAATCCGCTAAGGATTTCCGGCCGATAAACCTAACTTCGTTTGTCCTGAAGAGTCTTGAGTTCATTCTAGACATGCATAGAAGAGGAATCTAAGAAAGGTCTCCTCTTTCGAAATCCCAACACGCTTACCTTAAAGGTAGATCCACCGAAACGGCTCTGCACGAGGTAGTAACCACTGTAGAAAAAACCTTACATTATAAAGAAGGTGCCTTTAATAACCTCCTAACTGAATCTATTCATAAATCACTCATCGGAGTTGATGAATACATACGTAACTGGATAGTTTCCATGCTTAGTGATGAAATAACTTGGTCTTCTTAAGGCAATATCCAAACTATCAAATACGTTAATAAAGGTACACCACAGCAAGGTACACCAATTAGCATGTAAAAGAATTTTTGAGAGCCTTTTTAAACAAGACACCAGTTGTTGATTCTCCTCAGGTCGACAGGTAAGGAGTTCCACAGACCAACAGCGTACGCAAAAAATTGTCGCTTTGAAACAACGTACTTATGTGTTGGTACAATAAGGATGTTGCTTCTTTGCGATTGGGGAAAAATAATCTTTTCGTATAGGTACTCTGGTGTCCCCGTCTGCATCAAATTGTATAAAAACATTAATACTTTACTGTCTTGATAGCGTTGCAGCGGCATGTTATATATATTACTTGCGTATTGAGAGGCATGGTCAAACCGGCGGAGAATGTAAATAAACCGTATAACGTTATTGAAAGCTACTCGTAGTCTTTGACTTATACTATTAATATTGCAAAAAATTAGACTTCCATACAGTAGCATCAAGAATAGACCCTTGTGGAACACCGACGTTTGTCTGAAGAAAATCAGAAAGTTGGGCATTTAGAAATACCAGGGGCGAACGCAGGAAATTTTTTCGGGGGGGGGTTTTTAAAAAAATATATTAAATATAAACGAACAATTTGTTTTTAATATTTGTAAGTTTTTTTTACTCTGTATGTATGTATTTACATATATATAAAACTAAATACATAAATTTTTAGTTATGATCAATATTTTATAAAATAAAATCAATGCGCCTTGGAACTTTTGCCATTATATTTATAACGTCCTCATAGTCAACCTCAATATCCCTATAGATGTTCAGCAACATCAAACCGTTCAGTCGCTCCTCGCCGGTTTTTCCTCGTAGATAAGTTTTTAATCTGCGCAGACATGAAAAGGATCGCTCGCTTGAAGCCACGGATACCGGAAGTGTCCCACCGATCTGCATAAAACAATGAACTGTTTTATATAAGGACGAATCGCAAACATTTAAGGTGTCTATAAAGTTGTTGGGCCGTTTTACGTTTGGCATACTCAAGCAATGTTTGAAACCATAGTTAATTTAACAATGAAATACATATCAAGAAAATAAAAGAAATACATTCTTACCTGCGCCACATCTTCATTTCGGCTAGAAAATCATCTAAGCCTACTTTTATATCATCTGGCCATTCTTGGGAAAACACCTCAACAGTCCTTTTTATTTCGTCCTCTTTAAGTTTGCAACATTTTTCTGGCAATATATTTTGAATTTTGGAAAGCAGCTCACGATGGTCGAGAAATCTATTTTTCAATTGCGTCAATAAATGGTCCAAAAAAGGAACATAGATAGACCGACGAAAATATTCTTCAGGACCACCTTCGTAATTATCCCTGTTCCTCTGTTTTGCGACATTTCGTGGGACTACCAACTGCAAATCCATTTTTTCCGCAATTTCTTTGGCTGCAGCAAATATGCTACCGAACCTTACTTCGGAATTCTGTCGCATTTCAGCAATTTCTTCATATAGGTGGTTTGCATATTCTATGCAGCAGCTTAGATCGCATTCTTTTTTTTGCAAAAATTCACTAAGGTTTTTCATAAGGCTAAAAATTGGCTTGATTACTGTTAGTGAAATAATGAACTGGGCATTGTGTATTGCTGTAAGTAAAGTATGCGGTTTAACTCCATCAGTTTTCAAATTTTTTTCGTCCAGGATCTCTAAAGAGCAGCAGATATATTCATATACGTCAAAAAACAAACTCAAGGAGTCTAAATGCTCAACCCAACGGGTTTCACAAAATCTTAAAAGCCGTGTTTGTTTTGCTTTTGGACAAGACGCATGTATTTGGTCTTTTAAAATTAGAGCTGCTTTGTTTGAGAGTCTGAATAAATTGACAACCTCTTTAATAGCCCCAATGCAATTTCGTATTGGTGGGATATTACAGGCGTGAGTAATGGCCAAATTCAAGTTATGGTTCGCGCAGTGGACGTAAATCGCTTGTGGATATAATTCCCTTACTTTGGCAGCACAGCCGTTGAATTTTCCACTCATTGCACGCGCCCCATCATAGCCTGAACAGTCAAAAACGATAACATTAATACTTAATCATTCTAGCCAATTATTGACACTTACCTTGTCCCCTCATATTAGCTAGATTAAGGCCCATATCCTTAATTGCAGACAGCAACGTACTTGCTAGTCCTTTTCCAGTTACGTCTTCAACCGGGATAAAGCACAAAAAGTCTTCGCGAATAAAATATTTATGGTCGATTGTATCAACATAACGAGCGCATATTGAAAACTGTTCAACCCCACTGATATCCGTGCTTTCGTCAGCAATAGCAGAGAAGTATCCAGATTTGTTGATACGTTGGACAATTTTCATTGTTATAATTTTTCCTGCAGCATCAATTATTTCGTTTTGAATGCGATAGCTTATATATCTGGCGTTTGCCCCCGAACTATTTAAATGATCTGCCAAAACTTTATCACCACTTTCAATTGCGTAACGCAGTAACGCCCTAAAATTTCCGTCGTTTTCTTCTGGCTGCTTATCAATTGATACAAGGCCGTGGTCTCGATGTCCTCTTAAAGCTATACCTTGCCTGCCACAAAAAAAAACAGCTCGTATGATCGGAATCAACTTTTTTCTGTGTTCGAGTTGTTGTACTTTCCGGCTCGTGTCAAGTTCGCTGACTACATCAAGCCTTCGATTTTCGAAAATTGACGTAAAATTTTGTCCATCCTCTATAGCCTCTTTGTGATAACTTTTGTTTTGGTGTTCTCTAAATTTTTCAAGGGCTTTTTTCCACATCCGAAACGCAGTCAGTACTAATATATTTGTGTCCTGATGAGACCCTTTCCCGACGGACTTTAATGCAAAAACAACACAATATCGGCAGTAAGCACCGTCTTCTGCTGCAGAATACGTCAACCACACAAAAGAGCGCAACCAAGAGTGCTGAAATTTTAAATTTCTTTGGCCAGATATCGGAAAATTAAAATCTAAATCAGGAACCCAACAATGAACAAGAACTTCATATTTTTCACTGTCGTTTAATTGCTTCCGACAAAAATTTGCAATGTCGTTTACATAATTCTATGGATAAGATAATAAATATGTATTGTTACACGTTATGATTTTTAAGTTTGTGCCCATATGAGATTATGAAAAAATTTTTTTTTTTTCAAAATATGTGCACCTATGTGCCTTTATTCATACAAAAATAAAAAAAATCTCTAAACATGAAACCAAAAGATTTTTTCTTTTACGCACTTATATTACGTTAATATAACGTTAATCACAATATTGCACACCTCTTCCGTGTGTATTGTTCAAAATTAATTTCAATTTAAACAGTTCCGTTAAAAAAGGCAATTAGAAATACACATGAGCACGAAACAGCACCACAGGGGAAACAAAACTAATATTTTCTTATATTGAACTTACATTACGGTTTCCACTGTTTTGTGACACCTCAGGTTTTTGTTTTTTTGTGGGGGGACCTTCTCCAGACAATTTGTTTAAATCCCCAATACTTGAAACTGTAGGTGTAGCACTGTTTTTACTCGCTGCTGGTTTAAAAAACTTTAGTATTGAATTACTCATTTTTTTCACAATAACTTTTAATTTATTTTAATAAACAACCGATTTTATGTAGGAATCAAAAGAAAATCGACCTCACAGTTCAAATTACAATTTCATTTTAATTTTCATGTGTATTATGCTTATACAATACAAAAGTATACTCTTTCCTAGTTGCCGTTGTCGATCCCGTTCTTATACGTAGGGACTGGCTTTTAGTACGTGTGATGCAAGTTTTCATTTTCGTAGATTTCGGTCGCAACTGCCGTTAGTTTTGGAGCGACCGATGCAATGTGTTTACAAGTAAGAAGGGAAGTGAATTTTCGTAGATTTCGGTCGCAACTACCGCTAGTTTTGGAGCGACCGATGGGATGATTTTGCAAGTAAAAAGGGAAGTGAATTTTCGTATATTTCGGTCGCAGGTCCCGTTGTTTACGACCCAACACTAATTCCACATCGACATATCAAATTTACTTATAGCGAGTTTCATACAAGAAAAGAATTGCTCCTTCTGTCAAAAGAATTTATCTTCTTCACTTTTGCAAGTTTCATTCCAAAACAAGAGCAATTCTAGATGAATTCTCAACACGAAAGAATTGATCTCTGATGGGTTAGATTGTGTATTTGGAAAGATTTTTTCACTGACAGAATGAAAATTTCAAATAAATTTTATATTTCCAGGTTTATTTTTTTTTTTTTAATGAATGGTTATTTTTTCATTTCACATATTTCGGGGGGGGTTTCAACCCCCAAAACCCCCCCCTGCGTTCGCCCCTGAGAAATACGCATGAGTTCTTACGAATAGATATTTTTGAATAAGGGTCACTGCAGTACTTTCAAAGCTGTTAAAATTCCTTAAATTTCCAACAGAATGTAATAAAGACACTGTGTCAAACGCCTTTGCAAAATCAAGCATTACCAGCGTGGAAACATTTTCTTTGTCAATTTCTTGGCAAATATCATCAAAAACTTTTAAAATCACTGTCAAGCAATTGTGCTGTGGTCTAAAACCAGCTTGAATCATCTGACAAAAACGTGGAGATCTGTTTATACACGATCTTCTCAAAAGCCTTCGAAATAAATGGTAAAATTGAGATCGGACGATATTCTTGAGAGGTGGAATTCTTGGGAACAGGTATAATTTTCGAAGCTTTCCACACTCCATGTGTGCATGCTGCAAGGCTTCCTTTTAACGACTACTGCCGATCCTGTAGAAATGAGGCAGAAAAGGAGACTGTATTCCATTTATTGTGTCAATGCCCAGCTTTGGAATGACCTTGTGGAACTATACGATAAAAGGATCAAAGATCTGATCAACTTTCTCGATCCCACCAAATGGCTATCAAAAAATCGTATATCCTGACCAATTACCTCAACAAATACTTTCCAGACCTAACAATCAAAGGATTGGCAGAGGATCCGTCTGAAATCATACAGCTTACATACTCTACTGATCTGTCTAGATAAACCCCTGAGTTAAGTAGAACGATTACAATACAAAGGAAAAATTAAAGACAAGTAGTCACGGTAACAAAAAAAAAACTGGTCAAAAGGCAGCGGTAAGAAGAAGCAACCAAACCCACCAGTCTGTGTAGATTGAGCAGGGTTATTGGCGACTACACTGCGAAAGCACAGATCTGTGCTCACTATACCAAAGCTTTATAGTGATCTAGAGTATCAGTCTACTGCCTAGACTTAACTACTTCACTGGGCGTTAACCTAACAATCAAACTGGATCAGACAGGTAAAAGAACGAGAACACAGCTTTCACCGGATTTAGTTGGGATACCGAGCAAAAAACCAAACTCTCGAAAAATGCCTGAAAGCTCGGACGAAGAATCGGCCAAGTTAGACCAAACAGTCGTAGAAATGACCACCTGGGACACTATGATGGAACAATTTCGAAGAATTATACAGGAAGAAATGAAGGGCACTAAGGAGACGGTAGATTTGCATTCAAGAGAAATAGAAGAATTGAAAAAAGAAAATACCAATCTCAAAACCAAAATTAAAGAACTTGAAGATCACAAAGAAGAGAGCTTAAGAAAAAACGAAACTTTTGATAAATTTACCAGAAAAAACAATCTCATTTTTAAAGGATTCGAAAAGGATTCACTGGATAAAAATGATATATGGATGTTATGCAAAAGCATCCTTAAAATAAACGAAAGCTTTGAAATTGTTAGAATTTTAAGAATAGGAAGAGGTGATAAGAAGAATTTTCTCGTCGAGTTCGAAACACATTCAGCAGTCGTAACAATTCTGCAAAATACTTCTAAGCTAGCCGGAACAAAGTATGGTATCCAAAGAGATATGACACAGAAAGAACGAGAACATCACAATTATCTGTTACGAATAAGGAATGAAATCAGAAAAATTGATAAATCAAAACCAATTAAGTTCAAGGGCAGAAGCTTGGAAATAGAAGGCAAAATATTTACGGTGGTGGCGAATGAGCTGCAAAATGAGGGAAAACCAGCTGCCGCGGTTCTTGGACAACTGTATAACAAGGATTTCACAAAAATAGATTTTCATCTGGAATCCAATAAAGCCGAAACCTCTTCAGATTAGCAGTTAGATGTCTGTTGCGATGAAAAATTAAATATAAGATATTATAATGAAACTGAAATTAAAATTATTTCCTACAATGTGTCGGGACTAGCAAATAAACTAATACTTCCAAACTTTTTTAATTATTTATGTAAATTTAACATTTTTTTATTGTATGAAACATTTCTTATGGATCATTTTGAGAGATATGAAAAGTTTTTCCCTGGATATGAATTGACATGGACACCAGCAACACGTTCTGCGCAATTTGGAAGAGCGAGTGGTGGACTACTAGTTGGCATTAGCCGAGTTATTAACAATGGTCTAAGAGTTGAGTGCACAAAATCGTTGGATAGAGACGTTGTTCGCATCGTCTCAACCAACTGTGAACTATATGTGCTGCCTACATATCTTAATTGTAACAAATGGGAAGAAGACTACATAGTGTACAATAGAATCCTACAGGAATCAAACTTTCTAAACGTGATTGTCATAGGAGATTTCAACGTGCGAATAGGAGAAAGCCAAACACTAATGGAAGAACAAACTGCAAATCTCAATGTACTTCTCAAACCAGAACGAAATTCCAAGGACAAGGTACTTAATAACAAAGGAAAACGTTTTATTGAGACGTGCAACGATGCGGGTATTGTTATACTAAACGGACGTACACCGGGTGATTTTGAAGGAAATCTCACCTACATAAGCTCAATTGGCTGCTCAGTTAACGACATTTGTGGAGCCTCGTATAATGTACTTAGCCAAGTGAAAGAACTTAAAGTAGAAGAGATGATCTACTCAGATCATATGCCTCTTGTGTTAACTTTACAAATATCTGGCTCTCAGCCTTCTGAAGAACTGAGCCTGCTTCCCAAGCTAGGATGGGTGAATCAAAATGAAAACAATTACAAAATTGGAATTCAACAAAGGATCCTGGCAAAAGAAGTGGGTGATTTTGGAGTGGACAGTTGGACGGCAGAAGGTATAATATCAATCATCAAGGAAACAGTTGGTCAACAGAGAAATCTTGCAAACAAAAAGTATTTTAAGGAAAGTTGGTTTGATGCAGCGTGTATGGCCCTAAGGAAAAATGCTTTTAAATGGCTTAACAGATGGAGAAGGGATACCTCAGAAATTCTGAAAAAAACATACCTGGAAGCCAATCGAAAATACAAGCAAACCTGTAAGACGAAAAGAAAGCTCTACTATCAAGCATTATGTGTCAGCCTTAGAAACGTACGGAATACAAAGGATTGGTGGGATATAGCAAACAAATTACGAAATAATAATCACAGAATAGGATCAAACATAAAAAGTAGTGATTTTAAAGACCATTTTCAAAGGCTTTTGAACCCTCCAATTCAGGCCATAGCTTCACTGGAAGACACGATAGAAGACTCCTGGGATGAGCAGCTAGATGGCGAGATTATGAACTTCGAAATCCTAGAAGTACTGAGCAAAGCCAAGACAAACAAAGCTGCCGGATTCGACCGTGTCCCATATGAATTTTTTATTCACGCACCCCAGGTACTTTTGGATCGTCTGGTTGGAATTTACAATAGGATCCAACACACAGAAAGCGTTGAACCTTCTTTTAAGAAGTCGTTGATATTTCCGATATACAAAAAGGGAGACGTAAACCACGCACAAAACTACAGAGGAATCTCTTTTATGGATGCCATGGCGAAAGTTTACACGGGCATACTACTGAAGAGATTACAGGATTGGGAAAAAAGAAACAGTATTCTCAACGAATACCAAGCAGGGTTTAGAGAGGGATATAGCACCTCAGATAATATATTCAATCTACTAAACATTGTTAAAATCAGGATGCATGAAGGGTACAAAACTTACTGTTTCTTTGTAGATTTCAAGGCAGCGTTCGACAGTATCTGTCGAAATGCTTTGTTTGTCAAGCTTAAAAGAATGGGTATGTCAACAAAATTTCTCAACATCATAAAGGATCTATATGCAGGGACCGAAAGTGCAGTATGGGATGGAAAAAATCTATCAGAGTGGTTCGATACAAAAATGGGGGTGAAACAGGGGTGTCTTCTAAGTCCTATGTTATTTGCACTGTTCATCAACGACATGCATGATTTCATAGGAGGTGGAATACATTTAAATGAACAAGTCATTCGAATGTTACTCTATGCAGATGATATTGTAATTTTTGCAAACACACCAAAGGACTTACAATCTATGATCAATAAGCTTGATGAATATTGCCAAATGTGGAACCTCATTATTAATCTTGAGAAGTCCAAAATCATTATATTTAGAAAAAATGGAGGCAGAAGAAGTTATCAAGAAAGATGGACTCTCGGAACAGAAGAAATTGAGGTGGTCAACAAGTATAAGTACCTGGGCTTATGGCTGACTCCAGGGTTGAGTATGAAAGAACATTTCAGTGAAAGAGCGCAGCAGGCAAAAACAAGCTTAAACCTGACATGGCACACTTTTGTTTCAAAAAAGGACATCGGTCATTCATCAAAACTAGAATTATTTAACGCGGTAGCAAGATCAATCTTGGGGTATGGGGCACAAGCTTGGGGACATCAGCAATACGATGAAATGGAAAAGGTCCAACGATATTTTCAAAAAAAAATCATGAAAGTACCAACATCATCTCCTAACTACATGCTTACCCTGGAACTTAAACTAAAACCTCTTTTAATTTACACAATGAAATGTCACATGATTTACATTAAAAAAGTACTCTGTGTGTATGACGAGAACCGGCTCCCACATATACTGGCTAACATAATAGTAACCAAAAATATATACTGGATTACACAATGGACCAACATACTAGAAGGAAGGCATATCCATGAGGTTGTTGGAAACAATAGGTTATTCCAGAATGCACTAGATTTGGCTAACTCGCAAATAATGGAAAGAGAATGGGATGTGGCATTACAAAGAGCGCAAGCGTCAACATCACATGGACTGTATAATGCCCTCAACTACACCGACGGAAATAGATACCTGCAGGAAGAGAGGAGCACATCTGAAATAGGATGGATTTTTAAAGCAAGAGGAGGTCTTTTGTTTCTGAACGGTACATTTTCAACGAGCAACAGAAGTAATCAGTGCACCTTGTGTAACCTGAGAGAAGACGAAACATTTATCCACTTTTTTGGAATATGCCCAGTTTTCAAGGAACTACGTCTGATATATTTTGGGTTAAGAGCACTGAGTACGGAAAACATGGTGAACATCCTTAATGGCGACGGGAACTGGATCTCATTGGTAAAATACTTATCTCTAGCTATAAAATATCGCTCCGAACTCATAAGAGAATATAATGGATAAAATAACAGCACAGCTACAACAACATCAACACCATCATCAACACCAATAGTACCAACGCCAACTACACAAACAACGACAACAGCAACATCAACAGCATGAAGGGCAACAGCAGCAACACACGCAATAGCAGCAAGGACAACAACAACAACACAAGCAATAGCAGCGAGGACAACAACAACACAAGCAATATCAGCAAGAACAACAACAACAACAACAACAACAACAACAACAACAACAACAACAACAACAACAACAACAACAACAACAACAACAACAACAACAACAACAACAACAACAACAACAACAACAACAACAACAACAACAACAACAACAACAACAACAACACCAACAACAACAACACCAACAACAACAACAACAACAACAACAACAACAACAACAACAACAACAACAACAACAACAACAACAACAACAACAACAACAACAACAACAACAACAACAACAACAACAACAACAACAACAGCAACACGCAATAGCAGCAAAGACAACAACAACAATACACGCAATAGCAGCGAGGATAACAACAACAACAACACAAGCAATAGCAGCGGGAACAACAACAACAACAACACACACACTAGCAGCAAGGACAACAACAACACAAGCAATAGCAGCAAGAACAACAACAACAACAACACAAGCAATAGCAGCGGGAACAACAACAACAACACAAGCAATAGCAGCGAGGACAACAACAACCACAACAACAGCAACAACAACAACAACACAAGCAATAGCAGCGGGAACAACAACAACAACAACACACACAATAGCAGCAAGGACAACAACAACACAAGCAATAGCAGCAAGAACAACAACAACAACAACACAAGCAATAGCAGCGGGAACAACAACAACAACACAAGCAATAGCAGCGAGGACAACAACAACCACAACAACAGCAACAACAACAACAACACAAGCAATAGCAGCGGGAACAACAACAACAACAACACACACAATAGCAGCAAGGACAACAACAACAACACAAGCAATAGCAGCGAGGACAACAACAACAACACAAGCAATAGCAGCGGGAACAAGAACAACAACAACACACGCAATAGCAGCAAGGACAACAACAACAACACAAACAATAGCAGCGAGAACAACAACAACAACACACGCAATAGCAGCAAAGACAACAACAACACACGCAATAGCAGCGAGGACAACAACAACAACAACACGAGCAATAGCAGCGGGAATAACAACTACAACAACACACACACTAGCAGCAAGGACAACAACACAAGCAATAGCAGCAAGAACAACAACAACAACAACACACGCAATAGCAGCAAAGACAACAACTACAACACACGCAATAACAGCGAGGACAACAACAACAACAACAACACAAGCAATAGCAGCGGGAACAACAACAACAACAAAATCAACAAACAACAACATCAACAACCTCAACAGCACCATTACTAAGATTAACATAAGGAACTACTTAGAAAAGGATACTTCATTGCAACAGACGGCTCAACAGAGCCATTGATGCAAAATACAACGTTTAATGTTAAAATGAATGAAATTTATAATCAGAATTTATACATCTTCATATATATTTAAATTTTTAATTTTTTTAATTTTCGAATGTTATTGTTAAATTGAATAAACAATTACTTACTTACTTACTTACTTACTTACAGCTTACCTAGGTGGTGTGGTTTGATTCCTAGGCTTAACCCACTTATTGAACCAACTCTGCAACAAAACCAGTGTACCCTCACCAACCAGCAACCTGCCTAGGTGGCAAAAAGTCTGGCGTATGGTTACATGGAACTCTCCTAGAGTGGGTTTTGGTAGATTGAGTCATTATTAAAGGGAATGCTAGTTTATCCCATCATTCTCCGCAAAAACACCTTCAAATCCTCCCATCCAGCAATTCAGAGGGCTGACAGAGAAACCCTTTTGAGAACCATACACCTTACCTAGGTGGCAGGCTAAGATTCTTGGAGTTTTCTATGCCGAACCCGCTTACTGAACCAACTCTTTGACAGAACCGTTGTACCCGTGCCAACCAGCAACCTGTATTGGTGGCATAAAGTCTGACGTACGGTTGCATTGGGGTGTCATATGGTTGGCTTGGCAGATTGAGGCGTCCTCCAAGAGAGTACAAGCTCATTTCGTCCTTCTCCGTAAAAAAAATACTATTACAATCTTCCAATCCTTCGTTAAGTTGTTTAGTTATGGTAACAAAACGGCGCATAACAGCGCTAATAGGGTTCTTAGGAGTTTTCAGCTCAATTGAGAACCGCCATTTCTGCTTAAATACCTACCTACCGCTTATTAAACACCTTTGGTATATAGAATCTGTTTTGAGCGATAAGTTGGATGAATAGTTTTAAAGTCAGTTGTATTCGCCCCTTGAAACTAAACGGTTGAAAATGTATTCATGTTTAAAATAAAAGTCATAAATCTGGTTGTTACAAAAAAAAAGTGTTTTCTTTTTGATTTTATTTGCTCTATTGGTTTTGTGCACACATTCGTTTTTTATATACAAATAATAAAACAATTATTTATCACAACCAAAAATGTATTCTTTGAACGAGTTAATTTTGTTTTCCATACAATCAAAGTAAAGTTTTGTTTCTCTTGAAAAATCAATTGAATCACCAGTTGGAAGAAGGGAAAAATCCCAAAATTTCCAAAAACGACATTTTGATGCAAATGTCATCTTTTTTTTTTTTAATTTAGCCCGCACACAAGGGGTTTTTAATACCCTTAATATGAGTTTACACAGTGCGAGCGTTTAGAAAATGTGGATAGGAGATAAAAGTAGGTGCCGGTGCACATTGGTTTTGAATGTCTGTATATCGCAATGGGAGGAAAAATCGAGTGCGGATAAAAATAGAGTATCTTTCTATACTTAGCAGTACGTCCGAAGTTAGGCTCAAGGGAAAATTGATGGGCATTCCTTGCGGTGCAGGTGTTACGGAGAAATTGTGTCAAGGGAGGAACGCAACTGTCTATTTCACTGGAACACTGTTTATAGATGTACCGATAAAACAAAGTGAGGTAGGAAATATTACGGCGATGTTCGAGTGAAACAAATTTTTCTGTAATGGTTCTTTCACCTATCAATTTTAAGGCTCTTTTTTTTAATCCTACGCAAGTGAGTGACAGGAGCACCTGCCTAGATATAAGAATTGTACTCTAGCTTCAGGCGAATGAATGCCTCGTAGATTATAGCAGTGCCGTGAAAAAACGACGAGCGAAATAACGCCGAATTTTTGGAGTTCGGCGTTATTTTACAATCATAAAGTGAAATAACGCCGAACATTGCTTGTGAAATAAAGCCGTGTGGATTTTGTTGCTTTTGATATCCACCTTTATAAAGCATCCAAAAACCCAACTTAAAAAGGATCCAGCTGAAAATGTATTATATTAACCAAATTCAAAATAATGTTAACACCAATTCAATTATGAAAAACAAATACAAATTTTATTTTATTAATAAAACTTAGTTAAAGGTACTAGAAAAAGAGAGAACTGAATTAATTGAATATCGAAAATTTAATGACATATCATATGAAAAAATTATTATTTTCTTATGAAAAATAAAAGCTGTTTGCTTTGATTGGAAACTACTGGAAATTATTATTTTCTTATGAAAAATAAAAGCTGTTTGCTTTGATTGGAAACTACGAAGTAGACATTTTTTGAAAGTGGCAAAGTAATGAAAATTGATGAACATAGAGTCGCCACATCACTCCCTCACCAGAAATCGGCTTAGCTGATTGCGATATTATCCAGATACAAATTTCTGGGGGAATCTTACAGTTCTTCCATGTCGCGTTTTGACTGGTTGGATTAGATTATTGGGTGATGTTAATGAGTCTGTAAGAGCGTAATTGTTCTCCCCGTTTATTGTTTCCTGGTCAGCGTTGTCGCAGTTTTCTGGAACATATGCTACTTTAAGCCGGTCTATGCTTATTGTTTGCCGTTTTCCTCGAATTTCAATGTCGAAGGTCTTACTAGCTTTCGACGACACGACGAAGGGGCCATCGTATGGTGATTTTAATGGTTTGCGAACTGTGCCGTCGCGCACAAATACATGTGTACATCTATCGAGATCGCGCTATAAGAAAGACTTGTTTTTTGAATGGTTTGACGTTACCATCGGTTTTATATTATTCATAGCTTTCTTGAGGTGTTAAACAAAGTCTGAAGTCACATTTTCTGTTGCTCCTGTGTCAAAGATATCACCTGGTAGCGTAAGTGTTGCTCCGTAAATAATTTCAGCTGGTGAAGCATTGGTATCTTGTTTAACTGTTGACTTTAATCCTAACAAAACAATGGGTAGAACTTCAGACCAATTGTTTGTTTCATGACACTTTATTGCTGCTTTTAATGTCCGATGAAACCGCTCAACAATGCCGTTCGACTGTGGATGGTACGCTGTGGTTCGAGTGTGCTTGATTCCGAACGCTTTTGACAATTCTTGGAAAAGCTTCGATTCAAATTGTCTGCCCTGATCAGTCGTTATAGTTTGTGGCACGCCATAAACGGAAATCCATCCTTGTATTAGTGCTTTAGCGACTTCTTCCGCTGTTATTTCTAGTAACGGAATTGCTACAGGCCATCTGCTAAACCTATCAATGAAAGTCAAACAATATCGATATCCGTTTGAAGGTGGTAGTGGACCAATCAAGTCGATGTTGATATGTTTGAATCGTCCGTCTGGTACATCAAAATTTCCAAGAACCGTTTTGTTGTGACGCCAAATTTTGTTCTTTTGGCACTGAAAACACAATGTTACCCATTTGGTGATGTCCTTGTTGATTCCAGGCCAGAATACCGTTCAGTAATTAGATGGATCGTTGCCCGCTTTCCTGGATGTGCAAGTCCATGAATTAGGTTACAAATATCCTTTCTCATGGCTTCTACAATGAATGGTCTTATCTTTCCAGTAGAGATATCACAATAAACTGCTGCAGATGAATTTGGCATTGTCATCTGTTTCAACTGAAGTGCCGATTTTCCGTTGTTTGTTTCAATGAGCAGTCGTTTCAATTCATCATCATTGGATTGAAGTTGAGCACACTTTTCGTAGTCGAATTGTATGTCCTGAATACTTTCAATGCGAGAAAGCATGTCAGCAACTATGTTGTCACTTCCTGAAATGTGTCGAATGTCCGTAAAGAATTGACCAATGTAGTCGAGATGGCGTATTTGTCGTGGAGTAGCTTTATCAGTATTTTGTTGAAATGCAAAAGTCAACGGTTTGTGATCTGTATAGATTATACATTCTCGTCCTTCGATCATAAATTTGTTGTGCTTGACTACCTGATATATTGCAAGAAGCTCTCGGTCGTAAGTGCTGTACTTTTTTTGCGCATTTGTCATCCGTTTTGAATAAAAACTTAGTGGTTCTAGTTGTCTTTTGTTTAATTGGTGAAGAGCAGCACCAACAGAAAAGTTACCGGCATCCACATGTAGCGCTAACGTTGCTCCAGGAAGAGGATAAGATAATTGAACTGCATTCGCTAGATCTTGTTTGCGTTCTTCAAAGGTTTGTTCTGTTTCAAGAGTCCAAATCAGTTTTGTTTTATCATGTTTCTTATTTCGGTGAATTAATGTTTGAAGTTTTCCATGCTTAACTGCTGCGTTGGGAAGAAATCTCCTATACAAATTCAGAAGTGCTAAAAATCTGCGTAACTCATGAGCCTCGCCCGGCTTCCTGAATTCAAGAATTGCATTGATTCGGTCTGATGGAGGTGAAATACCAGCTTCTGTTACACGATGACCGAGAAATATATCTTCAGACTTTCCAAAAACGCATTTTGCCAAATTGATTTTGATGTTATGTTGACGCAATCTCTCAAAAACTATCTTCACGTGATTTCGATGCTCATTTTCGTCTTTTGAAGCAATGGCAATGTCGTCGATATAAGTTATAACAAAATCAAGATCCCTGAAAATGCTGTCCATGAAGCGTTGAAAAGTCTGTGAAGCGTTTCGAAGGCCAAAAGTCATAACATTAAATTCGAAGAGACCAAAAGGAGTAATTATTGCTGTTTTTGCGCGGTCTTCAGGAGCAATTGGTATTTGATTATAGGCTTTCACAAGATCAATTATGGAAAATATTTTCTTACCGACAAGTTTTTGAGAAAAATCTTGAATATGAGGCAGTGGATAACGATCTGGTACTGTGATTGCATTCAGACGTCGGTAATCGCCACATGGTCGCCATTTGCCGTTTTTCTTGGGAGCTTAATGCAAAAGTGAAGCCCAACTGCTGTTACTTGGGCGACGAATTCCAGCCTGGAGCATAAAGTCAAACTCCTTGCAATTTTGAGTCGCTCGGGATTCAAGCTACGAGCTTTTGAAAAAACAGGTTGGCCATTCGTTAATATTTGATGCTGAACCTTCGAAGTTTTTAGTGTGCTTTCATCGAAAACTGGAGGTTTGGTTACATCTTTGAATGTATTAAGAATGTCAGCATAAATAATATCCTGTGCAATGGTACCGACAGGTATGTAATTTGTTGCCTTTGAAACACAGTTTATAGTAAGATCAGTTTTTGAGTCGATTATTTTTTGTTCTTAACATCCACCAAAAGATCAAAACGTGAGAAAAAATCTGCGCAGATTATTGCCTTGTCTACATCTGCGACGATGAACTCCCAATCGAATCGTCTTCGTAGTCCCAAATCAACTGTTGTTATTTTCTTGCCAAATGTCTTGATAGGTGTGCCGTTTGCAGCAAAAAGTCTATAAGAATCCGCTTCATTGAAATTGCGATGATGGCACTTACAGAAGGGATACTGTTTCTCGGTCCTGGTCTTGGATTTTGATCGGCTTCTGGTTTGATAGTTCTGTCTTGAAAATTTTTATTGAAGTTCACAAATTTGTCGTGAAAGAGCAGCTACTTCAATCTTCAGGTCATTAATTTCTGTCATAGATGATTTGTCTTGGGCGGATATTGACGGTGAGGAACATTTGTTAATTTGGGCAACATAATTTCTGCCCATCACCTCCAACATTGTATCTGCAATCAGAGCACGCTTGTCAAGTTCGAATTCAGACACTGATACTACTGCTCGAATATTTTCTGGCAACCTTTCTAGCCACAGCGTCTTCATCACTTCGTCGGTTATAGAGGTTCCAGCTAAATCACGCATTTTTCGAAGCAACTGTGAAGGTTTGTCGACTCCTAGCTCGATTTCCTTTACAAGTTTTGAAAGTTTGCGGTGATCCGAGAGCATAAATTCTCTTATTAACCCATCCTTGACTGTTTTGTACTTGTCAACTGCAGGTGGATTACGAATGATGTTGGAAACTACTTGTAAATATTTCGGTTCCAGTGTCGCTATAACGTAATCAAACTTCGTTTGATCCTGTGTGATGCCAGAGTTTCGAAATTGTGCTTCCATTTGGAGGAAGTATAGGTCAGGTTCTTCCTTGACAAATTACACTGGCTTAATCGCAACTCTATAGATCTCGTTTCTAGGCGGCTCCTGGACTGCCAAGTTGCTTCCTTGACCCAAGTTTGAAGGGTCGTTATTTGAAGATTTTGTTTTGTCGTCTTCTGACATTGTTCTCTTTGTATGTTGATTGAAAACTTTCCAATAATATAATATCAATTTTGATTTGGCTTTTGTCGGGGTCACCAATGTGGATTTTGTTGCTTTTGATATCCACCTTTATAAAGCATCCAAAAACCCAACTTAAAAAGGATCCAGCTGAAAATTTATTGTATTAGCCAAATTCTAAAGAATGTTAACACCAATTCAATTATGAAAAACAAATACAAATTTAATTTTACTAATAAAACTTAATTAAAGATACTAGAAAAAGAGAGAACTGAATTAATTGAATATCGAAAATTGAATGACATATCATATGAAAAAATTATTATTTTCTTATCAAAAATAAAAGCTGTTTGCTTTGATTGGAAACTACGAAGTAGAAATTTTTTGAATGTGGCAGAGTAATGAAAATTGATGAACATAGATTCGCCACATCACTCCCTCACCAGTAATCGGCTTAGCTGATTGCGATATTATCCAGGTACAAATTTCTGGGGGAATCTTACAGTTCTTCCATGTCGCGTTTTGACTGGTTGGATTGGATTATTGGGTGATGTTAATGAGTCTGTAAGAGCTTAATTGTTCTCCCCGTTTATTGTTTCCTGGTCAGCGTTGTCGCAGTTTTCTGGAACATATGCTACTTTAAGCCGGTCTATTCTTATTGTTTGTCGTTTTCCTCGAATTTCAATGTCGAAGGTCTTACTAGCTTTCGACAACACGACGAAGGGGCCATCGTATAGTGATTTTAATGGTTTGCGAACTGTGCCGTCGCGCACAAATACATGTGTACATCTATCGAGATCGCGCTATAAGAAAGACTTGTTTTTTGAATGGTTTGACGTTACCATCGGTTTTATATTATTCATAGCTTTCTTGAGGTGTTAAACAAAGTCTGAAGTCACATTTTCTGTTGCTCCTGTGTCAAAGATATCACCTGGTAGCGTAAGTGTTGCTCCGTAAATAATTTCAGCTGGTGAAGCATTGATATATTGTTTAACTGTTGACTTTAATCCTAACAAAACAATGGGTAGAACTTCAGACCAATTGTTTGTTTCATGACACTTTATTGCTGCTTTTAATGTCCGATGAAACCGCTCAACAATGCCGTTCGACTGTGGATGGTACGCTGTGGTTCGAGTGTGCTTGATTCCGAACGCTTTTGACAATTCTTGGAAAAGCTTCGATTCAAATTGTCTGCCCTGATCAGTCGTTATAGTTTGTGGCACGCCATAAACGGAAATCCATCCTTGTATTAGTGCTTTAGCGACTTCTTCCGCTGTTATTTCTAGTAACGGAATTGCTACAGGCCATCTGCTAAACCTATCAATGAAAGTCAAACAATATCGATATCCGTTTGAAGGTGGTAGTGGACCAATCAAGTCGATGTTGATATGTTTGAATCGTCCGTCTGGTACATCAAAATTTCCAAGAACCGTTTTGTTGTGACGCCAAATTTTGTTCTTTTGGCACTGAAAACACAATGTTACCCATTTGGTGATGTCCTTGTTGATTCCAGGCCAGAATACCGTTCAGTAATTAGATGGATCGTTGCCCGCTTTCCTGGATGTGCAAGTCCATGAATTAGGTTACAAATATCCTTTCTCATGGCTTCTACAATGAATGGTCTTATCTTTCCAGTAGAGATATCACAATAAACTGCTGCAGATGAATTTGGCATTGTCATCTGTCTCAACTGAAGTGCCGATTTTCCGTTGTTTGTTTCAATGAGCAGTCGTTTCAATTCATCATCATTGGGTTGAAGTTGAGCACACTTTTCGTAGTCGAATTGTATGTCCTGAATACTTTCAATGCGAGAAAGCATGTCAGCAACTATGTTGTCACTTCCTGAAATGTGTCGAATGTCCGTACAGAATTGACCAATGTAGTCGAGATGGCGTATTTGTCGTGGAGTAGCTTTATCAGTATTTTGTTGAAATGCAAAAGTCAACGGTTTGTGATCTGTATAGATTATACATTCCCGTCCTTCGATCATAAATTTGTTGTGCTTGACTACCTGATATATTGCAAGAAGCTCTCGGTCGTAAGTGCTGTACTTTTTTTGCGCATTTGTCATCCAATTTGAATAAAAACTTAGTGTTTCTAGTTGTCTTTTGTTTAATTGGTGAAGAGCAGCACCAACAGAAAAATTACCGGCATCCACATGTAGCGCTAACGTTGCTCCAGGAAGAGGATAAAATAATTGAACTGCATTCGCTAGATCTTGTTTGCATTCTTCAAAGGCTTGTTCTGATTCAAGAGTTCAAATCAGTTTTGTTTTATCATGTTTCTTATTTCGGTGAATTAATGTTTGAAGTTTTCCATGCTTAACTGCTGCGTTGGGAAAAAATCTCCTATAAAAATTCAGAAGTGCTAAAAATCTGCGTAACTCATGAGCCTCGGCCGGCTTCCTGAATTCAAGAATTGCATTGATTCGGTCTGATGGAGGTGAAATACCAGCTTCTGTTACACGATGACCGAGAAATATATCTTCAGACTTTCCAAAAACGCATTTTGCCAAATTGATTTTGATGTTATGTTGACGCAATCTCTCAAAAACTATCTTCACGTGATTTCGATGCTCATTTTCGTCTTTTGAAGCAATGGCAATGTCGTCGATATAAGTTATAACAAAATCAAGATCCCTGAAAATGCTGTCCATGAAGCGTTGAAAAGTCTGTGAAGCGTTTCGAAGGCCAAAAGTCATAACACTAAATTCGAAGAGACCAAAAGGAGTAATTATTGCTGTTTTTGCGCGGTCTTCAGGAGCAATTGGTATTTGATTATAGGCTTTCACAAGATCAATTATGGAAAATATTTTCTTACCGACAAGTTTTTGAGAAAAATCTTGAATATGAGGCAGTGGATAACGATCTGGTACTGTGATTGCATTCAGACGTCGGTAATCGCCACATGGTCGCCATTTGCCGTTTTTCTTGGGAGCTTAATGCAAAGGTGAAGCCCAACTGCTGTTACTTGGGCGACGAATTCCAGCCTGGAGCATAAAGTCAAACTCCTTGCAATTTTGAGTCGCTCGGGATTCAACCTATGAGCTTTTGAAAAAACAGGTTGGCCATTCGTTAATATTTGATGCTGAACCTTCGAAGTTTTCAGTGTGCTTTCATCGAAAACTGGAGGTTTGGTTACATCTTTGAATGTATTAAGAATGTCAGCATAAATAATATGCTGTGCAATGGTACTGACAGGTATGTAATTTGTTGCCTTTGAAACACAGTTTATAGTAATGTAGTGTGTACCCACATATGCACCGCCACTGCTCTCAAACCAAACACAAAACGAGTGACAAAACATGTTAAGTACAATCGAGTGTGTCATCACACAACATTAATAATTTTGAATATCAATACACTCGATTGCACTGAATGTCACTCAATAGAAATAAGATCCTATTTTATGTTACAACCAATAGGAGCTAAGAATAACATTGTTAGTAATTATGAAAATGTAGAAGTAAGATAGAAGATAAGTATAACAGTTATGAATTATGTATTTAAGGAACATTAAACTGAAAATAAAAACAGACTTAAATTAATACTCGAAATAGCAGCACTGCTTAGATTATTTATTTTTGTTTCAAGGAACATTACGGCGAGACATCGCCTTACCATTAAAGCGTAGTACGCTCCCAATATACTAGCGTGGTACGCTCTTATACCAAACAACTAGGACCATATAGATACACCACATGGCGATCCTGCAAAATACCAAATGTCACAGCTAGAACTCGATAGCATTGTAGAGAAGTGGGAAAAGTATCTGGCAGAGCTGAAGAACAAGAAAATCAGAGAATACATTCCCGAAGGTTCAACCCCGCCAACAAAAAATACATCCCGACTCCAATCAACGCCGGACCAAAGCCCATCTCTATAGAAGCGTAAAAAAAAAACCCAAACCACAAATCGAAGAAACAGCACTATGGGAAAAAGCCAAAGCAGACCGGAAACAATAGTCAATAACAACAACGTCCAGGAGGAAATAAACATGCCAATAATTCCTGAATCAGTGGCAACAGCCGCAGTTATCATGACCTTCCTTTACGCTGCAAATAAAACAAACAAATATTTTAAGAATTATGTGCATAAACACAAAAATCAAATAACTAATGTATAAAAAAAAAAAATTATTTAATACCAACAACAATCAAAAAATATTTTTAATACTTTTCACTTATCTACCCAAATGCAAGAATTAAAAAACATCTTAGAAACTATTCTCTCAAATATTAAGAACAGTTCAGGTAGACCTTATAAATTTGAAACAGTTTAAACAAAAATTAGCGAAATAGGAAATCTTAAAGAAAAATTAATAATTTAGAAAATAGTGAAGAAAATGAAAATAACAAAGCACTTAAATTAGAATTTGAAGCTATATATAATACTACTAAGAAGATACTAGAGGATCAACTGCAAGAACACAATTTAGTTTTTAAAAGAGAAAAAGAAATAAACAAAAAAAAATGGCAGATTTTGATTTAGGAATAGCTATGAAAGCAATCCCAATGTTTTCAAGAAATTTCAAGGAGTTAGATAGCTTTCTTAAAATAGTTGAGATAATCAACAAGGGATTAAAAACCACTTGCACACAGCAATTAATAGAATTCGTTTTTCACTATAGACACAGCACACAAAACACAAACAAACCAAACATACAAAACTTTAACCAACAAGGCAATGACCGTAACAGATTTGAAAGAAACATGAATCAAAATCGATACAACAACAACATCCAAAATAGAAATTATACCCGCAACAATCACTCCAACCGACATAATAACTGGAACAATAACCAAACACAAAATGCTCCAAGAAACAATAAACAAAGCCATCATCAAGGCCAATTCAGAAATACGAGAAAGCAAATACGATTATTAAATAATGAACGACAAGAGGGAAACAAACATGGCTTGGAATACCCGAACATTCCAGATAGCCAAAATTAAAAGTATATAGAATATCGGATAGCAACACAAATTTTATTGTTGCAAAACACAAAAATAAAAATATGACATTTTTAATAGAAACGAGTGCAGACAAATCGATCTGCAAGTAAGCTAGTGAATGAAGAATATTACTAAGAATAAAAATGCAAACTCACAGATAAAACCAATGAGGAAATACATTCCTTAGGGACCATCAAACGCAGATGCTCTATCTAGAATAAAAATCGACTCAGACTTATTAAAACAAATGATACCGACCGAAATCAATGAAACCGTCAAAAGAACATTAGTCATCACAAGGGGAATGTCCAACAAAATAAATGTGGACAACAACAAGGAGAAATGCAATTCTCAAGAGAAGCCTGTACAACTTCAAATCTGGGAATGCATATCCATTAATGACGTCAAAAATATAAAGAAATTAAAATTTAATATTGATAAAAATGCTAGGAATTCAAAAATAAATATTGATGAAAATTTTGTGCACGTGCGATGCAGTGATAAATCGGCGAATCCAGATTCGACCCCGAGGAAGCTTGCATCAGAAATAAACAAAGATAATAATATGTATACGTATACGGGACCTAATGATAATTCAGCGACACTAGAGTCGACTCTGAAGAAATTAGTATCCAGAATGAATAAAGAAAATATAAACGAGCTAGCCCTTATGAGCAATGATGAAATATTTAAGCATTTTGAAAAAGATAAATTCAAAGAAACATATGCAAAGATAAAAATAAATGGCCAGAATCCTAAGCTAAAAATAATAATTTATAATGCCCCAAAACAAATATTTGATGATTTAACTAAATACAAACTAATTGACGAATTCCATAACTCTGCACACGGAGGACATCTAGGTATACGGAAAACACTAATAAAATTAAAACAAAGATACGTATGGCGAAAAATGAGTCAAATGGTAAAGCAATTCATAACAAATTGTGATTCATGTGCAAGAAATAAACAAACAAAACACACAATAGAACCACAAACGATTACAGACACTCCAGGCAACAGTTTTGAAGTGGTGTCAATTGACACAGTCGGACCTTTACGAATATCAAATAATAAAAGATATATTTTAACCATGCAATGCGAACTTACCAAATTTGTCGTCGCATATCCGATGACATCAAAAGACGCAACAACAACAGCAAAGACTTTAGTAGAAGAATTTATTCTTAGATATGGACACTTTAAGATTCTAAAATCAGATAAAGGTACAGAATTCAATAACGAACTTATGAACAACGTATGTTCACTTTTAAAGATAAAACAAACATTCTCTTCTCCATACCACCATCAAACTATAGGTGCCCTTGAAAGAAACCATCGGACACTCAATGAATTCTTATTATCAAATGTCAATGATAATGAATGGGACGAATGGGTTCCATATTTTACGTTTGCATACAATACAACACCACATATAGACACTGGGTATTCACCTTACGAACTCATTTATGGCAAAGTACCCTGCTTACCGACAGATACGCTAAATAATAAAACAAAAATTTATGACTACGATAATTATGCCAATGAGTTGAAAACCAGGTTACATCATGCACTAAGTAAGGCCAGAGAAATGACAATAACAATAAAAGAAAAAAGAACAGCAACAGAAAATAAGAAATACAATAATAGGTTAGATCTAGGAGTAGGTGATTTAGTATTGCTAAAAGTAGAAAATAGAAAGAAAAGTCAAGCACCTTATATTGGTCCATTCAAAATAATAGAAAGAAAAGGAGTAAATTCAGTAATTGAAAAAAATGGAATAAATAAAGAAATACATAACAATCTTCTTAAGCCCTATAAACTAAGAAATCAATAGAAAACAATACAAAACGTTAAAACAAAAAAAATTTTTCTTCATTATAATTTATTAATAAATATCAAAATTTTAGCTCATAAACTCATATTATATAAACTTTGTAAAAAAAAAAAAAATATATATGATATTATACTACCTATGTTAACCAACTTTATTCCCTAAAATTTTTCCTAAGGGTGAGGGTGTAGTGTGTACCCACATATGCACCGCCACTGCTCTCAAACCAAACACAAAACGAGTGACAAAACATGTTAAGTACAATCGAGTGTGTCATCACACAACATTAATAATTTTGAATAGCAATACACTCGATTGCACTGAATGTCACTCAATAGAAATAAGATCCTATTTTATGTTACAACCAATAGGAGCTAAGAATAACATTGTTAGTAATTATGAAAATGTAGAAGTAAGATAGAAGATAAGTATAACAGTTATGAATTATGTATTTAAGGAACATTAAACTGAAAATAAAAACAGACTTAAATTAATACTCGAAATAGCAGCACTGCTTAGATTATTTATTTTTGTTTCAAGGAACATTACGGCGAGACATCGCCTTACCATTAAAGCGTAGTACGCTCCCAATATACTAGCGTGGTACGCTCTTATACCAAACAACTAGGACCATATAGATACACCACAGTAAGATCAGTTTTTGAGTCGATTATTTTTTTGTTCTTAACATCCACCAAAAGATCAAAACGTGAGAAAAAATCTGCGCCGATTATTGCCTTGTCTACATCTGCGACGATGAACTCCCAATCGAATCGTCTTCGTAGTCCCAAATCAACTGTTGTTATTTTCTTGCCAAATGTCTTGATAGGTGTGCCGTTTGCAGCAAAAAGTCTATAAGAATCCGCTTCATTGAAATTGCGATGATGGCACTTACAGAAGGGATACTGTTTCTCGGTCCTGGTCTTGGATTTTAATCGGCTTCTGGTTTGATAGTTCTGTCTTGAAAAATTTTACTGAAGTTCACAAATTTGTCGTGAAAGAGCAGCTACTTCAATCTTCAGGACATTAATTTCTGTCATAGATGATTTGTCTTGGGCGGATATTGACGGTGAGGAACATTTGTTAATTTGGGCAACATAATTTCTGCCCATCACCTCCAACATTGTATCTGCAATCAGAGCACGCTTGTCAAGTTCGAATTCAGACACTGATACTACTGCTCGAATATTTTCTGGCAACCTTTCTAGCCACAGCGTCTTCATCACTTCGTCGGTTATAGAGGTTCCAGCTAAATCACGCATTTTTCGAAGCAACTGTGAAGGTTTGTCGACTCCTAGCTCGATTTCCTTTACAAGTTTTGAAAGTTTGCGGTGATCCGAGAGCATAAATTCGGGTTGGGGTCGAAATACTGTATGGTCAAAATTCTGTTTACAAAATACTGTATTTCAAAATACTGTAATTCAAAATTCTGCTTACACAAAATATTGTATTTCAAAATTCTGTATTTTAAAATTCTGTATGGGCAAAAATCTGTATTTCAAAATTCTGTATTTAAACAAAATTTGTTTTGATAATGTACAAAAGTGCGCACTTTTGTACATTATCAAAACAAATTTTGTTTAAATACAGAAGTTTGAAATACAGAACATCAAAATGAATGATATAAACAACATTAAAAACATCAACAACAACAACAAAAACAACAGCTACAAGTTCAGACAATTTTTTTTGCACTTAAACCTCAATATATTAAATATTCGAATTAATTAAGATTTTAACCTCTTTTAAGTATGGATTCATACACTTATGTATCTAGAGACGACAAGAAGTTAGCGTACTTATACGTCTCTTTCTCTTTAAAATTTTGTTTTTCTTGTTCTTTACATACCAAGGTCATTATTAAAAGAGCCATTACATAATTAATTGCAACAAATGCTGGTTTTACTCGCACATGCTTAGCTGTGGTATTGTTAAAAAACAGCATTTTGGATAAACAGATATTTGGTATACAGGATTTTGAAATACAGTATTCTGAAATACAGAATTCTGAAATACAGAATTTTGGTAATACAGTATTTTCAAAAAAAAAAAACCCGAATTTTGGTCATACAGAATTTTGACAACCGGTATTATGACCCGTTCCCCATAAATTCTCTTATTAACCCATCCTTGACTGTTTTGTACTTGTCAACTGCAGGTGGATTACGAATGATGTTGGAAACTACTTGTATATATTTCGGTTCCAGTGTCGCTATAACGTAATCAAACTTCATTTGATCCTGTGTGATGCCAGAGTTTCGAAATTGTGCTTCCATTCGGAGGAAGTATAGGTCAGGTTCTTCATTGACAAATTGCACTGGCTTAATTGCAACTCTATAAATCTCGTTTCTAGGCGGCTCCTGGACTGCCAAGTTGCTTCCTTGACTCATGTTTGAAGGGTCGTTATTTGAAGATTTTGTTTTGTCGTCTTCTGACATTGTTCTCTTTGTATGTTGACTGAAAATTTTTCAATAATATAATGTCAATTTTGATTTGGCTTTTGTCGGGGTCGCCAATGTGGATTTTGTTGCTTTTGATATCCACCTTTATAAAGCATCCAAAAACCCAACTTAAAAAGGATCTAGCTGAAAATGTATTATATTAGCCAAATTCAAAATAATGTTAACACCAATTCAATTATGAAAAACGAATACAAATTTTATTTTACTAATAAAACTTAATTAAAGATACTAGAAAAAGAGAGAACTGAATTAATTGAATATCGAAAATTGAATGACATATCATATGAAAAAATTATTATTTTCTTATGAAAAATAAAAGCTGTTTGCTTTGATTGGAAACTATGAAGTAGAAATTTTTTGAAAGTGGCAGAGTAATGAAAATTGATGAACATAGAGTCGCCACAGCCGAATTCAGAAAAGGCAAAAGAATATGTCCAGCCTACTGTACTTGTTAGAAAACAAGTTGTTACGGTAATTTTTACCGCAACAAAAACTTCCGTTCGGTCGTTCTTTTCCCCATTCTTTTTTTTCGTTATGGCTGCAAAATATTGGTGAAGTTGAGGGCAATCATGGTCTCATCAACCAGTGGTGAACCTAGTCTTATTTTGCAAAAGCAACAAAAGCAGGTGTTCGAGTACGACATTCTAAAACGAGAAGAGAGCCGGCGGATGAGCCAAAGAAGTAACGAGTCAGGTGGACTCTTACTTACATCAAATGAGCAACAAGAACTTCTTATAATTATCTTTCCATTTTAAAATCTAACTTAACGTAACGTAATTTTAACTTTAACGTAAAGAACGTAAATTTTTAAATGTACAAAATGGGTTTTTAACGCGTTTAGATTAGTTTTGTAGAATTTTGAAAATGATTAAAGTAACGCTCCTCTCTGTATCTTCGAAAATAGTTTGTTAAATAATTCACTCCCGAATCCCGTGCGATAGTTGTAGAGTAGTAGGAAAAAGCCTATTTGAGACTTCTCCTCTATTTTAATTCTTTTTCAATTTTTCTCGGAGATAGTTTTGGTTAGAAAAGGGTCTGAACTCGTCCATTATGTTTCGGCAAGTCTTGGCAACACATCCAACAACGTGTTGAAATGCTGTTTGTGTGCGTGAGAGTAAGTTTTGGCAAGTTTTGGAAACACATCTAGACCCAGAGCCCACAGCAAATTTTGGGAGTGAAAAAGTCCCGAAAAATATTCATATCAATGGATAGATCTTGCATTGCTAGACATGGAAATCAAAGTCTGGCAGTCAAAGGTGGGGGAAATTGTGAGTAATACTGCATCAAAAACGGGATTTTATCGACTTTTTGGATTCTCATTTGGCTCACCTAATTTTTTTTGGAAATCAAAATTTGAGCCACCCTTAACACGAATATATGAGTCCCAGACGTTTTGAGCGGGACAAAGGGGTTGCCAGACGCCCCCAAAAATTCCCAATTATCGACTTTTTGGATTCTCGTTTGGCTCACCTAATTTTTTTTGGAAATCATAGATTGAGCCACCCTTAGCACGAATATATGAGTCCCAGACGTTTTGAGTGGGACAAAGGGGGTGCCAGACGCCCCCAAACATTCCCAATTATCGACTTTTTGGATTCTCGTTTGGCTCACCTAATTTTTTTTGGAAATCATAGATTGAGCCACCCTTAGCACGAATATATGAGTCCCAGACGTTTTGAGTGGGACAAAGGGGCTGCCAGACGCCCCTAAAAATTCCCAATTATCGACTTTTTTATTTTTTGAAATGCATATTATTACTTCGGAGAGTCAGCGAAACGCACTAGGCCACGGAATTTAGTTTATTTTTTTGACGTGATAACGTCTAATAAATCGGTTTGAAATATATGGGCAGCACGCACAGCAAAATGTCACAGTCACAGTCACAGTCACAGTCACAGTCACAGTCACAGTCACAGTCACTGTCACAGTCACAGTCACGTTACCTAGCTGCTTTCATAGCCTAGAAAGTCGATAAAGTGGGAGGGGAGGGTGTTGGGTGGTTGGTTGGTTGTGGTTGGAGTGTGTGTGGGCCAGGCGGGGGGAGGGGTAGTGTCCGGAAGAGGAAAAATTGTCAAAAATGGTGGGTGGTTGTAGCTGGTTTGGGTGGTGAGATAAATATTGTCAAAGCTAATGGGTGGTTCCTTGGTGGCTGTAGGTGGTTGGATCTGGGGGATTTTGTGTTGGGAGGGAATGAGGGAAAAATAATTGTCAAAAATGGTTGGTGGTTGTTTGGTGGCTGTAGGTGTGATGGGTGGTTGGTGGTGTTGGGTGAGTGGCAAGTTGTAGGTGTTATGGGTGGTTGGATTGGTGTTTAATTTAATTTTGGTGGGGGCAAACACCCCCATTTATTCGGCTTAAAACAAGCTACAAATGAACTTAATCTAACTTAAAACTAGGTTACTTATAGCTATGGGCGGGAATTTAGGTGGTTAAGGAGAAGAATTTTCAGATTCGAAGTACTTAAGTTGAAATCGAAACTGTCAACATTCATATTTGTTTCGTGAAGCATACGGGTTAGGGGTTCGTTTGAGCCATAGGAAGTACGGTGATAGGGAAGATAGAAAAGACGTGGGTTTCTGAGATTGCGTGGATTAGTATTAAACGAAATGGAATTATAGAGTGTTGGACAGTCAACAGAACCAGAAACAAGTCGGTGAATGAAGAGGATATCGGCAATAATTCTTCGATCTTCAAGAGTGTTAAGATTAATGAGTTGAAGACGATCATTATAGGGGGGAAGTATGAGAGGGTTTTGCCAAGGTAAACCACGGAGGGCAAAACGGAGGAACCTTCTTTGAATGCTTTCAATTCTTGAGATATGGACACGTTGAAATGGAGACCAAACTTGAGAAGCATATTCAAGTAATGGTCTAACGAAGGTTATGTATAAGGAGCGGGTGACATAAGGATTAGTAAATTCTTTAGACCATCGTTTAACAAATCCAAGAGCTGAGTTGGATTTATGGATTAATTCATCTACGTGAGAGAGGAAGTTAAGCTCTCGATCGCACAACACACCAAGATCCCTGATTGAATTTACGATAGGTATAGATTGGTTGGAAAGGTAATAGTTACGGGGAGGCAGTACTGAGCGCTTACGAGAAAAGGTTATGGACTGGCATTTGCCTACATTCAACTCCATACAGTTTTTTTGACACCAAATTGAGAAATTATCTAGATCAAATTGTAATTGGGTTGAATGAATTGCTGAAGATATCGTTTTGAAAAACTTAGTATCGTCAGCATACAATGATATGTTAGAATGCTTTATGACAATTTCAATATCATTTATGGCAAGGATGAAAAGAAGGGGGCCTAAGTGACTACCTTGTGGGACACCCGAAGTGGCAATAAATGGGTTAGAAAGTGAATTCCTGAAACGCACTCTGTAGGAGCGTTGGCTAAGGTAAGAGGACAACCATTTTAAGGAGATAGGTTCAAACCCAAGGGCTGTTAATTTAAAGAGTATGAGGCGATGAGAAATTTTATCAAAGGCCTTACTAAAATCAGTGGTAATTACATCAACTTCCATTCCTGATTCAAGTGCAGAGAGAGAAAAAGACACAAATTCAATAAGATTGGTGGTCGTGGATTTATACTTGAGAAATCCATGTTGCCTGGGGGATATTAGAGACCTGCAGCGGAAGCTGATAACTTCATAAATGAGACATTCGAACATTTTTGGAATATAAGAAAGTTTTGCAATGGGACGGTAATTTTTAACATCATTCTTAGCGCCTTTTTTGTGAATCGGTGTTACAAATGATGTTTTCCATATTAAGGGAAATTCGCCTAGAGACAGAGATAAATTAAAGATTTGAGAAAGTGGAAGGGAGAGTGATTGAGAACATCTTTTTAGAAGAATTGCTGGAATGTTATCAGGCCCAACAGAAAATTCTTCACTCAGCTGACTTAATTTATTTTCAATAAGAGTTTCATCAATAGAAAGAGGAAAAAAAGGCCCAGTGGAAAAGTTTTGAAGGTACCTGAAATAAGTCTCGTCAGGTTGAAAAGACTCATCAGTGAAGGATTGTTTGAAAAATTTGGCAAACAAGTCAGATATCTCTTGGGGGTCATTTGATTTTTCACTTTCCAGGTAGAGGGAGGGAGGAAAACCATCCGACTTTCTCTTATAGTTGACGAACTGGAAAAATGACTTGGGATCATTTATTAGGTTGGATTGAGTTTCATTCAAATAGCGTACATAAAGGATATTGAAAAGTTCATTGAATTGGAGATAAATTCCAAGATAATTGGAATAGTCCGAGACGGATCGAGAACGAAGAAAACGTTCCCATAGCTTATTTCTCCTGTTTCTTAAAGAACGCAACTTCCGATTATACCAAGGCGGAGACGATGGTGATGTTCTACGCATTGAGGTTGGTACATTGAGCGAAATAGATTTATACAATTCTCTATAGAACGTATTAGTTGCATCATTGATAGAATTATTTGTGAAATTGAAGGATACATTACTAAGGTACTCATTTATTCCTCTAAAATTGGCTTTGTGAAAGTCGAAAGATGGAGCAGAATTATCGGAGTTTATGATGGGACACTCTTTAAAAAGAGAAAGAAAAAGAGGGGGATGATAACTGTCAATCTTTGAAAGGGGAATATTCCAAAGAGACACACTAGAGTTGTCTGGGTCTGTTGAGAAGATTAAATCGAGTTGTCTATTCATAAAGTTGGTGATACCACTTACTTGGAAAAGGCTTGAATCAGTAAGCCGATCAATAAATAGGCATTCTTTTGAAGCAGTTTGATCCGAGGTAATGAAATGTGATAAATCTTCAGATGCAATCCATTTTAAATGTGGAAGATTAAAATCACCAAAAAGAAGAATATCATCATGGGGGTCACTATTAATTAAGATTTGATCAACTGCATCTATAGCTAGTTGATATGATTCAATGGGCTGTCCAGGTAAAATGTAGCAACACATTACAAAGACAGTTTTTTGGGGAAGTTTAATCTTTATTGATATATAATCAATATTAGATGAGGAAGAGACTGATTGAAGCGATGAATCTAGGGTATTTTTAACGGCAATTAGCACACCTCGACAAGGGAAAACATTGGGCTCTTTGTTAAGGTCATCGCGAAAAACATTAAAGGAAGGTGGGAACAATTCTTGGCTGTTGATGCTTGGAGTTAAGTTGGTCTCGGTTAGAACATAGATGTCGAAAGGAAGAGCGTGAGATTGCTGTAAGACCTTATGGGTTTTCGAGCGAAGGCCTCTAACATTTTGATAATAAAAAGTTAGAGGAAGTTTAGAAGGTAAATTAGGGACGAAAAAATTTGTTATGGTCCGCCCTGGTCCTTTGAAGATGAGATATTCTGTTGGAGCTGACAAATGAAGCATATGTAGAGAGGTCATTATCCACATCGAACGAGGTGAGATTTAGTTTCTCATGAAAGCGGACAAAGATTTTTTTTAGTTCAGTATGATCGGTGGGAAGCCCTTCTTGATTAATAGAAACTATTAAATTAGTCCTTGTCACACCATTAACGCAGACATTATCTTTGTCGTGAAGATAAGCAAGGTAGAGGCGAACATTGGAATAGATTCGTTGCTCACGGAGGCGGGAGAGAACATAACGTCCATCATCGTTTTGATCAACGAGATGTTTAGTAAGCTTAGCAGTAGGGGGAAAAAGAGGATCAATGAAAGACGCTGACCTTGGGGATGGTTGAGAATCAAGAGGGGTAGGAATATGGGGATGAGCTCCAGGATAAGATTTGGATTGCGATAAGGGAGAAGTAGAGGAAGAAGGATTGAGTGTATGAGAATGAATAGGAGGAGCAGAGCAAGCGGCAGTCAAATGATCATGTGGATGAGTTGCAGGATAAGATTTGGATTGAGATAAGTGAGAAGTAGAGGAAGAAGGATTAAGAGTATGAGAGTGAATAAAATTTGGATACAATGTTTTAGGTGGAGCAGAGCAAGTGGCAGTCAAGTGATCTGATGAGACTTGTGATTCAGGAATGTTAAATGATACTCTTTTAGTGTAAGGGTGACTGAAGTTAGTTTTTCGTTGCGTAGATGGTTTCGTTGTAGAGGAAGAGCGATTTCGTGACTGATTTTTTCTGAAACGAGAGGAGTTGGAGAAGTTAGGGAATAGGTTGGTCTTAAAACTCCAATTGTTTTGGGATTTAGGTTTAACATAATCAACCCATTTCTTAAAAATAAGGAAATCTAATTTGAGAGGGGATCCATCGGGGTTGGTTAGGATCCAAGCAAATTTTGTGGGGATAGTTAACTTAATTTTGAATGGGTATTTAGTTTTAATAGTTTCGGAATGTAGGATGGGAATGTTGAGTTTAGAAAATAAATTATGTAAATATTTTTTATTTGCAGCATTAGAAGAACCTCTGACAAATAAGGTTGTTTGATTTTGGTTATTCTTGGACAATTTTTGAATCCTATCATTCCAATCCGTTAATGTCCATGTAGTTCCAAGACGCTCAAATGTTGGTTCTTTGGTGGGCGGCGAATTTTGGAAGCCGCTTTGAGATGCAAGAGGTGTTGAATCGATGTTAATTGGTAGATTTTCAATGGCAGGAAGCTGCATTAATTCGTCAAGAAGAGAAACATTATTATTTGTTATATGCGCGGAGGGGTTATCCGGTACAGTGTTATTGGCACATAACACCTTGACAACGTCAGTAAGTTCTTCAACACTTTCTCTGACCGTTGTAAGTTCCACTGCGAAATCGGAAATGCATTTGACTGCATCATTCACGAGGGAGTAATTAAATGTCTCTACAGGGGAACGAGATGTTGCTTGTAAATTAATGTCCAGGTCAGATCGAATAGAAATTAAGTCATGGCGAAGGGCATCAATTGAAATTTGCGGATTCGATTTTTTTACATGGGAGAACACATCTTTTAAATGAACTTTTATTTCATTCATAGAGGAATGTAGCTCAGCTATAGATCTGTTGATCTCATTAAATTGTTTTTCTGCCAACTCCGAATTTATTTTTATATTATGCCTTAGGTTGATGGCCATCGTATGAGTTTCGTCAGACAATTTAATGAGTTCATCAATTTTAGACAGTTCATCAGAAATTCGGGAACACTTTTCACTTGTTTCGCTTATCGATGACGCAAGAGTTTCATTATTGCACTTTATTGCCAATAGTATGTGGGACAGTGATATCTCCCTACATTCGTCACAATAAAAAACAAACCGCGAAGATATTTCGTTAACGTAGGCCTGCACACGTTTGCTTATACCTGCACAAGTAGGGTGGTAAAGCTTGCCGCACAAACCACCACACACAATGCGGTCAACATTAACTGCGTTTTCACAAACACGGCAATTTGACATTTTTTTTTTTTTTTTTATTGTTTTGTTCGCGGCAAAAAAAAAAATGTGTAACTTTTATTTAAGTTTTTTTTTTTTTTTGTATGTATTTTTTGGACTTATTTTGTTTTTTGGGGTTTTACAGAGAAACAGGGCCAGACGGAGACGGTGAGGTAAGAGGGAAAAAAAGTAAACAGTCAAACACGGAGCGAAAATAAAATGCGACTGCACTCTTGAACGGTTCAATGGGTATAGTGAAGGGAATTGCCAAAAATAGTTGTACTGGGGAGGGGGTGGGGGTGAAAAAAAAATTGTCAAAAATGGTGGGTGAGTAGCAGGTGGTTGTAAGTGGAGTAGGTGGTTGAATTTGGTGCATGGGGGAATTGTCAAAAATAGTGGGTGGGTGATTGGTGGTATTTAGGAAGGGCTGGCTTTATTGTGTGGGAGAGGAGGAACAAATTTTCAAAAATGGTGGGCTGTTGGTTGTATGTGGGGGTGGTAGATTGGTGTTTGGGTTAAGGGATAAACAAAAAATGTCACAAATGGTGGGTGGTTGATTGGCTGTTGTAGGTGGGGTGGGCAGTTTGCGGTGGTGGTAAGGGGGGAGGAGGGAGGGTGATAAGGTGTAAGGGGAATTGTCAAAAACTTTGGGTCTTTGGTTGGTGGCTGTAGGTGGGATGGGTGGTTGGTAATGTTGGGGGATGATTTGGTGTTGGGGGAATGTTAAAATTTGTGGGTGAATGGCCAGTGGTTGTATTGGAATGGGTAGTTGGGATTGGGGGGGGAGTAGTGGAACAAAAATAGTTGTGGTGGGTAGTTGGGGGTGGGTGAATAGCAGGTGGTTGTAGGTGGAGTGGGTGGTTGAATTTGGTGTAGGGTGGGGGGTGTAATTGTCGAAAATAGTGGGTGGTTGGGTGTAGTTGGTGTGTGTGATTGGTAGTGGTCAGGAAGGGGGGATTTACTGTGTGGTAGAGGAGGAAAAAATGTTCAAAAATGGTGGGCTGTTGGTTTGTTGATGTATGTGGCAGGAGGTTGGTGTTCAAGGGGTGAACAAAATTAAAGAATGGTGGGTGGTTGTAGGTAGGTTGAAATGTTTTGTGAACTGGTTATCACGTTAAATTATCGTCCGTAAACCGACTTTACAGACAACCATGTTTTTTTTTTAAATATAATTGCTTGTTTCCATTTGTTGTTTATAAGCTGACTTTATCTGGTGTGTCGTGTGTGCAATTAACGTATTTTTTTATTATTAACCATGTTAAATACATTAAAGTGTGTTTTAAAAATTAAACATTGGAAACATATCAGTGATAACGTTATTCCTTCTAATGAAAAGACATTACAAAAATGCCACGAAATATTGGGTTGCAGAAAACGATTCAAGGTAAAATTCGAAAAGCTTATGTGTGCTCAACTATCAACCTTAAACCACATTGAGTCCAAAGCATTACTTCTTGGCAACGCTGCGATATACACGAAATTGGAAAATAAAAATAATTTGCAAAAAATTAAATATCAGAAGAGAATCCAAAAAGTCAATAATTGGGAATTTTTGGGGGCGTCTGGCAGCCCCTTTGTCCCACTCAAAACGTCTGGGACTCATATATTCGTGCTTAGGGGGGCTCAATCTATGATTTCCAAGAAAAATTAGGTGAGCCAAACGAGAATCCAAAAAGTCGATAATTGGGAATTTTTGGGGGCGTCTGGCAGCCCTTTTGTCCCACTCAAAACGTCTGGGACTCATATATTCGTGCTTAGGGGGGCTCAATCTATGATTTCCAAAAAAAATTAGGTGAGCCAAACGAGAATCCAAAAAGTCGATAATTGGGAATTTTTGGGGGCGTCTGGCAGCCCCTTTGTCCCGCTCAAAACGTCTGGGACTCATATATTCGTGTCTCAAATTTTGATTTCCAAAAAAAATTAGGTGAGCCAAATGAGAATCCAAAAAGTCGATAAAATCCCGTTTTTGATAAAGTATTACTCACAATTTCCCCCACCTTTGACTGCCAGACTTCGATTTCCATGTCTAGCAATGCAAGATCTATCCATTGATATCAATATTTTTCGGGACTTTTACACTCCCAAAATTTGCTGTGGGCTCTTAGACTAATCCAACAACTTTTTGAAACCGTGTTTGTGTGCGTGTGAGTATGTTCCGTTAGATCCCACCACGGTTGTTTTCTAGGAGAGCGTCAAGCTTCCAGAAAGCAGTGACCGATGATCTCGAAACGAATGGTTGGGTTGTATCGTTGTACGTATGAGTGATTGACTGGAGTGTACGAGGGAAGAATGTTGGATATGAAAATAAGCTTGGAAGGCACTCTTGCGAGAGCCTTGAAAGCGATAAACAGAATTTAAAGGAGTTTCGAGAAATTTTGAGAAAAACAAAATCGAGGAGGAGATATTTGTTTTTGGATAGTGAAAATTTTATATTGAGCATTAGTCGAGACGAAAATCAGGATTCGAGACGAGAAGGATTGTAAAAGGAGATAGGAGAAAGGAGACAAAGATAAGTAGTTTGTGTAAAATTTGGAATATAAATATTTATATTTGCAATTTCAAAATATATATATTTATATTCAACCGATTAGTGTACGAGATTCAAACATAATTTTTGGGACGCCGTTTAGTCATATTAAAAACCCATTTTTCTTTTTTTTTTATTTGCCTTTCTTTTTAATTAATTGCAACTTTTTGCCTTTGAGCCGAACGGCCATATTAAATTGTACAACCCCTTTTATTTGAAAAAAAACTTTTGGGTTTTAGTCCAGGGATCTTCTGTCCCATGGTTTCCCAAAACAATAAAATAATTACATTTCTTTTTTTTCCATTTATTCGGTTCTTTACGTTCTATAAATAGTTTTGGAATTTTCTAGTTCGGTTTTAGAAAAAAATTCCTGGCGCCCGCTTTTTTTTGCACCGTGCAATCATATATTTCCATCTTTTGATAAACTATTTTGATTGCGAAATCAATAAAGTTTATCAAGAGAAACAGAATTCTTCCACTGAACCCACCCCAGCTGAGCAGCCGTGGTGACAGCTAGTTTAATCAAGCTGTAATTGCACTTTTTTTGCATCCTCTTTTCGCGTTATTCGTGTGTGGCCTATTGATAGAAGGTACCATTAGTAAATTCGTGTCGTGTCGCCGTGCGTCGGTGCGCGTTTCAACTTTTTTTTTTACTCTTTTTTTGTTGTTTGTTTTTAATTTAATTGTTCGAGGTACTTGTTACGTGTATATTAATAATTTTAATTAAATAAATTCCCCTACCCCTATCGTGTTTAAGACCGCGAAAAAAGTGCAATAAAGTGGTGCCCAACGTTAAGGGCCCAAAGTGGAAGAGTTTTTATAATTGTATTTATTGAGTTTTTTTTCATCAATCTTTTGATTGGAATAATAATTCTAATTAGGAGGAGTTTTTGGTGAAATCATTTTTTTTAGTGTTGTAAACTCGTCTTTAATTCCCTGGTGTCTTTTGTTTTATATATTTTTTTTCTCAATTTTATTTTATTAATTTTTGTTTTTCTTAATCCTTGGTTAGAGTTTTTATCATTAGATATTTTTTTTTCTCGCGTGGGATATTTCGTGGTATTATTTTGTGTTGGTAAATAGAGTGAATATTACATTGAGTTATTTTCAGTGATAGGTAGGTGATAGTTCTTTCTTGTTGCTTTTTTCTCGCGTGGGATATTTCGCGACATTTATTTTGGAAATTGAGTGATTATTAAGTTGAGTGTTTTTTTTGTTTTGTGATAGGATATTAATTATTTGTATTAGAAGAAAACAATAATTCGCAAGTTTATCGCTGGAAGTTATTTTTTTTTCTTTAGTTATCTATCCTAAAAAGAAGTGATTCGTGCTTACGGTTGACACCTACGTGTTAAATTTCTAGGTGACAATTTAAATAGAGTTTTTCTCATTACGAGTAACATCTAGCGAGTTAAGAATTTAGTGTTTCTTGTTTCTATTAATAACTTTAGGAAACTTTGGATTGAAATTTTTTTATATAAATCGAAAAGGGTTTCCAAGTTTTTTTTTTAATTTTAAATAATTTGTTCTCGTTTTTATTTTGGTGTGTGCTATCTATTATTTTTTTTTATGAATAAAAATGAATATAGGATGACTAGCACAGGACGAACTGGCCTACGAGATGAAGGTCAGGGGTTTGAAAGTAGGGTCGGTAGATGAAATGCGAAAAGCATTGAGGTCATCGAGGTTGCTCGTAAAGAGGAACTCGATGGAGGTTAGCATGGTGTACCCGTTTACATACGATGAGGATAGGGATGCTATTGACACTAAAATTGAGATTAAGGGCCTTCTTAAAGTACCTCCGAAGAATCCAAAGTCTTCGGAGTACATAAAGATTGTAACAAAGATTGAGTGGTGTATAGGCAGGTTAGCTAGGACCCCTTGTGAGGCAGACGACGAAGATGCGATTAGCTCTCTTCGTTTTTTTAATGCACACGCGCTCAAGGGGTTTGTTATAGCCCTTTTAATGATAAGTCACAGCGCGAGCGATAGGAAGTTAGGAAGGAAGGGAAAGGAGGTGTCGATGAACACTGATCTTGAATGTCTGCAGATCAAAATGGTAAGGAAAAATTAAGCCAGGCAATCCATTCCACATTCGTGTTGTACGGCTAAAGAAAGAATCCCTATATTTCACGGTACGTCTGAAATTGGGCTCAAGTGTAAACTGATGAGCGTTCCTAGCAAGACTAGTATAACGGGGGAAAGGTTTAAGGGGTGGAACGCAACTGGCTACCTCGAGTGAGCATTTTTTGTAAAAGAATCTGTAAAATAAGGAAAGACATGAAACATTTCGATGATGTTCAAGGGATGATAATGTTTCCATAATGCTTCTCTCTCCTATCAATTTTAACGCTTTTTTCTGAACTCTGTCGAGCAGGTGAAGAAAAGTTTGAGAAGCACTTGCCCAGAGATGAGAGTTATACTCGAGTTTAGGGCGTATAAACGCTTTGTAAATTGTTGCCAGATCAGAAGGGGTGAAAAACTTCTTGCATCTATTAAGAAAGCCTAAGCATCTTGCAGCATTCTTGGCAATCTCAAGTATATGATCATTCCAACGAAGATTGTCACCGATACACATACCGAGTACTGATAGCTTTTCGGCCTCCTCGATACAAGTACCATTCATGGATAATGGCATAGGGGCAGGGGGTATGTTTAGCTTCAACGACAAAAGACAGCATTGAGTTTTCGACGCATTAAACTCCAAACGATTTCTAGTACCCCAATTCACAATGCTATTTAAATCGGAGTTTAATGAGCTTATCATACGATTCCGTTGTAATAACACGTCCGAAGGCGAAGGCCGTGAATTATCAAACGTATATGAAAAGCTGAGGGTTGAGTCGTCAGCAAAACAATTCAATGGATTAGAAGTCACAGACAAGAGATCATTTATAAAAATGAGAAAGAGAGTCGGAGACAGAACGGAGCCCTGGGCACACCAGCATTTATTTTGTGGAGATCAGACTTGAAACCGTCTAATACAACTTGTATTGATTGGTCCAGAAGATAGCTTCTAATCCAACGAATAAGAGTATCATCGATACCAAATGCACGCATTTTCGATAAAAGAGCTTCATGCCAAACTCTATCAAATGCCTTTGAAATATCAAGCGCAATAATAATAAACGATTGCTGCGAAAGCCGTATTGACGGTCATTTAAAAGCTCCCGATCTTCGAGATATTTCTTGAGCTGACGATTTATCAGCGTTTCCATGACCTTGGAAAGAAGGGACGTAAGTGCAATTGGTCGGTAGGAGGAGGGGGAGGAGGAGTCACTTTTTTTGGGACGGGCTGGACAAATGCTGTTTTCCATCTACTAGGAAAGATTCCTGAACGATAGGAGCGATGGAAAAGCTTACGCAGTGGTTTTGACAGCGATGAAGAACACTTCTTCAGAAGAATAGGGGGTATACCATCCGGGCCAGCGGATTTGTGTATATCAAGATCTTGAAGTACTCTTGCTACTGTACGAGTGCGGAAAAATATCTGTCCCATAGAAAAATTAAGGTTCTCAAGTACAGGAGGGGCATTGTTGCTTGCAGGCAACGTAGAACTTGCAGCAAAATGAGCTGCGAGCATATTCGCCTTCTCTGAAGAGCTGACAATAGGTTTATCGTCGACGATGAGCGTTGGAACTGATGATGACGTTGAGTTCTTGACGTTTTTTACAAATGACCAGAAGTTTTTACTGCCTTTGGGACATTGCTAACTTCTTCTTTAACTTCTGGTCATGTAAAAATTTCGTTTTGTGTATAACGGAGTTGCACGAGTTCCTAACTTGTTTGTGTTTCTTCCGATTTTCCTCAGTTGGGTTGGCTTTGTAGGATCGGAAGCTTACTTCTTTCAACCTGATAGCTTCTTTACACTCTTCGGTAAACCAAGAATTTTCTTTTGGTTTGATACATTTTGTTCTGTGAGGGACAAAAGTTCTCATTCCAAGAAAAATCACTTCTGTAATCATTTCAGCACTGGCATCAATGTCATTATCGAGGAAGCATTATGACCAGTTAAAGTTGCGAAAGAAATTATTCAGACCGTCCCAGTTATGGCTTTCTCGTATTGCCAAACGGTCCTAGTGGGAATATTTTCTTTAACTGGATTGTTGGAGATCGAGAAATTAGCCGAAATGACAGAATGGTCCGAGGTGCCAAATGGAGAAGTTACTTTAATAGTATATTTATCGGGATGGGAAGTAAGGAACAAGTCAAGAGTATGGGCGGAATGCCCATCAACATCCGGTATACGAGTAGGCTCATCGACAAGCTGGGTAAGATGGTTATACTCAGCAAAGATATAGTTATACCTTCCTTCGAGTGTTGTCTGGCCAGAATAGCGGAGCCAACTTGAATTGTGTACATTGAAGTCGCCCGTAATCACGACTTCAGTGTGAGGACAATGGGAAACAATTCGGGAAATTGAATCTGACAAACTCATCACAAGTAGACATGCTGTCAAGATTCGGACTGCTGTAAAGAAAACAGTAATGAATGATATGCTTGCGGACAGTGAATTTGAGCCACAGGAAATTAAAGTTCGTATTAGAACAATGCCCATATTGGGGAAGGCTCTGGCAAGCAATATCATTCCTAACATAAACGACAAGACCATGGTGGGAAAAAAGTAATGGCACTAAGTTATATCCAAACAAACAAAATTCTGATAAATCAGTATTCTGTCCAACCTGGGTTTCACTTAATGCCAAAACAGCTGGCCTGTATTGCACAGTATGGGCGTACACAGAAAAGAAATTCTTTCTTAGCCCACGAACATTTGAATATACAACACAAAAATCCCTTACCATTTTGAAAAACTAATAATATAATAATAAAGTTTTGTGTTTATAAGGAGATCTCACTCGTGATAGTGAGAATAGTGATAGGGAAGAAGAAGTTGAGAAAGAAAAGACTCCAGTTAAAGGGCAAACAAAACTTCAGGTACAAGTTGGTCAGACCCCAAGTGGTGTGCGGCCTGCGTTAGGATTGGCTGGTGGGTCATTGTCTGAACCAATGCGTGTTGGCAGTAGTCTATCAGTCAATGATATTAGTGTTAGGGTCCCATTGGGACATAGGGTTGATAGGGGTGACACTTTTATTGAATAAATGGTCGTTCAGCAGAAGTGCACTGAACGTGTAGGGAAGTGGTGGGTGAAATTTACTCGTGATTCGAATTGAGCATCAGTGAATTCATTCCTGGAAAGAGTGGAGGAACTTCGCCTGGCTAACGATGTTCCGGACTCCCACCTTTTCAAATCCACTTCGGAGCTTTTGTCGGGTAGGGCCCTTATGTGGTATAGGACGGTAAGGGAAGATTTAGGAGATTGGCAAGAACTCGTCAAGGAACTCAAAGCGGAGTTCCTTCCTGCGAATTACGACGATCTTCTATTGGAAGAAATTAATCGGCGTTCAAAGGGAAAGGATGAAACTTTCGACGCGTACCTTGCCACTATGAGGACATTGTTCCGAAGATTGTCGGAACCTTTGTCAGAGGGAAGAATGATTTCGATATTGAGGAAGAATGTAGACACGTTTTATCAGGTGCAGATAGCGAGTTCCAAACCAAAGACGGTTAAGGAACTTGCTGTCTTAGGTAGAGAGCTAGATACCCTTAAGATAAATGTGGATAGTTTCACTCCACCAAGTAGAGGTAGGCATTTGTTGGAACCAGAATGTGGTTAACAACCGAGTTCGTTTGGACAACACCGAGTTGCGGCTGTTGCTCCATGCCCAGAGAACCCTGTTACAATTGTAACAGGGATGGGCATTTGGCACAAAACTGTTCTGTGCAAAGAAAGTGTTTCGGTTGCGGGGCTGTAGGTGTATATCGTAGGGACTGTAGGCGGTGTTCGGGAAATGGGGAACGGGCTCTTGTGACAGCAGGACAGGAGACCCGTCGGCGTTAGTTAGGTCGTCTGCTGGCGATCAACTGGTACCACAAGTACACCTGAGTTTCACTTTAGCGGCAAACGGTAGGGACAGTAGACCAAATTTAGGAGTTAGGGTTTATGGAATGAAGTTTTTGGGACTTCTTGATTCAGGAGCCTCTCGTAACATTGTGGGTGGTGACGGGTGGAAAGTTTTAAAAGAATTAGGACTTAGACTAGAAAAAAGTAGCAGATGGGGCGGGTGTAGGAGTAGCTGGGTCTGTTTCTCTAACAGTGGAGGTTGAGAATAGATCCATTTTGATAGAATGTCTGGTAATACCGAATCTCCCACACCAATTGATCTTAGGTGGCGACTTTTGGGCACTATCGGGCATAGTCCCGGATTTGAGATCTGGTATGTGGAGTTTTTCCAGCCAGGAAATGGTGGCTACGGTAACAGACATGGTAGCGATTAGGGAAAAATCGGATTTGGACGATTTTGATAGTAAGAAGGTAGAATACATGTTAGAAGAACTTTTCAAATCAATGACCGAGGGATTAGGGTGCACCAACTTAGTTGAGCACAAGATTAGGACGTCCGCAGAACCAATTAAACAACGATATTACCCTGTTTCGCCCGCGATTCAGAAACATATCGATCAGGAACTCCAAGAGATGTTGGAAGCTGGAGTGATCGAGAAGTCGAAGAGTCCTTGGGCATCGCCGATTCTTCTCGTTAAAAAGAAGGACGGCAGTTATCGGTTCTGCGTTGACTATAGGAAATTGAATGAGGTTACTGATAGGGATGCTTATCCACTACCATTTATTTCGGCGATTTTGGACAAGCTTCGAAACGTACTTGTAATCGTTAGACATTAAATCTGCTTATTGGCAGATTCCAATGGAGTAAGAACTGCGTAAGTACACAGCCCTTACCGTGTAAGGGAGGGGTCTTTTTCAATTTTGTAGGATGCCATTCGGGCTACACAGTTCACCAGCGACATGGCAAAGGTTTATTGACGACGTTCTCGGTCCCGATTTAGAACCGTTCGTCTTTGTGTACTTAGATGACATTATCATTGTCACCGATTCTTTTGAGAAACACTTAAAAATTCTCAAAGAAGTTTTTAAAGGTTAGGAGAAGCTGATTTAAAAGTAGGTAGTGAAAAGTGTAATTTCTGTAGGCCTTCTTTAAAATTTCTAGGTTATGTAGTTGATAGGAACGGGCTCCATGTAGACCCGGAAAAAGTGGAAAGCATGATGAGGATTCCTCCACCGAAAAACGTGAAGGAAATTAGGAGTTTTGTAGGGACTATTTCTTGGTATCGAAGATTCGTGCCAAATTTTGCAATTTTAGTTAGGCCTCTAACCGATCTCTTAAAGAAAGGTAAGAAATTTGAGTGGACCCAAGAATGTGAGGAGAGTTTTAGGAAAGCCAAAGAGTGTTTGTTACGGCACCGATTCTGACATGTCCGGATTTTTCTCGGCCGTTTGTTGTCCAAACAGACGCGTCAGATTTTGGTATCGGGGCCGTACTTTCGCAGGAGTTTGGAGATGGCGAAAAAGCCATTTGTTATTTGAGTCGGTCATTGAATAGGAATGAAAGGAACTACTCTACGACTGAAAAGGAATGCTTGGCGGTTCTTTAGGCGATCGAAAAGTTACGGCCGTATCTCGAAGGTGTTCGATTTACAGTCGTGACTGATCATCACTCACTGATCTGGTTAAGCAATCTTAAGGATCCGCAGGGTAGGTTAGCTCATTGGGCCATTCGGCTCCAACAATTTGATTTCAAGATTATCCATCGAAAGGGCAAAGAACATGTCGTTCCTGATATGTTGTCGCGAGGAGTCCCCGAAGTAGCCGGTGTCTCTGAAGCGGATTCGGACCCTTGGGTGATCAAAATTAAAAGAGCCCGTTAGAATACCCATCCTGGCAAGTTGAGCATGGGCGGCTCTATAAACATGTTAGGGTGAACCATATTGTTGTTCACAACGAGAATGAGGAGTGGAAGTTAGTTGTAGGGAAAGGTGATAGGGCAAAGATTTTAAGCGATTGCCGTGATGCTCCGCTTTCAGGACACATGGGCGTTAAAAAGACTTTTGCTAGGGTAGTAGACAAATATTACTGGCCCAAAATGAGGAGTGACATAACAAAATATGTTAGGTGTTGTAAGACTTGCCAAAAAGTGAAACCGGTGAATGAGAGGCCAGCTGGTCTTATGACCGAGGGTGGGAAATTCCCAACCGTGGGAAATGATTTGTGTGGACTTAGTTGGTCCACTACCGAAGTTGTCGCGCGGTTTTATATATATTTGAACGGTCGTCGATTACTTTAGTAAATTTCCCCTGTTGTTCGCGTTACGGTCCGCAACGGCGAAAGCGGTTTGTCGAGAATTGGAAGAAAACGTTTTTCTTCTCTTCTGTGACAACGGTCCCAAGTTCCGTAGCAAAGAACTGAAGACGCTTAGTGAAGCGGTATACGGCGCATTATCATCCGCAAGCGAATCCTGCAGAGCGCATCAATCAAATAATTAAGACTACGGTCCGAGCGTTTGTCTCGGAAAACCAGCGGAGTTGGAATACGCAACTGGCAAAAGTGGCCTGTGCTATCCGAACTTCGCAACATGAGGTGTTAGGTGTTTCGCCATATTTTGTGAATTTTGGTAGGATCATGGTAACTAGTTGCCATGATGTAGGGCTTAGAGATAGTGATAGGGACCAAGAAAGAGGGGATACCGTTAGGCAGTTTCAGAAACTGAGATAAAGGGAACGAGCGGGGGACGTGGCACGTTAAGGATTTAAAACTATTTATTGACACTTGGTCAAAGTTCCTTAATCTTTCTTTTAATTCGTATTTTTTTTTTGTATTTTTTTTTTGTTTTTTTGGTAAATTGTCCAATTTTATTTCATTCATTATTCATTTCGTGCCACTTATTACGTTTTTTTTTCTTTTTTTCTTTTTCTAATATAATGGTAACCCTTTGTTGTGTTGTACACCCTGTTCTTTTACCCTCCAATCCTGGTCGAGCCTTAAGAAATGGTTTATTTTTCTTGAAAACTAAACACATTTCTTGGGAGATAAGGGTGGAATTTGTTACGGTAATTTTTACCGCAACAAAAACTTCCCTTCGGTCGTTCTTTTCCCCATTCTTATTTCTCGTTGTGGCTGCAAAATATTGGCGAAGTTGAGGGCAACCATGGTCTCATCAACCAGTGGTGTACCTAGCCTTATTTTGCAAAAGCAGGTGTTCGAGTACGACGTTTTAAAACGAGAAGAGAGCCGGCGGATGAGCCGAAGAAGTAATGAGTCAGATGGACTCTTACTTTCATCAAATGAGCAACAAGAACTTCTTATAATTATCTTTCCATTTTAAAATCTAATTTAACGTTACGTAATTTTAACTTTAACGTAAAGAACGTAAATTTGTTCAATGTACAAAATGGATTTTTAACGCGTTTAGATAAGTTTTGTAGAATTTCGAAAATGATTAAAGTAACGCTCCTCTCTGTATCTTCGAAAAGAGTTTGTTAAATAATTCACGCTTCACATCTCACGCGATAGTTGTAGAGTAGTAGGAAAAAGCCTATTTGAGACTTCTCCTCGATTTGAATTCTTTTTCAATTTTTCTCGGGGATAGTTTTAGTTGGAAAAGTGTCTGAACTCGTCCATTATGTTTCAGAAAGTTTTGGAAACACATCCAACAAGTTGTTGAAATGATGTTTGTGTGCGTGAGAGTAAGTTTAGGCAAGTTTTGGAAACACATCCAACAATTTATTGAAACCGTGTTTGTGTGCGTGTGAGTATGTTTCGTTAGATCCCACCACGATTGTTTTCTAGGAGAGCGTCAAGCTTCCAGAAAGCCGTGACCTATGATCTCGAAACGATTGGTTGGGTTGTATCGTTGTATGTGTGAGTGATTGACTGGAATGAACGACGGAAGAAAGTTGGATATGAAAATAAGCTTGGAAGGCACTCTTGCGAGAGCCTTGAAAGCGAAAAACAGAATTTAAAGGAGTTTCGAGAAATTTTGAGAAAAACGAAATCGAGGAGGATATTTGTTTTTGGATAGTGAAAATTTAATATTGAGGATTAGTCGAGACGAAAAACAGGATTCGAGACGAGAAGGATTGTAGAAGGAGACAGTAGAAAGGAGACAAAGATAAGTAGTTTGTGTAAAATTTTGATTATAAATATATATATTTGCAATTTCAAAATATATATATTTATATTCAACCGATTAGTGTACGAGATTCAAACATAATTTTTGGGACGCCGTTTAGTCATATCAAAAACCCATTTTCCTTTTTTTTTATTTGCCTTTCTTTTTAATTAATATCATCTTCTTGCCTCTGAGCCGAACGGCCATATTAAATTGTACAACCCCTTTTACTTGAAAAGACTTTTTGGTTTTAGTCCAGGGATCTTCTGTCCCATGGTTTCCCAAAGCAATAAAATAATTACATTTTTAAACATAACTCTTTCTTTTTATTCCATTTATTCGGTTCTTTACGTTCTATAATTAGTTTTGGAATTTTCTAATTCGGTTTTAGAAAAAAAATCCTGGCGCCCGCTTTTTTTTTGCACCCTACTGTGCAATCATATATTTCCTTCTTTTGATAAACTATTTTCATTGTGAAATCAATCAAGTTTATCAAAAGAAACACAAAATTCTTACACTGAACCCACGCCAGCTGAGCAGCCGTGGTGACAGCTACTTTAATCAAGCTGTAATTGCACTTTTTTTGCATCCTCTTTTCGCGTTATTCGTGTGTGGCCTATTGATAGTAGGTACCATTAGTAAATTCGTGTCGTGTGTCGCCGTGCGTCGGTGCGCGTTTCAACTTTTTTTTTACTCTTTTTTTTTTGTTTGTTTTTAATTTAATTGTTCGAGGTACTTGTAACGTGTATATCAATAATTTTAATTAAATAAATTCTTCTACCCCTATCGTGTTTAAGACCGCGAAAAAGTACAACTTCACCGTAATTAATCTTTGTCGGTTGAAACATCTTTATCCAGGCATTCTGCGAACAAGATAAATTGTCCAAATTTTACCTACTTCCGGCTTAGTCGGCTACTGTATCCCTCTACATCGCTTTTTGTTTTCATAGGAGCCCTGAACCACAGATACAGAATAATAGAAGTTTCATTAAGCATACAAATACGTATATCTAAGTTTCCAGCCAACGGCCGATCGCACCAACCCTTTCGCCTTATCGCTCTACAAACCACCCCTTTCCCGCTCATGAAGCTATTCTTTCCACGCATCAAAATATACTTTCAATAATCATTCCTCTCTTCAAATATAGGAAGGACCCGAGAAAATATCGGGCTATAAGGCTTTGTATAGGGATAGGACTACCAGCTTCTTGGAGGGATTCAATAGCATACTATCTACGAAACTTTATCACAAATGGAAATATAGACGCTCGATCTTATTACGCACGATCTATTGCAAGGCACCTAGAACAAATTGAAGTGGCCTTAATTAAAATGTTTGAAATATGTGTAAATCCATTGAACGATACATTTTCAAGGAAAGAAAGGAATCTTTATCTGAATGTCTTAATAAATTAAAAGCGAAATAAAGCCGAGTCGGCTTTATTTCACTTATAAAAAAAAAAAAAAATTGTTGGCACAACAGCTCCAAGCGGGGCCGGGGCCTGTGACTTACACTCTCAACCACTCCTGTGTGTGCGTTGATATTCTGCAGGAATGGAAGGGACCTACAATTTACCGCCGAATCCGAACGGCTAACAGAGAAGCACTTTCCATGACATTAATTACTCTTGGAGGATTTGTCACTTCCTCGCAAGAGGCAGTACCCCGGAAAAAAACTTAAGGTGGCAACGTCAGGGATCGAACCTTGAACCTTCGGCGTAGCAGTCCGACACACTAACCACTACGCCACGGGGTACTACCTTTATTTCACTTAAGCAAAGTGAAATAACACCGAACAAGGAAATTCGGCGATATTTCGCTTTTATAAAGCCGAATTTCGGAATTCGGCGTTATTTCGCTCGGCGTTATTTCACGGCACCGATTATAGCTAGATCAGAAGGGAAAAAATATTTCTTGAATCGATTAGGAAACCTAAGCATTTTGAGGCATTTTTGGCGACCTCACCTAGAACGCAAAGCTGATCGTTTTCTCCAATGCAAGTGCCACTCAAGGACAGTGGCATAGGGGGTAGGTTATGCTTTAACGACAGAAGACAGCATTGAGTTTTTGAAACATTAAATTAGACGCGGTTGATGATTCCCCATTGGACAATGCTGTCAAGATCGGTATTTAATGCGCTTATCATACGATACCGTTGCAGTTCCACATCCAAAGGACATGGATGTGAATCTGGAAAGGAATAGGAAAAGCTGGGAGTACTGTTGTCAGCAAAACAATTTAGTGGATTAGAATATATAAATTATAGAGAATGGCTCTATGATATCAAGTTACTAGGTGCCAGACATTTTACTTTCAGCTTATAACCATATGAGTGATGCACCAAAACATCAGAATAACTGTCCTGATTACAAATTTGTACCTGCCAGACATTTTGTTTTCAACCTTTACCCCACCAGACGCCCTTAAAGTATGCAAAAATGCTTTATCTACTCAAGATTAAAAAATCGTTTTGCTTTTAAGCTATAATCATACGCTGGTATAAAACCATTCTTACATTAAACTTTATCCCGAATAATATGTAAGTCTCAGACAAACTACTTACAGCCTTCGCCACGCAAGGCGTTCTTAAAGTTTTCTATTGAAAACACTTTCAAACGTTACAACACAAACAAAATTTAAATTATTCAATAATAAAATTTAATTTCAGCGTACGAGTAGTGGGATCTAAGGGAAACTTGTTTGATTTCCACCTGCTATAAGCATTCCCTGCGGAAGGATCGAGGAACTGACGCAATTGCTTGAAAACGCAAGCGCTCTTTCCAACTCGTCAACAAATTGATAGTTTACGTAATGTTCGAACCTATTCAAAACCTAAATAACTTTTCTACTGCTGGTATCTATGACTTTTCATAGATAGTTCTGCGGAGAAAAGTTCAGATGTTTTATGAATTTTTACTTTTATCCTCTTTGTCAATGATGAGTAGTCTCATACGCTTTTTATTTTCACTTATTTTGTTATTTAGTTGTTTTGTCGAATACAGTTTTTTTGTGCTATAAAAAAAATTAAATACAATTTATTATAAATGCTGTCTCCATTCCATTGATAGTACAAACAAGTGTAAAAATAGTTTTGTTTATCGAAATAAATGTGCCGACTGCCGACATTTAACATCCAACAAGAATTGAATGGCTATCTTATCGCAGTGGTTGCTACAGCAAATTAACTGCAACTTCAATAAATATAATGTCATCATACACCAGTGCTGGTCTTTGAAAATGGTAAAAAGTGAAGACAAAAAATAAAGGAACAATATTTTACGGGGAGAGTACGATAGGCGCCAAGAATTAATAACGGTTTTTTGTAGAGGAGTTAAATAGAAGTATTTTTTACTGTGGGAGGGGGGTCTATCTCGCCCCGTTTAGGAGGTAGGGGTGATTTTCGAAGAAAATGTCTTGAATGGAAAAATAAATATTAAAAAATTAATACGGGCAAGTGCGAGTCGGACTCGCGCACGAAGGGTTCCGTACCATTATCTATAAAAACGGCAAAAAAATCATGTTGTTGTATGGGAGCCCCCTTAAATATTTATTTTATTCAATAAACACTTGCTTAAATTTCTCATTGTAACAGGCGATTAGGATTTGCAGAAGACAAGAACTGATAGTTTGTTTAGGAAAGATTGTGCCAAAAATGACCTTGTTTGTGTGAGTGAAAGAAAACTGGCAAATCAGCAAAAAGAAGAAGAAACAGAGACAGCTATGCATGTAAATTCAAAAATTCCAGAAATCCGCAAAGAAGAAAAAGCCAACCTATGTATGCTTTTAAATCTCAGTTTTCTTTTATTCGTGTTCGAATTCAAATTCGAATGGAAAACAAAATAGAAAAGAAAACGAATGTCAAACAAGGAACAAGAAGTCATTATTAAATTTGCAATTAATTTTTAACGTCTCAAAAATAAATATGTATGTATATGTATAAATAATAATAACTTCTTTAAAATCGGATCGAGACCTCCCAGTACTTCTTTTGTAAGTTTAATTTAATATCTTAGGATTAACAGTAGTTTTAATAATTCATAATTAATTCAGTGATTTAGTATTAGCAGCAGAAGAAGAAGCAGCAAGAAGAAATTATATGTATAGAATTATAGAATAATAAGAAGTTTTTATTATTTAGATTAATTTTTAAGATTTTAAAATTTTGTCGGTAAAAAAATCTAATACTGACTTCTTGTTCTTTATTTGACATTCGTTTTTTTCTTATTTTGTTTTCTATTCGAATTCGAATTCAAACACGAATAGAGGAAAACTGAGCTTTAAAAGCATACATAGGTTGGCTCTTTTCTCCTAAAAGAGTTTCTGGAATTTACATATAGGTAAAGCTGCTTCTTACTCACACAAACGAGAACAGTTTTGGCGCGATTTTTCCTAAACAAACCGTCACCAAGATGTCTTTTGCCAATCCTGCTCAAATATTTCACTGAGAAATTTCAGTAATTTTTTTCTCAGCATAGTGTTTTTTACAATAAAATAAAGAAGAAAGGCGTACTTACGTTTGAAAACAATTAATCCTGATTTTATATTATTTTATGAGAGAATCTAATACCGACTTGCTGATTGTTGTTTGACATTTTTTTTTTTTCTATTTTTTTTCTATTCGAACTCGAATTCGAATTTCTGGAATTTACATGCAGATAAAGCTTTTTCTCACTCTCACAAACGAGAACAGTTTTGGCGCGATCTTTCCTAAACAAACTGTCACCAAGATGTCTTTTGTCAATTTTGCTCAAATATTGCACTGAGAAATTTCAGTAATTTTTTTTTTATTATTTCTAGAAATCACTCAAATCACCTCTTATGACAATAAAATAAAGAAGAACTTAAGTTTGAAAACAATTAATCCTGATTTTATATTATTTTATGAGAGAATCTAATACCGAATTGTTGTTTTTTGTTTGATATTTGTTTTTTTTTTCTATTTTGTTTTCTATTCGAATTCGAATTCGAACACGAATAGAAGAAAACTTAGCTTTAAAAGCATACATAGGTTGCCTCTTTTCTTCTAAAAGAATTTCTGGAATTTACATGTAGGTAAAGCTGTTTGTGTGAGTGAAGGAAAAGTCGCAAATCAGCAAAAAGAAGAACTAACAGGGACAGATGTATTTGTAAATTCCAGACTTCAAGAAATTTCTAAAGAAGAAAAGAGACAACCTGGTGATGGACAGACAAACATAGCAAAAACGAACAAAAAATTACGTTTGTTGTATGGGAGCCACCATAAATAGCTATTTTATTTTATTTAGTTTTTAGTATTTGTTGTTGTAGGGAACACAATAATACATCATCTGTTCAAATTTCAAGTGTCTAAGTCTTACGGTTCATGAGATACAGCCTTGTAAAGGGCGGACAGACGGACAGACGGACAGACGGACAGACGGACAGGCGGACAGACGGACAGACGGACAGACGGACAGACGGACAGACGGACAGCGAAGTCTCAGTAATAGGGTTCCGTTTTCACCCTTTGGGTACGGAACCCTAAAAACAGTGGCAACATTAAGAATACCTGTAACGGATTTAAAAGCAAGACATTATAAAATTATTTGTTTTAACAGTTTTCAAAATATTCGCATTGAAACTCGAAATTTTGATAAAAAAAACCTAGGAAAATTTCTTTAAACCAATTTTGTTCAAAATTTTGAAATGCAAAATAAAATTTTCTTTCTGTGATCAATGCTTGTATCAATTCATGTCTTCTAGTTCTTGTGAAAATTACTGAAACTTCTTTTTTATGAAATATTAGATTTTTGGCATTTATTTGTTGCGAGTCAGGGTTCCACGTGGGACTTACCTTGGGAAAGTAGAAGGGCGGCGGCACGCTTGTCGTTGCAAGGCTATGCTCGACGGAAATGGGGTGGTTCTTTGCCGCTTCCACTTATCCCTCCTTTCGACAATCAAAATTATCGTCCTAGAAAAAGAAGAAAGTTACAGGAAAGGAAGAGGAGTTTGGAAAGGAATGAAAAGTTACCACAAATCGAAGTACATGTCGGTTGTTCAGTAGTTTGAAGATTTAATGGCAATTTCAACACTGAATGAGCGGTACGGCATCCTTCTAACAACGTGGCTGCTATTCCCGAAGAAGCAAATGCTACCGCGATTTGGGATCTCGCACGAATAGTGGCTAAAATCAATGACATGAGGAATGTCTTTCCTGTTCCACCAGAGGCATCTAGGAAAAATACATTTCCATCATCAATTGCATTAATTAATGTATCATAGACTTCCTTCTGTTTTGGGTTCAACAGGGGTAAATTCGTTTGAATTGATTTGTCCCATATCGATCAAATTCATGTTCACGTTCCAATTCCCTATTAGATGCGTCATTCACTCCGCGATCTGGCGCTGGCATTCCTAACCGGACTAACAAACTGCCGCACATCAGGTAACACATATCTTCGATCAAGAGCAAGGCCTGGTTATGCATCTCCTCATTCGCCTCAAGATCAGTATTTCTTGAACTGACACGAATTCGATGCAAAATGTCTTTTGACATGTTATCTTTGTATTTGTTCCACAGGTCACGTGGATTAGATGGGAAGCATGTAGAAATGATGAAAGCAAATAATGTGCGTGTCTGACTTGAAGATGCTAAAATAATTGCTTCAGCGATTGTCGTGTCCCAATGAATATCGTTTTCAAGCAAATTTACATAGCTCTTGACATGCTGCACGAAATGTTGGGCACACTACACCATTAACTGTTCGTAGCGTTTACCCTCTACCATCTATCATCTAACATCAACTATCTACCATTTACCATATACTCCCATCTACCATCTTCAAACATCTACCATTTATCATCTTCTATCATCAACCATCCTTTACTATCTAGCATCTTCTACCTTCTACCATATAGATCCTTCTACCATCTTGTTCCATCTACCACCTTTTACCATTACATAACCATACACATAGAGCACCCGTATGCCTGCATTTAAAAATCTTTTTTTGTGTGTTTGACTTCAAAACAAAAAAACAAACACAAATATTAATATTAATATTAAGCATGACTGATTGATATTTCAAATAAATGATTTATCAGTTTCGCTAAGTTAGTTTTTAGTGTATTTTTTATTTTCCTTTTATTTTATTTTTTCGTCAATTTTCTTTTGTTTTTAATAGCCTATAACCTATTCGGGGCGGAGACTAATACAACAAATCAAAAACCATGAAAATCGGTCCAACCGATCTCAAGTTATAAGTGTTCGAACAAACACAACTTTGTTTTATATATATAGCTATATTTTTTCAAACCCCCCCCCCCCCCCCCGAAAAAATTTTCTGCGTTCGCCCTTGGTTCGAAACGTTACTTCCATGGCCGTTACTCGGAAGTAACCCCTAAAATGACCAACCAGAAGCAAGCTGTCTGTAGCGTAAAGTCAGTTGCTCATGTTATGCTACCGGAATTCCCATAAGGACGGCTTTGTCCGCCTCCACACACATTTAGCTGAAAGGAACTAGCAATTCATACTACCAAAAATTTCAAATAACTTTTTAAATTTTATTTAAAACTTTCTTTGAAATTGAGCTCTCCTGCTCCAATATTTAACTATCACTAAAATGTTTAAATTTCAAATTCTTAAAACTAATAAAAGGATGTTTAAAAAAAAATCGATATTAAACTTAACTAAGAGGAAAAGCGCAGTTGAATACTACTACTACTGAGCTTAATAATTTTGTTTTTCTTTTATTGACCTTATGGACTCAATACTTCAGACTTACAGTTTTCCTGATCCCTGATCCAGAGTGTTGGATAGTTACGCGTAACTTTGATATTTTAATTAGTTACACGTAACTAATGTAACTAATGTAATTAATGTTACTAAATGTAACTAAATGTAACTAATTGTAACTAAATGTAACTAACTATAACTAATAGAATTTTTCAAATACAAAAACTCACATTTTATGTTAAATTGAAATTTACAAGTTCCGTCCACAAACCCGATCGAACGACGTTTGACTACACTGTTTTAGGGCAAAGCTGGATGATAGATATTGCCATCGGGCCAGCTGCCAGCTGTGGCAACGGCAACCTGGCAAGGAATACGTTTTTCAATTACTATATTTCTGCACAAAAAAAAATTTAAAATAATAAAACAAAATAGATCTCGTTTGATTTCCCTTGGGCGAGCCAAATCTGAAATTTGAGACCAAATCTGAATTTACCATACAAAAATAAATCAAAATAAACAAAGAAATGTCCAAGAATCTCAAGAAAGAGGGGAAAACTTTAAATGTAAGTAAAAATCTTTTGTATGCTCCAAGAATATAATATTTAATTAGATTTCCTTTTCATCAGGAATATAGTAATTTCAATATGTATTCCTTGCCAGGTTGCCGTTGCCTTGCTAATAAAAGAATTTTGTCAATAGTCGATTGTGATTCAGGATGAAATGTGATTTTTTTTATTTTTTATTATTAAGTTAGAGTTAGTTTTATTTAGTTACAGTTAGTTACATTAGTTTCATTAGTTACGCTAAAAATTGGGCGTAACTAATTCATATTAGCTACGCGTAACTAAACGAGTAACTTACTTCATGTAACTTACTTGCCAACACTGCCGGCAGCACTACGAAGAACTGGTTTGGATTCGCTGTCTTGGTTTATTTGCTAGATTATTATTTTTTTTTTAAAGTTCAATTATTAAAATCAGTATCAATGATACCTGCACTTTTCCAATTATTTTTAACACTTAGGTTAACTTAAAAAAAAACTAAAAAAAAACAGATTGGAGAACTTAATTCTTTTACACTATAAAAAAAAATTGTTTATGGGTTCTTCAATAGTTTTGAAATTCACTTCAGTTCTTTTCACTTCCTTCATTTTCTTTCCTTTGTTCAGCGAAGCACTATCACAAATCCGCAATTTACATGTAAATTATCCTCTGGTGATTTAAATAATATATATATACAGAGTATATACACGAAAATCCCAAAGATTTTTGGACTTTGTGCCAACGAAGTTTTGTCTATCAAAAGAAAGCTTCCTTGAGGATGTCTTCGATGACGAACAACAAAACGAAAAAATGGCAGAGGCTCAGGTTCGCTGATACCGTCTTTGACAATTCCGGCAAGTAGAACCCAAACCTTAGGTATTGAAGAAAATTTTCTATTAGTAAAACTAGTGATATTTCACAAAAAACTACATACCTCTGCAAAAGAACGTATAGTTTTGAATCCTTGTGAAATTTTCCCCTACTTCGTTGGGGTAACAAAATGTCGTATTTTTCAATTTAAACTCCTTAAATAATTCTAAATATCAATATATATATATATACACGCAAACAACACTTGAATGCTTTACCAAGTGTTTCCTTTTATCTCAACTTGAAGATGTTATTGGATGTTCTCCCAAAACTTATTCAACTCTTATAATTAAAAAAATGGTTTTTAAATTTGAATTTATAGTTCAAATGAACAATTGGCCGTTTGCGTTGGACTTTGCTCTCCGATTTTACTTTGGTATGACCATGAAATCCTACAAAGGTCAACCCTAGTCTTCATTTTCATATAAGTAAATAGTTAACTCTACATCTGAGCGAGATAACTATTTCATTTCTTATCTGTATAAAAAAATAATTATAAGTAGCATCTCCTATCCCTATCATCAAATTGCAATTAGCCCTGGCCCACATACTTAAAATTTAACTTACATACCTACGTATTGCACTAATAATTATGTTTTCCATCATACATTAAATAAACATAAACTTAATACATGTTACAAACAAAACTACCTAATTTCCTCACATTTAAAAAGTCTACACAAACAAAAATTAAATTTCTTTTAATTTCACCACATCTGGCAAAGCTACAGTTCATTTATATTTGACTTTTTAAACTGAGCGAAATTTCTTTGGTTTACCTGACTTCCTTTCCTTCAGGTGCGAGGAAGATAGATAACCACTTTCGCCTGCGCAAATAAAAGGGTCAACAACAACAAACCATTAGGTGACAAATAAGAGCTGTCAAAACAAAAAAAATCAAATCGTAAACAAGGAATGCAACAAATTGGAAAAGGCGAGTAATTAATTATTTAAGTGCTTAACATTATCTATATTTCTAATATTATTACTGAAATTTCAGCAATAATCTTGGGAATATATCTCACATACAAATTCCTGTGCTTGTGCATGGAAATTTTTTTGAAAACACCGAAATTTACTCTTTTTGCAAATTTACTTCTTAGGGATTTACTTTAAAACAAAATTAATATATTTTCTTTTCTTTTACAGAAATTATAATGAATGTTGCAGGAAAGCAAGGAAGCCACCCTAGGAAAGACAGAGGACCTGGCTTGGAAAAAATTAACTTGCCCATCGCAGCGCGTATTTCCACCGCCGCGCCGCGGCAAGCATATCGCATATTTTTTTTTTTTTTTTTTTTCTTTTGAAATTTGCTGCATCAACCTAAGGGGTTGATTGTGTTCCGGAATTGGTTAGGTAAGTTTTATCTTGGAAAATCTCACGCGACATATTGTGATTTCATTACGGGATTAATGTTTATGAAAGGTTTATCTTTGAAAGTAAAGCACAGCAATTCAGTAAGCGTTACCCAGAATGCACAAGGAGGAGTTAGAATTACGTTGCATTCCACGTCCTAGCCAGTCAATTTGTGAGTAAGGAGTCAGTTGAAAAAATCAAGTCAATTTACAATTTATATGATGTATTAAAAGGGTATGTCAGTCTCCTCAATGAAGTCATCTTCCGTACTTTCGAGCTCGTCGTTGATGGTAAGGAGCTGAGGTTGTTTCGGCAGCCAGATACCCTCTTGGTTTTCACTTTGGTCGGTGGGAGGAGCGAAGTCTTAAAGTTGAAGACCAACACTTTGTCTCCCATCGATAAGACCTGGGTATACTTTTTGTATGTCCAATGTCCGCAACGTGGGCCATACAAGTACAGTTGATTAAAAATACTGGCAGCTGGAACTACCCTAAGCGGTGCAACGAAGTTGCGGGAGTGGGTGTGCCCCCGAAAAAGGACTTACAATTTCTAGATCCCGCAAAGCAGGCCACCCAGGTACTGTTGATTAAAATACTATTGATCACCAAAATAATTTAGTGGATTAGAATATATAAATTATAGAAAATGGCTCTATGATATCAAGTTACTAGGTGCCAGACATTTTACATTCAGTTTATAACCATATGAGTGATGCACCAAAACATCAGAATAACTGTCCTGATTACAAATTTGTACCTCCCAGACATTTTGTTTTCAACCTTTACCCCACCAGACGCCCTTAAAGTATGCAAAAATTCTTTGTCTACTCAAGATTAAAAAATGGTTTTTCTTTTTAGCTATAACCATACGCTGCTATAAAACCATTCTTACATTAAACTTTATCCCGAATAATATGTAAGTCTCAGACAAACTACCCTTTCAAACGTTACAACACAAACAAAATTTAAATTATTCAATAATAAAATTTTATTTCAGCATAAGAATAGTGGGATCTAAGCGAAACTTATTTGATTTTTTACCTGCTATAAGCATTCCCTGCGGAAGGATTACAATTACTTGAAAACGCAAGCGCTCTTTCCAACTCGTCAACAAATTGATAGTTTACATAATGTCCGAACCTATTCAAAACCTAAATAACTTTTCTACTGCTGGTATCTATGACTTTTCGAAGATAGTTCTGCGGAGAAAAGTTCATATGTTTTATGAATTTTTACTTTTATCCTCTTTGTCAATGATGAGTAGTCTCATACGCTTTTTATTTTCACTTATTTTGTTATTTAAGGCCCCAACCCATAGAATCCGTTGGTCCGTTGCGGCAACGCATCCGTTGACGTTTGCCGGATCGCCGGATTGGGGGTGACCCAATGAATGCGTTGACGTTCCATTTTTGCCTCTTTTTTTTCTTCGAACATGCTGCAAAAAATTATGCTTTACATAATTAAAACTGTAACCAAAACCCTTAGAAGAAGAAATATATTTCTCTTCTTCAATGCCAAAACGAAACCACTTCAAATAGAAAAAAAAATGCTGTCAGCCAGCTGTCAACGGATTGCCGGAGAAGAAAAAGTTAAAAGTTCGGCTACTTCTGTCCGTTGCGTTGCCGCATGCGTTGTCTATGGACCACTTCTCGTAAGAACAGGTGTATTTAATCGAGCTGTCAGTTGATTTGCCGGACGCACGGACGCAACGTATTCTATGGGTCGGGGCCTTTAGTTGTTTTGTCGAATACAGTTTTTTTTGTGCTATACAAAAAATTAAATACAATTTATTATAAATGCTGTCTCCATTCCATTGATAGTACAAACAAGTGTACAAATAATTTTGTTTATTGAAATAAATGTGCCGACTAGGGTGACCGCAATACAATGGAGCGGGGGAACCGCATAAAATAATCAGCCTTTGCAGATTTTCAGAAAGCCAAAATTTAAGCTCGATTACATAAGGGTAAATGCTGCCGATACTCGCTCAAAGTTTCAAAAATCTCTTTTTTTACCCTGTTTTGCGAAGAAAATTTGCCTTTGGTCCTTAACAGCTGACCCTATTCTCACTATTTTTGTATTAATTAAAGGTTGGTTTCTTGTCAACACTCAATTTAAATATTGTAAATTTAAATATTGTAAAGAAAAATGTACATTGAAAGTAAATAATTCAGGCAAAATTAATAGGTATTGTGGTTTTTAAAAGATTTTTATTTTATTTTAAAGAATGAAACATTTTAACATTTTTCTTATGAAAATACTTTAATAAAGATAAAAAAAATTAAAGGACAAATATTTTACGGGGAGAGTACGATAACTGAGGCGCCAAGAATTAATAACGGTTTTTTGTAGAGGAGTTAAATAGAAGTATTTTTACTGTGGGAGGTGGGTATATCTCGCCCCGTTTAGGAGGTAGGGGTGATTTTCGAAAAAATGTCTTGAATGGAAAAATAAATATTAAAAAAACAATGGCAATATTAAGAATACCTGTAACGGATTTAAAAGCAAGACATTATTAAATTGTTTGTGTCAATAGTTTTCAAAATATTCGCATTCAAACTCGAAATTTTGATAAAAAAACCTAGGAAAATTTCTTTAAACCAATTTTGTTCAAAATTTTGAAATGCAAAATAAAATTTTCTTTCTGTGATCAATGCTTGTATCAATTTATGTCTTCTAGTTCTTGGGAAAATTACTGAAACTTCTTTTTTATGAAATTTTAGATTTTTGGCATTTATTGTGATTTCATTAGAGGATTAATGTTAATGAGGGGTTTATCTTTGAAAGTAAAGCACAGCAATTCAGTAAGCGTTACCCAGAATGCACAACGAGGAGTTAGAATTACGTTGCATTCCACGTCCTAGTCAGTCAATTTGTGAGTAAGAAGTCAGTTGAAAAAATCAAGTCAATTTATAATTTATATGATGTATTAAAAGGGTATGTCAGTCTCGTCAATGAAGTCATCTTCCGCACTTTCGAGTTTGTCGTTGATGGTAAGGAGCTGAGGTTGTTTTGGCGGCAAGACATCCTCTTGGTTTTCACTTTGTACGGTGGGAGGAGCGAAGTCTTAAAGTGGCAGACCACACTTTGTCACCCATCGATAAAACCTGGGTATACTTTTTGTATGTCCAATGTCCACGACGTGGGCCATACAAGTACAGTTGATTAAAAATACTATTGACATTGGCGCCTGCCAGACAGCTGGAACTACCCTAAGAAGAGCAACGAAGTTGCGTGACCGGGTGTGGCACGCAGAAGGGAGTCAAAATATTTAGATCCCGCGAAGCGTGCCGCCCAGTTACTATTGATAAAAAATACCATTTAGCGGAGCAACTAAATTGCGTGAGCGGGTGTGCCCCGATAAAGGAGTTTAAATACCACGATTTATTAAAATACTTTTGACACAGGCGCCTGTCAGACAGTTGGATCTACCCTAAGCGGAGCAACGAAGTTCCGTGAGCGGGTGTGGGAGCAGTTAAAATCTTAAGCGGGCCACCCAGGTACTTCTGCTTAATCCTCAAAGTGAGATCACCGTAATTACCAAAAACAAAAATCTCATAAAAAAGTAGTTTTAGAAGTTTTGTAGTATTTAAAAATTTTAGTATTTTGTTATGTTCTTATTTACTTCTTATTTATTTTTATCTAATTTTTGAAAGCTAAGGTCGCAACTATGAAAATTTGAAAAACAAAAAATTAGTACGTGGTGTTATGGAAATTTTAATGTAAATAATACAAAAACTCATAGCTTAATAATGATAGTTCATGTTGTTATGGTAATTAAAATATAAATAATAAAAACCCATAGCTGAGTAATCAGAGTTTTTGTTTAAAAGGAGAGATTTCTTCTATTGATTTTCATTCTTCATTTGTTCTAGGAAACCTGTAAGGACACCCAAACCCGGAGGTACAGCAGTTTCTACAAGGACTCATCGAACCCCACGACAGATACCTCAGCGTGAGAGCCATCACGGACGACCGCTACAGAAGCATTATTCACAACGAAGGAAGACCTTTCTACGACAAGGCTGACAGTGGACATTATAGGGGCTAATCCCTTTAATAATTCTTTTAAAAAAAATATATATATAAATTATTCACTCATATTTTTATAGAATATACAAATTAATTATTTTAACATGTAATAGATTAAGGCGACAAGAATATACATTTTGTAAGAAATATATTATTATTATTATTATTATTATTATTATTATTATTATTATTATTATTATTATTATTATTTCTATTATTATTATTATTATTATTAATTCTTTATTCATTTATTAAAGTGTACACATATTATTTGTTTTTTTCTTAAGAATACGGACATGGCTATATTGCCGTCTGCCGGAAATGACATTTTTAACAAGATTTAAAAAAGGAATACAAAATTTTACATTATTACAATAAGTAAAAGAAAAAGAAATAAGGATTAATGAAAAAGCGAGTTGTTTTTGAATTTGATTTTAATTTTGATGGAGAAGCGTGTTTTTTTTTTTTTTTTTTTTTTATATATATAAAGGTACTACATATATTATTACTTTTAATGATTTGCAAGTTGCAACTTAAAAGATTACAATTTTAGAGTGATTTGAAACACAAGCATTTTCAAATGAATTCGACCAGAAAAGCTTTAATAGGCATACATTTTTTCTCAAAAACTATTACGATAAGTTAGGGCATGTTTGCAGTAACTATACAAAATAGACCAACCGCGAGCACCATTCAATATTTCGTAAAGACTTTTGATCGACAAGAAACTTTCTTGGAAATACAACCGTCGTATCTCTTGCAAAATTGGGCATACTGCCATAAAGTGGTATATATTGTCTAACTCTCTTCTATTACACAGTGTACAAATTTGCTGAAGATCGACTCTGTGGGGGACGAAATTTAGATTAAGAATTTCGACTCTTGCTCTAAAAACTATGCTTATTTTATGCGCAGAGTTCTTCACGTTGAAATAGCTGTCTTCAGTGGGTATTCGATGGTTTAAATTCTTATAGATAATTCTTGAAGTTGACGAAGAGCACCTAGTTAAGTATTCGTCAAATATCCTTTCATCTATTTTTGAAATGATGGTTGCGAAAATATCAGGCCATTCATAAACATTGCTCTCAGTAAACGTATACGAGAGATCGTGGGATAAGGCCAGCTGGTTCCATTCTCTGAAAGGGGATGCATTTGTTCGGACTAATCTTGCCATTATCAATTTATGTAGATTTGCGTCACTTCTTTTCATCAGTAGTCAGAATTCGCTTTAAGGTTTCTTATGTAGATAGGTGGTAATCCAGACTCGATGTGTATGGCATAGGTCGGTGTGGAATTTGGCAGTCTAAAAATTCGTTTGAAGAAAATTCTTTGGACTGCTTCAAATTCTTCAAAGGGAGTGACTCCAAATGCCTGTGTACCGTAGCACATACATGTGTTGACTGTTGCATTGAACACTTTAAACTTGGTTGAATGGTCAATATTTTGATTAGCGAAAAAAGTTGACCACATCATGTTAAGCGCTAGCTTAGCCTCACAGCTTTTTTCTTTTGCGTGGTCCCTTAGATTTAGATTATGGGTCAAAAGTACTCCCAAATACTTAAATTGAAGTACTGAATCGATTCGCTCGCTACCAAGTCGCCAAGTTTCTTCGGGAAGTCTTCTACTTCTTCGGCTCTCAAAGACCATCGCCTTCGTTTTCTGTACGTTGATTTGCAGATTCCATGTATCACAGTATGCCGAAAGTCTATTTATTTGGAGTTGCAGCGAAAAAGGATTGTCAGCCAGTAAAACTAAGTCATCAGCGTAAAGCAGGACTTTGATAAGAGTTCCCGCAAAAATAACACCTCCAGGAAGAATAGAAGATACATCATCAATGAACAGAGCAAACAACAGGGGGCTCAAAATGCATCCTTGCGGTACACCTGCGGTGGACGCGAACCACTCTGATAGCTTCGACCCATCCCATACTGCTGCGCTTGATGATGCAAGAAATTTAAAATAGAGCATCCAAAATTTTCGGGATACTCCAATAGTGGACAGTTTATATAATAGCGCCTGTCTATTTACAGTATCGAATGCTGCTCTAAAATCCACAAAACAAACATACAGTTTTTTGTTCTTTTCAATATAATGCCTAGCAATGCTCATTAATGCGAAAATATGATCCGTTGTAGAAAACCCTGCGCGAAATCCAGCTTGAAACATGCTGATTCTATTAGTGCTTTCAATCCAGGAGGAGAGTCTTCCATACAATATCCCAGCAAATATTTTCCTCAGTGAGTTGAGAATAGATATTCCCCTATAGTTCTCTGGTTGATTTGGGTCTCCTTTTTTAAAAATAGGAAATATAAGGGCTTCAGGAAAGTTTGTAGGCAAACAAGCTTTCTCATAAAGAAGGTTGAAGTAATCCAGAATATAGTTTTTGAGGCATTCATTACTATTTTTGAAGAACTCAACTGGAATCCCATCATTACCAGGGGCTTTGTTGTTTTTCATTTGAGAGAGAGTATTTTCCAGTTCAATTGAAGATATTGGTAAATCAAGCTGAGAAACACAGGAATTTGGTAAAGCGAAGCTGAAAGTATGAAGATTCACCTCAGCAGTCAATAGAGTTTTAAAATGTGCAGCTAGAGTCTGAGCTTCAAGGAAAATCTTCATACTTCGCTGCCGTCCACTAACTTCATGTACGTTATACCAAAACACCTTTGAATTTTTGCTAAGTTGGAGCTGTTGTGCAATATTTTTGTGGTACATCATTTTTTTAGCATCACAAAGTTGTTTGAACTCCTTGTTGGCACGTAAGTACATAATTTTGAAGTTATGAGCATTTGTCGTCCTAAAGAGCTTGAGATATTGGAATGAGAGTTTGCGTAGCTTATAACACTCCTTGTCAAACCATTTGGATTTAGGTAAGAAAGTAGTACAGGAATTATTTGACAGCGGTGCCGAGGCGTAAATAAGATTCGTTATACTTCCTTCAATTTCATCGATTGTTGATGATGAGAGGTCAGGCAAAAGGTTAGAATTACAATCAAGTAGGGATTTGTAGCGACCAGCTTTATTTTTATTATATACATAAGAAAACGACGGCCCAATTTGTGCCGGAATCATTTTGTAAAATAGTAATAAGCTAAATTTTAAGGCAAATTGTATATAAAAATTTTTGCACTTAATAAAAAACACTTAATATAAAAAAAAAAATTGATTTTCATTCTTGTTTGGTATTTCACTGGCGGCAGTCGGGTAATCCACTGGCTAATATAGGAAAACATCAAACTTGAAGTTTGAGTATTAAACCGCTAATTAAAGACTTGTTTTGGGAGTTTACTTCGGCGGACAGGTTCTCCTCCGTCTCTATAGCTTCACACACAAGTACGTGCCGTTTTTATTACCAAAACTCAGTCTGTTTAGTTTTATATTATTTTAATTTAAAATTTAATTACTTTATTCTTTTCTTTAAATGTCCTATTTTTTCTGTTTTAAACAAAATTAACTCATTTGTTTTATAAAATTTCAATCTTTGCCTTTCTTTTTATATTTTTGGTCTATTGTTTGATTTTGAAAAGATTACTTAACTCACGAAACTGAGACCATAAGGGGTTCACGTTACAGTTTTAAATATTCTCAAGTACAAGAAGACCTAAAATCTTTTGGTGTTTTCAGTTTGATTAAAAATTGATAATTGAAAGACAATTTTATTTCCTATTTCACAATTTGGAACATGTATGGTTCAAAGATATTTTCTTACGTTTTTGTATCTAGATTTCGAGTTTGAATGCGAATATTTTGAAAAGTATTGAAACAAATATTTTAATTTAAATGTAGGATTAAAGAACAGATTTTTCGCTTTTCACACCGTTTTAGTAATGTATTTTAGGTGTTGCCGTTGTTTTTATTTTTTAATTCGACATTTTTTTCGAAAATCATCCATACCTACAAACGGGGCGAGGTAGACCCTACATCCTATAGTAAAAAATACTTGTATTCGAACACTCTACATAAAACCGTTACTAATTCGTACTCTTGCCTAAATTACGACAGGTCTCTTGTCGGGAAGTGGGCAAGTGGGGGGGGGGAGGATTTGTAAGGTTAAAATCGGTTTATTTCAATTTCCGGCAAAATTACGCGTCCTATGGAAACAAATAACATCAAAGTTGTAGGTAGTAAAAAGATGAACAATGTTGGTATTAAAATTTTTTCACATAACCTCAAAATTTATGTGAAAAATTCAAATAACAAATTTTTGATTTTTTATTTTTATCTTTTACAAAAAAAATTATTTTTTTTCATAAAATTTTGTGAAAAATTATCTTTTTATGTCACAAACACACTGTAATATTTTTGATTTTAAATATTTGTTTGTTCACTAAATTTTTACTTAGTATAGAAAAAGCACCCTAAATTTCAATCGAAAACTTGAATGTCAAAATATCTGTTTTTTTTAAAGACGGTGGGAAATCTTTACTTTTTGATGGTGTAGAAAAAATATACATTACCATAGTAAATTTTCTCAGAAAATGCAAAACAACAACAAAAACTGGAAACAGAAATTTTTTTTAATCGTAATGTAAAATTTTGATCTACATATTTATTTAAATCTCTGGTCAATCAGATCGACCCAGCTTTGAAGCAGGAAGGGGAACAAAAATTTATTATTGCCAGTTGTATGAAATCGTCTTCATAATTCCAAAAACCTTGGGATTTTAGATTCATTCACAACAATGACCTTAAGAGATGTAAGCTCATGCAAGGCTGTACTTTTTAGCTTGCGTTTTCTGATATTTTGATATATCACTCCTGTGGTTATAACCCCTACACTAGAAGCTGATATTTCGCTATTTTTGTGGGCGGTAGGCAAGGAGACACCTGAAAGTAAAACGTTTGGCACCTATTTATTTATTGAAATCAATGATCAATTCTCTCACCGACACAAAAATCGGAAAAACTACCATTTTCGAATGGCTGCCTACAGCCTCCGCTGGTAAAAAATCATTGCAAAACATGCCGATTTTATATTATACCGCACATTTCTATACATACACCTTTGCAAATTTTGGTTATACCTAAGCTCCCAAAATATTCTGTCGGCTCTTGGTCCAATAGGTACTATAAGGCAAGTTATACATTCGTCGAAAAAAAGTTTTGAGATAACTATTAAACATATTACGATGATAGTGAAGGCGAAAAAAGTTGGTCTCAAAATTCTGTCCGTCTGTATCTCTGTTTGTCTGTCTTTATGTATGTGTATAGACACCTACAACCACAACGGTTAGGCCGAATTCTTTCAAACTTGGTATAAACTGTTTTTTGGGTATTGTGCAGAGTGAAAGTTGAAATTTTGTTAGCTCAAAAATAACGGCACCAGCCATGCAACCGTTATGTTAAAGCTTATTTTTCTCGAAAATGGCTCCAATTATTTTGATTCAAAAAATTAGTGTAGCTTTTAAATTACTAAAATGGCTCAGAAATGTACCTTTCAAAGGACCGATTTTTTTTGTTTCTCGAAAACGGCTTAACCGATTCTTTGAAATTTTACACACGTAGTTCAATTTCTGCTGCTTACCAATATTTTTTATTATGAATTTTTCGTATTCAAACAAGCATTTTTTTAAACTTTTTAAATAATTTAATATTTTGAAAACAGCCCATCAAATTTTTTTCGAAAATGATAAATGTATGTATATGATTTGATAACCTATAAATTGGCGTATTTGATTTTTTTTTAAATGTTTCTAAAATCTTTTTCAAAAAAAACTTTTTTCTAAAACACACCTCAATAGATTTTGATAATTTTATAGTCATACATTAAAATTAATCCAAGATATAAAATGTCGTACTTTTTCTTAAGCTCAAATCAGTAAAAGTTTTTATTTAAGAATTTCGCAAAAGTTCGTTTTCAAAAACCTCAAGCTCAAGACCACTGGTACACTGAAGAGCAAGTTCGTGCGACGCAGTCAGTCGTGCAATTCAATTTTATTGCAAACTTAGAACATAGTTTATGCCGTTTAAAATATTTTGTGAATTTATTAAGGTTTTCAGCTGTAATAAAAGTTTCATATTAAAAGAATATATCAAAATATCCTCATTATCAAAAATAATTTCAAAAGTACTAACAGGTATTGACCTGACGGCTTCACAATTTTAATTTTGTTCAAAAGTCCTAGGAATGGGAAAAACTTGGTGAAGTGGCGTCACTTGTGTAGCACTTCATTCAGCTTGAACAAATCAATACTACGTTACTTGACGTCCTGGGTTGGAATCGGCATTGTATATATATAATTTTAGTACTACCACTTGAGGTGCGTCATCTTTCGACCGAAAACTAAGCTCTTGATTTTAGAGGATTTTGTCTAGATTACCATGGGAAGCAACAACAACAATTGAAATGGTGGAACGTAAAAAAAATTGTTTTTGTTGCTCCCCATGGAAATCTAGACAAAAACCGCTTAAATCAAAAGCTTAGTTTTCCGTCGATAGATGGCGCACCTCAAGTGGTAATACTAACGTAAAAGTAAATTGTGTGTGTTTAGTTTTTTTCAATGGTAAGTGATTTTTGTGATATTTGAATGTCCGTGGGCTAAGAAAGACTTTTTTTTGCTGTGTACGCCCGTACTGTGCAATACAGGCCAGCTGTTTCGGCATAAAGTGAAACCAAAGTTGGAAAGAATACCTTTTTATCAGAATTTCGTTTGGTTGGATATAACTTAGTGTCATTAATTTTTTTACACCGTGGTCTTGTTATTTATGTTAAAAATAATATTGCTCGCCAGAGCCTTCCCCAATATGAGCATTGTTCTAATAAGAAACTTTAATTTTCTGTGGATCAAATTCACTGTTCGCAATCATATCATTCATTACTGTTTTCCTTACAGGAGTATGAATCTTGACAGAATGTCTACTTGTAATGAGTAAGATGCTTTGCCAGATTTAATTTCCCGAATGGTTTCCCATTGTCCTCACATTGAAGTCGTGATTACGGGCGACTTCAATGTACACAATTCAAATTGGCTCCGGTAATCTGGCCAGACAACACTCGAAGGAAGGTATACCGAGATCTTTCCTGAGTATAACAATCTTACCTAGCTTGTCGATGAGCCTACTCGTATACAGGTTAATGGGCATTCTGCCCATACTCTTGACTTGTTCCTTACTTCCCATCCTGATAAATATACTATTAAAGTAACTTCTTAATTTGGCACCTCAGACCATTGTGTCATTTTAGCTAATTTCTCAATCTCCAACCATCCAGTTAAAGAAAAAATCCCACTAGGACCGTTTGGGAATACGAAAAAGCCAACTGGGATGGTCTGAATAATTTCTTCCGCAACTTGAACTGGTCATTCCTCGATTATGACATTGATGCCAGTGCTGAAATGATCACAGAAGTGATTTTTCTTGGCATGAGAACTTTTGTCCCTCACAGAACAAAAGGTATCAAACCAAAGGAATATTCTTGTTTAAGCGAAGAGTGCAAAGAAGCTATCGGGTTGAAAGAAGTAAGCTTCCGATCCTATAAAGCCAACCCAACTGAGGAAAATCGGAAGAAACACAAACAAGTTAGGAACTCGTGCAACACCGTTATCAACAAAACGAAATTTTTACATGGCCAAATGTTAAGGCGACAAATTCTGCAGTGTCCCAAAGGCAGTAAAAACTTCTGGTCATTTTTAAAAAAGGTCAACAACTCAACGTCATCACGAGTTACAACGCTCAACGTCGACAATAAACCAATTGTCAGCTCCTACAGAGCTTAAGATCTTGATATACACAAATCCGCTGGCCCGGATCGTATGCCCACTATACTTCTGAAGAGGTGTTCTTCATCGCTGGCACAGCCACTGCGTAAGCTTTTCCATCGCTCCTATCCTTCAGGAATCTTTCCTAGTAGAAGGAAAACAGCATTTATCCAGCCCGTCCCTAAAAAGGTGACTCCTCCTCACCCTCATCCTACCGACCAATTGCACTTACGTCCCTTCTTTCCAAGGTCATCGAAACGCTGATAAATCATCAGTTCAAGAAATATCTCGAAGATTGGGAGCTTTTAAACGACCGATAGTACGGCTTTCGCAGCAATCGTTCCACTGGTGATCTGATGGCATATCTCACCGACCAGTGGAACAAATCTTTAAAGCAAGATTTTTGCGCTTGATATTTCAAAGACATTTGATAGAGTTTGGCATTAAGCTCCTTAATCGAAAATGCGTGCATTTGGTAGCGATGATACTCTTATGCGTTGGATTAGAAACTGTCCTCTGGACTGTTCAATACAAGGTTTATTAGTTGCTTTCAAGTCTGGTCTCCAAAAAATAAATGCTGGTGTGCCCCAAGACTCCGTTCTGTCTTCGACTCTCTTTCTCATTTTTATAAATGATATCTTGTCTGTGACTTCTAATCCATTAAATTTTTTTGCTGACGACTCAACCCTCAGCTTTCCATATACGTTTGATAATTCACGGCCTTCGCCTTCGGACGTGTTATAACAACGATACCATATGAAAAGGTCATTAAACTCCGATTTAAACAGCATTGTGAACTGGGGTTTTAGAAATGGTGTAGTTCAATTCGTCGAAAATTCAATGCTGTCTTTTGTCGTTAAAGCTAAACATACCTATGCCATTATCCGTGAATAGTACTTGCATCGAGGAGGCCGAAAAGCTATCAGTGCTGGGTATGTGTATCAGTGAATGATCATATATAATACTATAAGATGCTAAGGCTTTCTTAATAGATCTGGTTCTGATCTGGCTACAATTTACAAAGCTTTTATACGCCCTAAACTTGGGTATAGCTCCCATCTCTGGGCAGGTGGTTCTCAAACTTTTTTACACCTGCTCGACAGAATCCAGAAAAAGCAATAAGATTGATAGGAGACAGAAGCATTATGGAAACATTACCAACCCTTGAACATCGTCGAAATGTTTCATGTCTTTCCTGATTTTACCGGTTCTTCTACAAAAAATGCTCACTCGAGGTAGCCAGCTGCGTTCCACCCCTAAAATATTTCCCCCGTAACACTCGTCTTGCTAGGAACGCTCATCAGTTTACACTTGAGCCCAATTTCGGACGTACTGTCAAATATAGGGATTCTTTCTTTAGCCGTACAACACGAATGTGGAATGAATTGCCTGGCACAATTTTCCCTTGCCATTTTGATCTTCAAACATTCAAGATCAACGTTCCCTTCCTCCCTAATTTCCTATCGCTCGCACTGTGGCTAATCATTAAAAGGGCTATACAAACCCCTTGAGAGCGTGTGCCGTATATAAAAAAAAGCTAAGGTGACCATCTTATTCTGTATCTTCGCATCTGTTCTTGTGATTTTGTACTGGTGGCTGGGTTTGCGTATCCTTCAAAAATCACTGTGCGAGCTATTCCAGTATAGTGGTGGTTGACGTAGTTCATATAAACATCGTGGATTGTAGAAACGGAGGCTTCTTTTTGCATTATTACTCTGTGATGAGAAATCCTCCGTCCACTGCAATGTTCATCTGAGGAAGTAAAAAAGATTTTTTGGTAGGCTCAAACAAGTTGTATAGGACAGATTTAGCTGTTTTTCGTATCAACAGAGCCATGGGAAATGGGGCCAGCTAACATTCAAAGAATTTCATTAAATCGGCATCAGATAGTTTGCTTGCGCACATCCTCTGAAACAGCAATTTTGGGTCAACTGCAACCTTTTCATCGTGAATTTTTATCGACGACATTGGTAATGCCCATTGCCCAACTTTTACGAACTTGATGTCTAAAAATGTCCAATCCACTATTGAAATTTTATGAGTGAAAAATGGATCAGCTATGATAAAGCATCGCTTCCCAATAGATCAGCGAAATCAAGCATCGTTTCGCGTGGTTAGTAGTTAGATGGGGGACTATCAAAACTAAAAACTGCGTGCTGTTGGCATATCTTTGTGTGTTTTTCTATCTTCTATTATGTCTGTCTCTTCTTGTTGTGTTACTGTCTTGTGTTGTCTTGAGCGGATGGCCTCAGTTGCCAGTGCTTATAAGTGTGTCTACTTCGTCCATTCATCGACGGAGCAGATTAATATGTAATGTAATGTAATGTAAATTATAAAGGAAATTACTTTTAACAGTGCCAAGAACAGAGAATCCACCAGCACCGAAGATTTTTTAAGTAACATGATCTTCCCCTATTTTTTTTTTAATAATTGGCTTTTAAGTGTGGCCACACATAATTATTAGACAAAAAAAAGTTGTGAATAAAGATGTGATAAAAATAACGTGTTCAGAAAATAACAAAATTTTATGAACTATTTTGAAATAGCTGTAAATGTAGACCGGTTGGAGATAAATTAGCATCTGTATATACATATATTCTTAAAGGGAATTAAAAGCTCTACAATTTAATACAAGAAAATTGTTTCCCCTGACCATAAGGTTAGACGATAAGAAAGAATGTTTGATGAAAAATAAGAGGAAAAATAATTTTTTCGTGTAGCTCCAAAACGGTTGGGAATTTCAAAAAAACCCTTATAGTACAAGTTTTAGATAGTTTTGTGACCTTTATCTTATTCAAAGGCAATTTTCCCTTGTGAAGCATCCTTTTGGGTATATAAGTAGAAACCCGAAAATTGGGGTCTTTGCCCCCACCCCTCATCGAGCTCACCCTTTAGACATCAGGACTTTTTACGTGTTAATCCGCTAGGCACCCTGCACAATTTTCTGAAGGAACCGCTTTTCTGCCAAATCATGCACGCTACAACTCAGTCCTTGACTGAACTATTAAGTTTAAAAGTTTTGAAGAATTACTAATTTAATTTTTTTTGGACAGTTGCTATTCAAGTGAGCCAAATTTTGATATAAATATTTTGAGGCAAATCGATCGCTTAAAAAATGTATACAAAATTACTAATGTAAATATTGATACCATTCCTTCCTTTTTAAATAAAGAACTTAGGCCCGTTTGCTGATGCGGAACATAAACATTAGATAGATTAGAATTTTCAAAATGAAAAAACAAATTGAAAAAAACACAACAACAAAAGTTAAAAAATATTCAATTCACATTGAAGTTTTGCACTGAAAATTATATATAAGTGTCGATTTCATCGAACATGTGCGTCTTAGAAGAGTATGAACGGTATCTAACTGATGAGCCCACCGTTCATGCTTGGGCGAAACGCACACAAGGCCAAAGGAACTACTTTTTATTTTTAAACACTTATGTTTCACATTAAGCCTTATGTGACACTTATTTCTTTGCACCAAACGTAAAATCAAACCTTAAAATCCAAAAGTAGAAAATTACTTAGGTGGAAGAAAAAGTACTACTTAAGATATTTATGTTAGACATTTATTTTCCTTTACTATTATTTTTGACTTATTTGTCAACCGTTGTAGAGATACTGCTGCGATAAAATTAAATACAAATGGATTTTGAACTGTAGGACTGGGTTGATGATGACGTGGAATTTCTTGAAATTGTCCAAATTATAGTAACCGAGATTGGTTGAGCGCACACGCAATTTCAGCAGCGACAAAAAGTTATTGTTAGTGACTTGAAGTTTACGATTCATAACCAAATTCCAGGAGAATTGCGTTCATAATAATATATTGATCAGTTGGCATGCTGCCTCATCATTAGCTTATCTTAAAATTGAAGCCATCATTATGCTACGAAGTCTACATGCCGTGAAACTATGCAAAGGAACCCGAAGACTGATTTGGACAAAGCTCATGATTCATGAACAATGTGATAGTGGCAAGGATTTTGAAAGGTTCGTTCAAAAAAGAAGAATTCCTGATCCCGCGAATTTCCTTGACTTCAATCGGTTTGCCATTCCAGTTCAAACGAAATCAGTTCCCAGTGAAACTTAAATTTGTGATGACCATAAACAAGTCACAGCAAGGGCAGTCGCTGGAAGTGTGCTGCATAAATCTCGAAATATAGTGCTTTTCACACGCGGCCATCATTATTCTTGAGTTCGGACACTATCAAAAAATTTTGTGTATCCTGCAGCCTTAAATTGAATATGTACAATTAATATTTCCTTTTTTTTATTATTAGAATTTAATAAAACGAATATAATTCAGTTAAATTAATCCTTGATTTTATTTTATTTTCACCCAATATTTAACGGAACGAAGTCTGTTGGGTCAGCTTACACACGAAAACACCGTTTAAACTCAAAAATAAACCGAACTTTACTTTTGTTAGTTTTAATTCAAAACTGGTCGCTTACTATGTTTAACATAATTTTTTTCGTGCAACTTACATACATAGGTATCACATAGAATTTATGTGAAACAAAGCTTAAGATTTATGTTCCAAACCAGCAAACGTGAATTAAGAAAAAAACTAGTCATTTTTATGCTTAGTTTTGAATATATTTAGCTTAAGACCCATACCAGAGGGAGTTCTATTCAAGTGAGCGGCACTGTATAATTCCCAAAACGTGTATGTTGGAAGGCCGCGCCTCCACGAGCAATGTTTATTTCGGACATTATGTCAGACATTATTTCTGAAATTTATATTTCAGTACTATGTGAGAAAATTATGTCGTGACATTTCATTCTTCGTCATGAACTCACCGAGTGAATCTCGTTTAGTTTTAGCGGTTCTAGAAAAATTAAAAGAAGCAGAACACAAAACAAAGAAAAGAAAACACACTTTTTGGGTGAATCCATTTAAGCAAAAGAGAATTGCATGATCTCCAAGCTCATTTGCTGCAAGGCATCATTCGAGAGCATGAAAGTAAAGTGACTACACTTTTTTTTGTAGAATGTCAAACAAACAAACAAATAAAAAAACATCAAATAATCAAAAAAAAAACATAAGCGAGAGCTACATTACGTTTGCAACGAACTGTTGGATACCCTATTCCCCATATTTGTGTGTGTGTATGCGTCTGCCTCCCGCAAACAGCCGATGTTTCAGAAACAAAATTCTTCTTAAGCAGACAGAAAAAAATTCAATAACATTAATTTTGTGCGGTGTGATGTTCAATTAATGCTGGCGCAATAAAAAAGGCGTGCGCCACGCCCAAAGTTAAAACGTTTTATTGCCAAGGCAATTGTTATGAGCTCAGTGACAGTCAATTTTATTCTTGCAGATCGATTTGAACAAAACAAGATAAAACTTAAATTTTTAAACATTAGATTTGGAATGGAAATAGCGATTATGGGTGTTTCTAACAATTCTTGGACCACACTCTGCTACGTTACCAAGGAATATAAATCCAAGTGTTCATCTGTTTACTTCAAAACTGCCACCGATGGTTAAAAAACGTTAAAAAATGAATGCATTATACAACTTTTGACGGAAACGCCCCTTAAAAGTGGGCGTGTCTTAAAAATTTGAAGCACTAACTGAGCTTTGGTCAGTATTTAGGCATATGTGTAAAACTTCAGCTGAATCGAGTAGTTTTAAAACAATCTTACCTGAACAAAGGTATTTTATCAAAATCACGCCTCTAAAAGTGGGCGTATTGAAAAATGTACACAAGAAAATGTAGAGATATATTTCTCAAATAACGAACGGAAGGAAAAAGGTTTAAATTAAATATTGGAAGTGCCTTAAATTTTTAAGACTACGTTTTCCGTTCTTTCATGAAAAGTGGGCGTAAGCCACGCCCAAAATTCAAAAATTTCTTTTCATACACAAACTTTTTAGTTTCTATTAAGAGACCCAAAATTTTGGCTTGCGCATTCATTATAAATACCGTTTATTTACAAAAACAATTTTTGTATAGTTTCTAATGAAAAGTGGGCGTCAGCCACGCCCAAAATCAATTTTTTTGATTTCATACACAAGATGTTTATGTGCAAGTAATACCCACAAAATTTAATGTTTTTCGCTTTAATATAACAATTGTTATTATATAAAAACAATATTGATGGTTTTGTATGAAAAATGGGCGTCAGCCACGCCCAAACTGAAATATTTTTATTTGATTGGAAGAAGGTTTACCTAAAGCTTACGTGTGCAAAATTTTAGCGTTATGCTTCTATTATAACTGTACAAAAAACATAATTTAATTTTATTAAATTGAGGTTGTTCATCAAAAATGGCGATTGTGGGCGTGTTTGTGGGCGGATTTTACCGGTTCAAGAACTTAGCCTTACTCTTGAACCAAAGATTATATATACCAAATTTCAGCTTTCTAGCTCAAAAATTGCGACCTCTAGAGAGTATACATACGGACGGACGGACGGACGGACGGACGGACGGACGGACGGACGGACGGACGGACATGGCTAAATCGACTAGGCTTTTGATTCTGAGTCAGAATATATATACTTTTCTATACCTAACGGTATTATTTCTCTATGTTACAAACTCCACACCAAATACAATATACCCATTCTATGGAATAGGGTATAAAAAGTTAGACCCAATCTATATTGGTCCATACGAAATATTATCTCAAAATGGGGTGAACTGCGATATAAAATATGAAAACAAAAAGATAACAGTTCATAAAAATAGACTAAAGCCATTTTACATATATTTGACTCTGATTTAAATATCAAAATGTCTACAGTAGTACCTAACTTTCTAGACCCAAATGAATAAAATTAAACAAAAACTTGTAAAAAAAAAAAAAAAAAAAAAACAAAAAAAAAAAAAAAAAATGATACTCGTATCATGTTTCATGCAAGGTAAATGTGAATATATTAACATAAACTTAGGCGCGCATAGATATAAGATTTTCATAATTATTATTGTATTTGGTGATATAAATAAATTCAATAATTATAGGATAAGGCCCAGTATGAAAATAAAAAAAAAAAATTAAAAAAAAATTAAATATATATACATATATATATCTAATATTACTTAATACTATACTATATCTTCTAAATGTACATAGCTTAACTAATTTAACGTAACTATGGAAAAGCAATAAAAAAACATAAGCAAGAGCTACAGTACGTTTGCAACGAACTGTTGGATACCCTATTCCCCATATTTTTGTATGTGCATGCGTCTGCCTCCTGCAAACAGCCGATGTTTCAGAAACAAAATTCTTCTTAAGCAGACAGAAAAAAATTCAATAACATTAATTTTATGCGGTGTGATGTTCAATTAGTGCTGGCGTAATAAAAAAAGGAGTGCGCCACGCCCAAATTTAAAACGTTTTATTGTCAAGGCAATTGTTATGAGCTCAGTGACATTCAATTTTATTCTTGCAGATCGATTTGAACAAAACAAGACAAAACTTAAATTTTTAAAAATTAGATTTGGAATGGAAATAGCGATTATGTGTGTTTTTTTAACAATTCTTGGACCACACTCTGCTACGTAACCATGGAATATAAATCCAAGTGTTCATCTGTTTACTTCAAAACTGCGACCGATAGTTAAAAAACGTTAAAAAAATTAATGCATTATACGACTTTTGACGGAAACGCCCCTTAAAAGTGGGCGTGTCTTAAGAATTTGAAGCACTAACTGCACTTTTTTCAGTATTTAGGCATATGTGTAAGACTAGAGCTGAATCGAGTAGTTTTTAAACAATCTTACCTGAACAAAGGTATTTTACCAAAATCACGCCTTTAAAAGTGGGCGTATTGAAAAAATTTACAAAAGAAAATGTTGAGATATATTTTTCAAATAACGAACGGAAGGAAAAAGGTTTAAATTAAACATTGGAAATGCCTTAAATTCTTAAGGCTGCGTTTTACGTTCTTTCATGAAAAGTAGGCGTAAGCCACGCCCAAAATTCAAAAATTTCTTTTCATACACAAACCTTTTAGTTTCTATTAAGAGACGCAAAATTTTGGCTTGCGGATTCATTATAAATACCGTTTATTTACAAAAACAATTTTTGTATAGTTTCTAATGAAAAGTGGGCGTCAGCCACGGCCAAAATCAATTTTTTTGATTTCATACACAAGATGTTTATCTGCCAGTAAGACCCACAAAATTTAATGTTTTTCGCTTTAATATAACAATTGTTTTTTTATAAAAACAATATTGATGTTTTTGTATGAAAAATAGGCGTAAGCCACGCCCAAACTGAAATATTTTTGTTTGATTGGAAGAAAGTTTACCTAAAGCTTACGTGTGCAAAATTTTAGCGTTATGCTTTTATCGTAACTGTACAAAAAACATAATTTAATTTTATTAAATTGAGGTTGTTCAACAAAAATGGCGGTTGTGAACGTGTTTGTGGGCGGATTTTACCGGTTCAAGAACTTAGCCTTACTCTTGAACCAAAGATTATATATACCAAATTTCAGCTTTCTAGCTCAAAAATTGCGACCTCTAGAGAGTATACATACGGACGGACGGACGGACGGACGGACGGACGGACGGACGGACGGACGGACGGACATAGCTAAATCGACTAAGCTTTTGATTCTGAGTCAGAATATATATACTTTTCTATACCTAACGGTATTATTTCTCTATGTTACAAACTCCACACCAAATACAATATACCCATTCTATGGAATAGGGTATAAAAATAATAATACAAATGCAGAAAGGAATCATTTAAATGTCAAAATTTGTAACAAGAGTACACGTTTTGTTTGAAATGTATGTTCAGTGAACTTAGGATGTCACGAAACAAGAAATAAATGCTGAAATCTATGTCTTAAAACAATAAAAATCCAGACATAAGGGGCTCCACAAAATATATTGACTATGAACGGTCAGAATAGACCGCCAACTTTAGGATCTGTACGATTCCTTTTAGCGAAGGATAGGACGATCCTGGTTGATGCGTTAACCGATTGTTAACGGTTGCGGAGGTTCAACTAATAGGATTTAAAATCGGCCACGAGAAATTAACTTGTTTAAAACGACGAAATGAATTCCTGGATGGCCAACAAAGAAACCACCAGATAGCGAGCGAACGACAAAAACTTCGAAATAAAAAACGAGCAGAGTTTCCCCTAAGGGTTGGATACAATTCATACAATTTTATTTGAATGCTGGGTTTTTATACATATTTGGGGAGAGGGAGTTTTCGTTAAGTTTAAAATATATTTTATTTAAAGCGAATTCAATATTGAAGAAAATATGGCGAATGGTATAAACAAGGCGCAAAGTTTAAATTTAAAATATACAATCTATATAAATTTTTATTGATCTTAATATGTAAGATAGGTATAATTAGAAATTATATTTGATTTTAAATAAAGTTGACTATGCTCTAACATTCCGCCTCCTTTGGAAGGACTTCCTTTCAAGACGGGATCGCAGCTAGTTTGTGAATAGGGCGTCTGAACTCTCCTCGTTGCGTTTTAACATCTGCGACTCTGACCCTACCATCTGGGCCTTCAATGATTTTAGTGACTCTTCCTGTGAGCCATTTTTGGGGTGGTAAGTTGTCCTCATGCACGATGACTAGGCTATCGACGGCGATATTGGGTTTAGATGATGTCCACTTTGCTCGACCTTGAAGCTCTTGGACATATTCTCGTGACCATCTGTTACAAAAATGAGTTTTGACAGCGTTAATTCGCCGCCAACGTTGTAGATAGCTGATTTCGGGAACATCTAGAGCTGGTTCAGGGATCGCCTTCAGCGATGACCTTATTAACAGGTGTGCTGGTGTAAGAGATTCGAGGTCGTTAGGATCTGTTGACATGGGAGTGATTGGCCTCGAATTCATTATTGCCTCAATTTCGACCAGTGCTGTTGACAACTCCTCGAACGTTAGCTTAGCGCTTCCCAGGCTGCGGTAGAGATGGCCCTTTGCTACTTTGACGGCTGCCTCCCAAATCCCACCGAAGTGTGGAGCCCTGGGGGGTATAAAATGAAAATTTATTGTGGCATTAGTACAAAAGCTTATAATGGATTTTTGATTATCTTTTTTGAACAACATATTGCGCAATTCTACAAGTTTTGATTGAGCGCCGACAAAATTTGTTGCGTTATCGCATTGTATGTCTCTTGGAAGACCTCGACGACCTATCATCCTTTTCAAAGCCGCTATGAAAGCATCGGCTGAAAGATCTGATACTGCTTCCAAATGAACTGCTTTCGAAGCAAAACAAACGAACACTGCAACATAAGTTTTGTATGGAACTTTACCACGAATTTTGTAATGGGTATATAAAGGACCGCAGAAATCAACTCCACAGCAAGGGAATGGACGAGATGGAGTCAATCGTTCAGCAGGCAAATCTCCCATGACCTGCCCATACAATTTTGGACGATATCTGACACAATGAGGACATTGACGAACCGTCTGACGAGCCAGCTCTCGAACATTTACTATCCAAAATCGTTGTCTTGTGAGTGCTACAATAGCCTTCGGACCAGCATGCTTGTTTGAAAAGTGTAGATATCGAATGAAGTTTTTGGTAAAACTGGAGTTTTTAGGGAGTAAAAGTGGATGCTTACATTCTTCTGGAATGTCAGCGTGCTTTAAACGCCCCCCTACTCTCAACAAAATACGACCATTTTGTTCTTGAAGAAAAGGATTCAACCATTTAATGGACCCCTTTACTTCAGATTTTGTTCTAATTTTATGTATTTCATCAGCGAAATACTTTATTTGGATTAAATTAAGTTAACGATTGTATGTAATGCTTTATCTAAGTCCTCAGCTGTTAAATATTCACTGCGTGCAATCTTCGGGTATCTGGTTCTGCTAATGAACCTTTCAATGTACGCGAATACTCTTAGAAGTTTTGTGTATGAACTAAATTGATCTATAGCGTCAAGGACATGATTATGTTCTTGTTTTTGACAGCTCAAGACTGTTTTCTTCAACTCCAACGCAGATTCATCCAGAGGAGGTATAGGCCCTACGCCGGATGGCCAATCTTCCTCATCTTGAACTAGGAAGTCTGGACCGTTGAACCAAATTGAGTTATTCAGCTCCTCTACCCTACAGCATCGAGAGACTATATCGGCTGGGTTTTCGTGCGTTGGTACATGTCTCCAAACGGCATGTTTCGTTGTTTCCTGTATTTCTGCTACCCTGTTTCATACAAACGTGTTAAGTTTTGAGGAATGCGTTGCCAACCAGTGCAAAACAATTGCCGAATCCGTCCAAAGGTAAGTTTTAGTGTTGTTGGTATCTGCAACCTTTTGAATCTTGACGCAAAGTTTTGACAAAAGATGGCCTGCGCAAAGCTCCAGGCGAGGAAGCTGCTTCTTTTTAGCTGGGGCAACTCTTGATTTGGCAACTTAAAGCTTAACGCCTACTAAACCAGAAGTGTCGACGGTTCTTAAATATATACAGCAACCATACGCCTTCATGGATGCATCAGCGAACCCATGTACTTCGTAGCTTCTTTTGTCTTCCATTAAAACGTATCGAGGAACAGAAAGATTTTGAAGTGAATGTAAGTCTTCCATAAACTGACTCCACTCAATGTCGATAGGTTGTCGTATGGTTGCATCCCAATCTAATTTCTCTATCCACAGCTTTTGCAATATAATTTTAGCCCGTATAACAATGGGACTTAACAAACCCATTGGGTCAAAGAGTGAAGAAGAAAGGGAGAGAATGGATCTCTTTGTGTATTTGGGGTAGCTCCGATTAGGCTTATAAGAGAAACTAAAATCGTCAGAACGGGGATTCCAAGCAATCCCTAAAGTGCTAGTTAGATTTGAGTCAGTCAACTTTATCTCTTTTTCCTTAGCTTCCTTGACAAACGAGAGGTGATTGCTATTCCATTTTGAAAGCTCAAATCCTGCCGAATTCAAAATGGATACAACTTGTTTACCTTTTTGATTTAGTTCGTCCAAATTGTCCGTTCCTGTCAACATGTCGTCGACATAAAAATCAGACTTAAGTATAGCTGCTCCAAGGCTTAAACTTTCTTGGATTTTCTCAGCTAAGTACTGAAGGCAACGACGATGTACCATATGTTATGGTATTTAGCTGGTACGTTTGTACCGGAGTTTGTGCATTTTTTCTCCATAAAATGCACTGGAATCTGCTTTGCGATGGGTGTACTAAGACTTGTCGATACATCTTGACAATATCTGCAGTGAGGGCGTATCTATGAATGCTAAAACGAAGTAAAAGTATTAACAGTTCGTCCTGTATTGTAGGGCCGACCATTAGAATTCCATTTAAGGAAATCTGCGACGATGTACGACACGATGCGTCGAAAACAACGCGTAACTTTGTAGTCACACTATCAGGTCTGATAACGCATTGATGGGGCAAGTAATAATGAGTTTTATCTAAATCCAGACCTTTGACGATAGACATGTGACCCAACAATTCTTACTTTTCCAAAAAGTCAACGTACTGTCTTTTCAAAGATGCATTTTTTAAGAGCCTGCGCTCCAGGGACAGAAATCTTCTAAACGCGATGTCATAAGAAGCTCCGAGACAATTAGGATCCCTCTTGAACGGCAACTGAACCATCTGCCGACCACTTGGAAGAACTTCAATGGTATCCATGAAATGTTTCTCACACTCCTTCTGCTCCTCAGACCACTTCGATCGATGATCTTGAATTTCTTCGAATTCCCAGAACTTTTCAACATATTCATCCAGAGAATCCTCCACAATATTGACACAGCACAGATTCTTTCTCTCGCAACGTTGATGTGTTTTGCATCTTCTTGATACGATCCAGCTCAACGAAGTTCTCTGCAACAACCTAGTTTAAGAGGAAGACCGTAACCTAGTTTAACCTGGCCTTCTTTCAAAATGTCAAAGAATGTTTCAGCACCTAATAACAAATCTATTCGAGAAGGATGGTTAAAAGTTTCATCTGCTAGCTCTATATTCCGTGGAAGATTCCAACCTGTGACGTTAAGCGCTGCTTCTGGTTGATATCCTGTGATAGAGGGTGCGACTAAAAATTCTAAAGACACCTCAAAGTTGTTGTACCTTGAGCGAATGGTTGATTGAGTTTGATGTTTGATTTTTGTCTCAGTAGCTCCGATTCCCACGATGTCAACGTTTTTTCTGTTTTTCTTAAGACATAGTGAATTTGGCGAATTGTTCGTTAATAAAACTGACTTGAGAACCAGAATCAAGAAGAGCTCTGCCCAAATGATAACTTCCCGATGAGTCCTTGACAAGAACCAACGCCGTTGCCAAAATGACTTGTGTTTGAAGGGTATTTTTTTCCAATGCAGAAAGTGCAGCAGCAGAAGTGGATGCCTCACCTTCCGTTCTCGAGACGGTGTCTGTAGGTTGGGACCGATGCAAAAGACTATGGTGCGGTTGTCTGCACGACTTGCACTTATACGACGAGGGACATTTGTAAACGTTGTGACCTTTTCCTAAGCAATTCACGCAAATCCCTAACCTCTTCACAGTAAAGAATCGTTCCATTACAGGGAGCTTAATAAAGACTAAGCAATTTGTGACCATATGATCCTTGTTTTTACAAATTATACAAGGTTGTTGACTAATAGCAAGTGAAGTTTGAGGATGTGTGCGATGGTGAGAAGACGATTTCTTTGGTTTGCGGGACCAGTTGTAGGTTTGTTCCGTTCGAAGCTGCTTGCTATCCCTGGCTTCCAAATATTGACACCGTTTGTTGAGAACAGCTGCACAATCCTTCCATTCGGGTAACTTCTTATAGTCCAGCTGTTCATCGTATTTGGACTGAGTTTCAGGATCGACCTTAGACATTGCAATATGTATGACTATTGCATTACATATATTTTCAAACGATCCTATCGAAAGTAATGAACTACAGAACGCAGAAATATTGTCCACTAGGGTTCTTAATGAAGCAGCAGAGGCTTTAGGAACCTTGGGAAGTTCGATAAGTTCTGTGATATACTCTAAGAAGATAAGGCAGTCATTATCATAACGGTCTTTTAATCTATCGAGCACCTTGGTATAGTTCTCCTCCGTTACTTGAAATGCCTTGACTGTGCTGAGGGCTTGATCAGTCAAACATGACAACAAGTAATTGAATTTTTCAATTTTTATTAAACTCGAATCATTTTCCACGAGATTATTAAATGAGTTTATGAAATTCTTATAATCCGAATACCTTCCACTAAACCTAGGCAAACGTTGTTTAGGAAGATGGCTTGTTGGATGCGAAATACCTAAAGACACATCTGCTGCACTACTGGTACGTCGATTAGTTCCTAAACGCGAAAGGATTTTAGTTTTTGTCATGATATACAACTCTTCTATTTCAGCACGGCCGGTATCATTCGAATCTAAGCCTTCTATCTTGGTCTGATACACCAAAATTTGTTTAAAATACGATTCCAAAATCCCCAGGCGGCATTCAAGTTCTGTTGATGTGAGATTATTTGTTTTGGATTCCACCAGATTCTTTATACGAGTAAGGCTTCCTTTTGTAGAAGACCGTTGTTGTTTTAATTCTTCAATGGTTGGTTCAGTCATTTTGAAAACCAAACTAGGATAACGATAGTATGAATGTTCTGACAGCAAGAGTGATAAAATTTCAATAAGCTTTTATTAATAAACACAAAAGTGTATTTCCAAAAGAAAAAGCAACCACAAAACGAAAGTAGTTAAATCACCGGAGAAATTAATTTTGGATGAAAATAACTTCTAATGTGGCAACTGTAATTCCAACTAGATGATTTCAAATTATCAATCAATAATTAAATTTATTAGATTAATTTTGAACAGAAACAAGAAACAGCAATAAAGAAGGAGAATCCACAAGGAATAATTGTAATAATTCATACAGTTGGATAAATCTAACGAATAAAAAAATCCAACCAAAAAGCTTTATTTCAGTGCAATGATCATGCAGCAGGATCTCCCACGACGAAACGACGAAAAAAAATTCCAATGAGCGATGATTTGAGCGAAATGTAGATCGATGCAATGAAATCAAGTGTGTATCCTATGGATTCGCTTCAAATTGAAAGCTGCGAGCGACCGATCGAGAGAGGCGAGAACGACGATATGTAATGAATTTCATAATTTTTTTTGTATTTAGTATTTATTTTATATTTGTTTTTTTTTTTCTTAAATCACAGAATTATTCAATGTAGGCGGAACATGAATGATTCTGTGATTCAAGTGGTTTATATTAAGAAAGCTTCAATGTTAAAAAATCAAATAGAATGAAGCACAACCAACTTTAATAATTTGTTTACTTTTATTTATGTGGGGCTATAATCGTCCCTTCTCCGTGTTACAACCAATACACTCGAAAGGGCGTTCGTAACATTTGAATTTCCCTTCTTTTCATAGCATAGACTTGAAACAAACACGAATTTAGGAATTATTAATTTAGTTTTTGGATTTTCTTTCATTTCCTTATGTATAGCAGTGTTCAAATAATGTTACAAAATATCAAAAATATTACTTTCCTCCTCTTACGTAAATATTCACTAATTTTTGCAGCAATTGGGGACGTTAGTAAGCAATAACGCGCCGAATATTCTCCTCCAAGGCGTCAATCGTCTCGAACTTATCTGCGTGGACAAGCGACTTCACATAACCCCATAAAAAATAGTTAAATCGCACCATCTTAGAGGCCACGCCACAGGCCCACGACGCGAGATAATGCGGTCACCAAAATGTTAATTCAATAAATTGATTGTTTCGTTGGCTGTATGGCATGAAGCGCCGTCTTGTTGGAACCAAAGGTCGTCCACATCAACATCCTCCAATTCATGCACGAAAAAGTCATTAATATTCATGGCTCTATAGCGTTCCCCATTGACTGTAACTTTATGGCCGGCTTGATTTTAAAAAAAATATGGACCAATGATTTCCTCTGCCCATCATAGAGCACACCAAACAGTCAGGCTTTGTGGATGTAACGGTGCCTCAACATACAGTAGTCGGCATCAGTATTGACGAAATCGTTTTGTGACTATTGAACGTAGATTTTTTTGAAAAAAGTTTTTAATCGGTTTTTGTTTTGGTGTTTTTCAATCACGTGAGTGTTGAAGGAGTGCGGCATAATAACATACATTCTTTTAACAATAATGAGAATAAGCGAGAAGAATGGTTGAATGAATCAATAAAGTTCTTTTATGTGTTCTTTCTTTTTTAAAGGCGCTAAGCTTGGGAGTAAGATGTAGACAATAATATGATTATATTTATTCAAGCCATTTTAATCGCAATCATTTGATTGTGTTGTGTAAGAAATTATTGTCACTTGATTGAGTTAGAAATTATTGCGTATAGCAGCCATTGAGAACAAGAACAGTGAACGAAAACAAGAAAGTATGAGAGTTAATTTACCTTAATTGCAATGAATAAACTGTTGGCCACCAATTCAAAAAACATCTCAGTTTTGTGTATTGCAGCACGAACTATTCAAGCAGCCAACCATTCGAAAACTCTTTAGAATCACGGTCTCCTGGTGAGTTCTTTTTTTATTTTATGTTTGATATTGAATTTATTACTGTTTGATTTGAATTCCTTGATTCACACTTAACGCTGGGAATGCCAATGAATTCCAATAATTCAGTAACATTTCCGATATCATGAGATTTAATTAGTTTTAACAGTCCCCTGGGCAACAGTCCCCTGCTTTAAGCAAACGATTTTCTTATTATTATTTCATTAAAAATAGTCCCTTGAGTTAAGCCAGAGATTTTGTAGAGCATTGTTTAATTTACTCCATTGTTGGTTATAAAATTTATTTATCTCAGTTCAAGAAAGAATACAAATTACTTTATTAGATTACTTCGAACAATCAAATCTTTGAGACATTTTTTCAGCCAAAATGACCCTGTTAGTAGAGAAATACCCTAATCTACCACCAGAACGTGAACGGATTAAGGATAAATAGCAATACGGTCTATAAAAATGTAGATAACTTCCGTAATGGAATTATTGCCCTAACTGAAACGTGGTTAAATAGCTCCTTTCTAAACACTGAGCTTTTTTAATAGGTCTTATCAAGTCAGACGTGACAGACATAACTCAAATTATGTGAGAACAGTAGGCATTGTATATATAAACTATAGTATTCCCACTTGAGGTGCGCCATCTATCGACGAAAAACTAAGCTCTAGAATACCATGGGAAGCAACAACAACAATTTCCACCATTTTAATTGTTGTTGTTGCTTCCCATGGTATTCTCGAGCTTAGTTTTTCGTCGATAGATGGCGCACCTCAGGTGATAGTACTATAGTTTATATATACAATGCAGTAGGTGGTGGGATTTTGCTAGCTATTAAAAACAATTTTATCTGCACATAGTCCGGTCAAAATAGACATTTCGGTTTGCAAAAACTCGCATAAAGCTGAAAATTGGTACAGACGTTGGGAACACCATTTCAAATAAACTAAGCAACATCCCCATTGATCCGACTGGTGCGTTAGAAGTTATTCAAGGTCAAAAGGTCAAATAAACGGTTTTTATAATTTTTTTTGTAAACGGTAGGTTTTATCATAAAAATACATAAGACAATGTTGTAGACCATGAAATTATCTACAAAACTTGTTAAAATCATTTTTTTGTTAGAATAGCTATTTCGGAGATATCGTGATTTTAGAACTTGAAGGAGTCACGTTCTATATGATATGCACATATATGCCACATGCATACATTTAGTCCAGTCGACAGGTTGGAAAAAGTGGGTGAAAGGTGGAAAAAGGACGGAAGCTAATGAAACTATCAGATATTGTTGAAGGATAGTTAATAAATATTTTACGAAGTTTTGGACCTCGAGGGCCCAATGGAAAAAGAGAAGGGGGAGGTTGAAGGTGTAACTGCAAAATTTTCGACCTTGCAACGGTTTTTTTTCAGTAACTTTTTTTCCTTACGTTCTATAGCAAAAGCATTTCCATTTTATAGTAGAACGTCAAATTTCCTACAATTTTGTTGGTACCAAAGTTGTTGTATGTTAATTCTTTACCGAGATATAGCTCTTTGAAAAACAGGTAATTTTTCAGAATTTGCTAAAAAAAATTCCACAAAATTCAGCTTATTTCTTGTAATAGACGAAAACTAGTGCGAGGTTTTTGTATGACGAGATTTTCTTACTACGATTTGTGCTGTTTAATATTTTCTAAAAAATGTCGTTTGAAAATCTCGTCATACAAAAACCTCGCACTAGTTTTCGTCTATTAGAAAAAATAAGCTGAATTTTTTGGAATTTTTTTAGCAAATTCTGAAAAATTACCTGTTTTTCAAAGAGCTATATCTCGGTAAAGAATTAACATACAACAACTTTGGTACCGACAAAATTGTAGGAAATTTGACGTTCTACTACAAAATGGAAATGCTTTTGCTATAGAACGTAAGGAAAAAATGTTAATGAGGAAAAACCGTTGCAAGGTCGAAAATTTTGCAGTTACCCCTTCAACCTCCCCTTTCTCTTTTTCCATAGGGCCCTCGAGGTCCAAAACTTCGTAAAATATTTATTAACTATCCTTCAACAATATCTGATAGTTTCATTAGCTTCCGTCCTTTTTCCACCTTTCACCCACTTTTTCCAACCTGTCGACTGGACTAAATGTATGCATGTGGCATATATGTGCAGTGCATATCATATAGAACGTGACTCCTTCAAGTTTAAAAATCACAATATCTCCGCAATGGTTATTCTAACAAAAAAATGATATTAACAAGTTTTGTAGATAATTTCATGGTCTACAACATTGTCTCATGTATTTTTATGATAAAACCTACCGTTTACAAGAAAATTTGTAAAAACCGTTTATTTGACCTTTTGACCTTGAATAACTTCTAACGCACCAGTCGGATCGATGGGGATGTTGCTTAGTTTATTTGAAATTGTGTTCCCAACGTCTGTACCAATTTTCAGCTTTATGCGAATTTTTGCAAACCTAGCACTATTTTTTTGTCTATTTTGACCGGACTAACACTTGTTAACGATTTATATAGTACCCCCCCCGTGGCGTAGTGGTTAGTGTGTCGGACTGCTACGCCGAAGGTTCAGGGTTCGATCCCTGACGTTGCCACCTTAATTTTTTTTCCGGGGTATTGCCTCTTGCGAGGAAGTGACAAATCCTCCAAGAGAAATTAATGTCATGAAAAGTGCTTCTCTGTTAGCCGTTCGGATTCGGCAGTAAATTGTAGGTCCCTTCCACTCCTGCAGAATATCAACGCACACACAGGAGTGGTTGAGAGTGTAAGTCACAGGCCCCGGCCCCGCTTGGAGCTGTTTTGCCAACAATTTTTTTTTTTGTTAACGATTTCAATTCTACAGACGTTAAAATAATAGCTACTAAAATAAAATTAGAAATTGGCTAGCTATATATAATCTGCAATTATATCCCCCCAAGCTCCAATATTAATTTTTACGAAAGTAGGAATAGGGATGGTTCAGGCCATGAACTCGGAGCGAGATAGAAAAATATGCAATGAGTAAATTGAAATCTGATAAGAAGTAACTAATGAATTTTAAACAATGAAACGGAAATTTATGGTGATAGACTAAGAGCCGCCGACCGCCAGACATAGTTTTTCTTTTAAAGTTGAACTTAACTTCTTTTCTTTTAAAGATGATTCTTCGCCGAGGTCTGAATAGAAAAAGGACCGCCGCGCCGTTTTCCTTTGTCTCATGAAATTTAGGTGGCCAAGGTCTATTTGTTCGTTGAGTCTTGTTAAGTAGATAAGTTTTTATGAGATCTGTTTGTTTATATTGTACGATAAGTCCGGTGAGAATAATCATAGAGTTGCACGGCCAACACCCCCTCCTGGTATGTCCACTCGTGGGCCTACTTCTCATTCCTTGCCTACGTCCAGGATAGCTAACTTGACAGCTGGTCTCTCATAGATGCCTGTTTTGGTTTGAATAGTCGCCCTCCTTACCTGCCCGTCCTTGGCGACTCTCGTCTCGATAACTTGTCCTCTTGGCCAGGTATTACGGGGATTGCTAACGTCCACGATCAAAACGATATCATCCTTCTCTATGGGCTTGACTGGAGCGAACCACTTGGTACGTCTTGTTATTGTTGGCAGGTATTCGTTTATCCAACGGCCGGCGCCAGAAATTTTGCGCATATCTTTGAGAATTCAGCCAGTTTTTTCTTAGGACATCTTTTTCATCGCTGAAAACAGCCCAGGGTTTTGATCCGTTGGATGAACCCAACAGGAAATGATTGGGCGTAATAGCTTCTTCGTTTTCACAGGCAATGGGTATGAATGTTAGAGGGCGACAATTTATGATGTTTTCGACCTCGCGTAACATACTTTTCAGCAACTCGTCAGAGGGATTGCGACTTGGAGCGATTTGGTTGAGCACAGTTTTCCCGGAACGCACAAGTCGCTCCCAACTTCCTCCCATATGAGGCGATCCTGGAGTGATGAAGGTCCATTTTGTGTTGACTGAAGTGAAGGTTTTAATAAGCTTGTCGCTGTCTAACTCTTGGTATACCTGCTTCAGTTTACTCTCAGCTCCTCGGAAATCAGTTCCATTGTCGCTAAACAGCTCGATTGGAGTTCCTTGCCGAGCAATAAAGTTGGGAAGAGCGAGTATGCAAGAGTCGGTCTTCAGTGAATAAGCGATCTCAATATGGACTGCACGGGTGGTGAGACAGGTGAACAAAACTCTATACCTTTTATCAGTCCTTCTGAGGTTGACGACCAGCAAAGGCCCGAAATAGTCCACACCGGTGAACGAAAATGGTCGTGCGAACGCAGATACCCTGGCAACTGGAAGTTCAGCCATCAATGGATGTGGATGCGCGTCAGCATTCTTACAGGTCTGGCAGTTTCTTCTTACTTTGGAAATGGCGGCTCTCAGCTTGCAGATGTAGAACTTCTGTCGAATCTCATTGGCAACTGTGATGGTATCGTATATGGTAATCGTTCCCTACAAGAGATGTTATATAATGTTGGGATGGAAGAATCACCGGACGTCTGACATCCGAAAACAGTTCATCATGGCTGTTTATTCTGCTGTTAGCTCGAAGTACTCCAGAGTCGTCTCTAAGAGACAAACAGGCAATCTCTTCGGAAAATACATCGTGTTGAGCCTGCTCGAAAAGGATTATTTCGGCACGCTGAAGTTCTTCTTTCGCGAAGGTCCCAGTTCTTTTGCTTGACTTTGCTTGTGTCGTTCTCCAGTTAAAGGCATAGCGAAAGACTCGTCCAGCGAGGTGTAGAAGTTGAAGTCATTTTGAAAATCGCTCCAGTTGGAACAAATGCCGATCCTCAAAAAGGTGTACTCCGAGAAACTGAGTCTCTGGAGGAGTCATCAGAAAGGCAGGTCCTTTGAACCAGGGGCTCGATGTTTTGAAGTTTGGAATTTTCTGCCACTTAGTCGCATCGTCAGCTACGTTGAGTTTGGTAGGAACCCGCCTCCACTCTTCGTTTTGTGTTATATCGAGTATTTCGCTAACTCTGAATGCGACAAACTTTCGGTAGCGGCGGTGATCAGATCTTAGCCAACTTAAAACAGTCCTTGGGTCTGACCAAAAGAACTGCCTCTTAAATGTGGTGGAATGAGACTCTGACATCTTTTTGGCAAGCCGAGCTCCCAGTAGCGCAGCTTGTAACTCGAGTCTGGGAATCGAAAGACTTTTGAGTGGAGCCACTTTCGTTTTGCCCCCAAGCAGTGTACATTCAACGAGGTTTGATGAAACCATCCGGGCATAGGCCGCAGCAGCAAAGCCATTTTCGCTGGCATCCACGAAAACGTGAAGTTCGAAGTCGGGGTAAAACCCAGAGTTTGTTGAGACGTAACATCTCGGTATCCGTAGTTCCTCAATCTGTGGGAGAAAGTGGTGCCATTTGTTCATCTCGGCCTACTGGATTGGGTCATCCCAACCGATCCCACTCCGCCAGATTTCTTGTAGTAGGATTTTACCATACACGAGAAAGTTGGCTACAAGTCGAAGACTTTCATCAAGATTTGTAGTACTTCCCGTTTGGTTGGAGTTCTTTGCCCACAGAGTTGAAGTGGTGGTGATGTAAGATAATGTAAGATAATGGATAATGTAAGATAGTCTTCTGCAGTTGACCACCATATCCCGAGAACTTTTTCAGTCAGGTGCTAGTTCAGTTTTCGTGTCGAGGTTAACTTCTGCTGGAAATTTGGACTGGGAGGTTTCATTGACTTCTTTGGAGTTTGAGATCCAGTTTCTAATGTGAAAGCCCCCTTGTTGGTTGATAAAAATTATATCTTTAGCTAGTCTTACCGCCTCTTTTTCGGAGTCCACGCTGTCCATAAGATCGTCCACATAGTGGTTTTCGCGGATTGACTTGACAGCTCTAAGAAAATCATTTTCGAAATTTTCTGCGTTCTTATTTTTGATGAACTGCGCTGAGCAAGGAAAACATGTTGCCCCGAATGTCATAACTAACATGATGTATTCTTCCACTTCTTTCAGTTCAGTTTTTGCTCTCTTCATAGACAGAGCTATACTTTTCGCTTTCAATTAATTTCTCAAATTTTCGTTATGGAAGTCCAATGTTCCGAATGCAATTTCCTTACTTCTAGAAATGATTTGATCTTTTGCGGAGTTTGTCAATCGGGTTTTCATTTTAAATGCACAAAACTCAGTGAAACCAAACGGACTACGCTTGAATTGAACGATAATTTATTTTGGAAGTGTGGTACATGCAAAAACATTTCCTTCCTAAGTTGCATACCAAAAATTAAAGATTTATATCGATTCTTTACTGATAATAAAACTGAGTTCGATAAACTTGTGAAGCCCCCGCGTATAACTCGCTCTCGCGGTAAATTGCCGGCTACAGGACAAATCAACAACAATACACAGGAAAAATCAATTCTCCATATACTCGATCTCTATACTCTCCCTTGCATAAAAACAGCCCCGCTTCATCTCCCGCGTTTAAAAGTGGAAACAATAAACCCCCTCGAAAAGTAATAAACCGATATCCACATCTAAGCATAACACAAAAATAGCAAGTAAGTCACACTCTTCTACATCACAGACTGATGATTTTGCTACAGCTAATGTGTATAGTGTGGAAGCTACGATATCTAATGCTGCTGCTGTTGGTGAGCCGCTTACGCTTTCATCTTCTCTGTCCGCTGGTTTAGACAGTACTGAAACTGATATTGATGTAAGCTTAATACCTGGCAAAACCGGTTTGGGGAATGATGTTTTTGTTGTTGTGGGTGATGATACTGCAACGACTGCTTCTATGAAAGAGGTTGTTGTTGTTGCTGAGAATAAGTTTGAAGATGGTGTTGGTGTTTCTGTCGGTCATGCTGCTACTGTAGCTGTGGGTGACAAAGCCTCTAATAATGTTCTATTATCTGACGTTCAAGATGTAATTGTTGCTGATGGTGTTGCTGCTCTTGTTGATAAGGATCGTGTTGCTGCTATGGATAATGCTTTTCTGGATGAAAGTGTTACCAATTTAGCAGATGGAACTAAGCCTAATAAGAGTGCTGTTGGCAATGTTTTTAATCAAGTTAAAAATTCTAAATCTCACCGTTCGAATAAGATAATGTTTGGGACGGCTGCTGCTGTTGAAGGTGAATTTACACTACAGTCTGTACCTCGTCTACAATTTCTACATCTTTCGCGCTTGGATAGTAATGTGACGGAGGACAATGTAATTGAATATGCAGCAACGAAGTTAAATATCTAAAAGAATACCATGCGCTGTTCTAAACTTATCAAAAAAGGAGTGGATTCAACTTTACTCCGTTTTGTGAATTTCAAGCTAGGAATTCCCGCAAGCCATTTTAGTGCTGCTCTGGATGCTTCAATCTGGCCTAAACATGTCCAATTAAAGAAATTTGTAAATTTTCCGAAAGAGGATGGCAACACCAAGATGAAATAGCTGATCCAAAGTTTAATGCAAATTTATCTGAAATTCGCGTTTATTTTCAAAATGCTGGTGGTTTACGTACGAAAACTAACGAGCTTTTTCTATCATCTTCTCTTCAAGAGTTCGATGTCGTTATCATCGTTGAAACATGGCTGAATTCAAATTTTACATCGTGTGAACTTTTTGATTCCTCCTACAATGTTTATCGTAAAGATCGTTCAACTAAGACAGGATGGGATCGAGGAGGTGGTGTTTTGATTGCCGTCCGAACAACTTTCAATAGTACTCAATACAGTTTAAAGAATGATGCAGATGATATTGAGCAGCTTTGTGTTTGTGTAAGTTCTGAAGTTTCTGCTGGAATTAAAGATTTATTTTTTATTGTAAGTTATATCCGCCCAACGAGTGGAGTTGATCTATATACCGAACATTTTTCTAATGGTCAAGCAATAGTAAGTGAATTAACACATAATCAATTTCCTTGTATACTTGGCGATTTCAACATTGGTGATATTGACTGGTGCTACATGGAAGAACATCATATTTTGATCCCTTTTAATGTAAATAAAGATTTAGAAATGTTAGTAGTTGATTCATTTTCTGCTATGGACCTTTTTCAAATAAATTATGTTAAGAACAGTTTAAACAGAATATTAGATTTAGTGTTTATTAACAATGATTTGAAATATTCCTTAAAAACTTCTGATTTTCCTCTTTTAAATAACTGTATTCATCATAGGGCTATTGCTTTCTCTTTTGAAAACTATAATTATGCTTCTGCCTGTCCCAAAAAAAAAAAGAAATTTAATTTTGCAAAGGCAGTTTTTATGGCACTAAATAATTTTTATAATACTGTTAACTGGAATGATTTATTGGAAGGCAAGTCTCTAAAGAATATGTTTTCAATTTTTAAAAGTATTGTTAATGAAGGCATTCAACGATTTGTTCCTACCATTACTATGAAGAAGTCGTTTAAGCATCCATGGTTTAACAAAAGAATACAAAATTTGGAGAATGCTAAAAATAAGGCGTTTAAGCGTTTTAAAGTAACGAATCGTTCGGAAGACCGTGCACTATTTTTTCAGTTGCGAAAAGAATTTGATTTTCTTAATAAGTTTTTGTACAGGCAATATATTATTAATACTGAATCAAGTATCAAGCATAACTCGAAATCTTTCTGGAAATTTTTGAATTCTAAAAGAAAGTGTTCATCTTTTCCTCAATGTATGGAGTACGAGGGTGTTAAATCCAATGATATTCAGTCCTCATGTGACCTTTTTGCTCGGTTCTTTCAAACTTCTTATAATTGTGATATTTTAACAAATATCGACAGCTTGTATCCTGATATCACTCCCTTGATAGATTTTAAACCACAAAGTTTTTCAGAACAGGATGTTTTGGAAAGCTTAAATGAAATTGATGTTTCAAAAAAGTGTGGCTTTGATATGATTCCTCCTATTCTTTTGTCAAAATGTTCGTTTTCACTTTGTAATGTTTTGACCCTTATTTTTAATAAATCTTTACAAACTGGTGTTTTTCTTGAAGAATGGAAAATATCTTATATAGATCCCGTTTATAAGAGTGGTCTTAAGCACTTAGTGAAGAACTTTAGACACAATCTCAAAACTTTCAGCTATACCCAAACTTTTTGAAAAAATGGTCACCCAAAGACTTTATTTTGCTGTCAAGAATTCGTTATTTCAAAAACAACATGGTTTTGTAAAGGGTAGGTCAACTTGTACCAATTTAAGTCTTTTTGCAAATTATTGCAATAATCAAGTGGAAAATCGTAGACAAGTTGATGTACTGTACACCGATTTCGTTAAAGCTTTTGACCGCGTGCATCATGGCCTTCTCCTGCAAAAGCTTAAGATACTGGGGTTGAATGTTTCATTTCTAAAGTGGTTAGATTCATATCTGTCTGACAGAAAACAAGCCGTTAAGATAGATGAATGTGTCTCAAATCTTATAGATATTGTGTCGGGTCTTCCACAAGGCAGTCATTTGGGCCCACTTCTTTTTATAATTTTTATCAACGATTTACCTTCTATTTTTAAATATTGTAACTGCTTGATGTATGCTGATGATGTGAAAGTATTTACAGCAACATCTTCACTTGAAGACTGTTTGCTAATGCAGTTGGATATCAACAATTTTCTTAAATGGTGCGACTACAATCATCTTGAGCTAAATTACTCGAAGTGTAAAATTTTAAGCATATCTAAATCTTCATCTCTTATTGATTTTGAATATAAATTCCATGATGTTAGTCTTCTGAGGGTAATTGAAGTTAATGATCTTGGGGTGATTTTTGATTCAAATCTTGACTTCAGATCTCATGTTTACTACATTGTATCTAAAGGTAATTCACTTTTAGGTTTCTTGAAGAGGAACTCCAAAGATTTTAAGGATGCATAGCTATACTTTGAAAACCTTATTTATGTCTATAGTTCTACCAGTTTTAGAATATTGTTGTGTCGTTTGGTCTCCATTTTATGAAAATAATATTTTAAGAATCGAAAGAGTTCAAAAAAGATTCACCCTTTACGCACTACGCAAACTTAACTGGGTTAGTTCTTTGCCAGATTATAAATCTAGGTGTGCTCTTATTAACTTAAAAACACTTAAATGTCGTAGGCAAGTCCAATGTATACTGTTCATTAAAGATATAATTGATAACAGAATAACCTCTTTTGAATTGCTTTCATTAATTCCATTCTATGTTCCATCGCGAATTTTTCGTAACAGAAATGAATTATTTTATCCTCCTCTTCATAGGACTAATGATGGTCTAAATGAACCAATAACGCGTTCTCTTAATCTTTTTAATATGGTTTACAATGAAATTGACCTTTGTATGAATAGAGATTGTTTTAAAAAAAAATTCTTCAAATATGCATCTAATTTGTTTACTTATTAGATTAAATATATAAATAAACTATTTGTAAATATGTATGTATATATTGTATATTATTATCTTTATTACTTTTTCTTTTGTAATTTTGTAATCAGCAGATCTTCGAATCAATTGATGAAAAAAATAAATAAATAAATAAATGTACAGACACTTCGTTACTGTCTCGTTTGCACCATAGAAATCGTTTGTAATCTGCACAAACTGCAAACCGCCTTTGTCGAAACTTGAGTAAGACTGACATTAAGGATGTCAATAAATCGGGGCCTTATAAAAGCACCGAATTGAGAGAAATTCCTCCAGACTTTGCAGCGGCATCCCAAACTAATCGTAACTTTCCAGGTTTGTTCGGATTCTGTACCGGGAAAATGGGCAAATACCATGCACGTTAACGATCTTCGACTGCTTCCTGGGCTGAGTCTTTTGCCATAGCCTTTCGAGACATAACTTTCGATTTTATTGTGAAGTTCCTCCGCAAGACTCAAATCCCGACTCATTCTTTGTTGAATGCAAAACAAACGATTCCTGGCCATTAGAAAGCTGTCGGGCAAATGGATCTCCTCGAACTTCCAGAGCAATCCAGTCTCAAAATGGCCGTTCTTGCGTTTTGTGTACTGTTTTGATTGTTCAATTGCTCGCTGATCATCGGCAGACTGCAAAATTTTGGAACCCAAAGAACCAAATTTCTCGTCGCACATAAATTCATTAGCTGCTTCAGTTTAAACTCAGCTTCACGGCTGCATTCGCATATGTGGACGCTGTTAGTATGATTATCTTGATTATATGGAACTGTCGAAGAGGGCAACAACCATAAATTGTCCAACCCAAGCGAGTTTTCGCGGCTACAGGCTCATCCACATTTCCTTCTTTGCATTTGAGTGTTAGTCCCAATTTCCAATTAAAAAGCCCAATGAGCAGGCGAGGAATGGCGAGGAATTGGAAGTTGTCTTAGGTGTCCATATTTGTCTTGCAATCCAAGGATTGCATTGGTAGCTGCAGACTTTTAACTGTGTGTACATTAGTAAGTGGAAAAATCTTACCTTCGTCACTTGCTCCAGAGATATGGAAGCTCATCACCTTTGAGTCATCTTCATATCTGTGTGGATTGGCAGTCCACTTTATGCAAAGGGGACCATTTACCCCTTCAATATTCAGCTGGGTTGCAGCATCTTCATCCATCAGCGTTAATGACGAGCCGTCGTCCAAAAAGGCATATGTCTCGACTCGGGTCTTATTGCCATCTAAAGTGACTGGAATAATGAGATACATGACCGAAGTCGAGTTCTGAATATGTGCGTTGCTAGGCTGCGCAACTGTTGTATTGACAGGGCCATTGGATGATTGTAAATTAACTTTGTTGAGTTTTTTCGTTCTGGAAAAGTCGATGATATTTTGAGTTGCATTTATTTTGTCCACATACATATTTTAGCTACACGGCAACGCTAAGACCCATTGTGTCTGTTGAGACAACATCTGCATAGCTTGCGTTCTCGAACAATTTCTTATTTAGATGTGATGCTTAAATCCTTGAAATTTGCACAAGCTTTGACGGATGTACAGTCGCTACCACACTCCGAGCACTTTCGCTTAGCTACTTCTTGCATTTGATGATCACAACTGGAGACTTCTTCCTTAACCTCCAAATGCGCATGTAAGAAACCTTTCTGTTTATTCCCTCTAACAGTTGAAGCTTCTCTTGTTGTTTTGCCCAGCAAAGGTGTTATGCAGTTGGCAGCTTCCGCGATTTTGTACAACCAGACACTGAGTTCGGAAAGGGTACAAACAGAAATCGTTTGCTTATAAATAGCCGGCAGCTTCACCACTAATTCTTGAAGGAGTGAAGAGTTATTAAGATGTAATGCTCCGGCACGGCGCCCTCCAAAGCAGCGCAATGGTTTTGAACGACGACAGCAAACTGCACGAGAGTATCCAACTTCTCGGCTTTAGGTGGTGGTGTTGATTGAATTTTTATGTTGAGGCAGTTAAGAATTTTGTCTGGATTTCCAAACAGCATTTCCAGAACAGAGAGTATACGTGGCACACAGTTTGGATTGTTCATTAAACTCTGTACTGCTTCAAGCGCCTTATCCTTAAGCATCTTCTGTGATCGAAATAGATTGGCCCGCCGTTTTCCTTTGTCTCATGAAATTTAGGTGGCCAAGGTCTATTTGTTCGTTGAGTCTTGTTAAGTAGATAAGTTTTTATGAGATCTGTCTGTTTATATTGTACGATAAGTCCGGTGAGAATAATCAGAAAGTTGCACGGGCAACACAATATATGTACCTGATGGAGATTGAAGTGAATCACTGACAAAGTTTGGCAATTGATCGCCTTCAAACCATTTAAAGGTGTATTGGTTGTCAGTTAATAACCAACCGTAATTTCCAGGGTCATAAGTACTGGGATTTTTTATATGTGCATTATTTCAGATTTTTGCTATATAATGAGCTCTTAAAAAGTGTTGGAGTAATTCTTTTTTGCAAGGCGGCAGATTGCTCGCGTCGAAATTCCTTAATTTCTTTTGAAATTATTCATTTATTGTTTTAACTGAGTATGTATTTAAAAATAGTTGAACTCGAGCGGCATCGACATCACTTCCATCTGCTATATTATATAATTCGCATATAAATTTTTCAATAGAATTAAAAACATTGGCTTTCTCCTCATCGTTTTAAATATCATCGCCACCAAACTTGCAAAATGCTTGATGATATTCTTCTTTTCTTTGTAATGTTTTAAAGGGCTTAACTTTTCCTTTTCTAAAAAAATACAGGATTATAATCACATCCTGTGATGGCATGGAATTTTTTTGTAAGGTCTATGTATCTTGCCTTTTTTCCTGTTCCTGCAAGCATCCAGTAGTGTGAATTTTCATTTTTTTGGTGATGCATATGAGCAAGCATTATAGCAGCAATATCAGTGTCAGTGGCTCTGATAACCATATTGGCCTTATTTTAAATGGTGCACATATGGTACACAATTTTAGTGTCTGCTTCTTCGTGATCGGGACAAGTTCAACTATATTAGTCACAATTTTGTTATCATCATTAGTAACAAACGAATGACACTGCCTGAAATTAACATTTATAGTTTTGTTTTCAATAAATGGGACCATTTCATGAGTTGCCCAGTGCAATATAAAAAACTCAATGAGAGCCTGCTTAAATTAAGAATTTCTTAATTCTTTTGAAAAATCAGCTGGTCGAACTTGGTCGGGTACAGTAATGGTATAGTCCATATTAACTGGTTCTTGACGAAGGGTTCTTTCATAGTCCTTGATTGATGGAGTAAAATATTGGTCAAACACAATGTCGATTCTTAAAGCATGAATTCTAGTGACTGACCATTCATAATTTTTTTTAAGAAATATTTCCAAATGCCCTTGAGACTTCAGTCATTGTGTGTAAGAGAAAAAAACATCAACTATTACAATGTCAACATGAGACGGTGGCTGGTGTTCAATCTTTTTTTCCAAATATTTCATCAAAGCAGATTTTTCGGTTTTACAAATAGCACCATCCAAATGGCACATAGACATAGGCACTGGTGTAGTTGGGTTTGATCAAATTTTAGATATATCAATATTGAAATCTATTGATATCCCAAGCATTCGTCCAAATAAACCTCGCTGAATCCTTACTTCTTGAGTCTTACCTCCTACTTTCACTTTTTACTTGCGATTATAGGTACTATAAGGCAAGTTATGCATTCGTCGAAAAAAAAAGTTTTGAGATAACAATCAAACATGACATTACGATGATAGCGAAGACGAAAAAAGATGGTCTAAAAATTCTGTCCGTCTGTATGTCTGTCTGTCTGTCTGTCTGTCTGTCTGTCTGTCTTTCTGTATGTAGACCTACAGCCAAACGGGTGGGCCGAATTGCTTCAAACTTGGTATATAGACTTTTTTAGGTATTGTACAGAAAGGAAATTGAAAATTTTTTTTTTAGCTCAAAAAATAACGGTACCTGCCATACAACCGTTACGTTAAAGCTTATTTTTCTCAAAAACGGCTCTAACGATTTTTAATTAAAAAAATCAGTGTTGCTTTTTAGGTACGACCAATCATATGGCTGAAAAAAAAGTTTTAAAAAATGGCTAAGAACGGTACTTTCCATAGGACCGTTTTTTTTGCTTTCGACTATCTCGAAAACGACTAAACCGATTCTTTCGAAATTTCACACACATATAGCTGTAGGTAGCTCAATTTGTATTGCATACCAATATTTTTGAAAAATATTTTTTTGTATTTTTAAAAGCATTTTTAAAAAAAAAATTTAAAAAATTAATATTTTGAAAACTGCTTATTAAATTTTTTTTAAAAATTTTAAATAAATGTATTTGCTGAATACCTATGAACTGGCGATTTTGAATTTTTTTTGAAAATTTTTTTCAAAAAGTTTTTCAAAAAAAACTTTTTTTCTCAAAAACCGCTCCACAGATTTTTCTAAATTTATTCTCATAAGTTCAAATTTATCCAAGAAATAAAATGGCGTACTTTTTTTTCAGCTCAAATTAGTTTAAGTATTTATTTAAGAATTTTGAAAATTTTATTTTTATCAAAATCTCAAGCCCATAAACCACTGTCACTCATTAGAGCAAGTTCGTGCGACCCAGTCGTGCATTTTATTTTATTTTCGTAATCATAACTGAAATTTGTGAGTGGGGTTGTTATTCGTTTTTCAAATCTACTGATATCGGCTCCAAATTCTGCAATGAAAGTCTCACGTTTACAGTTGCCATTTTGTTCAACATTAGGAAGAAATTTTTCTACAAGATCGGATGCTGCTTTACCAGATGAAATATTAATTAATTGTTTTTTAGTTATTGTCAAATTAAGGGTATTGGTGAATTGGTTAAAGGTGATGTTAAATTTTTGCAAATTGTGATATGCTATTTTGAATATTATTATAATCTAAATCTGCTGAAACGTCCTGTTGTTTTTGTAAACCTAGCTCTTCATAGACATGATTTATTATTGCTGCCCTCACATCATGGCTTCGGGCCCATTGTTGACGAGCGGAGATTGAAATCGTGAAATGAATTACTCCAGTTAGCCTTCTAGCAGCATTTATTGTTTTCTCTAAAACCAAATCAATGGGCTGTCTTGAGAATGGTTTGTCAGTTCTTTTGATTCCGAAGAAACCTCTTTGAAATTCGTCGTATAAACCAGGATGAGTTTCTTCTACCTTGCGTAAGTTGTCATAGTACTTGACTGTCCATCGTGCGTAAATTTGCTGGTTACATATGAAAAATAAATTCGTGATTTTTGGCAGCACAAATTTGAAAAGCTCAAAATCGCCAACGCGGATGCTTCTTGAAGTTAAGTAATAATATACCAGGTTGATGTAAATCAAATTAAATTGAGGTGTTTTACCAAACTTGCTGTTTAGTTTTTAATCTTTATACATTAAATAGTCGTTGAATAATTGTTCAAACTCAGCACTTTCTATTGTAAACGTTGATTTTGAACATATTTGAAGTCTTTTTATTTCTTCCATCATCTCATCAGTGGGTTCTAGATTTTGAGTTTTTAAAAATGACTCAAAATGTAAAACTTGCAGCTCCAAAGACACATGTAACCTTTTCTATTAAAGTGTTTTCCTTCAAGAAATCCATTTAATGAACCATTCGCCAGCATGTTACTTTCAACCATTATATTTGGTAATCCACAATCACTTGCTGCTTTTCTATCACTTTAAAAAAAGCCATCATAATGTGAAAGGGCCCCAAGTGTATAAATAGCTTAACAAATGTAGGCTTTTCTGTTGATTGTATTTGCAAAGCTATTTTTGCAATGACAAGATCATATGTAACTTGAATAAAGGGTTGATTTCACTCTTTAGCTATTTCTAGGCTTTTGTCATAGTCTCCAGAATAACTGAAGTATTTGTTGGCGATAAGTTGATCGGAGTTAAATATGAAATTACTTGTTTGGGACTATTGTCTTCAACCCACATAGGCACATTAGGTACTTGCAAGGCATGGCTCATCATCCAAACACTAGATACCTATTTCAGAGTATAATCGATGGTTGATTGGTTGTAAATTCTGTATATTCTGATTAGTTGACTGCAAAGTATCTGTAATTTTTGGGTTTTTTGGATAAGGAACAATTTCAGAAGATATTGCCTCAAACGTCCTCCTTCTTCTTTTACTCGTTGATGTTTCAGCATCGTCTTCACATTCAGAATCGGTTAAATCCTGAATATTTATAAGACTCGAGTTAATATTCTGGTAAACAATTCCCACGGTATCATGTAATCTATCCTTGCCATTTTTTGTTTCGACAAATCGATCGAAATTATTATAATTTCTGGACATAAGCTTGATTTTTCTACTGAGGTATACGTCAATTCAGTTTCCAATTCTTCAATTCCGTGGTAACTGATACAATGTCCGTATCGATTTATTATATCAATTACTTTTCTTCTACTAGTTAAAATTTTCAAAGTTATGCCCAACATTATGTGTTTGGATGTTTTGATTTTACCGTTGTGTACTGCATAGACAACGTCTTCGCAAAATGATTGAACTTGACGAGAATATTTTGTACTATATTTCCGTTTACGACTTACACCTCCAATTTTTGCGGTAATGGCACTTCTCCGGTTATCAATTTTTATAGGTAATTTGTTCCGTTCTAATTTAAGGACTTCATTTCTCAAAATCAATGCAGCTCTCTCTAAAATATCTTCGTTATTTAATTTTTCATATGCTAAGTCACTAATGGCCGTCAAATGCATTGGAGCTATTATTTTTTTGTAATGGGTGGAAAATAAAATGCACGACTGGGTCGCACGTTCTTGCTCTGTGGGTGCAATAGAACGATGAAAACAAAGTTTTCGAGCAATATGAAGAACTCAAGTTTGAAAAATTTGGGAAAAACTACAAAACTTTGGTTAAAACTCGAAAACCCGATATACGGGAGCTAACGTTAAGAAACCTTTGTATATTTAAAATTTAGATGTCAGCTTTTGGTTGCTATAAATGATATAAATGTCCGCTTATGGCCAAATTAATTAAATTGTAAAAACAAATTTCCGTTATTATCATTTGTAGCCAAAAACTTAAATGCAGCTTTCTTCAAAACATTCTATATTTATATTCAATACAAAGTTTCATAAAAATCGGTAGAGACTTTTTTAGTAAATTAGAAAAAACTAAAAAATTGGTCAAAACCTAGTGGCTCTTTGTATTTGAGCCACCATTTGAAAAAGAGTAACTGAAAATAATCCAATGTCATCTGATAGAAAGTTGTAAGGAACTATATTACAAAATAAAGTTTGATTGAATTCGATACAACCATTGACAACTAATGGGTCGTACGAACTTGCTCTAATAAGTTAAAATGGTATTGGGGCTTCCGATTTTCGAAAAAAAGCATTGAAAAAATCGGGTTGGGGTCAAAATCCCGAAAATCAAAATCCCGAAAGCTCTTCATAGACATGATTTATTATTGCTGCCCTCACATCATGGCTTCGGGCCCATTGTTGACGAGCGGAGATTGAAATCGTGAAATGAATTACTCCAGTTAGCCTTCTAGCAGCATTTATTGTTTTCTCTAAAACCAAATCAATGGGCTGTCTTGAGAATGGTTTGTCAGTTCTTTTGATTCCGAAGAAACCTCTTTGAAATTCGTCGTATAAACCAGGATGAGTTTCTTCTACCTTGCGTAAGTTGTCATAGTACTTGACTGTCCATCGTGCGTAAATTTGCTGGTTACATATGAAAAATAAATTCGTGATTTTTGGCAGCACAAATTTGAAAAGCTCAAAATCGCCAACGCGGATATACCAGGTTGATGTAAATCAAATTAAATTGAGGTGTTTTACCAAACTTGCCGTTTAGTTTTTAATCTTTATACATTAAATAGTCGTTGAATAATTGTTCAAACTCAGCACTTTCTATTGTAAACGTTGATTTTGAACATATTTGAAGTCTTTTTATTTCTTCCATCATCTCATCAGTGAGTTCTAGATTTTGAGTTCTTAAAAATGACTCAAAATGTAAAACTTGCAGCTCCAAGGACACATGTAACCTTTTCTATTAAAGTGTTTTCCTTCAAGAAATCCATTTAATGAACCATTCGCCAGCATGTTACTTTCAACCATTATATTTGGTAATCCACAATCACTTGCTGTTTTTCTATCACTTTAAAAAAAGCCATCATAATGTGAAAGGGCCCCAAGTGTATAAATAGCTTAACAAATGTAGGCTTTTCTGTTGATTGTATTTGCAAAGCTATTTTTGCAATGACAAGATCATATGTAACTTGAATAAAGGGTTGATTTCACTCTTTAGCTATTTCTAGGCTTTTTGTCATATGAATGACTGAAGTATTTGTTGGCGATAAGTTGATCGGAGTTAAATATGAAATTACTTGTTTGGGACTATTGTCTTCAACCCACATAGGCACATTAGGTACTTGCAAGGCATGGCTCATCATCCAAACACTAGATACCTATTTCAGAGTATAATCGATGGTTGATTGGTTGTAAATTCTGTATATTCTGATTAGTTGACTGCAAAGTATCTGTCATTTTTGGGTTTTTTGGATAAGGACAATTTCAGAAGATATTGCCTCAAACGTCCTCCTTCTTCTTTTACTCGTTGATGTTTCAGCATCGTCTTCACATTCAGAATCGATTAAATCCTGAATATATATAAGACTCGAGTTAATATTCTGGTAAATAATTCCAACGGTATCATGTAATCTATCCTTGCCATTTTTTGTTTCGACAAATCGATCGAAATTATTATAATTTCTGGACATAAGCTTGATTTTTCTACTGAGGTATACGTCAATTCAGTTTCCAATTCTTCAATTCCGTGGTAACTGATACAATGTCCGTATCGATTTATTATATCAACTACTTTTCTTCTACTAGTTAAAATTTTCAAAGTTATGCCCAACATTATGTGTTTGGATGTTTTGATTTTACCGTTGTGTACTGCATAGACAACGTCTTCGCAAAATGATTGAACTTGACGAGAACATTTTGTACTATATTTTCGTTTACGACTTACACCTCCAATTTTTGCGGTAATGGCACTTCTCCGGTTATCAATTTTTATAGGTAATTTGTTCCGTTCTAATTTAAGGACTTCATTTCTCAAAATCAATGCAGCTCTCTCTAAAATATCTTCGTTATTTAATTTTTCATATGCTAAGTCACTAATGGCCGTCAAATGCATTGGAGCTATTATTTTTTTGTAATGGGTGGAAAATAAAATGCACGACTGGGTCGCACGTTCTTGCTCTGTGGGTGCAATAGAACGATGAAAACAAAGTTTTCGAGCAATATGAAGAACTCATGTTTGAAAAATTTGGGAAAAACTACAAAACTTTGGTTAAAACTCGAAAGCCCGATATACGGGAGCTAACGTTAAGAAACCTTTGTATATTTAAAATTTAGATGTCAGCTTTTGGTTGCTATAAATGATATAAATATCCGCTTATGGCCAAATTAATTAAATTGTAAAAACAAATTTCCGTTATTATCATTTGTAGCCAAAAACTTAAATGCAGCTTTCTTCAAAACATTCTATATTTATATTCAATACAAAGTTTCATAAAAATCGGTAGAGACTTTTTTAGTAAATTAGAAGAAACTAAAAAATTGGTCAAAACCTAGTGGCTCTTTGTATTTGAGCCACCATTTGAAAAAGAGTAACTGAAAAAAAATCCAATGTCATCTGATAGAAAGTTGTAAGGAACTATATTACAAAATAAAGTTTGATTGAATTCGATACAACCGTTGACTACTAATAGCCATTTAAAATAAAGTGCACGACTGGGTCGTACGAACTTGCTCTAATGTGTTAAAATGGTATTGGGGCTTCAGATTTTCGAAAAAAAGCATTGAAAAAATCGGGTTGGGGTCAAAATCCCGAAAATCAAAATCCCGAAAGCCCAAAATCCCGAAAACCCAAAATCCCGAAAACCCAAAATCCCGAAAACCCACAATCCCGAAAACCCAAAATTCCGAAAACCCAAAATCCCGAAAACTCAAAATCCCGAGATCCCGAAAAATTATATAAAATGAAAAATTTGCGCAAATTTTTCATTTTATATAATTTTTCGGGATTTCGAAATGCTTTGCAAAAGCATAATAGCATCAAATGAAACTGCTTTTTATGTAAGATCGGGAATTGCAAAGACAACCTACAAATTTTTTTTTTTTTTTTTTGAAGGTCACCAATAAAAAAACCTTAGAAAAAAAAGTCCGTTAAATTCTCTTCTTATGTTAAGAAGAATGTTTATGTTATAAGTTTTTTTTTTTTTAAATTGTGCCATTATACTTTTGAAATGCAGAAAAAAAAACTGGTTTTCATTACTAAACATTAGAAGAGAAAGTAACGGAACATATTTTTTCTCTCAATTTTCTTATGCTCTTAAAGAAAATGTAAAATTCAGTTTTGGATGGTGCGATTATATTTTTGCAAAGCACTGTAATTATGATCATATGATAACTAACTGTTCGGTTCCGTTATTCTCTCTTTGAAAATAATCTGTTCTTTGTCAAAGTTCTCAGTGGTGTGATGTGTTGTGATTTATAAAGTGCAAATATATATATTGGGAACTTAAATTAATAAAATTGTGAGTAAAAATATTTCATTAATAATAATTTTGTATCTAAATTGTTAAATAAATCGTGTTAATTTTTTTTTCTAAGCAAAAATGAACGTAACAACAGTAAATACAAATAAAGGCAAAGAAAAATTATGTATTGATGGTTTTAATTACCATTTGAATAAAAAATATAAAGATTATTTTTATTGGGGTGTGAAGAACGGAAAGAAAGATCGTGTAAGTCGCGAATGACCACAACTTTAAATGATGAAGAAATTCACATTGTGAAAAAGCCACCTTCTGACCATTGCCATGAACCGCTTTCCTTTAAAAAATCAATTTTTATTGGAAATGAAATTTTAAAAGAAAAAGCAAAAACAACTTTTCTGCCGCCTTCAAAAATCTTGCTGCAAACGGAGGCTGCATGTGCGGAAAACAAGCGAGTTTACTTGCCAAGCTTAGCCGCACAGAAAAAAAAAATTGGAAGAATCCGTAAACAATTTGTCAAGGTCGAGCCAGCTTCTATCATGGAAATTAACATCGCAGATGAACTTCGATGTGTAGACGGAGAAATGTTCCTATTGTCGGAGAAAAGTTTTGACAGCGAAAAAATTATAATTTTAGGAACTGTGGGAAACTTAAGGCAGCTATCGAGTTGCTCGTTGTGGCTCATGGATGGAACATTTGAGGTAGTACCAACTATTTTCCGTCAACTATTTTCGATTCACGGATACGTTGATGGTCACATAGTTCCGTTGTTGTACTGCCTCATGTCCACAAAAAGTTCAAAGGCCTATGCTGAATTTTTTTCCGAAATTCTGAATATATCTAAAAAAAACATAATTCTTCGCCCAAAATATATACTCTCCGACTTCGAGAAAGCCAGTGTGAAGGCCGCCATGGTTGCTTTTCCTGAAGCTGAAAGCAAGGGATGTTTATTTCATTTTGGCCGAATAATCTGGCGTAAAATTCAATCATCAGGACTTACAAGATCATACGGAAATGATGAAGGTATGTTTTTTTTATCTTATGAAAAAACATTAAAAAATATATGTACACATTTTAGAATTCAGTTTGCAAATGAGGATGCTCAAAAGCCTTGCCTTCGTTCCACCCGAAGAAATTTCTAGCTATTTTGATAGCCTTCGGTCGGAATGCTTGGAAACTTCTAAACCAGTTATGAAATGGTTTGCCGAAAATTACGTATATGGTAAAGAAAACGGTTACATATCCTTTATAAAACATTTAATTTATAAATTTTTGTCCACAGGAAAAGAAAGGGCTGCAAGTTCCAGCTAATCCACCTTATCCACCAAGTTTTTGGTCGATTTCTCATCTGTTGCAAGAAAATTTGCCCGTAAACAAAATTGTGTAGAAGCGTGGCACCGACGGCTTAAAGTACTTGCAGGGCGCTCTCATATCGGTGTTTATTCACTAATTGCTCTCTTAGGTGAAGAGCAAATATGTGTAAAAACATGCATCGAGAAAGGTATCTGCGGAGACATGCCAATCATAAAAAAAAGTATAAGCTAAAAGAAAAAAAAAATTTAAAAATTTACCCGGAACGAAAGGAACGTTCCAATATTAATTTCCTAAAAGGTATTGCATATAACACACAATTAAATTAAATAAGACGATTTATCACCTTGCTCTTAAACTATTTGAAATTTTGTTTTTCATAAGAATACTTTACTAATGAATTGTTATTGTTGAGTTCTTTTTTCTTTCTTATTTTGAAATAAATTTCAGAAATTTAAGAAAATTTCTGGATTTTGGGTTTTCTGGATTTTGGGTTTTCGGGATTGTGGGTTTTCGGGATTTTGGGTTTTCGGGATTGTGGGTTTTCGGGATTGTGGGTTTTCGGGATTTTGGGTTTTCGGGATTGTGGGTTTTCGGGATTTTGATTTTCGGGATTATGTCCGTCTCCCGAAAAAATCATATGAAATTTTATTAATCACCTCAAAATCAATAGTTAAAACGTTTTTTGGAGAAAATGAAGTAAGCCATTAGGTTTATTTTATTTTTTTGAATTTCTACGAAATTTTTTTTCAAAATCGTTCGACCAATGTTTTTCAAAAAAAAGTTTTTTTTGAAAAACTTTTCGAAAATATATTCCAAATATTTTTTGAGCATGCCAACTTCTAGCACTTTGTAGTTTTTATCAGAAAAATAAAATTAAAAAAAATAGACTAAACCGTTTTTGGAAAAAACAAAAATTAAAAAAAATTTTGAAACTTTTTTATTTAAAAAACTTTTTTGAAAAATTTAAGAATTTGTATTATTTTTTTTTTATAAAAGGGCTTCTACATTAAAAATTTCATCGAAATCCGTCAAGTGGCTTACGAGGAAATCGGATTTCAAAAAACCGGTCCTATGGGAGGTACCGTTATAAGACTTTTCCTGAAAAATCTATTCCAACCAAAACATAAAGCTTGCACATAAAACACTATTCAGAAAGTTTTATCAAAATCGTAGGAGCCGTTTTTGAGAAAAATTAATTTTTCACTAAAAATCCTATGGCAGGTACAGGTACACTTTAAAAAAAAATAGTAATTTTACTACAATAAGTGTTTAAAGTTTTTCAACACCAGTTGAATTTTGCTACAATTATTGTAGCATCGAAATGAAATCGTAGTAATTTTCAAAATTTGCTGAAAAATAAGCATTTTTTTGTTGAACATTTAGAATTTTTGTTTAATTTTCAACATATTTTGATGAAAATTAAGCATCGCTGTTGAAAATTCATATCTTTTTGTTGGGAAATCAATAGATTTCTTAAAATTAAGAGCGGTGATGAATTTTCAACACCGTATTTTTTTACGAGAAATCATTTTTTTCACTTATTCAACATATTTTTCTGAAAATAAAACATTCTTGCTTAAAAATCGTAAAAGTTTGTTCAATTATAATCAAATATCTGAAAAAAAGAAAAATTTAACATCCCAGATTTTTTTTTTCAGATATCGTTTTTCTCTCTTTCAACAGTTTTTGCTTAATTTAATTTGATCGTTTTCATAATCTCGTAATTATGTTGAATTTTCAATAGAATATACTATTATATAATTATAGAAAATACGATATAATATTAATATCCCAAACAATTACGAATACATCGTATTTTCAATAATTAAACATTTTTTGCTGAATACAATTTTCTCTTTTTTAGGGTTCCGTACCCAAAGGGTGAAAACGGAACCCTATTACTAAGACTTCGCTGTCCGTCTGTCCGTCTGTCCGTCTGTCCGTCTGTCCGTCTGTCCGTCCTTCACAAGGCTGTATCTCATGAACCGTAAAACTTAGACACTTGAAATTTGGACAGATGATGTATTATTGTGTTCCCTATAACAACAAATACTAAAAACTAAATAAAATAAAATATTTATGGGGGCTCCCATACAACAAACGTAATTTTTTGCTCGTTTTTGCTATGTTTGTCCGTCCATCACCAGGTTGTCTCTTTTCTTCTTTAGAAATTTCTTGAAGTCTGTCCCTGTTAGTTCTTCTTTTTGCTGATTTGTGACTTTTCCTTCACTCACACAAACAGCTTTACCTACATGTAAATTATAGAAATTCTTTTAGAAGAAAAGAGGCAACATATGTATGCTTTTAAAGCTAAGTTTTCTTCTATTCGTGTTCGAATTCGAATTCGAATAGAAAAAAAAAAATAGAAAAAAAAACAAATGTCAAACCACAATCAACAAGTCGGTATTAGATTCTCTCATAAAATAATATAACATCAGGATTAATTGTTTTCAAACGTAAGTTCTTTTTTATTTTATTGTCAATGGAGGTGATTTGAGTGATTTCTAGAAATATTAAAAAAAAAAACACTGTGCTGAGAAAAAAAATTACTGAAATTTCTCAGTGAAATATTTGAACAAGATTGGCAAAAGACATCTTGGTGATAGTTTTTTTTTTTTTAGAAAAGATCGCGCCAAAAATGTTCTTGTTTGTGTGAGTGAGAAAAAGTTTTATCTACATGTAAATTCCAGAAATTCGAATTCGAATTCGAATAGAAAAAAAAAACAAATGTCAAACCACAATCAACAAGTCGGTATTAGATTCTCTCATAAAATAATATTAAATCAGGATTTAGGGTTTTTAAACGTTAGTACGCCTTTCTTCTTTATTTTATTGTAAAAAAAAAACACTATGCTGAGAAAAAAAATTACTGAAATTTCTCAGTGAAATATTTGAACAAGATTGGCAAAAGACTACTTGGTGATAGTTTTTTGTTTTAGAAAAGATCGCGCCAAAAATGTTCTTGTTTGTGTGAGTGAGAAAAAGTTTTATCTACATGTAAATTCCAGAAATTTGAATTCGAATTCGAATAGAAAAAAAAAAATCATTTTTGGCGCGATCTTTCCTAAACAAACTATCAGTTCGTCGTCTTCTGCAAATCGTAACCGCCTGTTACAATGAGAAATTTAAGCAAGTGTTTATTGAATAAAATAAATGTTTAAGGGGGCTCCCATACAACAAACGTGATTTGTTTTTTGCTGTTTTTATAGATAATGGTACGGAACCCTTCGTGCGCGAGTCCGACTCGCACTTGCCCGTATTATTATAATATCGTAATCCTTTGTTGAAAAAAGAGCGAGGAGGCAAATTTTCATCTCACTCTCCTACGGGATACAATTTCCCTTTCAATATTACTTGTTGAATTCTCATCATTACTTGTGCGAAAACAATGTGCATTTCTTTCTTTTGTTCTTTCTTCTCTTTCGTGTACGTGATATGATAGGCACGTGACCCGCATCACAACAAACACTATCAGTCATGAATTAATGTCTCTGCAGTGCGCGTCGCGATTATAAAACAAAAACAAAAGTTAAAATCTATCCGGTAAGTGAAATATTTGTATTATTATTATTATTATTATTATTATTATTATTATTAGGTATCTTATTTAGTTTTTCTTTGTCACTTATTTCCACGATAAATGCAACAACCGTTTGATATAATTCCGTATTGTTGTTGTATTTAACATAGAATTTTTTTTCCATGCCAAATAAATAGTTTTTTTTCTAAATTATAATAAAGAAAAACTTCTTTTTTAGAAGTTGGCATTGAAAAAGAAATTCCATGTTAAATACAACAACAATACGGAATTATACCAAGCGGTTGTTGCATTTGTCGTGGAAATAAGTGACAAAGAAAAATTATTGTAAATTCAACATTTTGCGTTGAAAATTAAACATTTGCGTTGAAAATTAAACCTTTTTTTTTAGAAAAAATCATAATTTTATGTTGAATTATCAACTAAATTGTTTAATAATTCCAAGTTCTTTTTTATTTTCTGCAATTGACATTTCTCTTTAAAATATATGTATGTATTATCTTGTGACAGGGAGAAGGTTCATCCTTAACCACTACCCCGAAAAGCCTCGGGGTCCAAAAAAGAATGCTACCAATTTAACTAAAATCAACACCCTCATCCGCAAACTTAACCAAAACTAAAGGGTAAGTCGCATCTTAGTTATTTTTATTAAGATATTTTAATTAAATAACCTTATATCTTATCCTAATGTAAATTTTATTTTAATTTTAATTGACATAAACCATTGCTTTTCTTTTTTCTTTTATTTACAGATGTGGAGCTCATCATTTTTTTATTTTTTATTAAATCACCTTTTTTTTGTTAATTAAATCATAATTTTTATTTTTTTACATAAATCATCAATGTTATTTTTTTATATAGTATGTAGTTATTTTTAGTAATTAAGGAAACATTGAAAAAAAAAACAAAAAATTAAAATATATATTACTTAAATATAAATATTTAATCTTTCTTTTTTTATGATAGTTTTGAAGAATGAAATTCAATTTTGTGGGATGATTGTTTCGAAGAATGAAGTTTAATTTTCCAGGATTTCCAATGGTATGTATTCAAATTCAACGGAGAGAAGTTATCCAATTGCTTTAACTTGTTCTTTTTTCTTTTCAATATACGGATTATGGCAAACGTTTATCAAGAAGTTTGCTTATATGACAACAATCTGATTTTGATGGGAACTCAACCCGTATAAAATGGTAAGAACTCAACATATATTTTGAAAGATACTAGCAATTACTAGAATATGTTCCCAAAAAGGCTTATATTTAATTAACTGTAGCTATAGATTTCTCAATACAAATTCTATTTTCAAATACAAATGCTCAAAAACAATGAAAACCTGAATATTCCATCTAAATAAGCTTGCTTTTACAAAAAAGATATTGGAAATTCAGAAAAATAAAACAAATTTATAGCCATATTTAGTATTCAAAATAATCATTTAAATATGTAAAGAAAATTGTGAATTTCCAATAAAATTATTTGGATTTTGACAAAATATTATTTAAAAAACAGCATTTTAGTTTAGTAATACAATATTAAATGCAGTTTTTTTTTTCAATAAATTTTGTTTAATATCCAAATAACTAATCGGAAATTCAATTTTTTTCACATGTTTTAAACGTTTATGTTGAATACTAAATGTGGCTGTGAATAAATTTGTTTAATTTTCCTGAATTTTTTTTGCTGAAAAAGCAGCTTTTTATGTTGAATATTCAGGTTTCTTATTTTAATTTTAAGCATTTGTGCTGAAAAATATTGTTAATTTGTTGAAAAATCAACTACGGATGATTAAATTTAAGCAAACTTTTGGGAATACATTTTAGAATATCTTTCAACAATTATGTTGAATGCTAATCATTTTATGCTGAATTTCTCATTTAATTTTGATTGGTATTTAACATTTATGTTAAATATTCAACAGATAATGTTGAATTTTAATTAATTAAAAAATAGTTTTCAGCAAACTTCAATTAAAATTCAACAAGTATGCTTAAAAGCCAATATTATTTCCTGCATTTGGTGGGCAATAATGTTGAAAATTAAGTAAAGTTGTTGAAAAATCAGATTTTTTGGTTGAAATATCAGCAAAACGAGTTGAATATTAAAAATAAAAGTTTAATTTTTTACAGATATTGTTTATTCTTAAACATATTTGCTGAAAAAGGTATGATATTTTCTTATTTTTGAAGAAAATTGGACATTATTTGTTGATTTTTCAACAAATCCGGAGTAAATTTTATATTAATATGTTTAATACTCAGCAAATATTGCTTAAAACCTACGATCTGTTATTTACGATCTACGATATGCGATCTAAGAAAATGCTTACTTTTTAGTGTGTTGAAAATTAAACAATTGCTTTTGTTGAACAAAAAACATCGAAAATTCGTGTTGAAAATTACTACAATTATTGTAACGGACCAGTTGCATACAATTATTGGAGTAATTTTCAACCAAAATTTTTTAGAGTTTACCGTTAGTTTTAAAGCTAGAATGCTAATTCCAAAAACCCCTCTGTAGGACGTCATAATATTACTATGTACCAAGTTCGAAGCAAATCGGTCCAGCGGTTTAGGCTGTAGGTGCCGATACAGACAGACGGACAGACAGACAGACAGACAGAATTGTCAGACCCACTTTTTTCGACTTCTCTATCATCGTAATGTTATGTTTGATTGTCCAAAAAAAAAATTTTTTTTTACGAATGCATAACTTGCCTTATAGTACCTATAATCGCAAGTAAAAAGACGTTTAGACCAGATCTCCGTTATTAAAATTGTTTGCCAAAAACTAAAAACGCAGTTCTCTTAGGAACACTAAAAGAATATAACACACAAGGTTAAATCAAAATCGTTAGATCCATTTTTGAGCACATTAGAAAAAACCAAACAAAGTTGGCTAAAACTGAATGGCTCATTGTATGGGAACTACAGTTTAGAAATGCTTAACTGAAAAAATTGCAATTCCATCTTATAGAACACTATAAAGAACTATGCCAAACGAAGTTTTAGTCAATTCAATCAAGCCGTTGCGAATTTATGGCCTTTTGAAAAAAAGCAGTTTTAACCTGATTATCGTTACGACCATTTAAACCAAAAACAAAAAACGCAATTTTGTTAGAAATATCTTAGGTAAGTTAAATTCTGAGTTTAATCAAAATCGTTAGAACCATTTTCAAGCAAATACAAAATGAAAAAAACCGTTACTTGAAAGGTACCAGTTTGAGCCGGGCTAAAACGAAAAAAAAAAAAACCTCGACAATCGTTTTTCTTCAAACTGATATATTATATCAAGTTTGAAGAAAATCCGTCAAGCCATTTAGGCTGTAGCATGACGTGAAAAAGCGCACATCCGCCCATCCGCACCGACGGCGACGCACAGACAGACCGACGGACGGTATGGCGAAAACCGCAATTTTTTTCTGCACGAAACCAATACTTGCCAAGCAAGTAAAAATTTAACATCATGACTGAAATTTTTTATTATTTTGTCTTCAAGATGCATGTGTTGTAAATGTCACGTCTATTATTTCTGAATTTTCGTCTGCGTCTTTCTCTAATAAATTAATATATTGACTATGTAAATAGGCTAAGAAATAACATTGGCCATTTTTAATAACATTTTCTTTAATGATCATACTGATTTTGTCAAACGCAATTCGGTGGCAATTTCGACGTTCATGCCAAATATTCTTGATTGAGTTTTTGGTCAACAATTTCGTTTTATAATTAAAATCTACCTTACATACAGCGTGATAATATACTGTTGGACCAATAACATTTGCTAATCGACTAAATATATCTTGAAATTCGTTTCCATCTGTTAAAAACTTTGTTATAGATGCTTTGAATGATTCTTTATCACATTCATGAAATAGTTGGATTTTTGAACGATATTTTTTCTTTTTTAGGTTACAAAATAAACAAATCTTACCATTGTTTCCAATTATTGCATCACTTTTATCGGAGTTAGTAGTTTCTAAATTTGAATTGTCATATCCAACACTCTCAAATACTCCTAAATTTGCTGTTGAAGTTGATGCTTGTTCTACTGATTGAGTAGGTATCGGTGAAATTTCATTACAAGGAGATTGTGAATTTGGTGAAATTTCAGAACAAGGGGAATGTGAATGCAATGCTTGTGGTGGTTCTTTTTCAGTTACAGTTTCTATACGATATTTTTTCATGAAGGCAGTAAATGATTTATAGCAATCTCTATGATAACCACTTTCTGTTACTTCATCGGGTAATAAAACGTCTTTATTAATGTTTTAATAGAAAAATAAACAATACTTCCCGTAGTTTCCTCACAAAAAACACAATTTAAGTTCACAGCCATGATTGTAAGTTTAATTTTCTAGTTCTTTAATTATATTATTACCACCAAAAGTGTCTGCCAGTTGTTGCTATGTGCTTGTAGTGGTGTTAACTTGAACATACATATATCAAAAGTAGCTTTTATACTATAACGTACTTTTTCAAATTTTTAGGGGTTTTAGACGCGTCTGGCGGGGGGAACCCACCACCCAAAGTGTCTGGCAGTTGTTATTATGTGCTTGTAGTGGTGTTCACTTGAACATATATCAAAATAAGCTTTTATACTATAACGTAAAAAACATACGCGACCCAAGGTTGGTGCAGAACAAAAGCTGTTCCCTCAACTAGACTGAACGCACACGCAATTGCATTGAAGAAAGAAATGACGATCACGTTAAAAATGTTTTTGTACCTGGATATAATGCTAATGAATTCCATTTGTCGTGGAAGAGCTGGTGACCTTTTTATGCGTAGAAGTGTTTTTGAAGAAAGCGAGATTGTTTTTTTTTTGTTATCACTTAAACATATTGGGCCCTATTCATAGATGTTTACTAAAGTTGTGATTTACTGACGAACAGGTTAAGCTGAATTCTTTAGATAAACACAGCTGCTATTCATAAACAATTATCTAGCTGTGTTTAGCTAGTAATAGCTTAATGCAAAAATCTACTACAATTATAATTCAAATTATGATATTGATAAAGAATCGCTTCCCGATCGATCAGCGAAACCATCACTGCGCGTGGTTAATGGTAAGATGGGGGACCATACAACAATAAACCACGGAGCTGTTTACTGTTGACATGTTTTTCTCTCTTTTTTCTGTCTGTCTCTATTTGTTTTGTGTTTGTCTGGGCTCTGGGCCTTTGGTCGTTGTCACCCGTGCCCGACAAAAAACAAATAAGAAATCGTTCATTTAATTTTAGATAAATCAGTTAAGAAGACATCAAAATGAAGTTCCTGACTTGTGAATGGGAATTGAACAAAGTGTGGAAGCTGTTAAGTATCCCAGTTCTTTGCAATTAGAGAAATTAGCAGATTTATGGCAAATGTTGCTGTTATCATTTAACTCGAGTCTATTGAGCTCTGCCTTATAAATTTTCTTTTGTCTGGCTGGTGGCACAATTTCACACAACAAATCTATGTCTTCCAGAATTAAAAAATCTCCTTCAGTTTCCACGTCTATTGACATTTTAAAATAGTATTTTCAGAATTTCCAAGGTATTTTTTTTATCGACCTGCTACTGGCAGACAAAAGTACCTACCAATACGTTTTTCAATTATTGTATGACAGTAGTAGTTTAAAAGTAACTTAAACACTACATCAGCAACTTTTAAAGTTAGACCCCAGGTTTATTCCTAATCCTAGGTCTAAATACGTTTATGAAAAGCTTAAGCTCCAGGTTTGTTTGATCACAACTTAGCAGCAGTTTAAGATACGTCTACGAATACAGCCCATTGTGAAACTTTTTATTTGCAGAGCAAATTAAAACACAATCGTTTGTGATTCAGGAGAAAACATAAGTGACAATATATATTTATTACTAGCCTTTACCCGCGGCTTCGCTCGCGTTTCAGCTGATCAAGAAGTAGACTGTAGCTTGAGGAGTCGTCTATCGTATTCTAGCTTCTTCTTCTTGTATAGCTTCATAATTCCATACCTACATTTAACCGTGATAAAAACAAACTTTTGTGCTATACAAGATTATAATCTAGCTCTGTGCCAAATTTCATCCAGATCCGTTCAGCCATTCTGGCGTAATTGGAAAAATTAAAACAAATCTATCCCACGTGAACCACACATTCCACCGGGATAAAAAGTAGCCAATATTCTTTTCCAGACTATAATCTATCTCTGTGCTAAATTTCATTCAGATCCGTTCAGCCATTCTGGTGTGATTTCAAAAATTAAAAGATATCTATCCCATGGGAACCATACATTTTACCGGTATGCAAAGTAGCCAATATGCTATTAAAGACTATAACCTGTCTCTGTGCTAAATTTCATTCAGATGAGTTCAGCCATTCTGGTGTAATTTTAAAAATTAAAGCAAATCTATCACACGGGAACCATACTTTTTACCGGGATAAAAAGTAGCCAATATGCTATTCCAGACTATAATCTATCTCTGTGCTAAATTTCATTCAGATCCGTTCAGCGATTCTGGTGTGATTTCAAAAATTAAAACAAATCTATCGATGTGCTAAATTTCATTCAGATCCGCTCAGCCATTCTGATGTGATTTCAAAAATTAAAACAAATCTATCCCACGGGAACCATACATGTTGCCGGTATACAAAGTAGCCAATATGCTGTTCCAGACTATAGTCTATCTCTGTGCTAAATTTCATTCAGATGAATTCAGCAATGCTGGTGTGGTTTCAAAAATTAAAACAAATCTATCCCACGGGAACCATACATTTTACCGGAATAAAAAGTAGCCAATATGCTATTCCAGAATATAATCTATCACCGTGCTAAATTTCATTCAGATCCGTTCAGCCAGTCTGGTGTGATTTCAAAAATTAAAACAAATCTTTCCCACGGACACCATACATTTTACCGGGATAAAAAGTAGCTAATATGCAATAGACTATAATCTATCTCTGTGCTAAATTTCATTCAGATCCGTTCATCCATTCTGGTGTGATTTCAAAAATTAAAACAAATCTATCCCGCGGGAACCATACATTTAACCGGGATAAAAAGTAGCCAATATGCTATTCCAGACTATAATCTATCTCTGTGGTAAATTTCATTTAGATCAGTGCAGCCATTTTTGTGTAATTTCAAAAACTAAAACAAATCTATACCACGGGAACCTTACATTTTACCGGGATAAAAAGTAGCCAATATGCTATTCCAGACTATAATCTATCACTGTGCAAGATTTCATTCAGATCCGTTCAGCCATTCTGGTGTGATTTCAAAAATTAAAACAAATCTATCCCACGGGAACCATACATTTTACCGGGATAAAAGTAGCCAATATGCTATTCCAGACTATAATCTATCTCTGTGCTAAATTTCATTCAGATGAGTTCAGCCATTTTTGTGTAATTTCAAAAACTAAAACAAATCTATACCACGGGAACCTTACATTTTACCGGGATAAAGAGTAGCCAATATGCTATTCCAGACTATAATCTATCACTGTGCTAAATTTCATTCAGATCCGTTCGGCCATTCTGGTGTGATTTCAAAAATTAAAACAAATCTATCCCACAGGAACCATACATTTTACCGGGATAAAAAGTAGCCAATATGCTATTCCAGACTATAATCTATCTCTGTGCTAAATTTCATTTAGATGAGTGCAGCCATTTTTGTGTAATTTCAAAAACTAAAACAAATCTATACCACGGGAACCTTACATTTTACCGGGATAAAAAGTAGCCAATATGCTATTCCAGACTATAATCTATCACTGTGCTAAATTTCATTCAGATCCGTTCAGCCAGTCTGGTGTGATTTCAAAAATTAAAACAAATCTATCCCACGGGAACCATACATTTTACCGGGATAAAAAGTAGCCAATATGCTATTCCAGACTATAATCTATCTCTGTGCTAAATTTCATTCAGATGAGTTCAGCGATTTTTGTGTAATTTCGAAAACTAAAACAAATCTATCCCAAGGGAACCATACATTTTACCGGGATAAAAAGTAGCCAATATACTATTCCAGACTATAATCTATCGCGGTGCTAAATTTCATTCAGATCCGTTCAGCCAGTCTATTGTGATTTCAAAAATTAAAACAAATCTTTCCCACGGGAACCATACATTTTACCGGGATAAAAAGTAGCCAATATGCTATTCCAGACTATAATCTATCTCTGTGCTAAATTTCATTCAGATGAGTTCAGCCATTTTTGTGTAATTTCAAAAACTAAAACAAATCTATACCACGGGAACCTTACATTTTACCGGGATAAAAAGTAGCCAATATGCTATTCCAGACTATAATCTATCACTGTACTAAATTTCATTCACATCCGTTCAGCCAGTCTGGTGTGATTTCAAAAATTAAAACAAATCTATCCCACGGGAACCATACATTTTACCGGGATAAAAAGTAGCCACTATGCTATTCCAGACTATAATCTATCTCTGTGCTAAATTTCATTCAGATGAGTTCAGCGATTTTTGTGTAATTTCGAAAACTATAACAAATCTATAACACGGGAACCATACATAAATAAAAAGTAGCCAATATGCTATTCCAGACTATAATCTATCTCTGTGCTAAATTTCATTCAGATCCGTTCAGCCAGTCTATTGTGATTTCAAAAATTAAAACAAATCTTTCCTACGGGAACCATACATTTTACCGGGATAAAAAGTAGCCAATATGCTATTCCAGACTATAATCTATCTCTGTGCTAAATTTCATTCAGATGAGTTCAGCCATTCTTGTGTAATTTCAAAAACTAAAACAAATCTATCCCACGGGAACCATACATTTTACCGGGATAAAAAGTAGCCAATGTGCTATTCCAGACTATAATCTATCTCTGTGCTAAATTTCATTCAGATGAGTTCAGCCATTCTGGTGTGATTTCAAAAATTAAAACAAATCTATCCCACGGGAACCATACATTTTACCGGGATAAAAAGTAGCCAATATGCTATTCCAGACTATTTTCTATCTCTGTGCTAAATTTCATTCAGATGAGTTCAGCCATTCTGGTGTTATTTCAAAAATTAAAATAAATCTATCCCACGGGAACCATACATTTTACAGGGATAGAAAGTAGCCAATATGCTATTCCAGACTATAATCTATCTCTGTGCTAAATTTCATTCAGATCCGTTCGGCCATTCTGGTGTGATTTCAAAAATTAAAACAAATCTATCCCACAGGAATCATACATTTTACCGGGATAAAAAGTAGCCAATATGCTATTCCACACTATAATCTATCTCTGTGCTAAATTTCATTCAGATGAGTTCAGCCATTCTTGTGTAATTTCAAAAACTAAAACAAATCTATCCCACGGGAACCATACATTTTACCGGGATAAAAAGTAGCCAATATGCTATTCCAGACTATAATCTATCTCTGTGCTAAATTTCATTCAGATGATATCAGCCATTCTGGTGTAGTTTCAAAAATTAAAATAAATCTATCCCACGGGACCCATACATTTTACAGGGATAGAAAGTAGCCAATATGCTATTCCAGACTATAATCTATCTCTGTGGTTAATTTCATTCAGATGAGTTCAGCCATTCTGGTGTATTTTCAAAAACTAAAACAAATCTATCCCACGGGAACCATACATTTTACCGGGATAGATAGTAGCCAATATGCTATTCCAGACTATAATCTATCTCTGTGCTAAATTTCATTCAGATCCGTTCGGCCATTCTGGTGTGATTTCAAAAATTAAAACAAATCTATCCCACAGGAACCATGCATTTTACCGGGATAAAAAGTAGCTAATATGCTATTCTAAACTATAATCTAGCTCTGTGCTAAATTTAATTCAGATGAGTTCAGCCATTCTGGTGATATTCCAAAAATTAAAACAAATCTATCCCACGGGAACCATACATTTTACCGGGATAAAAAATAGCCTATCTGCTATTCCAGACTATCAGCTATCTCTGTGCCAAATTTTATCCAGATCCGTTTAGCCGTTCTGGCGTGAGTTAGCAACAAACATCCAAACATCCAAACATCCAAACATCGTAACTTTCACATTTATAATATTAGTAAGATTTCTAAAATATCAAAGTTATATACATATATCAAATTAAGTATAGTTAATGTTGACACAGTACATTCCATATGTCATACATTAAAAAAAATTATAAATCTTATTAGGTATTAATATTATCTAAAGAAAATCAAGCATTAATGAAAGTATTTACTGCATGCACATTTAAAGCTAATTTAAATTTTAAAAAATTTTCTCTATGCAAAGGTTTTGTCAATAAATCAGCAACTTGATGTTCACTTGGATCATATTCCAATTTAAATAATTTTTCTTCAAAATGTTCCCTTATAAAATGGTAGCGTACATCAATATGCTTATGAAATTTTGGATTTTTAATCAATCGGATTGCACTTTGATTATCCAAATATAACGAACAGTCTTTGGCTTCATTAATCAATTCATGAAATAATTTCTGCAACCAAATTAAATCCTTTACAGCTTCTGATGCAGCGATGTACTCGGATTAAGTAGTAGATAGTGAAGCACATTTCTGTCTTTCGAGACTGCCAAGAAATTGCCCCACCACAGAGCATCACAACAGCACCACTCGTTGCTCTTCTTTTACCTTCGTTTCCCGCATAATCGGCATCGCTAAAACAACGCAGAAACAATTCATTTTTAAATTTGTATATTATTCCATGATCGATGGTTCCTTAAATGTATTTAAATATACGTTTTACTGCGCATATATTTGTCTCATCAGGATTCTCCAAGTATCTGCTAACGGAACTTATGGCGAAAGGGATATCTAGCCTGGTTGCAACAGCCAAGTACATAAGCGATATAACAGCCTCGCGAAAAGGAAATTGTCCTGCATAAGAACCTCTGGGAACTGCACTTGCTACCTTCTAAGACGGGATGGAAACTGGTTTACAATTTTAATGTTGAATTTCTTTAAAAGTCGCCTCGCATATGCTGCTTGATGAATCATTACTGCACCATCATTTCTTCGCAGAATTTCAAGTCCAAGAAAATAGTCAGCAACACCATTCGTTACTTCGAACTCTTGCTTAAGACATTTGAGGAGATAATCTACATCTTCTCTGCTTGATGCTGCTACCAAACCATAATCGATATAGATGGCAAGAAAACATTTGTTACTTTTGCGAAGTGCTAATAAACACGCAAGGATCATAAAAACTTACTCTTAATTCAAATTTTTGAAGAAAGCCTGTAAATTGATTGTTCCAGCATTTGGAAGATTGCTTAAGCCCATACAAACTTTTCTGTAACTTATAGACTTTTCCACTTTTGTCATCATATCCTTCAGGTTGTCGCATATAAATGTTTTCGGATAGTTATCTATTTAGAAACGCTGTTTTTATATCGAATTGAAATAGCTTTAAGTTTTTAGCTGCAGCTGTTGCCAAAATAGTTCGTATGGATGCAAATTTCGCAACAGGATTAAATGCTTCTAAATAATCTAGTCCAAATTTTTGGCTGTAGCCTTTGATAACAAGACGTGCCATATACCGATTTATTTTATCATCTTTCGAAGGTTTTATTTTATAAATCCATTTATTATCTATTACCTTCTTTTCTTTAGGTAAATCGACTAACTGCCAGGTATTATTTTGCAAAACACTTGAAATTTCTTCATCCATCGCATCTTTCCATTTGTTAGCTTCTGGAGACTGTATTGCTTTCTGATAGCTAGGAACAAATCCCTCAGACATAACAAAATTTGTTTGTTTGTTGCTTCGAAGTTTAAGTTTTATGTTTTCGAAAGGGTAATCATCCTCACCATAAACATCTTTCCGCGAACATCTTCCGCTCTTTTGTTGCTTCTGAACATTTTCGACATTGTTATCAAGATTTTGGGATAATTAAAGACAAGGGTTGTTGGCGACTTCATCTAAACTATTTTCATGAGTTTGACACACAGTTGTTGTTTCATTAGACGTTGTATCCCTTTGAACATCAATTGTCTCGTCGTCTATCATTTTCACATATGCGTAGTCTGGCGTGGGAATATTTTCTTCTGGGTGTTTATTGAAACTGTCATTAAATAGGACATCTCTTGATATGTCTACACTCTTACAGTCATCTAAGAAAATTCGATAGCCCTTTGTGTTATCCGCATAACCAACCCAAATCCCTTTTTTAGATCTTTTGTCCCATTTCTTCCTTTTTTGACTAGGAGTATGCATAAAAACCTCACAACCAAATACTTTATAGTCGGACATATCACATTTTTTATTAAACCAAAGTTCAAATGGAGACTTTCCTAACGTTTTACTTGGACAACTTCTATTCAAAACATAAACTGCAGTATTTACTGCTTCAGCCCACAGATTTGCCGTGAGATTTTTGCCACTTAACATTGATCTAGCTGCCTCAACAATAGTCCGTATATTTCGTTCAGCTCGTCCGTTTTGTTGAGGAGTATAAGGAAAAGTTTTCTGATGAATTAAACTCCGAGCCCATAGCAATTATTTCACGTCTTTATTCACAAATTCTAAACCACTATCTGAACGAAGTGTTTTAACAAAGCAACCTTCATCAATTTTCATCTGATCCAACCATTTTTGCAACCATTTTGTTGCCTCATTTTTATGTTTCAGAAAATAAATATAACGGAAGCTAGAATAATCATCATTCATTAAAAGAAAATACCTGGATTTTCCGTAAGATGTTTCATGCATTGAACAGCACAGATCAGTGTATAAGCTCTCCAGGTAGCGATCCTTTTTTAGTACTTCTTATACAAATACCAAACGATGGCTTTTTCCCAAAGCGCAAGCAGCACAGAAAAAAGAAGGATCTCCAGAATAGGATATGTTATTTGATTTCAATAACTCTTTTATGTAATTTATGTTCTGGTGACAAAGTCGTTCATGCCATACATGCAGTTCGTTTCTTGGCATCCGGCTTGAATCTTGAACAGCACTATTGAAATGAGTTTCACCCTTCATTCCCACTCGAAATAAAAGTTTAAACATCTTGTTTTCCCGTTATCCTATAAAACAAGATCACCATCTTTACTGAGCAGCTGTCATTCCATTTTATTTGATTGCATTTGAAGTCCTTTGTCCAGTGCACAACTTGTTGAAAACAAATTCAAAACAATTTCTGGAACATATAAAACGTTAGAAATATGCTTTTCTTTCCATTAAATTTTATTATATGCTAGAATGTTACTATCTCCAGAACCGTATACAGGAATTACTGTTTCCAACGCGAATGTTTATTGGATTTTTAAACTTCTTAAAAGATACAAACCATTCTCTTCTAGACGTCATATGGTCACTTGCTCGTGAGTCGAGAAACCAGCCATCTTTTTCTGAAATCTTGGCAAAAAAAGTTTGAGATATAAAAGCTCCACCTCTTGACACATCGTTTACAAAATGTGTCTTCTCTCTCTGCTTGGAAGGACACTTCGCTTTCCAATGACCCGTTTTCTTGCAAATAAAACATTTCCCCAATTTCTTAGCCTTATCATGGTTTCCTCGAAAGATGGGCTTAGGATATGCCTTACCTTTTCTTGCAATTCGGGCTTCACATTCAGTTTGACAATGTGAGCTCATTCTCATCAACAGACGTGCAGTCAAGTTTTTAAGAGTTTGTTCACTTGCCGCTGTTGACTCCCATGCGCTGTAAAAATGATTATATGACTGTGGTAGTGTCTTTTAAATTTTTGTCATCATTGAGTCTGAGATATCCTCGCCCAGGTCTTTAAGCTGTTGAACAATTTTTTGAAGCTTTGATATGTGTATTGATAAGTTTTCATCTTCTTTCCTTGCAAAGCTATAGAATCTTTGCTGGAGTAAATGAATACTCGTTTTGGATTTCTGCTCATATACACTTTCAAGCTTAGTCCACATATCAAATGAATTATCATAACTCATTATATGTAATATTGGTTCCTTCCTACCCCATCGATGTAACGATTACTTTTTGAGCCTTACTATCAGATTGTATACATTTTTTTAATTCTTCTTGGTCCGCGACTGCTGGTTCAGTTCTGACTACAGGTTTCTCCGTTGTTCCATTAACAATCTGCCATAAATCATTTGATTTTAGCAAAACCTTTATTTGGCATTTCCAGACCAACCATTGTTCATTATTCTGCAGCTTTTCAATCCCTTGAAGATCAGAATGCATTTTTGTTTTTTGTCCAGAAATAGCAATTTAAAATAAAATGCAAGTGAATTCTCCCAACAATTAATTAAATACTATTCTATTTAGTATATCAATAATCAATTTGTTTAATTCTTTTTATTAATTTTGAATTTGCCGTTGCGTATCTGGGCCCATAACCTGTGAATCTTTTTATTTGCAGAGCAAAATTAAAACACAATCGTTTGTGATATAGGAGAAAACATAAGTGACAATATATATTTTTTCTAAAATATCAAAGTTATATATATCAAATTAAGTATAGTTAATGTTGACACAGTACATTTCATATTTTCAACACATATTGGAAGCCAAGGTCATAGAAATAGCCGACGACATTCTGAGACAAATTTAACCCCTTATCATAACGTAACAAATGGCTGATGGGTATGAAAATAACATATAAAAGCTGAATTTTCTCAGCTTCTACCATCAGTTTATTCAAAACCAAATCCTAGTTCTGACTACTGTAGTTTTTATTAAATTAATAAAAATGGCATTAAATAGTATGATTCAATACCAAAAAGAATTCCAGCAAGCATGCTGGGAATTCAAGCCATTACAGGAGGCCCTGAGCGAAGAAATAGAGAACCTGAGGACCACCATTACAATGGGTTCCTTTACTTGCATGCATTATCAAGGCATTGAATGCCAAGTCCTCGGAAGAAGAGTTTGACGAGGTAAAATACAAACAAAAAAATTTTTGTTGTATTTTTTAATTGTATTTTTTTTCATAAAAATTGTGATTTATTAATCCATGATTTGTTAACCGTTGCGAAGCCAAGCCATTTAACAAATATATTTTCTCATTTGCTTTTCAACAAGAAAATATTAGGGTATTTTATTTTTTGTAGTTCTTTCTCATAAAAATATCCACTGATAAGTTGAGCATTAAAGTCTTCAAACCCATATGTTGGTGGATTGGTTAAATTAATTTTTGTTTATCTTAAAAATTTCTGTTGTCCAGTCAGGTGTATAGCTTTTCTTAAAAACATGTTTGAATTTACTAATTCTCACACTGTTAATGAATCTTAATAGTATACATTTCCCAATGTCTTTAAATATAATACAATTATTTGAAAAAAAAAACTATAATATTTATATGAATATTGTCACATTCCATAAGTAGGAAAATGATCAAACAGAAAAATTCTATCCACTTCAATAATCCAAATTCACATGTAAGGATATAAAGCATGTTGATTTATTGTTGTTAAAATAATTTGAAACCGATGGTCATACAATAATATGAAAAGTTAAATACACATACAGAAGATTACCGTATTCAAAATAATTGTAAATAAAATTACCAACCCTAGCAAACGATAAAGTTAGTCTCAAGAACTATAGAAATAAAGTAATGAGTCCATTCATAATATATGCCGATAAAGAGTACATTAAAAAAGAAATAGAAGATAGAAGAGCATATCAAGAGCACATCCTATGCTCTATCTATAGGATTGTATTTCAAAAGTTTCTTTAAATCTAGCTTTATAGGTTGCACATCATACCGAGGTCCAAATTGTATTGATTAGTGTTTGAATGAACTAAAATCATTATCTTATTACCTTGATTCAGTTGTTTCCTCGATATAACCTATAGAAAATCTTTCTTTACACTGGGCCTCCACTAGAAATAAATGATTGCACGAAATGTGTCATGTAGTCAATATTTCTTGTGGAGGCCCCTTATGTCTGGATTTTTATTGTTTTAAGACATAGATTTCAGCATTTATGTCTTGTCTTCGAAGAACAAATAAATTCGGAAATAATTCTGACGTTTTGTGACATCCTAAGTTCACTGAACATACATTTCAAACAAAACGGGTAGGTACTCTTGTTAAAAATTTTGATCATTTTCTTTTGCATTAGTATTTTATTTTTTTTGATTATTTGATGTTTTTTTAATTGTTTGCATTTCTATTAACATTCTACAAAAAAAGTGTAGTCATTTTCATCCTCTCGAAGGATGCTTTGCAGCAAATGAGCTTCGAGATCATGCAATTCTCTTTTGCTTAAATGGATTCACCCAAAAAGTGTGTTTTCTTTTCTTTGTTTTGTATTCTGCTTCTTTTAATTTTTCAAGAACCGCTAAAACTAAACGACATTCACTCGGGGAGTTTATGACGAAGAATGAAATTTCACGACATAATTTGCTTACATAGTACAGGAATATAAATTTCAGAAATAATGTCTGACATAATGTCCGAAATAAATATTGCTCGTGAAGGCGCGGCCTTAGAACAAGTAGGATACTTTGAATCAGCAATGACATGTTCCTATATGCGAATATGAGATTTTTGCAGGTATGAGACCATTGTCATTTTACAGGCGTTTATAGAGACCCTGCAAATATGAGCTGTAGTTTAAATTATAAAGATGATTTAACTTTACTGATAGTTTTCCTTAATCTAAGTGGTAATGATTCACATTTTTTAATAAAAGACTAAGGCATTCATGTAATAAGAGAAGGTGCGGTGAATGTGTTACCAATAAACAAAGAAAAATATATTTCGTTCACAAAACATCTCTCTAATAGCCTATTCAAACCGCACTCGTTTTGGATATTCGTTTACCAAAACGAGTAGAGCGTTCACACCGAACATTTACTCGTTTTTGTTTGACATTTCAATTGTCTAAAATTGAAAATAAAAAAAAATACAAATTAAATCCGAGCCTTTGGTAAGTGGTACAAAGATATTTTTGTATTTTGTATATAATGAGGACCAGGGGTAATATTTGGAGGAGAGCAAGACCAAGGATATCGTCAACAACACTCTTAGTTCAATGGCTACCCAATGAAGATGATCGTCGAGAAAGAGCCCGACTAGGAAGTCAAGTGACTAATAGTGAAATGGAGACCGACGAGCCTAAAATTGAAGATGCCGGCTAGGATGATGACACTGATAAGAAAAATACTGTTGAAATAAAATTATGTTTATTTGTTTTTACATATAAAATGATTTTTGAACTTCGCTTTGTCTTCTTCGCTTTTTTTTTTCCCTCGTCTTGAGGCAAATCCAATCCGTCCGGGGTCACAAATACCAGCCTTTATATTTCTTGAGGTGCTATCGCTAGCTGACATATTTATGCGGTTAAAACAATCTGCCAATTAGTAAAACTTTGTTCTGTTGGAGCATTTCATGGGAGACGTTCAATGGGACATCTTCGGAATCAACAACACCCTTTGTAAGGAATAGATACTCTGGATAAAAATATTTTCATTCGCAGTTGTCCATCACAAACACACACGATGCACTCACAACTTGATGGCTTGATTTGATGCTGTTATGCTTTCTCTGGTTCTCAAAGAGATCGATCGAACGGTACTTGAACCCTCGACAGAAAAGTGCTTCACAACCAAATGGTCCTTCCATTCGTTGGTATTATACAAAAAAAAAACAATGATATACAAGTATTTCTTAAAAATATTAGGTACTTACCGCTGCCAAGAATGTTTTCAAATCGTCGAAATATTAGATTTGTTTTGACCGCAGCCGTCAGCTTTTCTTTTTTTTTTTTTAGTCTATTCACAACAACATCACAAAAAGATCTGTTCGTCTAGTTCATCTTCAAATCGCAACTCGTTTTCAAGTCGTTTTAACAAAAACGAGTAGGGTATGAAAAATGTATGGGAAAACGAGTCGTTTTGGGTAGTCGTTTTGCGAAAAACGAGTAAATGCTCGTTTTTCGTTTGGTGTGAATAGGCTATAAATGTAAAGTTAATTTCAAATTTATTGATTCTTGTAGGTTTTTGATTAGTAGCTTAGATTCATTATCAGCTTTATTAAATACTTTCCCAATCCTTGAATCTGAGTTTCCTCATCTAACACAATACCAAAAACAATCTTTTGAAGCGTAAAGGTGTTTATCCCTATGATTATTTCAATAGTTTCGAAATACTTTCTGACAAGTCTTTACCTGAGAAACATTTATTTACAATAAATTAAATAAGGAAGATATAAGCAATAAAGTATATTTTATTGATCAAAATGTGTGGAATCATTCCAATTTACAAATTTTGGCTGAATATTCTGATTTGTATTTGAAAACTGATGCCTTTTTACTAGCAGATATTTTTGAACAATTTCGTTAAGCTCCGTCCAAACGCATAAATTAGATCCAGCACATTATTGTTCTCTCTCAGGTTATACATACGATGCAATGTTGATATATACCGGAACCGGCGAACAACTTGAACTTGATGATATTGACATACTTATGTTTATTAAAAGGGGGATCCGTGGGGATTAGGCCAATGCTCTAAAAAGTACTCTGCAGCTATTAATGTATACTTAGAAAATTATGATTCCAATAAGCGAAATACGTTTTTAATGTATTGGGATATAAACAACAAATATGGTAATTTCAAATGAATTGATTGCATTAATGATTTCACTAAAGATTTTTTTATTTGTTTATTAAGCTTAATACAAGCAAAAAAATAGAGAAAAGATATAACAATAACTAATGGGCCCTATTCATAGATGCTTACTAAAGTTGTTGTGTCTTACTACCCTACAGCATTGTATTTATAAACTATAGTACTACCACTTGAGCTGCGCCATCTATCGACGAAAAACTAAGCTTTAGAATACCATGGGAAACAACAACAACAATTAAAATGGTGGAAATTGTTGTTGTTGCTTCCCATGGTATTCTAGAGCTTAGTTTTTCGTCGATAGATGGCGCACCTCAAGTGGGAATAATATAGTTTATATATGCAATGCCTACAGGTTAAGCTGACTTCTTTAGATAAACCATTGCATATATAAACTATAGTATTCCCACTTGAGGTGCGCCATCTATCGACGAAAAACTAAGCTCTAGAACACCATATGAAGCAACAACAACAATTTCCACCATTTTAATTGTTTTTGTTGCTTCCCATGGTATTCTAGAGCTTAGTTTTTCGTCGATAGATGGCGTACCTCAAGTGGTAGTACTATAGTTTATAATATATACAATGGATAAACACAGCTGCTATTCATAAACAATTTTCTAGCTGTGTTTAGCTAGTAATAGCTTAATGCAAAAATCTACTACAACTATACTTCAAATAATGACATTGATAAAGAATCGCTTCCCGATCGATCAGGGAAATCAAGCATCACTGCGCGTGGTTAGTGGTAAGATGGAGGACCGTACAACAACAAACCACGGAGCTGTTGACTATTGACATAATGATGTTTTCTCTTCTGTACTGTCTGTCTCTCTTTGTCTTGTGTTTGTCTGGGCTTTGGGCCTATGGTCGTTGTCACCCGTGCCTGACAAAAAATAAATACAAAATCGTTCATTTAATTTTAAATGAATCAGAAAAGAAGACATCAAAATATTATAGATGATAAAAAAACGACTTCAAAATGAAGTTCTTGTCTTGTGAATGGGAATTTAACAAAGTGTGGAAGCTGTTATGCCAGTTTTTTGCAATTATAGAAATTAAAAGATTTATGATAAATGTTGCTGTTTCTTTGTCAAATCGATATCGTTGAAAAAATCTTTATCATTTAACTCCAATCGACTGAACCCTGCCTTATATATTTTCTTTTGTCTGGCTGGTGGCACAATTTCATACAGGAAATCTATGTTTTCCAGAATTAAAAATCTCCTTCAGTTTCCACATCTATTGACATTTTAAGATAATATTTTCAGAATTTATTATTTGTTCCAAGGTATGGAATCATCATTAGAAGCTGTACCCTCAAGTAGGGAATCCACTGTCTCAACAAATTGTTGATAGACATGAATTGGTTGTGAAGAGCGAATATAGCAACAAAAAATAAATATACATCTTTTGCAGATAGATAGCTTTATGCACAAGAATTCAAAAAGTGGAGATTAAATCTAGGTTTCACATCAAAAAATCGACTGGTGCTTTGCGCTAAGCTCTGTAGCGTTCGCAATACTTAAAATATTTAAATGGAATAAAGAGGTTTTGATTGCAAATATATTGAAGAAAATGTTTTTGTAGTTATATAAATTTAAAAAAAATTGTTTGCTCCCAAAAACCGCTAGAAACTTTAGAAATTCATCAAATTTAGGTAAGTGCTTGCGGTTATTAGTGGGGCAGGGGTTAAATCAAACTTTTTTAATTTTTTTATATTTTTTTCCCAGAGTAAATAGATCTCAAAAAAGAATAACACTATTTTGTTTTTAATTTATTAATCAATTTCCAATACAAAAAATATACAAAACTATGAAAAATAGGGCAAGTTTGCATTGTAGTGTGAATGCAATATTTGATAAAACTTCCAAAGTATAACAGGTAGCAAAGCCAAATTTCCTTTCTTCCTAAGCCAAAAGATGTATGCAGTTATGTGCATTTTTATTTTTTTTTAAATATATATCTAAAATAATTTTTTTCAGAAACATTCTTTTTTTGTCCAATATTTTGCGCTTTTCCCTGGGGCTTGAACGTATTTTATTTTTTTTAAGTAAATATTTTGTTAATCAAAGAACTATAATGTCCTTTAGAGAATAAGACTATTGGAAAAAAAATTTAAAAATCAGAGCACGTTTAAAAAAGCATTTCAATATAACAACATTTGTAGTGCGGTTGTGAGGGATCGGGAGCCTATACAATTCCAACGTATTTTTTTATTTTTTTTTGGTATTTTGTGTGTTAGATGCAATAAAAATCAAAGGTATTTTTCTCACCTTATTTTTAATTTTAATTTTTAAAAAGTGGTCTATCTTACGTTTTTTGCCAGTAAAATTCCCAAATCACGCACACATAGAAGGCTGCAGTTCGAGAAAATGCCGCTGCCAAATCTGGCACTGCTGAGCCTTCTCTTTATTTTCTTTGTTATACTGAGCTCTCATATATTTTTTTCCTATTGTCTGACTGGTTTGGAGAGTGCATTCATAATGTTCTTTTTTTTCTTTAGTAAGCAGAGCAGAGTATTCTGTGTTATGCATCGTGTCAAAGGAATAGAAAGGACACAGAAAAATATCAGGTATAGCTATGCGCTGTTTTTTTTAAACCTTGGAATTTCGTGTGCACTTTTTGTAGATTTGCAGTTTAATTTTTTTTAGGTTACCTATTTGTAGGTACATACAAATATATTTTTTATTGTTCATCTCTTGTAGCAGGTTCTAATTATTTTGATAGAAGAAATATGTAAGTTATGATCTTGCGTATAGAATTAATTATTCAAAAACATATTTTGGATTTTTTGTTGTTTTTGTTGAAATATTTGTTGTTGCTAGAAAAACATTTTAAATGCATTTTTGGATAAGTAATGAAGTCCTAAGATAAATGCATTACGTGAATGCAGGTCAACAATTTGAATAATTATTGCGTTATAATAAGTTTCGCAATTCCACTGTGAGTGAAATACACACTTACTTGGCAATGAATGTGTCAAGCAGTGGCTAGCGCCGGCCGCCGCCGTAGATATAAAAGATGATACTTAGCAGGTATAATGTAGGTGGAATATCAGAAAGGAGGAAAAAACCAATCACGTTTTGTTTTCGGTGGTTACACATGCACATGATCAGCCGTCTGTTTTAGAGGAAGGGTTCTAGTGGGAGAAACCCAGTAGGAAATTTCCAAAAATTCACTAGTGAAGAAGCTGCTTTTTCCTCGAGGAAAAGAAGTATCATCAATGATTTTTCTACTGAATCATATGATGAATTTAACATGGGCTTGTCATTGGAGGGAAGTACCTTCTCGATGAACCTTTTGCGATGAAATCACTGCACCCATGGAATCTTCGAATTCATGAGTTCTTTTTTAAGTGAAAAATTGGTTCTTGGGATGTGATGCTTTCATCACAGAATATTAATTCATGAAAAATTAATAATTTTTTAGTGAACTTCCTCAGTGAAAGAACCATTGAAAATATGAATTTTTCACTGCTGAAATGTCTGCTTATCTAGAACTTGTTTTTTCAGTTATGAAAAGCAGTAAAACTACGGAATACCTAGTTTCTTAAAAGAAACAAAATTAATAAAATCATAAAAAAATAGTTTTTGTTTGTTTGTTTATTTTTAATTATTTATTTAAAACAATGCCAAAGAAAAAAAACGTTTGCTGCTGTTCGGAGAAGAGCTGATCACTTCATGCGTGTCATCTTGGCGTTCATAAGAGAGCTAAAGAATAAAGAAACACTGTAATGAACTTCCAAGTCATGTAAAACAATTTATTAAGATTACCGTTGGTGAATTGTTCTCTTTGTTCATCTTTTGATTGGTCTAAAGTTTGTTTATATTATGTATTTACACTTTATGAACACTTTTTAAAAACTGAGATACTTTCAATATACGCACGACTGTAGTTAATGACCAAATCAAAACTAAATCTTCTAGAACAAAAGAAATGACTCCCAACAAAAAAGGACCTAATTAACGGCGCCGACGACCGGTTGAGGGAAAGACAAAAAAAAGGGTTCATCTACTTTTGCATCAGAACATTTTAACGCGGGGGTCAAAATCTATTCAACAGGCAGAAAAAAGTAATCCAAAAGAATTTCAATTTAGAGTCTCTTTCCTCTCAGCTCAGGTAGAATATTTTGCCAAGCAGAGTGCATAAAAAGATACGTTCCTTTTCATAAGCGATATCAGCACTGTTTTGCCGAAGTAAGGATAAGGGTTGTTTTGTGAGTATAGACTAGAAAATAATTCTAAAACCGATGAAAAGGTGCAGGAAAAATGTATTGCTTTCATAATTGAATTCCTTTGAGGTTTAGGTGCCAAAATAAGATACTGATGTGTTTTGTGTTTTCTCTACCTGTTTTGGCTAGCAAAGCAGAAGATGAATCTTAAATGGCGAACCGCTGAGCGGTTGCATGACTATTCATGTGTGAAATCAGTGAACTCCTTCTCATAAATGAAAGTTACATATGTAAATGATTTCACCAAGGACTTTTTCATTGAGGAGCAAATTTCCTACTGGGAAATGTGAAAGTGCGATAAGTATGTCATATGTGCATTTAGGTATATTTTTGTTTTACATAGGCAAATAAATGTTTCTTCGCTCTCGTTTTCGTTTGAATATGGTATGATGATGATTATGGGTGTTTTGAGCACAAAAGTCAAATTCGCCTTAATTCGATAGTTTACCAATCTGCATCTTTAAAATTTTTTGCAATCTACAAAAGAGACAACTTAATCAATTTCCCATTATACATAGATAACTCAATTAACTTTATAAAAACTGAGTCCAATGAGTTCATGTTTTAAAATATTCATTAATTTGCTGAAGCTGATCTCTCTATCAGAAAATGTTGCAAGAGTTTGTTTTTGTTCCAATTATCTAGACATAATTAAGTCAAAAAAGGATTTAGTTCCTAATTTTTTTTTTAAATGTTTTTAATGTTGTTTTAATTGAAAAACTTAATTTTCAAATCTCTCTTTCTATCTGACGACAAAAAACAGACCGCACAAAATCTTAAATGAAGATATAATTGCAGGTACCTAAGCCCTCCAACTTCTTTACATCTAAATATCAAAATAATTCAAAAAGATATTGGCCTACCTCATACTTATCTTAGATACCTACCTAAAAGAATAAAGTGCACGACTGGGTCAGACGAACTTGCTCTAATGTGTGACTGTGGTCTTGGGGTTTGAGATTTTGGAAAAAAGCAAGGAAAAAATGATATGCAATTTTATTGATCACTTAGAAATCACTAGTTAAATCATTTTTTAGAAAAAATGAAGTAAGCCATCTAATTTCGTTTACTGTTAAGAATTTTAAGAATTTTTTTTTTCAAAATCGTTCGACCAGTTTAAAAAAAAAAAAAAATTTTTTGAAAAACTTTTCGAAAATATATTCCAAATATTTTTTGAGTATGCCAACTTTTAGCAACTTGTAGTTTTTATCAGAAAAATAAAATAATAGATCAAACCGTTTTTGGAATAAACAAAAAATAAAAAAAAATTAAATTTTTTTTAACTCAAAAAAACTTGTTGAAAAATTTAATAATAATTTATATTATTCCGTCTATAAAAAGGCTCGTATTTAAAAAATTTCATCGAAATCCGTTGAGAAGTTGACGAGAAAATCTGATTTAAAAAATGGGAGGTACCGTTATAAGACTTCCTGAAAAATCTATTCCAACCAAAACATACAATTTGCACAGAAAACATTATTAAGAAATTTTAATGAAAATCGTAGTAGCAGTTTTCGAGAAAAATTAATTTTTCACTTAAAATCGTATGACAAGAACCTACCGTTAGTTTAAGAGCTAGATTCCTAATTCCAAAAAACCCCTCTGTAGGACGTCATAATAATACTGTGTACCAAGTTTGAAACAAATCGGTCCAGCCGTTTAGGCTGTAGGTGCCGATACATACGGACGGACAGACAGACAGACAGACAGAATTGTCGGACCCACTTTTTTTGACTTCTCTATCATCGTAATGTCATGTTTGATTTTTAGAATTTTTTTTTACGAATTCATATTTTGCTTTATAGAACCTATAATCGCAAGTAAAAATAACGATATTGAAATGTTTCTAAAAGCATGACTTAAATTTGAAAAAAAAATATTAAAAAATAACGGTAACTCCTACGATGTCATACTATACCTTTTTGTAAAGCCAAAAACTTATTATTTTATTGTAATTTGAAATGAAGTTATTCTATTGAACCGTTTTCAAAATATTAATTTTCAAACTCAAAATTTTGAAAAAAAAATTAAAAAAAATAATTTTAAAACTAATTTTTTTCAAAATTTTACATAAATAAATATTATTTTTTTTCTCCAAATTCAATGCTCCCATTACTTTAAAATCCAACACTGAAAACCGTGTGGTTCTATGACTTTTTGTTGCCAAGCTATTGAAAAATAACCGAACCTACTTCTTCACAAAAACAAGAAAATCTAGCCTTACGGGATGGCACCAGGTATCATTTAGCCAATTTTTTCGTGTTTTTGTGAAGAAAGAGGTTCGGTTATTTTTCAATAGCTTGGCAACAAAAAGTCATAGAACCAATTAGTTTTAAAATTATTTTTTTTTTAATTTTTTTTTTTTCAAAATTTTGAGTTTGAAAATTAATATTTTGAAAACGGTGCAATAGAATAACTTCATTTAAAATTTCAATAAAATAATAAGTTTTTGGCTTTACAAAAAGGTCAAGCATGGCATTGTAGGAGTTACCGTTAGGTTTTAATAATTTTTTTTCAAATTTAAGTCATGTTTTTAGAAAATTGCCCCTCCTGGCTTTTTTAGCAAAGTCAGAACTCATGTTTCGCTCTCTTAATTATCTATTAATAAATTATATTAGCAGAGCATTTTTTTTTTCATGAAAATCAGAAAATGTACACAGCGGCACCGGCGCGGCGGGTGGCGCGGCAGACGTATCTCACTTTTAGTTTTCAGCGTGTTTGTTGTGAATTTCATATCGAGATCATGAAAGATCGGTCATTCACTTTTGTGGTATGTAGATATTTATGTGTGTTGTATCTACAGGGTGATTCACGAATGTTATGCCAAAAAGCTAGAGCGTGTAGGTTGGGTTGAGACAAGAAAAAAATCGTACAGGAGGGGGGATCTATTCCTCTCCGTTTAGCCAGGAGGGGCAATTTTCTAAAAACATGACTTAAATTTGAAAAAAAAAATATTAAAACCTAACGGTAACTCCTACAATGCCATGCTTTACCTTTTTGTAAAGCCAAAAACTTATTATTTTATTGAAATTTTAAATGAAGTTATTCTATTGCACCGTTTTCAAAATATTAATTTTCAAACTCAAAATTTTGAAAAAAAAAATTAAAAAAAAATAATTTTAAAACTAATTGGTTCTATGACTTTTTGTTGCCAAGCTATTGAAAAATAACCGAACCTCTTTCTTCACAAAAACACGAAAAAATTGGCTAAATGATGCCTGGTGCCATCCCGTAAGGCTAGATTTTCTTGTTTTTGTGAAGAAGTAGGTTCGGTTATTTTTCAATAGCTTGGCAACAAAAAGTCATAGAACCACACGGTTTTCAGTGTTGGATTTAAAATTAATAGGAGCATTGAATTTGGAGAACAAAAATAATATTTATTAATATAAAATTTTGAAAAAAATTGGTTTTAAAATAATTTTTTTTAATTTTTTTTTCAAAATTTTGAGTTTGAAAATTAATATTTTGAAAACGGTTCAATAGAATGACTTCATTTCAAATTACAATAAAATAATAAGTTTTTGGCTTTACAAAAAGGTATAGCATGGCATCGTAGGAGTTACCGTTATTTTTTAATATTTTTTTTTCAAATTTAAGTCATGCTTTTAGAAACATTTCGATATCGTTATTTTTACTTGCGATTATAGGTTCTATAAAACAAAATATGAATTCGTAAAAAAAAAAATTCTAAAAATCAAACATGACATTACGATGATAAAGAAGTCAAAAAAAGTGGGTCCGACAATTCTGTCTGTCTGTCCGTCCGTATGTATCGGCACCTACAGCCTAAACGGCTGGACCGATTTGTTTCAAACTTGGTACACAGTATTATTATGACGTCCTACAGAGGGGTTTTTTGGAATTAGGATTCTAGCTCTTAAACTAACGGTAGGTTCTTGCCATACGATTTTAAGTAAAAAATTAATTTTTCTCGAAAACGGCTACTACGATTTTCATTAAAATTTCTTAATAATGTTTTCTGTGCAAATTGTATGTTTTGGTTGGAATAGATTTTTCAGGAAAAGTCTTATAACGGTACCTCCCATTTTTTAAACGGATTTCGATGAAATTTTTTAAATACGAGCCTTTTTATAGACGGAATAATATAAATTATTATTAAATTTTTCAACAACAAGTTTTTTTGAGTTAAAAAAAATTTAATTTTTTTTTATTTTTTGTTTATTCCAAAAACGGTTTGATCTATTATTTTATTTTTCTGATAAAAACTACAAGTTGCTAAAAGTTGGCATACTCAAAAAATATTTGGAATATTTTTTCGAAAAGTTTTTCAAAAAATTTTTTTTTTTTTAAAACTGGTCGAACGATTTTGAAAAAAAAATTTCTTAAGATTCTTAACAGTAAACGATGGCTTACTTCATTTTTTCTAAAAAATGATTTAACTAGTGATTTCTAAGTGATCAATAAAATTTCATATCATTTTTTCCTTGCTTTTTTCCAAAATCTCAAACCCCAAGTCACACATTAGAGCAAGTTCGTCTGACCCAGTCGTGCACTTTATTCTCTTAGGTAGGTATCTAAGATAAGTATGAGGTAGGCCAATATCTTTTTGAATTATTTTGATATTTAGATGTAAAGAAGTTGGAGGGCTTAGGTACCTGCACCTATATCTTCATTAAAGATTTTGTGCGGTCTGTTTTTTGTCGTCAGATAGAAAGAGAGATTTGAAAATTAAGTTTTTCAATTAAAACAACATTAAAAACATTAAAAAAAAATTAGGAACTAAATCCGTTTTTGACTTAATTAGTGTCTAGATAATTGGAACAAAAACAAACTCTTGCAACATTTTCTGATAGAGAGAACAGCTTCAGCAAATTAATGAATATTTTAAAACATGAACTCATTGGACTCAGTTTTTATTAAGTTTATTGAGTTATCTATGTATAATGGGAAATTGATTAAGTTGTCTCTTTTGTAGATTGCAAAAAATTTTAAAGATGCAGATTGGTAAACTGTATCGAATTAAGGCGAATTTGACTTTTGTGCTCAAAACACCCATTATCATCATCATACCATATTCAAACGAAAAAGAGAGCGAAGAAACATTTATTTGCCTATGTAAAACAAAAATATACCTAAATGCACATATGACATACCTACTTATCGCACTTTCACATTTCTCCCACTAGAACCCTTCCTCTAAAACAGACGGCTGATCATGTGCATGTGTAACCACCGAAAACAAAACGTGATTGGTTTTTTCCTCCTTGCTGATATTCCACCTACATTATACCTGCTAAGTATCATCTTTTATATCTACTGCCGGCGGCGGCCGGCGCTAGCCACTGCTTGACACATTCATTGCCAAGTAAGTGTGTATTTCACTCACAGTGGAATTGTGAAACTTATTATAACGCAATAATTATTCAAATTGTTGACCTGCATTCACGTAATGCATTTATCTTAGGACTTCATTACTTATCCAAAAATGCATTTAAAAATGTTTTTCTAGCAACAACAAATATTTAAACAAAAACAAAAAAAAATCCAAAATATGTTTTTGAATAATTAATTCTATACGCAAGATCATAACTTACATATTTCTTCTATCAAAATAATTAGAACCTGCTACAAGAGATGAACAAAAAAAATATATTTGTATGTACCTACAAATAGGTAACCTAAAAAAAATTAAACTGCAAATCTACAAAAAGTGCACACGAAATTCCAAGGTTTAAAAAAAACAGCGCATAGCTATACCTGATATTTTTCTGTGTCCTTTCTATTCCTTTGACACGATGCATAACACAGAATACTCTGCTCTGCTTACTAAAGAAAAAAAAGAACATTATGAATGCACTCTCCAAACCAGTCAGACAATAGGAAAAAAATATATGATAGCTCAGTATAATAAAGAAAATAAAGAGAAGGCTCAGCAGTGCCAGATTTGGCAGCGGCATTTTCTCGAACTGCAGCCTTCTATGTGTGCGTGATTTGGGAATTTTACTGACAAAAAACGTAAAATAGACCACTTTTTAAAAATTAAAATTAAAAATAAGGTGAGAAAAATACCTTTGATTTTTATTGCATCTAACACACAAAATACCAAAAAAAAAATAAAAAAAATACGTTGAAATTGTATAGGCTCCCGATCCCTCACAACCGCACTACAAATGTTGTTATATTGAAATGCTTTTTTAAACATGCTCTGATTTTTAAATTTTTTTTCCAATAGTCTTATTATCTAAAGGACATTATAGTTCTTTGATTAACAAAATATTTACATAAAAAAAATAAAATACGTTCAAGCCCCAGGGAAAAGCGCAAAATATTGGACAAAAAAAGAATGTTTCCTGCCTTTTTGTCTGAAAAAAATTATTTTAGATATATATTTAAAAAAAATAAAAATGCACATAATTGCATACATCTTTTGGCTTAGGAAGAAAGGAAATTTGGCTTTGCTACCTGTTATACTTTGGAAGTTTTATCAAATATTGCATTCACACTACAATGCAAACTTGCCCTATTTTTCATAGTTTTGTATATTTTTTGTATTGGAAATTGATTAATAAATTAAAAACAAAATAGTGTTATTCTCTTTTGAGATCTATTTACTCTGGGAAAAAAATATAAAAAAAATAAAAAAGTTTGATTTAACCCCTGCCCTACTAATAACCGCAAGCACTTACCTAAATTTGATGAATTTCTAAAGTTTCTAGCGGTTTTGGGAGCAAACAATTTTTTTTAAATTCATATAACTACAAAAACATTTTCTTCAATATATTTACAATCAAAACCTCTTTATTTCATTTAAATATTTTAAGTATTGCGAACGCTACAGAGCTTAGCGCAAAGCACCAGTCGATTTTTTGATGGGAAACCTAGCCTTAAGGAATACACTTGAAGTTTTTGTCCGGAGTCCTCTAACGTTCTGGTAATAAATGGAAAATGTGGAAGGAGTTAAGCAAGAGGATGCGGGTTGAAGAGCTAGATCACAGTTAAATTAAAGACGAGGCGTTTTCTTCTGTTTTATAGAAGGCAAACGATTAGAACTAGGGTAAGACGCGAAGGTAGCAAGGTCCTTCAGAACTGTAAAAGAGGAAATGTTACAGTCTTCATGAAAACGAGTATAAATTTTTTTGAGAACAATGGGGTCGGTTCGAAAGCCTTCTTTTAAAATTGATACAACGACATTAGTTTTCGTCTTGCCATTGACACAAACAGAGTCCGATTAATCATATAGGTACGAGAGGTTAAGACGGACGTCATCATAAATATTGCTTTTTCGTAACCTAGACATTATGTATCGACCATCAATCTCATCAGTTGTGGTAATATGGTCAACCAATTTAGAAGTAAGCTTGACGACAGGAGGGAGCATTGGATCAAAAAGTGGGACAGGTGAATGAGGTGAACGATGGTTAGTAGAGGGGGTTCTGGCAGAAAGAGTATTTATGGAAGAAGAGTGGGCTGGATTTAGGATGTGAGACTGAACAAAGTTATTGTAATGTCCCTTAGAAGAGGTGCTTTTGGAAGCATTCAAATCGGGAGAGGCAAAAAACCAGGTGAATCCGAATTGAATGAAACGCGTTTGCGTTGCGAAATCAATGTTTCTTTATGGTGGAGGGAGCAATTGGAATTAGATGTGTGGGTCTTAGGTCTAGTAACAATTTCTTTCATTAATATATAATTGTGGTTATGATTAGGTTTATAGACCCATTTGGAGATTTTCATTTTACCTAGCCGAAGAAAAGGACTGACATTAGATGAAAACATCTAATGAAATCTAGATGGGATAAAAACTTTAAAGCTTGATTTATTAATTATGTAACATTCTCCAAGATTGAACTTAAAAATGCGAGGAAAAAGTTTACGGATCCAGGAGATATCTGACTTGTAGGGTGCTTTAGTAATGAAGTAAGGATGATATTCATTTAGGCTTTTAAATTTGTTCAACCTGTTGTTCCAATCGTTGACAGTCCAAGTTGTGCCTACATGTTATATTTTTGGCACAGGCGGGGCAGTGCATTCGATGCAGTGAGGCGAAGCCGGATGTGAAATAGAGGGCGGTGGTGTTAGGTTTGATTCAATAATTTCAGCGTGAATTGAAATACTATGATTGGGCTCAATTGGTTGTAAGTTAATAGCAATGTTTTCTGTTACGCGTGAGTTCATTTTTTTCACCTATTAAATCATTATATGAAATGCGCGTTGCCGTAAATTCATCACTGATGTCATTTATTTTATTATTCATCTCATGAAGAATTGAGGCAAAATGAGCGGCTGCGGATAACATGGAGTTCGAGGTACTTTGTAGATTGATTTCGAGATCAGTATCGATTTGCCTCCCATCGGCAACGCACGCGCTCTGTGTTGTTTGTGTCGTCCGTCGGAAGTTATACTCATCCGTCGGAAGTATACTCGCTTATTTTACTGTGCCCGCCACCCCCAAATTAAAATTAAAATTAAAAAAAAAATAAGTCAAAAAAAAATACACCCAAAAATATGTGGCGGGTGGCAATGGTACAGTGGATGTAGTGCTTGGTTGCTAACCTAAGAGTTGTGGGTTCGAGCCCCAGCCTGGGCAGCAATTTTTATTTATTCCCCCAGTTTCAACTGGACGCCACCCGTGGGATTTTCTTGAGATAAATATCATCTTATTCTCAATCCATTGTACCAACAAAAATTCTTTCCTATCTTCCTATTCCTTCTAACTAATGCCGTGTAGTTTGCATTCAAAAGACCTTGGGTCTTACAGGCATATAGTTAAAATTATTAAATTTATTATTAAATATAAAAAGTTTATCCAAATAGTGCAATCATTGAATTAAAATTATCAACCAGCCCTCACCAAAAAAAAAAAACAAAAAAAATCAACAAAAAAAATCATTATCAAATATAAATCAAACACAGCAACAACAAAACTAGATCAGTTCACATTAAATGCGAAACAATAAAATTACACCATTGTAAAACAATTTTTACATATAATGAAAACACGTCCGTTTTATATTAGGGTTAAAGCTTTATTGAATTGAAGATATCAAAAAGAATATTTCTTAGGACAGAATAAATTGATATACATTTGTGGAGTCATCATTAAATCGTGAGAAATATATTTCGTGGGAAGTATAGTATGCCGATGTGCACATCGTCGCATATCAGCGTCGCGACGCATCGGGTGACGAGTAATTCTCGTTATCCAATACGAACGTCGTTATGGCATAGATATGCAATCGTAAGCATACTACACCTCCTATTTTACAAAGAATGATCTTATTATTATATAAATGTATGTTTTTTTTTTTTTGTGTTAGATCATTCTCATAGTTTTTATTCGTAAAAATGCATAAAGTTGAAAATAAATGTTATTATGAAAAAATTATAGTTTTTTTTTTGAAATAAATTTCCTTAAACTAGTTTTTTTTTTTTTTTTTGTAAATAAAATGTGTTTACAATGATGATTTTAGATATTTTTTTTTTGAATATTTATTACATTAGCTTAAATATTTTAAACTTTATTAATGGATTTTTATTTAAGATGAATTATAAAAGAATGAATACAAAAATTATTATAATTATATACTTGCCAAATTGATCCTTCTTACGAGCTATAATGTTTTAATCTATCCCTGTGCACAGTTTGAATTTTTTTCTTTTTATTATCTTCTATTTTTACATTATTATTATTTTTTAATTCTATTACCTTGAAAGGTCCTAAATATCTATTTTCTAATTTGTGTCCTGCTTCATTTTTTAGAAGAACTAGGTCACCTAGTTGTAATTGTATCTCTCTACTTTGTTTGTCGAAGATTTCTTTTTGTTTTAGCTTTGCTCGCTCGAGCATTAATCTAGCTCTTTTATATGCTATTTCTAATCTATACCTTACTTCTTTTGAATAGTCGTCTACATTATAAAGAGGTGATATCTCGTTTATTGTGTTAAAGACTTTAAATCCGTTGGGGATTCTGCCAAAGACCAATTCATAAGGACAATATTCGTGTACAACTGAGGGTGTTGTATTAAAACAGTACGTAAAGTACATTAGCCATACATCCCAGTCATTCTTATCAACAGATATATATGAGCGTATATACTCATTAAAAGTGCGATGACTTCGTTCTACAGTCCCAAGGGTTTGGTGATGATGGGCTGTTGATGTTATATTATCTATTTTAAGATATTGACAGAGGTCATTTATTATTGAATTCTTATATTCAGTACCCATGTCCGTAATGAACGTCTTCATTGGACCGTATGTTAATATATAAGATTCAAATATGGCCTTTGCAACAGTTTTTGAACTTTTGTTTGGTATTGGTACGGTAACAAGATATTTTGTAAGGTCACATATTAGTGTGACAGCATACTCATTACCGTTTTCTGATTTCGGGAAAGGACCTATTGTATCCACCAATACAATGTCGAAGGCTGTTGTAGGTGTTGGCGTTATGGTCATTTGTGACTTCGTATTTTGCGTAGTTTTTGCCAGTTGGCATTGCTTGCATGCTTTTATATATTTTGTTATATCTTGTTTCATTTTTTTCCAATAAAAATATCTTTTAATTTTTCCGAACGTTCGTGTAATGCCTGTATGACCTCCTTCTATGGGGTCGTCATGGTATCTCAACAATATGGCTTCAATTTCTTGCTTATCGTTTATGATGGTTACCTTTGGTAGTAGCGCTACTTTTAAATTTTTTAATACTTTATTGCCCATTTCTTTGAATGATTTTAGTGAAATAAATTCGAAGATTTCTTCACTAGGTACCATTTGCAGTTGAATGACTTTGAGAACACCGGCCTCTTTTTCAAGCCTTTGGAAAAATTGATTTAGGTCAAATTTTCCATTAATGTATAGGTCATCAACATTTATTCGTGTTAAAACTTTTTTCCCTTGCTTCAAGAAGCACTTATTGTAAGAAAATTTTAATTTTACGAATTTTTTAACGTCATTATATTTAATGACTTCATAAACGTTGGGCTTATCATTATATTGTATTTTATTTGATTTAAATAAATCATTACCTGTACAGGTCTGCCTATTTTGTTGAGTCACTGATCGTGTTGTCACTTTATAAATAATGTTATTTATTTTTGTATTTTGCTCTTTGAGTTCATTGATAGTTATACGAGAGAGAGCGTCGGCTACTTGATTTTGTTTTAATAATGAAATGTCTGCACCCGTGTCAACTAAGAGTGTTAAAAGGTTATTAGAATTGTTGTTGTATGCGTTTACAAATATGCTAAGACTTAAGTTAAGATTGTATACTTTTTTATTAAGATTTTTTAATTTCCCAAGGGGAGATTCAAGTTTTCCGAGTCTAGGCTTTGTGCAGTGACTCGCACATTTTGAGATCGGTTGCCATTATAGATTCTGTTGTTTTGGCCGCCTCTTCTGTAATTGTTATTAGGTCTGTTGTAATTATTGTGATTATAACTACTGCGACCTCCGCGAAAAGAATTACCACGGTAGTTTCCACGAAAACTACCGCGAGGCTGCCCATTATATCGACATTTACTGAACAATACCTTATCGGCTTGTCCGCTAGCCTTCGTACAACTACTTACGAATTTGGAGACGGCTTCATTCATATTAGTGAATTGTCCCGCCTCCATTATTAATTTAACTTTTTCATCGGAGCAGTTTTGTGTCATGGCATTAACTGCCTGCTCAGTTGAATATTTATCAGCTTGGTCTGCGGTTAGACCATCTGATATATAGGCACCTTGTAGTGATTTTGTGAGTTGTTCAATCTCTTTTGTGTATTGGTTGGCTGTTTTATTTCGCTGTTGAATGTTCATCAGCTTAGCCACCAATACCTGGACTGACTCACCTTTCACTGACAATTTAATTTTATCTCTTATAGCGGAAAGCGTCGACTCGCTAGTTATAAGATTTCTAGCTGCTCCTTTCAATTTAGTTTTTACCAAGGAGACAGCTAACCCATCATGTTCGCCCTTAAATTGATTAACAAGATCTAAAGCATCAATAAAACTTTGCAAATTTTCGGCAGAGCCATCAAAATCTGGTATGATTTTGGATGCCGTACTTAAAAATTCTACATTGGTCTGAGGCATGTCTTTTTTATTTTTTAATGTTGGAGATTCCTCAATTAATTCTTCCTCCGAGCTTATGGTTTCTTCAGAGCTATCGAATTCAGGTTTAACTTTTAAATTTCTATGCCTTAGTAATTTTTTTAATTTTTGTTTATACCCTTTTATTATTACAACTGAAGCTAATTGCTCTTTTGAACTAAAATTATTTTTATGTTTGTCAATTAAATTTTTTGCTTGTCTATAACTACCTAGCAATATTTGATAATGTTTAGTAAAAGTTAGTTCTGAAACGTTTTGCTTTCTATAAACCGATTTATATGATTTGTCAAATTTTTCTTTAAATACTTTTAGTTTTTTTAGGACGTCTGTCCAAGAATCCATTTAGTGTAGGTACATAAAATATTACCTAAAACACATTTTTTTGAATAATAGTTTTGATTGTTTTTTATTTTAAGCTAATGTATTAACTGAAGCCGCTCTTTGTAAGTATTTTATTTTTAATTTTTTCTTTTGTATTTTATATATTTTAAAAATAAAATTTGCACACAATAGTGCTGTTATTATAAATAACATTATTTTAATACTTTCCATTTCTGGCATTTGTTCTATTTTTTCCTCTAACTTCACTTCATTTATTACGTTTGCCTTGGCATTTTCATTTTTCGAATTTTTACCTCCCATTTTTTTTTTTTTTATTTACTACTTATTATTTTTTTTACAATTAATAATTTAGTAATTTAAGAATTGTTATATATAAATAGTAAAAAAAAAGGATACTTAATAAAATAACGGGAACCAGGTAGCATGATGAGATTACACTTTCCAGCTTCGTTCCATATAGTTCCGTTTAGTGAATGTAAGTCCGTTTAGTTTTCCATTCATATTTGGCGGTCATGTAAAACAATTCTTTCAACAATGTAAAACAATTTAACTTATGTAAAACAATTTTGTTCATTCATATTTTGTGTGATATCGCTGATTGTGTATCATATCGCTGAATTTCACTTGTTTTTATTTTTATTTTGGCGTTTATTGAAACCGCTTAAGTAGTTGCACTTTATTTATTTTTGTTTTCGACACCAAGATTCAATCTCACTTTAATCTTCACCTATTCTTTTGTTACTAAATTCATGCCCATTTTTATGTTACTTGATTTTCACTTAGACTTTATTTGCACTTAAACTAAACAAAGGGGAGAATTTAAACAAGGTTTTTATTTTACTTAAAATGGTCATTATGATCTAAAATTCACTGTCACGGTCGCCATGTAAAACAATTTTTACATATAATGAAAACACGTCCGTTTTATATTAGGGTTAAAGCTTTATTGAATTGAAGATATCAAAAAGAATATTTCTTAGGACAGAATAAATTGATATACATTTGTGGAGTCATCATTAAATCGTGAGAAATATATTTCGTGGGAAGTATAGTATGCCGATGTGCACATCGTCGCATATCAGCGTCGCGACGCATCGGGTGACGAGTAATTCTCGTTATCCAATACGAACGTCGTTATGGCATAGATATGCAATCGTAAGCATACTACACCATCAACAAGCGGTAAATCCTTCTCTTCCCATCCCATCATCTTCACAGCTAATCTAGCTTAGGCAATGCATATGCTGATAGTCTAAGAGCTAGTGAACCATCTGACTAACCCGTTTATATTTTATGATGCTTCACTCTTACCCAATTAAGAAAGTACGGTTCTGGCAGGCATCAAGCGGTTGCGTCATTTTTTTAAAATTTTTGAAATTGCAAAAAAAATTTTTTTTAATCTACTCCCACAAGGCTAAGATTTGAATATTTTGTAATTTACATATATTTAAGGGTAAAAAAAAATTACACACCTATTTTGAGAGTTGCAAGTATATGCCAGACGATACCAAAATTGTCATCGGGATAGTTATTCATAACCTGCTCATACAAGGCTGAAATTTTAAGGGCATATATTTTGTGTATTCTTAAAGGTATATGTAAACAGCCAGTCTAATCTGGCGGTTGCAATTGTCAGCCAGAAAGAGTATAATAAAAGTCTTGACGCCCGATGGGAGTGCAAGCGCAACAGACTTGCACGAGTTCCAATGTCAGAAAGAGAGGATATAATATATTAAGCTATTGTCAAGAGGGATTCCAACGGTATTTTAATAGAAAAAATTAAGCGTGCATATGAGTTGCTGTATATGATGCATTTATGTATATGAGCGAGTCAGATGAATTAACTCCCAAGACCGCCTGATTATTTAAAACGCAGTCAGCAACGGCCATAAGAACACAATTTTTCTATTGAGAGTTGCAAGTATATGCCAGACGATACCAAAATTGTCATCGGGATAGTTATTCATAACCTGCTCATACAAGGCTGAAATTTTAAGGGCATATATTTTGTGTATTCTTAAAGGTATATGTAAACAGCCAGTCTAATCTGGCGGTTGCAATTGTCAGCCAGAAAGAGTATAATAAAAGTCTTGACGCCCGATGGGAGTGCAAGCGCAACAGACTTGCACGAGTTCCAATGTCAGAAAGAGAGGATATAATATATTAAGCTATTGTCAAGAGGGATTCCAACGGTATTTTAATAGAAAAAATTAAGCGTGCATATGAGTTGCTGTATATGATGCATTTATGTATATGAGCGAGTCAGATGAATTAACCCCCAAGACCGCCTGATTATTTAAAACGCAGTCAGCAACGGCCATAAGAACACAATTTTTCTATTTAGCGCAGCTTTATAAAATTTTTAAAATTAAAATGATGGGCACAGTGAATATAATTTGTGGGCACGAGTACGGTAACTGAGGCGCCAAGATTGTATAACGGTTTTGCCTAGAAGGGTCAAATGCAAGTATTTTTTACTATAGGAGGGGGGTCTACCTCGCCCCGTTTAGGAGCTAGGGGCGAATTTTCAAAAAAATGTCTTGAATGGAAAAATAAATATTAAAAAACAACGGCAACACTTAAAATACATTACTGTAACGGTTTTAAAAGCCAGAAATCTGCTCTTTAATCCTACATTTAAATTAAATTACTCGCTACAATAGTTCTCAAAATATTCGCATTCAAACTCGAAATTTTGATAAAAAAACCTTAAAAAAATTGTGAAATGGAAAATAATAATTTCTTTCTGTGACCAATGCTTGAATAAATTTTCAATCGAACAAAAAAACCAAAAGCTTTAATGTTTTCCAAATTTTGAGAAAATTGAAAATGACTAGAACTACTGTTTTATAAGATTTTTATGTTTGGTATTTGCGGTGATCTAACTTTAAGGTTGAATCAACAGTACCCGAGTGGCCCGCTTTGCGGTATCTAGAGATTTTAACTCTCTTTTCGGGCTGCACTGCACGCCTTAATATCCGCGGACAAAATATCCGCGCAGACAAATATATAAATACATAAATACAGTAACTGCGCCCAGCATTACGGTGTATAAACAATGACCCATTTAAGGGGGCATGCTGCCCCCTGCAACCCCCCTGTTTGGGCACACTATATGACTTGGGGTAGGTGCGAGGTTGGGTGTATTCGGATATTTTGCCCGCGGATATTTTGTCCGAAGATATTTTGTCTCGGATATTTTGACTTGGATATTTTGTCCGCGGATATTGAGGCGTGTTACCCCTTTTTTCAGGGACACATCCGTTTACGCAACTCCGTTGCCTGGCAGGCGCCTGTGTCAATTGTATTTATAATCAACAGTACCTGGGTGGCCCGCTTCGCGGGATCTAGGGATTTATCTCCCTTTTCGGGAGCACACCCGCTCACGCTGATTTTTTCAACTGACTCCTTACTTAAAAATTAACTGACTAGGAAATGGAATGCAACGCAATTCTAACTTCTCGTGAAGCATTCTGCGTAACGCTAACGGAATTGCTGTACTTTACTTTTAAAGGTAAACCTTTCATCAACATTAATCCTCTAATGAAATCACAATAAATGCCAAGAATCTAGAATTCCATAAATAAGTAGTTTCAGTAATATTCAATTTTCACAAAAACTAGAAGACATAGAAGCTTTTGGTTTTTTGCGTTCGATTAAAAATTTATTTGAGCATCGATCACAGAAAAAAAATTATATTTTCCATTTCACAATTTTGAACAAAATTGGTTTAAGATATTTTTTATGTTTTTTTTATCAAAATTTCGAGTTTAATGCGAATATTTTGAGAACTATTGTAGCGAGTAATTTAATTTAAATGTAGGATGAAAGAGCAGACTTCTGGCTTTTAAAACCGTTACAGTAATGCATTACATATAAGTTTTGCCGTTGTTTTTTAATATTTATTTTTCCATTCAAGACATTTTTCGAAAATCGCCCCTAGCTCCTAAACGGGGCGAGGTAGACCCCCCCTCCCATAGTAAAAAATACTTGCATTTGACCCTTCTACGTAAAACCGTTATTAAATCTTCCCGCCTCAGTTATTGTACTCGTGCCCACAAATTATACTCACTGTTCCATAATTTTAATTTTAAAAATTTTATAATAGCTGCGCTAAATAGAAAAATTGTTTTCTTATGGCCGTTGCTGACTGCGTTTTAAATAATCAGGCGGTCTTGGGGGTTAATTCATCTCACTCGCTCATATACATAAATGCATCATATACAGCAACTCATATGCACGCTTAATTTTTTCTATTAAAATACCATTGGAATCCCTGTTTAAAGATAGTACTCTTTTATATTATCTTGCTGGACAGGGTACATAAACCTTGACCAGCCGTAGTAATAAATACACTCGGTTCTATTATCGTCGAATATGTTCTTTATTTTATACCAATGCCCCTTACCTCTGGTGGGGGGAAGCAATAGCAGAAATAATTTTAAACCAATGCAGCTTACCTCTGGTGGGGGGAAGCAATAGCAGAAATAATCGAAGAGAGTTTGATCGTGAATGATAATTTTTATTTCCTTACAATACTATTTATACACAGTTTTTGCAAACTAAGCTAAAATTAATTAACAATAACTTAGTCGTATAATGCTGACTTGGAATTGAGGACTCGTCGGGCAGGAGCGTTTTCGTCCATACGCTCCACATGACCCAGCCATCTAAGCCGCTGAATTTTCAGCTTCTTAACCAAGTCAATGTCGCTGTATAGCCCGTACAGTTCGTCATTGAATCTTCTCCTCCATACTCCATTGATACATACAGGCCCGAATATCACCCGAAGAATCTTTCTCTCAAAGCACCCCAGCCTGTATTCATCCGATTGTGTCAGTGTCCACGCTTCTTCCCAGCAGGACTGGGATGATAAGGGTCTTGTATAGTGTCTCCTTGGTCCTTTGAGAGAGGGCTTTACTACTAAGATGCATTCTTAGCCCGAAGAAACAGCGATTGGCAAGAGTGATTCTTCGACTGATCTCTTCACTGATGTTGTTCTGAGAGGTTATAGTGGAACCCAAATAGACAAAGTCCTTGACAACCTCAAAGTTATATCTGTCCATTGTGACGTTTTGTCCGAGCCTACGGTGATGATCTACTTCACCCGAGGACAGCATATACTTTGTTTTAGCTTCATTTACAGCCAGACCCATTCGAGCCGCTTCCACTTCAATACTTGCGAATGCTCCACTGACAGCGCGCTTCGTTCTTCCAATAATGTCAATATCATCAGCATAGCCAAGTAATTGAGCGGATCTAAAAAAAATCGTACCGCTGGTGTTGACATGCGAGTTGCGTACGATTGCCTCAAGAATGATGTTGAAGAGGTTACATGACAGCGCGTCACCCTGTCGTAAGCCTTTCTCGACATTAAATGAGTCGGTGGTGTTCTTACCAACCTTGACGGAGCAGCGAGAGTTCTCCATAGTTATCCTGCACAATCGAACGAGTTTGGCAGGGATGCCAAGGTTCAATAACCATATCCAATATTCGAATGCAATAATTTTGCTGACAGATGCACAAAATTATTCATTCTATGGGAATTGGCTATTGAATGATACAAGATACACACATTGGCTACGAAAATAAAAGCAATGCAAATGCGTTAAATGAAATAACATGCAGAGAAACTACATGAATAATGTTGATATGCAAATGCGTTAAATGAAATGACATGCAGAGAAGCTACATGACCTATGCTGATATAATAATATCAACATTCTCCGCGCGTTGATATACCAAAACTTCGAATGTGACGGTGTTGGGGTCCTCAATGTTGGGTTCTTCCTCTTCAGTTTTCGTATTCTGCCTTGTCGGAGCTGTCTTGTTGGTATCAGAGCGGTACATGCTAAACAATTTCCACAGTAGGAAGATCAGTGCCGTGATTGATATGAGAAGTCCCATATAACCAACTGCAAATTGGTGTGTACCGTTAGAGGATGTGGAGAACGACAAATTATTGGTTATGTTTAACAGTTGCTGCTTTAGCTCATCAAACTCTAGCAAATGGTTTTTGTAGCTCGAGGATTGGTGAACTACCACACTTTCATCTCTTAAATTCAGGATGTCTTCTTCCATCTCTAATTGCTGCATTTGCTTAAATACTGCCTTCTTCGATTGACTCAATTCGGAAACAGTTAAGGGGCCTCTTCTCATTTTGAAGTCCTTTCTCGACTTAAGGTATTTTTCTTTGAAATTGTTGATAAATCGTAAGGCGCACGCAATAATTCTTTGAACTCTTTTGAATGAGTTTTTATGATTGATGATACTTACAGGAAGATCATCTTGGGAATCAGGGATTGCGGCTCCCAAAGATATATGCTCATTTTTATTGTTGCTGTTAATTGTTTTGGCGTCGTATATAGGTGGCCAGATTGAAGTTGAACCATGTAAGAATTTCGGTCCATAGAACCAAATGATGCAATTCTCAAGGCGATCTGGAGCTATTCCACGTGAAAGTACATCTGCAGGATTTTCCTTTGAAGGCACATGCCTCCACTGCGCAGAAATTGTATTTTCTTGTATTCTTGATACCCTATTTGCGATGAAGATGGGAAGAGTTGCGGAGGATTAAGAATTAATCCATGCAAGTGCAATTTCCGAATCCGTCCAGAGGAATGTTGGGTCATTTTGAATGTTTAGGTCTTTTTGTAAGCGCCCTAGAAGCTCGACAGCAAGGCAGCAGACGCAAAGCTCTAGCCTGGGAATAGTTGCCTGTAAAGATGTCTTTGTTTTCTTCGATGGTGCTACTCTTGATTTAGCGCAAAGTAGTCGAACCGTTATGAAGTTGTCACTACTGATGGAACGAACGTAGGCCGCAGCACCCTAAGCCTTTTCTGAAGCATCGGCAAATACGTGATACTGAATCTTTTTTGGTGTTTTGTGTGAAAATATATGCCTAGCAATCTTTATATTGTTTAGTGACTGCAGTCCTTCGCGAAATTTTATCCAAGTTGTTTGCATTTCCTGACCAATTGTTTTCACATGATCTATACATATAATAAAATTGTAACGAGTCGATGTCTGTACATTGAAGATATAGATGCAAAACTAATATGGGGAGTCTCTATTCGACCCACAGAGGCCAAAACAACCGTTTTTAGAATTTTTATCTGTCTGTCTGTCTGTCTGTCTGTATGTTTGTACGCGCATCACTCAAAAACTACTGCATGGAATTGAATGCGGTTTTCGCAGATTTATTGGTAGTACGCCAACTTAAAATATAGGCTATATTTTATCGCAGGAAAATATATAATTCTGGTTGTATTTTTAATATTGCTGCAAGCGAACGTTATTCAATGAACTTACGCAAAATTAAAAGATTTTAAGGAAGTTAGCGTCTCACTTACATACTGGCGCTCAAAATAATAAAAATATCGCCACTCTTACCTACATATACATAGAATAGAAATAAGTTAGTCGTTCTGAGTAGAAGTTACATCAAAAACATCATAAATGGTGCTGTTTACCACCGTATAGACAATGTCTCATTCAGAGAAATCAGAAATCGAAAAGTTTGAAAGTGGACATTCCAATTAGGTATATTGCTTCAGAACTTAACTTTCCAACTTTGCAATTTAAACCGTTATACTTCGAAATAATATTATACAGAAGCCTAAAATCTTACGGCTGTAGAGCTGGTAAAGTATGTAGCTTTCATATCACGCATACCCCCCCTTTTGAACCGGTTGTGCAAAAACAAAAATATACTGAGATACATACCTAATTTATTCTAAAATCCAAGCGTACGAAGTAGCGGGCAAAAGCTAGTCTTCAATATTGGTGTTGAAGTCCAATTCTGTTTCTCGGTCCTCGAGTGGTACTCCTTTTAATAAGGATTCATGATTAGCGCACCATTTCCTTAGCTTGAAGCCGCTATTGTGATGGCTAGTCTGGACTCTGGAGTTCAGTTTGAGTATTCAAAAGTTCAGTCAACTTATCTGCACCGGTTAAAACATCATCTACGTAGAAGTCACGAGATAATATCTTTGACTCCGATGGGTAACGATCCTCGTTATTTTGCGCCAAAACTTGGAGGCACTTTGTTGCCAAGTACGATGCAGATGTTGTGCCGTAGGTGACGGTGTTGAGCTGGAAGCACTTTAACGGGTCATTTGGGCTGTTCCTCCACCATATTAGTTGGAACTTTCGGTCCTCATCGTTTACAAGTATTTGAATACAAATCTTGGTATACAGAATCGCAATAACATCATAAAAACGTCATCTTGTATTGTTGGGCCCGTGGACAGGATGTCGTTCAGTGATACATTTGATGAGGATTTTGCGGAACCATCAAAAACTACCCTTAGCTTTGTAGTGCTACTATCGGGCTTTTGGACGCAATGATGGGGCAAGAAATAGTAGGGTTTTTTTTATTTGATGGAAATTAACGTCCTGCATGTGGCCCAATTTCTGGTACTCCACCATAAACTCTGTGTAGAGTTTTTTCAGTTCTTTTGAATTGGCTAACCTTCGTTCAAGAGATATGAACCTCCGGAAAGCAATGTCTTTTGATTCACCTAAGCAAGTTGGGGCTTCCTTGAATGGTAAGCGAAATACAAATCGGCCATTCGAGTCCTTTGTTGATGTTTGGACAAAATGAGCTTCACAACGTCTTTCTGCTTGGGTGAAATTATTTGGAGAGGGGGTGGTTTCTTCTAAGCGCCAAAATTTCTCAATCTGCTGATCAAGGGCTTCATCCTCAGTGCATATTCCGCACGATGCTAAATGTCCATCATTAGTAAAGGGCACCTTGCCTGCTACTGTCCATCCAAACACAGTATTTTGAAGTGTTTGTAGATCTTCAGCTAAGCTGATTTGACCAACAGCTAAGTAGCATAGAAAATTTCCGCACTAATGAGAAGATCGATTGGCCCTGGCTGATTAAATTGCGAATCAGCCAAAACGATATTCCTCGGAATCGACCAATTCGAAGTTATAATTGCTCGTGATGGTTGCGGTGAGACAATTTTTGACAATACGTTTGCTTCAATTCTCGTGGAGAATCCATTTATTTTGGAACCAATCTCCAAATTGATTCTTCGATGGGATGACCTCTTGCTTTGACCGATTCCCTCAACAAGCAGCGTCTCGTGCATTTGTCTTAGTCCCAAGGTTTTGGCCAGCCTTTCAGTTATTAAATTAACCTGCGATCCAGAGTAGAATAAAGCTCGACATGATATTTGTTCTCCCGATTGATTTTTCAGGTGAACAATAGCTGTACTTAACAGCACACTTTTAGTTTTGATTGCAGTGTTTGTGCTAGGAGGTGTGGGCTCTGCCGCCGAAGTGCAGATCTTTGGCGAGTCAGCGACAGAAGTTGGGGTACCTGCTAGCGTTGATGTTTTTGAATCCTCTGGTTTTTCTGGGTAATCCAAATGAAGGAATGTATTGTGCCCCTTTTGGCACTTGGCGCACCCTCCGACCGAGCAGTCTTTAGTGAAGTGCCCTGATTTCAGACAATTTGCACAGTGTCTTGATCTTTGAACTAGGCGCAATCGTTGTTTTGGACTTAACTGTAGAAATTTCTGGCAGGCGTACAGCTGATGATTGCCCTTGCAGGAAATACATTTGGGTCCCGCTGCAGCGACCGTGGTTAAGGCCTTATTGGGTCTTAATCTTCTTCGTTGTTCATCCGAACCTTCCTTTGTGGTTGTTGATAATGCCTCCAACGATTAGAACCGCAGCTCCAAGAATGATAGGAACTCCTTAAATGTGGGCATGAGTTTTGGGGTTTTTAATGATTGTTCCCAAAGAGTGAGAGAATTTTGATCCAACCGCTTGATGAGTATGTGCAAGAGTATTCGATCCCAATTGGTTGTCTCTATGCCAAGGTTTTGCAGGCTGCGGAGGCATTCTTGCGTAGTGTCATGCAGTGACTTTATGGCTGAAGAACTTTCGTTTTGACTTTTAGGTTGTGCCATTCATTTGTATAGTAAGACTGTTACCATAAGTCGAGTGTTTTCATAACGGCTTGTGATCGTTTCCCAAGCAGCAATGTAGTTGGCGTCAGATATGGAGAAGTGCTGAATCAGCCTTTCAGCTTCTCCTGTAATTGTGGTCTTCAGATACCACATCTTCTGGCATGGTGAAATGGGTTGATTGTGGATAAGCTCCGTATATAGATCGCGAAACTGTATCCACTTTGAGTAGTCACCATCGAATTTCGACAATACTACTCTTGGTAATTTCGTCCCTTGATTTTGGGTTATAGTTGTCCCGGATCCAGAATTCGATCTTGATCGGTTATAAAGTGTCGTAAGTGCAGTATGCACTTCACCTTCTATGGAGAGAAATTGTTCGACATCATAGACTGAAGAATTCGGCTCATCTAGTAGTTCCCATATTTTATGATGGAAGCCTCGTATTGCCGCCCAGTCCTGTTCGATCGATTTAAGCCTTATCAAGTAGAACTCCTCAGAATGTTGTTCTTGGTCTTGAATTAGGCGCTTAATTGAGTTATCGACCATTACGATCATTGATGACTGTTTTTTTATCAGCCTTAATAATTCCACAGAGGCAACAGGCATGTCGGACGACCATTTTGTCTTTTCCGTAAGCTCAGGCAATATGGGTTTAGATTGAGCTAGAGCTGGAGCCTTAGGAATGGTTCCAGTGCTTGTGTGGATTGTCTTTTCCGTATGCTCAGGCAATGTGGGCTTCAATTGAGCTGGAGCTGGAGCCTTAGGAATGGTTCCACTGCTTGTCGGGATTGCACCACCAGTTGTTCCATTGAAATCATCTTCAGTTGGCTCAGGCAAAATTAAATGGAGAGTTTGTTTTAATTCGAGGTAAATTCTTTGGAAATTTTCATACGTTTTTCCTTGAATATATGGCGTATCCGCCTTAACAAAATTCTTTACAGATTCATGGTTTTGGTGGAATTCCACCCATAGTGCTTCCAGAATTTGCAATCTTTTTTGTTTGTATTGCAGTGTTTCGCGGTCAGCACTGTCTTTGCTCATGTTTGTTCTTAGTTTCTGAAGTTCCTCAGCGATAGCCTTTTGCCGGGCTATTACTTTAAAAACCTGCATCTCATCCATGGTACTGTTTACGGTGGTTTAAATGGTTGGTTCAAATAATAAGCTGTGAATCAATGCACTGCTGTGGACCCTGGCAACTTGGTAGGTGTAGTGAATGTTTGGTACTGGAACGCTGCTTCCTGGAGCACTGCAACCTGGAACTCTGCGACCTGGAAAGCTGCTACACTTTGAGCTGGAACTCTGCAACTCAGGAACCTTGATTGCTAATACCAGTGTTAAAAAGCCCTGGCAACGCTTCGCTGACAGCCAGTGTTAAGGCCCTGGCAACGCACGATTCACGATTCACTTCCTCGAAGTTTGACGTAGAAATCACGTCGGGGTCACCAATGTTTAAAGATAGTACTCTTTTGTATTATCTTGCTTTACAGGGTACATAAACCTTGACCAAACGTAGTAATAAATACACTCAGTTCTATGTACCGGTGTATTATCGTCGAATATGTTCTTTATTTTATACCAATGCCCCTTACCTCTGGTGGGGGGAAGCAATAGGCAGAAATAATTTTAAACCAATGCCCCTTACCTCTGGTGGGGGGAAGCAATAGCAGAAATAATCCAAGAGAGTTTGATCGTGAATGATAATTTTTATTTCCTTACAATACTATTTATACACAGGTTTTGCAAACTAAGCTAAAATTAATTAACAATAACAATAGTCACATAATGCTGACTTCTAAAAAATAAACAAAAAAACTCATAAGGTTCAATAACCATATCCAATATTCGAATGCAATAATTTTGCTGACAGATGCACAAAATTATTCATTCTATGGGAATTGGCTATTGAATGATACAAGATACACACATTGGCTACGATAATAAAAGCAATGCAAAAGGCGTTAAATGAAATAACATGCAGAGAAGCTACATGACTAATGTTGATATGCAAATGCGTTAAATGAAATGACATGCAGAGAAGCTACATGACCTATGTTGATATAATAATATCAACAATCCCTCTTCACAATAGCTATAATATATTATAATATAATAATAATATTAAAATACCGTTGGAATCCCTCTTCACAATAGCTATAATATATTATAATATAATCTTACTAATCTTACTAATATTATAAATGTGAAAGTTACGATGTTTGGATGTTTGTTGCTATCTCACGCCAGAACGGCTAAACCGATCTGGATAAAATTTGGCACAGAGATAGCTTATAGTCTGGAATAGCAGATAGGCTATTTTTTATCTCGGCAAAATGTATGGTTCCCGTGGGATAGATTTGTTTTAATTTTTCAAATTACACCAGAATGGATGAACGGATCTGAATGAAATTTAGCACAGAGATAGATTATAGTCTGGAATAGCAAATTGGCTACTTTTTATGCCGGTAAAATGTATGGTTCCCGTGGGATAGATTTGTTTTAGTTTTTGAAATAACACAAGAATTGCTGAACTCATCTGAATGAAATTAAGCCCAGAGATAGATTATAGTCTGGAATAGCATATTGGCTACTTTCTATCCCTGTAAAATGTATGGTTCCCGTGGGATAGATTTGTTTTAATTTTTGAAATTACACCAGAATGGATGAACGGATCTGAATGAAATTTAGCACAGAGATAGATTATAGTCTGGAATAGCAAATTGGCTACTTTTTATCAGGGTAAAATGTATGGTTCCCGTGGGATAGATTTGTTTAAGTTTTAGAAATTACACAAGAATTGCTGAACTCATCTGAAGAAATTAAGCACAGAGATAGATTATAGTCTGGAATAGCATATTGGCTACTTTTTATACCGGTAAAATGTATGGTTCCCGTGGGATAGATTTGTTTTAATTTTTGAAATCACACCAGAATGGCTGAACGGATCTGAATGAAATTTAGCATAGAGATAGATTATAGTCTGGAATAGCATATTGGCTACTTTTTATCACGGTAAAATGTATGGTTCCGGTGGGATAGATTTGTTTTAATTTTTGAAATGACACCAGAATGAATGAACGGATCTGAATGAAATTTAGCACAGAGATAGATTATAGTCTGGAATAGCATATTGGCTACTTTTTATCCCCGTAAAATTTATGGTTCCCGTGGGATAGATTTGTTTTAATTTTTGAAATTACACCAGAATGGATGAACGGATCTGAATGAAATTTAGCACAGAGATAGATTATAGTCTGGAATAGCATATTGGCTACTTTTTATCCCGGTAAAATGTATGGTTCCCGTGGGATATATTTGTTTTAGTTTTTGAAATTACACCAGAATGGCTGAACGGATCTGAATGAAATTTAGCACAGAGATAGATTATAGTCTGGAAAAGCATATTGGCTACTTTTTATCCCGGTAAAATGTGGTGCAGGGAACTAACTTCACGGGCACTACCTTCACATGGGAATTAAATTCACCACTGGTGTGAACTAATTTCAAATTCGAGCGAATTTTCAACTAAAACTAAATACCATTTTAAAATAAAAGAAGTTGAAAAAAAAAACAAAATGTTTGCAAAGATCAACTTTAGTTGTAGTTATTAATCTTTGCAAGCATTTAGTTTTAATTATCTTCGCTGCTAATGCTGTTTCAGTGCATTCTATAATACACAAATTTCTTTGAAAATATGAATAATGCATAAATATTTCTTTAATAGGTCTATCCCTTTTTGTAAAAACTTTTGCTTACAAATTATAATAAATTGCTAAAATACATATTATGATTTCTTTAATTTTTCGACAGTTTTTATCTCTTGAGATTTTCAAATTTTTGATGGGAATTTATTTCACACGATTTTGTGGTGAAATTAATTCGAATTTTCGGTGGGAATTAACTTCACAAAAAAAGTGAAATTAGTTCCCACCAGAGGTGAAGTTAATTCCCATGTTAAGGTAGTGCCCGTGAAGTTAGTTCCCTGCACCAAATTTAGCACAGAGATAGATTATAGTCTGGAATAGCACATAGGTTTCTTTTTATCACGGTTTAATGTAGGTATGGAATTATAAAGCTATAAAAGAAGAAGAAGCTAGATTACGATAGACGACTCCTCAAGCTACAGCCTACTTCTTGATCATCTGAAACGCGAGCGAAGCCGCGGGTAAAGGCTAGTAATAATATGTAATAATAATATTATAATATAATATATTATAGCTATTGTGAAGAGGGATTCCAACGGTATTTTAATAGAAAAAATTAAGCGTGCATATGAGTATTATAATATAATATAATATAATATAGCTATTGTGAAGAGGGATTCCAACGGTATTTTAATAGAAAAAATTAAGCGTGCATATGAGTTGCTGTATGTGTACATTTATGTACATGAGCGAGTGAGATGAATTAACCCCCAAGACCGCCTGATTATTTAAAACGCAGTCAGCAACGGCCATAAGAACACAATTTTTCTATTAAGCGCAGCTATTATAAAATTTTTAAAATAAAATTATGGAAACAGTGAATATGTATCTATTATTATCTATATTATTATATATTATTATATATTATTATATATTATATATTATTATATATTATTATATGTATATTATTATACAGGGTGATTCACGAGCGTTGTGCCAAAAAGCTAGAGCGTGTAGGATGAGTTAAGACAAGAAAAAAATCGTATGGGAGGGGGGTCTATTCCCCCCCGTTTAGCCGGGAGGGGCAATTTTCTGAAAAATTGACTTATTTTGTAAAAAAAATATTCAAAATCAACGGCTTCGTTTACAACACCGTGTTATACCTTTTTGGAAAGCCAAAAACTTCTTCTTTCATTTTGTTTTTAAATTAAATTGTTTTAACGAATAGTTTAAAAAATATAATTTTTCAAACTCAAAATTTTGAAAAAAAAATTTGAAAAAATAATTTTAAAACTAATTTTTTTCAAAATTTTACGTAATTAAGTTCAATTTTTGTTCTCAGAATTCAATGCTTCCATCAATCTTTAATCCAACACTGAAAACCGTATGGCTCTACAACTTTTTGTTGCCAAGGTATTCAAAAATAACCGAACCTACTTCTTCACAAAAACAAGAAAATCTAGCCTTACGGGATGGCACAAGTGATCATTTAGCCAATTGTTTCGTGTTTTTGTGAAGAAGTAAGTTCGGTTATTTTTGAATACCTTGGCAACAAAAAGTCGTAGAGCCATACGGTTTTCAGTGTTGAATTAAAGATTAATGGGAGCAATGAATTCTGGGAACAAAAATTATACTTAATTACGTAAAATTTTGAAAAAAATTAGTTTTAAAATTATTTTTTGAAATTTTTTTTTCAAAATTTTGAGTTTGAAAATTTATATTTTTTAAACTTTTCGTTAAAACAATTTAATTTAAAAACACAATGAAAGAAAAAGTTTTTGGCTTTCCAAAAAGGTATAACACGGTGTTGTAAACGAAGCCGTTGATTTTTAATATTTTTTTTTACAAAATAAGTCAATTTTTCAGAAAATTGCCCCTCCCGGCTAAACGGGGGGGAATAGACCCCCCCCCCTCCCATACGATTTTTTTCTTGTCTCAACTCAACCTACACGCTCTAGCTTTTTGGCACAACGCTTGTGAATCACCCTGTATATTATTATATATTATTATATATTATCCTCTCTTTCTGACATTAGGCTTGCTGTTTACATATACTTTTAAGAATACACAAAATATATGCCCTTAAAATTTCAGCCTTGTGGGAGCAGGTTATGAATAACTATCCCGATGACAACTTTGGTATCGTCTGGCAGATACTTGCAACCCTCAAAATAGGCTGTCAATTTCTTTACCTTTAAATATATGTAAATTACAACACATTAAAATCTTAGCCTTGTGGGAGTAGATTTAAAAAACATTTTTTTTTTGCATTTTCAAATATTAAAAAAAAAATTACGCAACCGCTTGATGCCTGCCAGAAAGGTACTTTCTTAATTGGCTAAGAGTGAAACATCATACATAAGTTTTATAGCTTTGTGGGAAACGGGTTAGTCGGATGGTTCACTAGCTCTTAGACTATTTCTAGTCTGGCTCTTTCTCGACGAGCTACTTCATTGGGTAGCCAATGAACTGAGAGTGCTTGTTAACGTTGGTGGTTGTTTGTCTAACTTAGTTGTCTTTTGTTTTTCGCTCTCGCTTTTTATCAATTAACTTCATAATTACATCGAGTTTATCTAATGAAAAACTTAATTCATTATTTTAAACAACTATTTTACTTGTGATATTCTTCTTTTGTGCTGTGAAATTGTTTTTTATTGACAAATATTGTCTTTAACTTTATTTGTCTAGTAATTGCCTTCTGCTTACTTTTTTTTTCTTTTTTCTTATTTTGTTAAAATTGAGTGCTTTTTAATAATTTCCTCTCTCACTAAAGTGCTAAGTCATTGATTTTCGAAATTGAGTGAGTTGATTATATTTTTTGTCCGAAGTTCTCCTTTTTGATTTTATATTGCATACATTGCGGATTAGCACATTTATTTCTGCTTAATACAGTAGATGTATCTTAAAGTGTCTACTTTCAAACAATATTTTTGAATAACTTAATTTTATTAAACATGAATTGCATTCATTGTAATGAATCCATTGGTGATGGTGAACGAATGTGTATTTCAATTTCAATTTATTGGATACATAATAAAAATATTTGTACATTAAGATTAATATCTTTTATAGTACTTAGAGATAAGATATATAGCTATTAGTTTAGTGTATGTGCTGGATATGTGATGGTTTTGCTCACATGAAGTGTGCGGGCCTCAATGTGAAAATGATTGAAGGCCTTCTTAAAATTGGAAACGGTCTAAGGTAGTTTTGCAAAAAATGCAATAATAAAAAAACAACTGATTTATTTCAAATGTTCAAAAAAACCAAAAAAACATTTAAGGAAATTTTAAACGACCTAAATAAAATGCAAGCAAAACTAGCGGAGTATGAGATGCTCTTTAATAACCTTGAAATTGAGGACAAAGAGCTATCTCCCTTATCATAGCAGCCAACTATCATAGAGGAAATTCCATGTTCACCGAAACTATTTTCTTTGTCAAAAAATATTTCTCCTGGTGTTTCAGTTCCTGATTCGCAACCCGTCAACCCAATAGCTTCCAATTTGGATGAGGGTGTTTCTGCCGATTTAGTTGATGTGCCACCAGAGAAGTGTGCTTTTATTTCACGTCTCCATCCTAATACAACAACTGATATGGTTGTCAATTACATCAGAAAGAAAATCCCCTCTCTTACTCCAGCCACGAAATGCCACAAAATGCAATTCTCATATGAACGTCGTATATCTTCTTTTAAAATATTCGCACCTGATCTTGTAATTGAAGCCTTGTTAACTCCTGGATTTTGGCCAAAATGTACTGTGGCGCATGAATTCAAAAACATCCAGAAAAGAAATAACACTGCCCGCATTTCTAACCTTAACATGGACGAAACTACAGCACCACCAAAAAACTAATAGTGTACTATCAGAATGTCGGCGGAATGAAATCTAAACTAAAAAAACTTCTACATAAACTGTGTTGATGGAAATTTTGATGTTATTATCCTCACTGAAACTTGGCTAAACTCAAGTGTTCTTGATTCTAAAATTTGCCCACCCGATTGCAACGTTTATCGAATTGACAGAAATCCATCTAATAGTATTCATAAGAAAGGTGGTGGTGTTTTAATCGCTCTTAAGAGCTGTTTGATTTCTGATTTCTTTTTACCTGATAAGTTTTTAAACTTGGAACTTTTATCAATTAAACTAACTGACAGTAATGACTCTACGTATGTTATTTCTGGTATTTATATCCCGTCTGGTTCATCGGCTTTTGTGTACGAAATGTATTCCTCAGCGATATCGGAAATAGTGGAGTTTTCTGGAAATTCTCTGGTATTTATTTTTGGTGATTTTAATCTGTCTAATTTGAGGTGGCGCCTGGATGAAGATAATAATAACACCTATAATGTTATCGAGCATGGACCAGAATATGAATTGAAATTTATAGAAGTTGTGATGTTAGCTAGACTTAATCAAATTAATGAACTAGAGAATGGAATTCTTACATCACCTTGACCTTATCTTTACTGATTATCCTGCTTACTGTGAAGTCTTAGAAGTTTATGATTGGCTTTTGGAAAAAGTTCCACATCATAGGGCATTTCAATGTTCTATCTCTTTCTGCATGGAAAAAAAACGAAATGTACTACTTAACTCTTCATATAAAGAGTATAATTTTACTCGTAAATGTATGTGTTACAAAATTTTATGCAATTTTAAGAAATTGTCTTAATTACTGTGTTCCTGTTAAAAGTACTCGTAAAGTCCGTGTTTCTTCAGTTTGTTGGCTGAATAAAGATTTAAGACGTGTACGAAATCTGAAGAATGTATTCAATAAAAAATGGAAAAAACCCATAAAATAATATTTTATAATCAATTTTCTTACTACAGAAAACTCTTTAATAATTTATTGAAAACGACTTATAAAGAACACATATTTAAAATAAAGTGCAATGTATTGAAAAATCCAAAGCTATTTCGGAAGTTCATAAGCTCTAAAAGAAAATCATTGAATTTTCCAGCTGTCGTGCAGTACAATAATACATCCTCTTCCTGTGATAAAGAAATAAGTGATTTATTTGCTGATTTTTTCCAACAAACTTATACATCGTGCAATACTAAATACTGTGATACCACATTCCAAAACCGATTAAACTGTGATATACCTTTATTAAGACTGACTGAAGAAGAAGTTGTGCAATATATTGACGATTTAAAAAGTACATGTTCGTCCGGTCCATACGGTATTCCGTCCATATTTGTTAAAACTTCTAAGTCTTATATTTGTTCTGCAATCACCTACATATTTAATTGTTCGCTGTCGTCTGGTGTTTTTCCTGATTTCTGGAAATCTTCGTTTATTACACCACTTCACAAGTGTGGTAGTAAAAATAGAAACTTTCATGCTTACCTAAGCTTTTTGAAAAAATAGTAACCAAATACATTCAATCCTTCTGCCAACCAATAATTATTTCTGAACAACATGGGTTTTGCATGCATAAATCTACGTCAACAAATCTCCTGGAATTCACAAAAAAAATAAATATAAATATGCAAAATGGACTTCAGACTGATGTGTTTTATGCTGATCTTAGTAAAGCATTTGATAGAGTAAGCCACTCTATACTTTTAATAAAATTAGAACGATATGGATTTCCGGAGTGGATTATTGCTTGGATCAAATCATGTTTAAATAATCGTTCTCAGCATGTTAATTACAGAAATTGTATGTCAAAAACAATAAAGGTATTATCGGGAGGAACTCAAGGAAGCCATATCGGACCATTATTGTTTTTACTATTTATAAATGACATTGCGGTTCACGTCCTTTACTCGAAAATATTAATTTTCGCTGACGATTTTAAGCTTTTTTATTCATTTACAAATCCAGGTGGGTACCTGTTTCTTCAACATGATATTGACAGAGTCTCCAAATGGTGTATTTCCAATGGTATGGAACTCAACAAAAACAAATGCAAAGTTATGTCGTACACAAGAAGAAGAGAACCTTTACTATCTTCATATTTTATCGATGAAAGTATTGTCAACAGAATCACCACATTTAATGACTTGGGAGTTGTATTTGATGTTAAACTTTCATTTAATTCTCATATTGACGTCATAACAAGTAAGGCAAGAAGTCGCCTTGGATTAATCAAGAGGTTCGCAAAAGAATTTAATGACCCGCATATATCAAAAATTCTCTATTGCTCGCTTGTTCGTCCCATCTTGGAATATTGTAGCTGTGTATTGTGTCCTTCCTATGATGTTTCTATTAATAAAATTGAGAGCGTACAAAAACAGTTTTTGTTATTCGTCCTCCGTTATCTACCATGGGATCCAAATCAACGTCTTCCGCATTATGAAGATCGTTTGAAGCTGCTTAGTTAATCAACGCTGAAGAAAAGGAGGGAAGTGAATAATGTCATTTTCCTCTTTGTGCCACGTACCAAAGGCTCAGATTTCACTTTAATTTTATTGCAATTTTTTTAAGTTTTTTTTTTTTATTTTCAATTTCAAACAATTGAAATGTCAAACAAAAACGAGTAAATGTTCGGTGTGAATGCTCTATTCGTTTTGGTAAACGAATAGCCAAAACGAGTGCGGTGTGAATAGGCTATAACGTATGGATGTTACTCAATTGCTCACTGATGCCGCAATTCGGCCCTATGTCGAACCGTAGCTTGTCGAGACTGTCCCCAGTTGTTTCTCCATAAAGGGCGGTATTCATTTTGTGCCACAAGTTAAACTTGCTCTGTTTATAAAATAAAGAAATGGTGTCGCAACCACTCATGGCGTGAAGCAGATAAGAACTTTTATGATGTTGTTGGCCAGTTTGCAGCTGTTGTAGGCAAATTTTTTTGGTGCTGTTGTTCTTCTTCCTGGTTTGAGGAAATAAATGTTGGCCGAGATTTGATGCTTTTGGTAGGCAGGTCTTCCGGAAAGCCATCAAAAACCAACAGGTTTCGCTACACGTTTGTGGGACAATTTTTTTTTTTTTAAACAAATCGTTTTTGAGTAGTTTAAAAAAAACCGCATTTTCGTGACCTTTGACTATTTGTTTGACATAGCGGTCTTCGGATTGGTGAGAAACTCTCTCAGTTCATAAAGAGCGTAGTTACCAATGATCGAGCCAATTTTCAGCCCGAACTCATTTTTTCCTTGCAATGGTCCGATTTGCATCATACTTGGCACTAAGTTATTATTTGGAAATCTCGGAGAATATTTTTCAATTTTCCTCTAAATCGAAAAATAACTGTAGGTACCTGTCATGCAATTATTAACAAAAAGTTTGTTTTTCTAGGAAATATCTAAGGATTTTGATAAGCCTTTCAGCCAGGGTACTGTTTTTTGAACTATACCTTTTGGGTGAAATGGATTTTTCAAAATTTGAGTTAGGACGGTGTCTTTCATGGAAACGGTTTGTTTAAATCAGAAAAGTATTAATTTATAAGTTAATCAATATTAGTGGATTGAAACAGATCGTGCGTAATAAGGGCGTCTATATACAAATTTGAGATAAAGCTTAGGTAGTAGATAGTATGCTAGTGAATCGCTACAAAGAGCTGGTAGTCCTATCCCTTTGGAAAGCCTTATATATAGCACGATATTTTCTCGGGTCCTTCCTACATTTGAAGAGAGAAGTGGTTTTTGGAAGTATAGTTTAATGCTTCATGAGAGGGAAAGGGGCGGTATGCAGAGCGATGAGGGGGAGGGCGGTCGGCGCGATACAAACAATCAACAAATTCCGCAGACTACGTCAGAGTTAGAGTCACTTGCGTCGATTAGTCCAGCGCATACGTCCTTTGCTTTTTCGAACACATCGATGTTTTATATTTTTTCGACTTGCAACTCCAAGAATTTGTTTCGGTTTTCTAAGAAAACAACCTTTGCAGAAATCTCCTCATGTTTTGCTCTGAGGGTTGACAGATCGGCGTAGAGTAACTGAAAGTCAGTTTTAGACACGAATTCTGAAACGAGCCTTGCATTAGTTTCCACTAGGATTTCCCTCATTTTGTCCGCACTGATTCCTGCCATTTCGATTAGGTCTTTTGAAGGGCCTCCTTTCAGACTATTATAATATACAGCATACAGGGGAAGTTTTTTCGACCCCTTTTGTTCGTAGGTTACTGTAAATTTGGCGGAACCTTTGCTAAGAGTTTAAGGAGTCTCAAATACTATGAATTACTGGCTTTCACAGAAAGCTTTTAATGTATCTTGTATTTTAAGGACTTTTTAAAGATTTTTTCTATTTAGCTTTTCTTAGGCAAAACACTTTGACAGATAACAAAATAGCAACCAATAACCACTTAAAGTTAATATAAGCGAAAACCCCATTTTTCGCACCTTTGAACCCCTATAACTGACCTTGCAGTCATGGGATAGTTGGGGATGTTTCTCAGATTGTAAACCACTTTTGTACCAACCTGTATACCAAAATCCAGCCTTGTATAAATTTATTCCTTTCTTTGACAATTATTTGTTTATTCTTACTGGGCTATACGTCGCGTCGTATCTTCCCGTGCAAATTTTTTTCATACAAAAAATTCAACTTTGAACAACCACCCCCAACAAAAGCCCTTGGTCTGATAGGCAGACTCAAACATTTATACTCACCTATCCCGCACAAAAACAAGATATTAATCACCTGAAGCACTGAAATCTTTATTTGCCCCTCTTACATTATAGCGTTGTTCAATCACAAGTTTAATCACCTTACCGCTGGTGGGGGATAATTAAATGCTTGATATTGAACTTATCAAGCTATGTTTACTCCTTTCCACGGGTCGGGGAGCACAGAAATAAAAGGCTTGTTGTATTTGAGTTCTTACCAAAAAACTAAACTATAAAAAAATTATTGGTCTCTATTTATACAAAATAATTATTCCTAAAATTGCCTACTAATAATAATTTACAAATAAAGGCAATATGCATGGGCCGCAGCGTAAGCGTCTCATCTCTCATGTGTCACTGCAGCCGATGTCGTTGTCTCTGACTGATATGCCGCTCGTGTGCTGTTCAGCAACAAATATTTATTTGTTGCCTATATTATAGTCGAGTCAATAAAGACATAAAATAGGCAAAACCCGGAAGTCCGCTGGAACAGCTTCGATTTTGATAATTTTTTTTTTTTTAATTTTGTTTTTTTATATTATTTAAAATCAGAAACCTCTGGGAGGGGGGAAATGAATTTGTATATTGTTTAAACAATATTTACAACATTTTCATTAAAAAATCAGTTTTATCGCTATTTTTCCGGGAAAAATTGTTTTTATGTTAATGTTAGTATAAAAAATAGTTTTTAGGAAATAGCAAAAATAAAAATCGATTTATCAATCTTCTTTGCAAGAAATTGGCCGAAAATAATTTTCAATGGAGTCAAGCAGAAAGTGATGCTGACCGTTTAATAGTACAATCAGCTTTAGATTGTTCTTCTCTTCATGTGGTTGTTGTAGCAGAAGATATTGATGTATTGGTGTTATTATTGGCTCTAGCAACTGATGATAAAGAATTGTTCTTTCTGAAACCGCTCAAAAATAATGCTTTACAAAGAGTTTATTCAACAAAAACAAGTTTGAATCAATATAATAAAGGTAAAAATAAATTTATTAAGATCTTTAATGAGGATCTGAAGTTACGTGCAGCAGCTGAAACTTTTATGGTTGAAGACCAAAGTGAAGATGTCCTTTTTAATGATGGTATTTCTTGTATCCTCACATTGTACGGTGCTAAAACTGCCAAAAATTTAAATGAACTTCGCTATAAACGTTTCATAGCGTTAGCTACTAAAGATAAACGCGTTCAACTTAATTCGCTGCCTCCCACAGAGGATGCAGCAAAACAACACATCAAAAGAGTGTATTTGCAAATCCAGCAATGGAAAAATAATTTACCAATACTTCCCGAAAAATGGGGTTGGCAAAAAGATAATTATTTATCTCCGATTAAAATGACGCAACCTGCAGCACCCGACAACGTCTTAAAAATAATATTTTGCTCTTGTAAAACAGGATGTGGCACAGCGTGTGGCTGCAGAAAAAGTGGCTTACATTGCTCACCTGCCTGCATCGTTTGCAGTGGAAGCGACTGCGATAACCACCCACCACCCGAAGAAGATGATAATAATGAAAATTAAGTTTTTCTATTTCATGTAAATATGTGACAAAAAATTTTATATATATTTTATAATATATTTTTCGTGTTGTTGTATACATTAAATTAAACCTATTCGAGCCTATTTCCACATATAATTACTTGTAAGTATAATTATTAAAAAAAATTTTTTTTATAAATATTATTTTTTTTATTTATGTTAATAATAAAACACTTGATTTTTCATACTTAATAAAATATATTGCATCTTTGTCATGTATAGTTGCGTCATGTCAATATATCAAATAAAAGAAGTTATAATTCATTGTTTTTAAAAGTTTTTGGTATAATGACGTATTAATTAAAACTATTTATGATAACAATATCAAAACAATAACATAAATATATTTTTTTTCCGAGTTCGCAATGAATATCTTACGAAAAAATTTTTTTTTTGCAAAAATAGCATACAAATTGTTTAAACAATATAAAAATTTATTTCCCCCCTCCCAGAGGTTTCTGATTTTGAATAATATAAAAAAACAAAATTTAAAAAAAAAAAATCATCAAAATCGGAGCTGTTCCAGCGGACTTCCGGGTTAAAAGCTTTATTGACTCGACTATTATACATTCTTGTACATTCTGCTGGGTCCTTTGATCGTAGAGGGTGAAGTCCGATAGTGTATATCTTCGCGTGGCTGGTAAATTCCTCTGAGGTTGCACCTGAGGTCGATTCTCTGTCTGTTCGCTGCTCTGTTGCCAGCAAATGTAGATGCAGATATATATGAACAGTCCTACAATTAAACTGAACTGGTCTTGTGGTGAATTTCGTGGTCTTTCGCATGGTCAGGTAGCTTTTCTCGATTATGCTGTTCGGTTATCCATTTCCCGATGATTTTCAGATCGTCGTTGCCAGTGTTGACCATCTTTTGAGGTACTACTACAGCATTTAAGCATTTCGGTTATGCTTGTTGCTGGTATAAAGACTGCATTTAGTTCGCTTTACACCACTACTGTGCCGTGTAATGCTCATGGAATCGTGTTTCAGAACACAATTCGGTTGTAGGATTAGTATTCCGTCTTCTTGAAGCGTGATATCCACTTTCCTTCTACAAATTATGTTGAATGTGTATTTTTTGTCCAGTACATATATCCAACTACTAACATTGCTCAGCTGGATCCATTCCGGGGAAAGGAGTAATGCTTCTCAGTTTGCAAAGCGGTGAAAGTTCCGGAGCATGTGTCATCAAATCCATTTCACATTTGCTGAAATTTGATCGCCTGTTGAAAAGCAGGTGATGCTGTTGACATAAGTACTTTTCATTGTACTTTACACAATTCGTCAGCTCATCTTTTGAAATAGCGTAGTATGACTCTCGTAATAAGTTGACTATCAAGTAGTCCAATGATGGCTCGGTAAGAACATATTCTAGTTGGTGAAACTTTAAGAATTTCGTACTCTTCTGTATTCGCCAATGGAAATTTTATGTCAAATATAACATTTCTTGATGTTATTCTGCTCCTCGCAGAAAGCAGCCTGTACAACAGCAGAATATCTGTTTCTGTTGTTTCTCCAGCTAAAGCTAGGTGTAGTGGTAATTTTTTTCGTATGGTGAATAGTTGTTCTTTGAGTTGACTTGGTGTTATTATAAGGGGGTTAATTTTGCCATGGTGCAGATCAATCAGGACGTCTAAAATAGCATTTTGTGTTTGTTGGTAATTTAACATCGAAATCGTGGCGTAATTTGTCAAAAATATAAACTTCTGCTCTGTAGCGCTTCCTTCTGTTGTTGCTAATAAAGTCTTTTTCAGAGCTTCTAATTGCCCTTGGAACATTTCTAGTTGATTTGAAATACTATTTGTGCTTTTTTGAAGTACGATTTTCGTATACTCTGCAATTGAAGTTTGGTTTTTTATCAAACCGAGTAAATAATCGCATTTTTTTTTTTTTGAATTTCAGAATCTCTCGTTCGTAATGCTGTGCATATTCTTCATCTAAGACGCCAAACAATTTGTTTGCTACTGTCCCAATGAAATCAAATGGTGATCGTCTGTTTCTGGATGTTTGTTTTGTGCCGGATCCTTGTTTTACTAGCAAGTCATTGTTACTTTGAATGACCTGCAGCTGATGGTTGACTATATTTACTGTAGAATTGCAGTGCTCATACTTCTTTCCAAGATATTCCAGGTGTATGCATACTTCATTCAGTCACGTTACTAGTTACTTGAATCCTTTTTATTCTTTCCAATAATTGGTCATATCATAGTAAATGATAAGGTTCCAATCGTTCGTAATCAAAGTGACATTTCCAATTTTTCAAAATAAATTCCAGGGCGGTTTTTAAATGGAGTTATTTGTATGGCTTCATTTCCTATGTTTGAAGCTGCGGTTCCAATGCTTCCTCATGACATAACTAGTGTTTTTGTTAACAACAGCCCAAGTAGTGGATTTGTTTTTATCTTCTGTTTCGGTCCAATTATAGGTTGTTGTCCTTTTTGTATAGCCGCCTCTTATCTTCCTTTCGTTTCATTATCGATTATAGGTAACGGATAAATTTTCGTTGTTGACCTTTTATACTCTCTGAGTATAAAATGATGAGTTTCAGTAATCTTTCCCATTTTCCATCTTGTTAGTGGAAGTTGTTCGTCTTTGATTATCACTATGTCTACAAATTTTAAGTTTTCTTGTCTTTTTGTCCATTTGTGTAGTTGTTAAAAAGTTATTAGATATGATGAGCTCCATTTTTTCCAAAATTGTTGCTGTAGACGTTCTAAGAGTTGCCAACGGTTAAGTAATACCTCGCTTTTTCCAATCTTTGTCTTTCTGGAGGTGCCAATAAGGATGTTGCAATCAAAAAATGTCCGGGAGTAAGTACATTCGTCTCCTCTGGGTCGTTTGAAATGGGCCATAGAGGTCTTGAATTTAAACTTGCTTCGATTTGTGCTAGTAACGTTGACATTTTTCGAATGTAAGTTTATGTTCCCCAATTGTTCTCTTTAAGTGATACTTGACTGATTTAACTCCAGCCTCCCACAGCCCTCCGAAATGTGGAAAACCTGGTGGTATAAAGTGCCATTCCGTGTTGTTTGATGATAAAGTGTCTGAAACCTCCACGTTATATGACTGCATTTGTTGTGCGTTTAATTGCAGGATTTTGCTTGCAGCTATGAAATGTATGCCATTATCACTATAGAGATGTCCCACGTAACCTCGCCTTGCACAAAGTCGTTTATTGGCAGCTATAAATCCTTGTGCTGTGAGGTCATTAACAAGTTCGACGTGTACTGCTTTAGTTGCTAAGCATATAAATATCGTTTTGTATGTAGGAATAAAGTATCAACGTCAAGTGAAGTTCCTTTGATTTCTATCATGTCCGTTAGTCCGCAGCCTAAATATCGTTTTCTCAACTATGTAATGGGCACTCTCTTTTGTAAAGTCATCCGGTTAAGTCGAGTCAAGTTAAAAGTCAAGTTATTTCACCAATCTAATAAGTCAAGTCAGTTATCCATACCTTATTTTGAATTTTGCATGTGCTCTTAAAATTAATTTTATATTATTATACGTTTAAGATAATACTCATTTATGAATTAAAAAAACTGAATAAAATAAAAAAACCATTAAAACGGTCTTTGATCGAAATCACGCTTTATAATTGAAACTACATGGTGTCAGAAGGGTTCGAATTCATACGTCGCGTCCGTCGTGGTCATACGTCGTGGAAATAAAATGCACGACTGGGTCGCACGAACTTGCTCTTATGTTCAATAATTGCGTAGTGGCTGCATATATGGATATTAAAAAAAATTAAATAATTTCGAAAATTCTTTTATTTTTTAAATTAGTTTAAGAGTTTTCTCGGAAAAACTAAGTACGCAATAAAATTTAAAAGCTATACGTCAATCTAGGAAAAAAAAATATTGAAAATCGTTGGACCACTTTTTTTTTTAAAAGGTTATTTTTGAAAAACTTTTTCAAAAAATATTTTGAAATTTATTTGAGTATGCAAATATATGGCAATCTGTAGTTTACATTTGAAAAACAATTTTTAAAAAAATCAATGTACCCGTTTCCAACATATTTCGAAAACCAAAAATTGTTTTGAAAAAATTATAAAAAATCAAAAAAAAAAGTTTTTGAAAATTTTTAAATGTCATATTAATAAAATTATGAATGACTTTCTGTGGCCAAAATTTTATTGAAATCGAATGTATAGTTTACGAGAAAATTTGATTTGAAAATACTTGTTCTATGAGAGGTACCGTTATTAGACAAATTTTGAAAAAAAATTTCAAACCAAAAGATAGATTTTCTTGCAAAAATAGCATTCTGAAAGTTTTATCAAAATCGTTAGAGCCGTTTTTGAGAAAATCAATTTTTGTCTTCAAGATTGTATGGCAGGTGCCGTTATTTTTGGACCTAGAGCAAAAATAAAAAATTTGTTCCGAGGGACGGCCAAATAAATCCTAAATACCAAATTTGAAGCAAATCGGCCCACCCGTTCAGCCTCCAGAGGCGCGAACAGACATACAGACAGAATGACAGACAGACAGACAGACAGACAGACGGACGGAATTCCCAGACCCACTTTTTTCGACTTCTCCATCATCGTAATGTCATGTGTGATTGTTATCTCAAATTTTTTTTTCTGCACGAATCCATAACTTGCCTTATAGTACCTATAATCGCAAGTAAAATAAAATGCACGACTGGGTCGCACGAACTTGCTCTAATGAGTGACAGTGGTTTATGGGCTTGAGATTTTGATAAAAATAAAACTTTCAAAATTCTTAAATAAATACTTAAACTAATTTGAGCTGAAAAAAAAGTACGCCATTTTATTTCTTGGATAAATTTGAATTTATGAGAATAAATTTAGAAAAATCTGTGGAGCAGTTTTTGAGAAAAAAAGTTTTTTTTGAAAAACTTTTTGAAAAAATTTTTCAAAAAAAATTCAAAAACGCCAGTTCATAGGTATTCAGCAAATACATTTATTTAAAATTTTTTAAAAAAAATTTAATAAGCAGTTTTCAAAATATTAATTTTTAAAATTTTTTTTTTTAAAATGCTTTAAAAAATACAAAAAAATATTTTACAAAAATATTGGTATGCAATACAAATTAAGCTACCTACAGCTATATGTGTGTGAAATTTTGAAAGAATCGGTTGAGTCGTTTTCGAGATAGTCGAAAGCAAAAAAAACGGTCCTATGGAAAGTACCGTTCTTAGCCATTTTTTAAAACTTTTTTTTCAGCCAAATGATTGGTCGTACCTAAAAAGCAACACTGATTTTTTTAATTAAAAATCGTTAGAGCCGTTTTTGAGAAAAATAAGCTTTAACGTAACGGTTGTATGGCAGGTACCGTTATTTTTTGAGCTAAAAAAAAAATTTCAATTTCCCCTCTGTACAATACCTAAAAAAGTCTATATACCAAGTTTGAAGCAATTCGGCCCACCCGTTTGGGCTGTAGGTTTCATACAGACAGACAGACAGACAGACATACAGACGGACAGAATTTTTAGACCATCATTTTTCGTCTTCGCTATCATCGTAATGTCATGTTTGATTGTTATCTCAAAACTTTTTTTTTCGACGAATGCATAACTTGCCTTATAGTACCTATAATCGCAAGTAAAAATATAATAAATGGATATCAGTGAAGTTTATAGAGTATCAAGTAAGGTCTAGAAAAGTCAAACAAATTAGAAAAGTTATGTATATGAAAAGCTAAAAGAAAAGATAAGAAACCTAAGAAATTTTTCAAGTTATATTAAAAAAAAAAGTTAAGAAGATTGACAAGCTATAATAAAAAAAAAAAAAAATTGTTACTGTACTGAAATCACTTCATAAAAAAAAATTTGTGCTAGAAAAGAACCTCATCAAGTTTTTGGTATATTACGCATGGCCCCCAAAGAAAATAAAACCGCAAGACGAAAATACCGGCGAGCTCGTTCCATATTTTTACCGTTATCATATACATGCAATTTTTTGTTAATTAAATGCTAAAGCTTAAGACCAATAAGCGTTATAAAATCGTTTTGAGTCGCATTATTAATGAACTTGCCTAAAGATTTAGAACCTTTGACCACGAAGCAGCTCTAATCTATTTTAAAGTCATATGGTCTGTCTTATCGTTACAATTTAAAAACGGATCTTATTAATAGAATTACATTCAATTTAATGCAACCTGGAATTGATGATAATTCTGGAAATTCAATAGGTAATTCCGAATCAGAAGAGTCAGTCGTTGATATTGTTACAGACCCTGACAGAGCAAAAAGTGTTGTTGTTGTAGGAGAAGCTGGTAACTCGGGAATTAGTTCAGACCATATTGTGCCAGAAAAGAAAGATTCGAAACTTTTCTTAAACATGACCGATGAGACAAAACCTGTTATAAGCTATTATCAGTTTAAGGACGTTGAGGAGGCTTTAGAAAAGTTCGATGGGGAATGAAAAGAGGTTGAAACCTGGTTATCCGATTTCGAAGATGTGGCGGTAGTATGTTGCTGGAATGATGTGCAAAAATATCTTTATGCGCGTCGGTTGCTTGTTGGAGCAGACAAATTGGCTGTTGAAGCGGAGTCGGGTATATGTACTTGGAAGTCACTTTCCGATTTGCTGAAGAAAGAATTTGGGAGTAAAGATTTTGAGAATGTTCACAGATTATTATCAGAAAGCCAAAAACACTCAAAAGAATCATATCTTGAATACTTTTGTAGACTTAAAAAGGGAAAAGTAGAAACTTCTGCTCTAATTGGGTACATAATTGCCGGTATTCAGGATGATGCTGTAAGTAAGGGTGTCTTGTATCAGTCGCGAACACTAGATCAGCTAAAACTGAATATAAAATCATATGAAAAAATTAAGGAGGATCAAATGAAGGAAAAGAAGAATGGCAAATCTCAGCAAAGCACAAGTAGTGGGAAAAAAACATGATAATTTTCAACAAAAACCTAAGCGTTGATCAAATTGCGGCAGTGTGTCCCATGTTCATTACAATTGTCCTGATAAGTCGAAGGGTATGAGTTGTTTCCGCTGTAACGAGTTTGGACATATCGCTCCAAAATGTATAAAGAAGATAGAAAAGAAAACTAATACAATTAACGTACCAGATTTTGTGGTTGAAGTCAATACAGGCGGGCATATTTACAGTGGTCTAATAGATAAAGGAAGCGACATCAACATAGTAAAAAAATCATTGCAGGATAAGCTAGGCATTGAAAAGTTCAAAGAGTGCATTCTTGTTAGATGTTGTAATAGATTCCGAATCGTATAGTATCAAATGTCACGTTGTCCCGAACCACTGGCTAAACGTTGATATGCTTATTGTTGAAGTTTTTTTTGCAAATGCTTCGTTATCTATTGAAAATGGAAAGCCAATTATTTTTAAATCAAATAATGAAAAAAATTTTCTGGCACAGGTAAATGTGATCAATTACAAAGATGGTTTGTACTCAGAAAGTTTAGAACAAATATCATATCCAGAACTAAGAAGCAAGATAGAAGATATGATACAATCATATAAACCAGAAAAATGCGTAGTTGAGGGACCTGAAATGAAAATCATATTAGAGGATGAAGTCCCAGTTCATCGATATCCTAGACCATTAGGTAGTCCAGAGAAAAAAATTGTGCAAAAACAAAAAGACGAGTGGCTGAAAGAAGGTATTATCCGAGAAAATACCTCTCCTTACGCTAGTCAAGTTGTCTTAGTAAAGAAAAAAGATAGTAGTCTAAGACTTTGCATCGATTACAAGGGCTTAAATCGAAAAGTGATACGAGACCGGTTTCCGATGTCAAACTCAGAGGAAACCCTTCAAGATCTTTATGATGCCAAAGTCTTCATTGCTCTAGATTTAAAAAATGGATTTTTCCATGTAACCATCGAGGAGGCTAGTTGATAATATACAGCGTTTGTGACTGAGGATGGACAGTATGAATTTCACAAGGCTCCATTTGGCTTATGTAACTCCCCTTCCGCGTTTCTTCGTTTCATTCTTTTCATTTTTCGGCTGCTTATCAGAGAAGGAAAAATTCGAATTTATATGGATGACATAATCATCACTGTGTAGCAGACATGGTCTTCTGATAAAATGGAGTAAATGTCAGTTTTTAACGAAAAGGGTGTCATTCTTGGGCCGCATTATTCAAGGAGGCACTATACAACCATCAAGCGAAAAGATTTTGGCAGTAAAAAAGTTCCCGACCCCAAAGAACGTTGGGGATGTTATGAGTTTTTTAGGCTTAACGGGTTTTTTTCGGAAATTCATCCAAGGATACGCACTCATAGCCAAACCGCTTTGAGGCATGACCAAGAAAGATGTTAAGTTCTATTGGAATTACAAGTCAGAGCTGTCTTTCGTGCAGTTAAAGGAAAAGTTATGCGAAGAACCGGTATTAAAGCTATTTAACCCTTATCACGAGACACAGCAACATACAGATGCTAGCAAGGAAGGATATGGGGCGATTTTGTTGCAAAAAGGTGATAGTATTGGAATTGGAAGTCCTAGCTATAGTTAAGGCGCTTAAAAAGCTACGGGTGTATTTGTTAGGGTTGGAATTCGTCATTTACACAGAATGCAAAGCCTTTCAGCAGACAATGACCAAAAAAAAGAGTTAAACAGCAGAGTAGCGAATTGGGCACTTCAGTTGCAGGAATACAATTGCAAAGTACATCATAGACCTGTAAGTTCAATGCAGCATGTAGACGCCTTGAGTAGGTATCCAGTAGCGTTAGTTGTAGAAAACGGCGTGCTTCACTCAGTCAAGAAAGGTCAAGAGACAGATGAATTTTGTAAGATTATTTGTAAAATAATAGAATCATCTGAGTTCGAGGATTTTGTTCTGCGCGGTGGAGTTTTGTACAAATACATCGAAAGAGATTACTTAGTGGTAGTACCAAAGGGTATGCAAATGCAAATAGTAAATAACGCTCATGAAAAAGGCCATTTCAATACTCGCAAGGTGCGAGAAAGAGAAGATACCATTCACTTTATTGGAAAATGCCCGATATTCCAGGAAACAAGAGTGCATGTATTGGGAAAAAGGCTTCTTACGGAGGAAGAATGCATTAAAATGTTAAACCAACAAGATGTGAAAAAAATATTTCAATATACCAAAACCGATTTAGCCTATAGGCAAAGAATTATGACCGAAAACTTCTAATATTTTTGAACTAAGTATTTTGCTATCCTAAATGTATACATATAATTATTGTCAAGCTGGCAGACGGCAAATGCCAAGCCCATTTGTTTTTGTAATACTATGTATAAACTACTATCTATTGTTTTAATAAAAACTAAACTTAATAAACTAAAACTACTCGCAAGGTGGAGGCGCTACTGCATCGAGACTACTATATACCAAAGTTGTCCAAACTGGTTAAAAGCGTGGCAGAGAGTTGCATTAGTTAGCTTCTAAGAAAAATGGAAGACAAGAAGGATTTCTTAATACAGTAGACAAAATGGACGTACCTCTCCACACATTTCATCTCGATCATGTTGGGCCTTTACCTTCAACGGTGAAAAGTTACAAGTATTTATTCGTTGTGGTTCCAAATTCTGTTGGATTTATCCAGTCAAAAGCACAGGAACGGAAGAGGTTTTGAAAAAACTCGATCTGCAAGCCAACACGTTTGGAAACCCCCACCGAATAATCACAGATAAAGGCTCTGCATTCACTTCAAACATTTTTAAAGAGTATTGTCAAACACGAAACATACACTATCATCTAGTCACAACTGGTGTCCCAAGAGGAAATGGACACGTAGAGCGGCATAATAAAGTAATAATCGAAGTCCTAACAAAGCTATCTGTGGAGCAGCCTCTTAGGTGGTATCAATACATTAGCAGAGTACAGCGAATATTCAACTCTACAACATCCAGATCAACTAAAAAAACACCATTTATGTTGCTAACAGGAGTGCAAATGTATATAGAAGAGGATTTGAAACTGGCAGATATTCTAGAAGACGAGATACGGGGATTTTGAAGTAAATCGCCAAGAACATCGAAAATCAGCCAGAATAGAAATTAAAAAATTACAAGAAGAAAATAAAAAATACTACAATCGCAAAAGAAAAGAATCCATCAAATACAAAGTAAATGACCTGGTGGCCATACAGCGAACTCAATTTGGGATAGGCCTTAAATTATGTCCGAAGTTCCATGGTCCATATGAGGTTACGAAGGTTAAGCGTAGAGACCGTTATGAAGTCCGCAAGATTGGAGATCACGAGGGCCCAAACGTTACATCCACGGCAGCCAACTATATGAAACCCTGGAAGATCTGTGAATCCGATGATGATGAAGACGAAGATGAAACCGAAGAAGAAGAAGCTTATAATTTGCCGAGTCGCCCGAATATGCAGGATGGCCGAATGTAGGAATAAAGTATCAACGTCAAGTGATGTGCCTTCGATTTATATCATGTCCGTTAGTCCGCAGCCTAAATATCGTTTTCTCAACTATGTAATGGGCACTCTCTTTTGTAAAGTCATCCGGTTAAGTCGAGTCAAGTTAAAAGTCAAGTTATTTCACCAATCTAATAAGTCAAGTCAATTATCCATACCTTATTTTGAATTTTGCATGTGCACTTAAAATTACTTTTATATTATTATACGTTTAAGATAATACTCATTTATGAATTAAAAAAACTGAATAAAATAAAAAAAAACATTAAAACGGTCTTTGATCGAAATCACGCTTTATAATTGAAACTACATGTATCCCTTGTATGACTTATTTCCTCTTCCTTTAGACATCCTGACATCAATTGGGCCCGCGTAGTCAACTCCTGTATGTAGAAATGGTCTTGTTATTGTCACTCTTGGTTTTAGTAGGTTTCCCATTTGCTGCGTCTTTCAGGGCGTTTTGTGTCGAAAACACCTTGTGCGCTTATATAAGCGTTGTTTCACTACACTGAGTCCATTCCCAATCCAATATTGGTCTCGTAGATATGTGTGTGTCAAACTGTATCCTCTATGGAGTGTTTGATTATGTGCTTCGTCAATAAAAAGTGTTGTAAAGAGGCCGGAACGTCGGATTATCAGCGGAAATTTGCCTGAGAATTGTATCTCTGCTGCTTTCAATCGTCCTCTTATTCGCATCATTTCATCTTTATCAATGAACGGGTTGAGGGTCCAAATTTTGCTTTGATTGCGAATTTCTTTGCCTTTCGTCAGTTTTTCTATTTCGTCCTCAAATTCTTCGTGTTGCACATGCTTTATGATTATCAGTTATGCCCTTCGTATTTCTTCTGTAGAGAGCGGTCCACTCTCGCAAATTTTCTTGCCTCTTATCTTCATGAATCGTATACAATAAGCAAGAACTCTTGCCACTCTGGTAAATGAGCTATACTTCGATATAATTTTTTCAATAAAATCATCTTCGTTTTTTAGTGAAATGTGAGCTAGTATTTCAACTCTTCTTTCTTCTAATTCAGTGTTATATGGCTTAGTATCAGTTAAATGTATTACAGCTTCTGATAACCAAGTAGGGCCATTCCACCAAATGGAATGTTTTTTAATTTGGCTAGGCCAAAGTCCTCTCGATGCACAATCTGCTGGGTCCTCTTTTCTTTTGACATGATGCCATCTCTCCTTTTTACGTGTTTTAGTTATCTCTGTGACTCGGTTTGCAACAAAATGTTTCCATTTGTTTGGTTCGCTGTTTATCCATGCCAGCGTTATGGTTGAGTCAGTCCATGCATGTGCTTCTAGTTCTTCAATGCCCAGTGCCTTTTTCGTTTTCTTCCTTAGCTTGGCAAGAAGAAGTGCTCCGCAAAGTTAAGTTTTGGCAACGAAATCTTCTTAAGTGGTGCTACCTTCGGTTTTAAACATAGTAGTGTCGTTAAAACTCTTTCTGATTCTTCCTGCATAGGCTTTTTCAGAAGCATCGCAAAATCCATGTAACTCAATGCGATGTTTTTGTTCGAATTCATTTCATCTTGGTATCTTCAATTCTTCAATAGCTGCTCACTGTAACCTGAATTCTGCCCACGATTTTGATATCTCATCTGGTAATTTATCATCCCATCCAACTCCTAGTTTTCAAAGTTCTTGTTGTACTAACTTTGCCATTATTATTACAGAAGTTAGCCATCCTAGTGGATCAAAAAGCCTTGCTGTTTCAGAAACTATTTTTCTCTTGTACAATTTTGTTGATACGCCATTTGTTTTAAACTCAAACTAATCAGTGTCCGGTCGCCAGTATATACCCAAAGTTTTGATTGGATCGTAAGAGTTAAATTGAAGTATTCCTTGTTCCTGATCTTCTTTGGTTACATCTTTTGAAATGAACTTTGAGTTTGAGGACCATTTTCGTAGCTTGAATCCTCCTCTCTGCATTAGCTTCGTTATTTGCTCTTGTACGTATTTTGCGTCTTCTAACGTATCGCTGCCAGGTAGTAGGTCGTCGACATAAAAATCTCTCTGTGTTATTTCCGCTGCAACCTTGAATTCTTGTTCTTTATCTGACACTAGTTGTTGCAAGGTTCGTAATGCCAGATATGGTGCCGATGTTGTGCCATACGTCACCGTGGTCAGCCTGTACTCTTCTATTTTAGATGATGGATGCTCCCTCCATAGTATTCGTTGATAATCTCTAGCTTCTATCGAAACCAATATTTGGCAGTACATCTTTTCAATATCAGCTCGGAATAGGTATTTGTGTTTCCTCCATCGCGTCATGATATTAAAAAGGTCTTGTTGAATGACTGCACCTGATAAGATGGTATCGTTAAGGCTGACTCCAGATGTTATTTTCGATGATGCATCAAAGACTACTCTCAATTTGGTAGTGGAACTTTCTTCTTTTAAGACTGCTTGATTTAATTTAGCAAGCCTTATGAATTTGGTTGTAACTAGCTCCATATGTCCGAGCTCTAAATATTCCCGCATGCATTTTTTGTAGTCTTCGTACAAACATTTGTTGTTGATAAATTTTTTCTCCATCTGGAGAAATCGTGCTAGTGCTCTATCCCTTGAACGTCCTAGTTTTTCTGCGTTTTCTTTGAATGGAAGTCGAACAATATATCTTCCAATTTCATCTCGCTCGTAAGTCTGCATGTATATTTTTTCACATCTTTTTTCTTCTTCTGACAGCAATTTTTCATCCATGATTTCTTCAGTCTCCCAAAATAGATTCATTTGTTTGCGTAGTTCTACGTTTGAAATACAGCAAATTGTACTTTTGCCATTGGTCTTGCTTTCTTGCACGCTCCTATGATGGATCGGCCAAAGGAAGGTACTCAGTATGGTCCCAATTTTGAGCAGTAGTTTGTCTAATATCAAGAAAGACCCGTGCGTTAGGCGTTGTTTGCAAATTTGGCACGTTTTGTATGAATTACATCTTGAGGTGTAGTGACTATCTTTAAGGCAATTTCTACACAAGTTTTCTTTTGCACAAAGTCCGTTCGTTGAGGAGCCTCCATTTGTATAAATTTTTGACACATATGTAGCCAGTGTGGACCTCTGCATAGTCTGCAATTCGGACTTGTCGTTGAATGGTAGCTTCTAAAGAATCCTCTTTTAAGAATTGCTGTTTTTTCATCTTTTTTGCGGTCATCTCTATATCGTCTCTCTGTTAGATTGTCTAGAGCATGGAATTTGTATTCAATAAATTTCAACAAATCTTCAAGCGGCTGCAGTTCTTTTGGATTTGATAAAGATTGCTCGAAGGATTTCCTCGTTTCATTATCCAGTTTCTGGTACACAATATAAACTACTATTGGATCCCAGCTTTTGGTATCTTTATTGAGTCCTCTTAATGCGTTTACGCTTTCTGATGTCGTATCGTGAAGTCTTCTCAGTTGGGCTGCAGACTCAGTTTGAGTCTTTTTGGTTTATCAACGCTTGAATTTGGGCATTCACCAAAAGACGTGAGTTCTTGTACCTGTTGATTTTCATTCTTATGAATTGTTTGCTCAAAAAAATCAATAAACGATTTCTACTGCTTGTAGTCACCATCAAATGTTGGAATTTTGAGCACTGGCAACTTAAGCTTATGGTGTACAACCCCACTTTTGTCTTCTATTCGTGTATTTGATGCTTTCGTCTTGTTTGTGAATTATTCTAATTTTTCTTTTCGTTCCACCATAGCTTCTTCGTATTTGTCTTCTAATTCTTCGTATGTAACTTTCGTCATAAGTGAAGTCTTCACTTTATTTCATTATCTCCGTTTGCGTAGCCTTTATAAGCGCCCATTGGTTTTGTAGAATTTGTTGTTTGTGGAAATAATAGGATTTCGGTGACGTCTTTGATTCATGCATTTTTTCCAACGATCTTAAAAGTGCTTTTCTTTGTGCTTCGTGTCTTCTAAAACGTCGCCTTAGCTAATCTTCTACGGAATGATTTGTTTTGAATTGCCACTCCGCAAGATATTTAGTTCTCGTAGCTTCGTCTTCTGCTTCTCCCGTCTCCCGAACTTCTTTGTTTGCTGATATCATCTTCGTGTTTTCGTCTTCCGCTGCATTCGTCTTCGTATTTTCGTCTTCCGCTGCACTCGTCTTCGCATAATCTTCTTCTGTATTATTCTTAGCTTAACCTTCTTCTTCTGATTTCTACTCGCTGAGAATTCCCGATAGCTTTGCTTGAAACTTCTCTCGAGCAATCGCCACCGTTGACTTCACTTGGTCGTAGTATTTTGAGACTTTATATAGATGGTGTTCTCCCAAGTCTTCGTGAACATTGATTATATCATCTTCTTGTTTGAACGCTTGCCAATAGAACTCAAGGTCGATGAGTCTCTGCTGCACAAACTTTTCTGTTCTTCTTATTTTGGCCTTTTTTGTAAATTTTTCCAGCACCTTTTTGATTCGTTCCCCTCTATCTCGCTGTCTGTCGACTCACTCGTCTAAGGATGTCATCTTCGTTACTTGATTTCTTTCTACACTCGTTCTTTTCTATCTCCACTCTCCGCCGTTTTCTCGAAGGACCAAATGTTCAATCACAAGTTTAATCACCTTACCGCTGGTGGGGGGATAATTAAGTTCTTGATATTGAACTTATCAAGCTATGTTTACTAAGTGCTCCTTACAACGGATGGGGGGCAGCATAGAAATAAAAGGCTTATTGTATTTGAGTTCTTAACAAAAAACTAAAGTATAATAAATTTATTGGTCTTTATTTATACAAAATAATCATGCCTAAAATTGCCTATTAATTATAATTTACAAATAAACGCAATAAACACGGGCCGCAGCTTAAGCGTCTCATGCGTCACTGCAGCCGATGTCGTTGGCTCTGACTGATATGCCGCGCGTGTGCTGGTCAGCAAAAAATATTTATTTGTTGCCTATATTGTACATTCTTGCACAAGCGTACACATGGTCGACAAAAAAAAATGTCGACTGATGTTTGATTGACAAAAAAAAGTTGGCAGTTTAAAATCTAGACTATGAAAATTTCGATTGAAAAAGTGTCGGTAAAAATGTGATTAAAAATGTAGTTCTTTTGATTGCACCGCCAGTTAAAATGTTAACATTATTTTTAAGTCATAGTACAAGGTGGGCAAAAAGAAATCACCCTATTGGAAGATGCTCTAATTTTTCAAATGGAGGCCAATGTTAAATCTGTTTTGACATTTGTGGACTAGACAGATGCAGAATACAAGTAAACAAGCCATGGAGCGATACATGAACCGACAAGAACCGATATTCTGAAGGCGGCGTTCCCGGGTCGCCTCATCTCTCGTTTTGGCGATTGGCACTGGCCCGCAAGATCGACCGATTTAACCGTTTCAGAAATTTTTTTGTGGGGTTTTTGAAGTCCCGTGTTTACGTGAACAAGCCCGAGACTCTGGAAGCCCTCAAGGACAACATTCGACACGAGTGCGAGAATCTGTCGCCCGAAGTTCTCGCTGAAGTGATGAAAAATGCCATAAAACGAGCAAAGAATTGAAACGGCAGCCGTTTGGCCGATAACATCTTCTCGACTTGACCAATACAATTCTAAAGGTTTAAATAAACATATTCAAAAAACAGAATCGAAGTTTGGCCGATAACATCTTCTCGACTTGACCAATACAATTCTAAAGGTTTAAATAAACATATTCAAAAAACAGAATCGAAGTTTTTCATTAAGAAAAAAAAGAGCCAAACAACATCCGATGGATGACTTGTTTTGGCCCACCCTGTAGTAGGGGCAAAACAATGATCGACAGTGTGAAAGTGAATGATGTTCACATGCAAGCGGCACCACATGCATGGAAACATCACTGTTTAGGAATAATACGAAAAAAGCCAAGAACCAGTATTTGAATCGAAAGGGCAACCGAATAATCAACCAAAGATTGATACCCAAGACAATTTAATCAACGATGAACAATTTGTATTTTGTATAATATACTATTCATCTGGTTGCAGGTCGAAAACCAAGTAGTCGAGAGCTTGATTTGAGTACATTTATACAGCTATTGCTTTGTAGTTTAATCGAGATCAGTGAGTGAAATTTAAGTACTAAACATATCATAGGGTAAATTAAATACAATTGGCAAAAAAAAAACATAATAAATTAAATGTTCTAATAAATTAATTTAAGTGATTTAAGATACAAATATTCTTAATCATTCCGCCGCCCCTGGAACATAGTTTCAAATCATTGGAAGTGGTGCCAACTTTTTCATTTTACGATAAAAATATTTACTACTAAATTAAACAACATTAAATGTCCTTCAATTTTTGCAATAAGCTTTTCTTTGCCAAATGCATGGTTTAAGTGTAGGAGCTCAAAATAACGGTTTATTCTTGGCTGAGTGGTATGACTCGGAATGTAGAAGGTTCCGGAACAGGTCTTTCTCATACCTAAATCTTTTTAGGAAAACAAATTCTGTGTTCTTTAAAGCACTTTACTTAGAGGCCAATAAACTTTATAAAAACTTATGTGCACAAAAACAAAAAAACTATATGAACGGAGTAGCTACTAGCCTTTCATCCTGTAAAGATCCAAAATTATTTTGGTCAAAAGTGAGATTGCTAGGTGGATGCAAAAAGGTAGCAGCATCGAATATTGCACTTGAACAACTGGCCGATCATTTTAAAGTGCTTATGAACCCTTCCGTAACGCAACCAGCTCTCCAATTCCAATATGCGCTGCCCATGGTCTCCATTCCTGAATTAGATGGTCCAATTACAATGAGTGAGTTGCAAATAACCCTAAATTCTTTGAAAAATAATAAATCAGCTGGGATTGATGGGATACCTGCTGAATTTTATAAATACTCAACACCTTCATTTATTAAATTTATTTTAGACTTTTTCAACAAAATTTTTGATGAACAAATAATACCACAGGCATTCTTAAAAGCATGGATTTGTGCCATATTTAAAAAAGGTGACTTACAACTTGCTTCTAATTATAGAGGTATTTCGATCCTCCCATCTTTAAGGAAAATATTCACTCACATTTTATACCATAGGCTATCGAAATGGGTGGAGGAAAATAAACTCCTTAGTATGTTTCAGGCTGGTTTTCGTGTAGGTCTTTCGACCGTAGATCAAATTTTTGTTTTGACAAATATCGCCAAGTGGTTCCTAGAGAGGAAAAAGAGACTATATGTGTTTTTTGTCGATTTCAAGGCTGCTTTCGATACGGTCAATCGGTCTTCGTTAATATACAAGCTTTCTACATTGGGCATGTCGACAAAATTTTTAAAATTATATGAGTAACTTATAACTGATACTTCTGCTACAATATGGAATGGAAGCACAATGTCAGAATTCTTTAGTACATGTACTGGTGTTCCCCAAGGATGTGGTCTAAGTCCAATAATGTTTGCTCTATTCATTGACGACGTTTCTAAAGATTTCCCAGGGGGGGTTAAATTTGGTGAGGTGGATGTGAAGGTACTTTTATATGCTGACGACCTCGTCATACTATCAGAAAACTCTAATGCCTTACAACTATAAATCAATAAACTTAATAGTTTTTGTAATCTTTGGGATCTTAAAATCAATGTTGAGAAATCAAAAATAATGATTTTTGAAAGCTGCCACCGAAAAAGAAGTCCCCAAGAAAAGTGGTTTTTAGAACGTGATCCGATTGAAATTGTTAATCAATATAAGTACTTGGGTGTTTTGATATCTCATAATCTTGATCTTCGCCAACATGTAAAAGATAGATGTGTTACAGCTAAAACAGCTATAAACTAATGTGGAATAAATTCTTTGGCAACAAATATGTAGATCCATCTGCTAAGTTTAAAGTATTTGATGCCACAATAAAAACTTGCCTTTGCTATGCAAATCAAGTCTTTGGATATAACAATATTGAGGACTTTGAGGTAGTTCAACGATTCTTCTTCAAACGCATTTTTAAACTCCCTATATCAACACCATCTTACGCTATACACGTTGAATCAGGCCTACCACAAATTTATTTGCAAAACTTAAAATCAAATGCAGTTTATATAGTTAAGGTGATGAATAGACCTGACTCAAACTTGCAAAAGCAAATGATGAAATTCTTGCTCAAATGCAAGAAATCACCTTTCAAAGAATGGTGCGAGATCGCTAGTAAATACAATTTGGATTTTGATCTGATTAATATAGATATCGTTGAATGGCAGGATACGTTCTATAAGTGCATATCACGAGTGGATGATTCTATGTATCTTCAATGTTTAAATAGAGCTCAAATATCTTCAACTAGGCTTATATACAGAGAACTTAATCACACACTTAGGTTCAATAACTATTTTAGCAACGATATCTCTCTGTACTATATGAGCCTTATTTTTAAAGCCAGAACAGAGATTATAAAGTTAAATTATATACCACATAGAGCTGACCTTCGACCAACATGTAGTTTGAGCAATCGCAATGAAGTCGAAGATGTCTACCACTTTATCGGGGTATGTCCCATGTTACAAGAAATACGCAGGTTGCATCTTTCAAAGAGTTTTCTGACAAGAGAAGTAAAGCATCTTTTAAATGGAAACTTAGATTGGAAAATTCTTTGCCAATATTTAAATCATGCCTTAGGTTACCGTGACAGTTTCTTAGATTGAATAAATGTAGCTACCTATGTATATACACATATATATCTACGTATAAACAAAAATTAGTCTTGTTATTTATTTTTTTTTTCCTTATGTCTAAAATGTGAAATAATTTTATTTTATTTTATAAGATATTGCCTCTCTCAAAATTATACATACAGGGTGTCCCGAAGCTCAACGTCAAGCGGGCACCGGGTGAAAGGGTAGGTTATGTCCGTACTGGGAAAAGTAAGGAAAAAAATCCATCTCGCTTTGTTTAGTAAAAATAGTAATATTTATAAAAATTATAAAAATCGTAACACTAGACCACACTTTAAGGTACTGTGGTCACAAATTTTCATATTTTGCGGTGTTTATTTTTTTTATGTAATCCTTACTAACTATGCTATTATTCCCAATTAAAAATCCAAAAATAAATATCGTAGTTTTCATCAGAAAAATAAAATTTGACGGAGTCATGGTGAATTTTTTTTTTTAAACTTAACTTTGATACTTCATACTTTAAAAAAAATTTACCGCACTACCCTCGGCAAGTTATTTTAAAAGTTGGCCCATTTTACCAAGATTTCAAAATGGTACAACACTTGCTAATTATTAACCCATAAAAAATATTATCAAAATTTAAACCGCTGTGGAGCATTATAAATTAGGACTAAAAAATTGGAAAGTATTGTATTGTTCCCTATTAATGTATTACTGAAAACTTTATCTATTCATAAATCTTAATGAAACAAATGAAAAAAATTTAATACATTTATTTTATCTTAAAGCACTTTACACTAAAGCTAAATGTTCAAATTGTTTACCCTCGGCACGAATACAGGCTCTGCATCGCCCCAGAAAAGATCTGTTCATCAGACGTCCAAATCTCCTTGCATTAATATCTTCTCCTGCTTCAAGAATTTTTTGGCGTAGTTCGTCTCTATTTAGAATTGGTTTATCATAAACTTTTTCTTTTATGCAGCCCCAGTAAAAGAAATCGAGCGGGTTTAGGTCCGGAGAACGAGGAGGCCACAAAATTGATCCAAGGCGCCCAATCCACCTATCGGGATACTCAGAACTCAGGTAATCCCGTACTAGACGAGCATAATGTGCTGGGCAACCATCTTGTTGAAACCAAATGTCTCGATAGATGTTCAATGGTACATTTTCTAACAAATTCGGCACTTCATTTTGTAAAAAATGCAGGTAGTTTTCGCCATTTAGATTTTCTGGCAGCTCATATGGTCCAATTATTTGTCCATTTAAAATTCCGGTCCAAATATTTATTTTAAATTGATATTGGGAGCGGTCTTCACGCATAAAATGTGGATTCTCTCTGTGCCACTCATGTAAATTATGCAAATTCAAATAACCGTCTTTTTTAAATGTCGATTCATCGGTCCATAAAATATGGTTGAGAAATTGCGGGTCTTCACTATTTTTGGCCAACATTGTTCTGCAAAAATTGACTCTAGGAGCGTAGTCACGAGGTAACAAACTTTGTACTCATTGTACATGGTACGGGTGGTAGCTGTTTTCTTTTAAGATTCTATGAGCAATGCTCTTCGGAATTCTAGTTGACTTTTCAATTGTACGTGCTGAAGTGCTGGGATCATTTATAATTTCACTCATAACTACGTCGTCGTTGTGTCCTCGAGGTCTCCCGCCTGCGGCGCCGGCCATACAAGTACTAGGCAATCGTCCTTGGGAATATGAAATGTGTACATAGATGAACACACGGTGGTCTGGGTGACGCCACATTTGGGTAACTTTCGCGATACAATCTGGCGGCAGCAGAGGCATTACAACCGCATTCACCGTAAATAATGTGCATGTTTGCATATTCCTCAGCTGTGTAGGAATACGGCATTTCACGTAAGGTTTTTATTCTCTATTACTAGATTATAATTATAACACAATTTTTAGATAATAATTAACACAACACTAATCGAACCCAGGGGAAAACAAAAGCAAACGATTATGCTAATAAAAACGCCAACGATTATTAGAAATTGCGAACAAAAGTAAGAGCGTTCTGTACTGAAAGCAGATCGTGTAAACAGAAATTTTTAGTCTACTGCTTATTTGTGATTTTCACTTTAGAATGATCTGTATGCAGCTGCAATCCGTTAGTTTGTTCTGTTTTCAGGAATTTGATGGATATTGCCAGGAAGTTGCATCTTGTGTTGTTGTGTTGGCCAGTGTTTTTCTTAACAAGGGTAGAATTTTCCAATTTTTTAGTCCTAATTTATAATGCTCTACAGCGGTTTAAATTTTAATAATATTTTTTATGGGTGAATAATTAGCAAGTGTTGTACCATTTTGAAATCTTGGTAAAATGGGCCAACTTTTTAAATAACTTGCCGAGGGTAGTGCGGTACATTTTTTTAAAGTATGAAGTATCAAAGTTAAGTTTAAAAAAAAAATTTCACCATGACTCAGTCAAATTTTATTTTTCTTACGAAAACTACGATATTTATTTTTGGATTTTTAATTGGGAATAATAGCATAGTTAGTAAGGATTACATAAAAAAATAAACACCGCAAAATATGAAATTTTTTGACCACAGTACCTAAAAGTGTGGTCTAGTGTAACGATTTTTATAATTTTTATAAATATTACTATTTTTACTAAACAAAGCGAGATGGATTTTTTCCCTTACTTTTCCCAGTACGGACATAACCTACCCTTTCACCCGGTGCCCGCTTGACGTTGAGTTTCGGGACACCCTGTATATATATATTTTTTTTTTTGTACTTATGCAAAATCTATGAATTTGTATTATAACTTTAACTTTTAATTTTTTTTTCTTTATAAAATCGTAAGAAGTCAATTCAAGGCAGACGGCAAATATTGCCATGTTCTTTTTTTCTTGTAAACTCATGTATTTTTTTAACGAGAATAATAAAGAATAATAATAATAATAATAATAAGTGTAGGAGTGCTGCGAAATCGACTCAACAGGTCAGGTCGGTGGTAGAGATGCAATATTAACTTTATTTGTGTATGCTGATTTTGTGAAGCATGCTATTAAAAGATGGCTCTATGCAATAGCTCCTAACGTATTAATTCCTCATGAAATTAATCCTAATGTAAAACCTCCTAAAATGATTGCAATAATTCCTAAGAAATAAGTCCTAACTGGTTATGTAATATCTCCTAATCCAAAAATGAAATAAAGTCTAACGATAGGAAATAATACATAATGAAATAACTCCTAACAAAAAAAAGATGAAAAAACTTCTAATGTGGGAAAACAATTTTATTTTATTAATTTAAACGATTGAATGTAGGTACAAAGCAATTAATTATAAACTTTAATGTTGTTAACAATGGCCAACATTAAAAGAATCTTTTATAGCATTCTGAAGTGCTATACCTCATAATAGGTGATTATGCTTTTAAATGCAAATCGACAATGTTTTTGTTAATGTATTTTAGCACAGTTGAGTAACATTTTCTTGACTTCTTGTTCAGAAGTATAAACAAACCTATGTAAAGAAATGAAAAAAAAGATTAAAAAAATATAACTTTTCAGAAGTCCGCGGGGGGTGGCGCGTCGCGAACGGCGGGCGTGGCGGGTGCGGCGGCTCGGCGCAACTACGGCGGACTACTGAAAAGTTATATTTTTTAAACTTATTTTTCATTTGTATACATATATGTATGTAGTCCAGTCAAAGTGTAGTTAAAATTGCCCTCATTTGTGAAACTACCGTTTGACTGGACTAATAGTATTTCCCTTTTTCTTAATTATTCTGAAGGGTCTGGTTCAAAATCCCGAAAAATCAAAATCCCGAAAAATCAAAATCCAGAAAAATTAAAATCCCGAAAAATTAAAATTCAGAAAAATCAAAATCCCGAAAAATCAAAGTCCCGAAAAAATCCCGAATAGCAATCAATACTGAAAAATCGGATTAGTGATGCAGGCAGGCGCCTGTTTCAACAGTTTTCATAATCACCAGTACTTGGGTGGCCCGCTTCGCGGGTTCTTGGGCTTTTCACTCCCTTTGTCGGGGACACACCCGCTCACGCAACTTCGTTGCTCCGCTAAGGGTATGTCCAGTTGTCTGGCAGGCGCCTGTGTCAACAGTTTTCTTAATCAACAGTACTTGGCTTTTTTATCATTCGGGATCTTGAACATTCGGGATTATGATTTTTCAGGATTTTGAACAGGAATTGTAGATTTATATTTGGTAATGCAGGCTATTTTGGTCAATTGATTTTAAATGCAAATAAAAAAAACTTTATTTCATCTTTTACCCAACGTTTCGTCGCTATTCACACAACTTCTTCAGGGGTTGTTTTATTGATCTTAAATTTAACATTATGAAAAAAATTTTTGTTTCTTATTTTATGGGAACAATTTTGTTAGTTGGTTGTTTTTAAACTTACATGTTGTTTTTTTGTTGTATTTTACATTGTTTTTTTGTTTTGTTTTATAACTTTTGTTTTTATTTAATTTGAAAAAAGAAAATTGATATGAAAATATTTAAACTATTTAATAAATTAACATTGAAAACAAGAGACTAATAAATTAAAAAGACAAACATAAATTATCACAGTGTAGTTCCGATACTCATTTTATTGCTAATGCGTAGCTTACAATGGTGTTTTCACGATCTTCTTGTGTGTTCATCGTTCTTCTTAATTTTTGTTGTATGCGCAAGCTTTCAAGAATCAAGATTCAAGAGCACGGTTGCCGTTTTGGTAGAATTCTACCAAATTTGGTAGATTTTAATTGCTCTGGTAGGTTGGTAGATTCATGTTTAATTTGGTAGATTTTAGTCCCTTCGACTTTCGAATGCAAATGTTTATGAAAATATTAACAAACCTGCCCTAAATTTACTTTTCAAATTAGATTATTTTAAACAATCAAATGTAAACGTTGTCTTAAATGTTATAAGAATATTTTGTGATACATAATGATAAATGAAAAGACTTATTTTTGTTTTTTAAGTAAATGAACAGACTTTATTTTAGTTTTGTTTTTCTTTTATTACTTATTTTTACGTGCTCAATAGGGCAAGTATTGGTTTCGTGCAGAAAAAAAAATCGAGGTTTTAATCAACCATGACATATCGATGATAGTGAAGCCCAAAAAAGTGGTTTTCGCCATACCGTCCGTCGGTCTGTCTGTCTGTGCGGATGTGCGCTTTTTCACGTCATGCTACAGCCTAAACCGCTTGACGGATTTTCTTCAAACTTGATATATAGTAGTTTGAAGGAAAACGGTTGTCGATGTTTTTTTTATTTCGTTTTAGCCCGGCTCAAACTGGTACCTTTCAAGTAATGGTTTTTTTCAATTTGGATTTTCTCGAAAACGGCTCTAACGATTTTAATTAAACTCAAAACTTAGCTTATTTTAGGCATTTCTAACAAAACTGCGTTTTTTGTTTTTGGCTCAAATGGTCGTAACGAAAATCATGTTTTAACGGCTTTTTTTCAAATAGCCATAAGTTCACAACGGCTTGATTGAATCGACTCAAATTTCGTTTGACATAGTTTTTCATCGTTTTCTATAGGATGGTATAATAAATTTTTCCCTGAAGCCTTTCTAAACGGCTTCCATACAACGAGCCGTTGAGTTTTAGCCAACTTTTTTTCGTTTTTTCTAATTTGCTCGAAAATGCCTCTAACGATTTTGATTAAACTTTGTGCGTTATATTCTTTTAGTGTTTTTAAAAGAACTGCGTTTTCAGTTTTTGGCTAAATATGCAAATAACGGAGATCTGCTCTTAACGGCTTTTTTTCAAATGGCCATAAGTTGTCAACGGTTGCATCGAATTCACTTAAACCTTGTTTGGTATAGTTTCTTTCAGCTTCCTATCAGATGACATGGTTTTTTTTTTCATTTTCTTTGTTTTAAATGGTGGCTCCTATACAAAGAGCCATTAGATTTTGGCCAATTTTTTCGTTTTTTCTAATTTACTCAAAAAAGGCTCCCCCCATTTTTATGAAACTTTTTATATAACATATATAGAATACTTCAAAGTAAACTGCATTTTTAGATTTTGGCTACACATGATAATAGCGGAAATTGGTAATATCAGTTTTATGAATTTGGCCATAAGCGGAAATTTATATCATTTATATCACCCAAAAGACGACATCTAAATTTGATATACTAAAGGTTACTTAACGTTAGCTCCCGTATATCGAGTTTTCCAGTTTTAGCCAATTTTTTTTTAGTTTTTACCAAATTTTTTAAAAATGAGTTGTTCTTATTGATCGAAAAGTTTGTTTTCGTCGTACTTTTGCACCCACAGAGCAAGTACGTGCGACCCAGTCGTGCATTTTATTTTGTTACTATTATAATATTATTTAATGTAAATAAAGAGACTTTATTTTTATATTTTTAAGTACGTTTTTCGTTATTTATGAGATTAATTTATGTTTTTGGATTACATTTTTCGTTATTTAAATACAATTTTTATTTATGGTTGTTATTATTACTTTTATTATTATTATTATTAATGTTTTAAATATTATTATATGATTTATTGAAGAGATATTTTAATTGAAATTTTTATTTTATCTAAATAAATGTGATGTTTTATAAAGTTGAACTTTGGTAGATTTTTCTTTGAATTGGTAGATTTTGGAAAATTTTGTGGTAGAATTTTTTTTCGGAGAACGGCAACCGTGTTCAAGAGTATACCTCGTCGTCGTTCTCTTCTCTTTGTCGAGTACTCTCACATCATCGAAATTAGGTATATGGCCGCTATCAATTATGTGTTGTGATAGCCCTGTTGATGGTTTCTTCTTTTTTATGTCCGCTTTGTGCTCCGTCATTCTTATACCTAGTTGTATTTTTGTTGTTCCGATGTAAGTCAAATTGCACTTCTCCCTTTCTGTCCCACCGCAGCATACCTCATAGACAACGTTGTGTTGTTGGTTCTTTTCAATCGGAGCTTTGGTGTTCGTGAAAATGTTCCTGAGCGTAGCATTTGACTTGTATGCGTATGATGCGCTTTTTTGTTTAATAATAATTGAATGTAAGCTTCTACCGTCTGTTAACTTTGGAATATAGCGCATGCTGAAGTACCTGATTATGTTGTTGTTGTTATTAGTTGTTGTTGTTTTATTTATCGGGTTTGTTGTTTGATTTACATATTTTCTTTTGGATTAGGTTGTTTATTATAAAGTTTGAATAATTATTCATTTGGAGAATGGTTTTGATTTTATTTATGTTGTCATCTATGAATTGAACGTCGCTTATGTCTAGTATTTTGTTTATGAAATTTGTTGCTGTGTTAATTTTTTGTGAATTAGGTTGTGTCGATAAGTAATTGATCATTCTTCCTGACGATGTAGGTTTTGAGTAGCAATTAAAGATAATGGGCCGTATTCATAGATGATGTTTAAGTTGTTGCTAGCTAAACTGGAGTTTAGCTTATGGAAACTTCATCAGGTAAACTCCAGTTTAGCTTAGCAACAACTTAAACATCATCTATGAATACGGCCCAATTTTATTATTATGTCGGTGCATTTTAACGTGTAAGTACGGTAAGCTTTTATTTTGTGCTATTTCTATTGTAAATTGTATTTTTGTGTGATAATTGTTGAGTGTATTTAGTATTGTTTCTTTATCTCTTTATTTTATTATGGCAAATATATCGTCTACATACTTAGAAATGTGTCTAATATTTATGTTTTTTTTTCTTTTAATTTTTGTTTTGCATTGTCAAGTAGGTCATCGAGTATTATATCTGCTATTGTAGGAGATAAGGGGTTCCCCATCGCATCGGCATACCAAAGGTTTGATTAAAAAGTTTATTTCCATATTGGAAATAGTTATTTTCTTTTAGACAGAACTCTAACATTCTTAGGAACTGTTTTTTGGGGATATTTGTAAATTTTTCTATTGTTGTCCAGTTTTTCATTATTATTTTTATGGCAAGGTAGGTGGGTATATTGGTGAATAATGAGATGACATCAAATGAAACGAGTTTATCGTTTTTTTAAAAGCAATCACATAGACCAATGGCAAAAAACAAATTATATTCATCTGCAGCAATAGCACCAAGATTATATGGACTACCAAAAATCCATAAAACCAATCTCCCACTTAGACCAATTTCTTCCTCTTCAAATGTACCTTGTTACCAAATGTCAAAATATATGGGTGATATTTTGAAAAACATTATCTCCGACAAATACAACGTCAAAAATGTTGAAGTTATTTAATGTTAATTATACTTAACTTTGTTTTTAATAATATATTTTAGATAGTTTTTGTTATATACATCAGAAATTTTCTTAAATTATTATTTATTTTTTTCAAATCTTTTCAACTGAGAACTTTAATAAAGAACTTTCATTTCAAATTAAATTATATTTATTATTAATAAATCCATAAATACAATAGGTTATGGGCCCAGTCGCGAATATTAATAATAGATTGTTTTAGTTGAAATAAAATTTTAAAAAAGTTCACGAAAGGAATATCAGTTTGAATATCAGAATGGATCTAGCAAAACATATTAAACTTTTGGCTGGTGAGTCAGATTGGCCAATTTGGAAGAGAAAAATAAGAGACTTGCTGGACTACCATGAAGGAGCCTTAGAAGCGATTGATGGGACCCTGAAGAAGCCAGAGCCTTTAGCAGAGGGATCAACACAAGAACAAATCAATACTCATAAGGAAAAATCAAACCTCTTTAGAAAAGCCAATAGTTATGCAAAATCGATGATAACTAGTTCTGTTACTGACGCAGTATACCAGAAAATTATGGATAAAGAAACTGCACATGATACCTGGAATGCTCTGAAACAACAATTTGAAGCAACTTCCAAGGATCAGTTGTTTAAGATCTGTACTGACCTTTTTGCATTCAGTTGGAATCCAACTGAGGATGTTTCAACCCACATAGCAAAACTAAGAAGTTTGTGGAATGAAATGAATAGTGGTCTCAAAGCTTAAAAAGAGAACGAGTTACCAGACTTAATGCTTGTATGCAAGGTTCTGCATATTTTGCCAAGTACGTTCGAGACTTTTAAATCTAGCTGGATGCTATTAACAAAAGATGACAACAAAACGTTTGATGAGTTGACAACGCAGCTTTGTATGTATGAGAGGAACTTTAGAAAGCAAGAAGATCAGGAGAACTTAGCTCCAGAGGCGCTAGTTGCAAGATTGGATAAAAAGGGAAAAGAATTCCGAACAAAACAAAGTAGTTCCTTGAATAAGAAAGAAGATGTCTGCAACTTTTGTAAGAAGAAAGGGCGCTGGGTAAGAGATTGCAGAAAATGGTTAGCAGAAGGAAGACCAACAAGAGGCAAAATGTTAAGCAGCAACCAAAGTAACTTAGTCGATATCAACGCATCTTTAGTATCTATCTGCAACAAAGTGTATGCAACAGAGGTAAATTCAATGGAATGGTGGATTGATAATGGAGCAACAAGGCATGTAACAAATTGCCTAGATTGGTTTGTTGATTTTAAGGAGTTTGAAAGTCCATGCAGAATACAAGCAGCTGGAAAAGAAATCCTTAGTGCTCTTACCGATCGTTTCAAAACTAAAGTCAGGATTACAGTTCAATGTAGCCATTGGTGATGACTCTACACTGCAGCTATATCACGAGCGATGAGACATCAAGACAAAAGACATGTCAAACAAATGCTTGAGAAGGAGTTAGGCATAAAAGTGAGATTGGACCGCAATGTGTGTGAACCGTGTATCTATGGTAAAGCACACAGATTACCTTTTGGAACAAGAAGAAAAGCAACACTTCCAGGAGAACAAATTTCAACAGACGTTTGCGGACCTTTTAGCAACTCTTTCAAAAATAAGAAGTATCTAGTTGTGTTCAAAGACAGTTACACGAAATTCCGATACGGGTTTGCCATAGAACACAAATCAGATGTCAAGAACGTTTTAAGAGAAGTGATAGCACACGCAAAGATGTTGGGTCATTCCATAAAAGAGCTGCTGAATGACAATGGTGGTGAATTCGACAACAATGAAATAAAACAGATTCTCCGAGTCAATGGTATCACGCAGGGATTGACAGCTCCATACACACCTGAACAGAATGGAGGCAGTGAACGTGTGAAAACAGGACAATAATAGAGATGGCAAGAACCTTCAAATATTCTACCACAGAAGAAAATTATCCAGAAGCAATTTGGGCGGAGCTTGCAAATTCTGCAGTGTATATTCTGAACAGAACTGGAAAGTCTTCAGTGGATGGTGTGAGTCCGTACGAATTGTGGATTGGTAAGAAGCCTAGGATAAGTCATCTGAGAATTATTGGTTCGACCTGCTTTACTCATATTCCTGTTCAGAAGAGGAAGAAAATGGACAAGAAAGCTGTTAAAGGATGTCTTGTGGGATATGACGGTGACGAGCGATTTAGAATTTTTATCAAGCAGGAAAACAAAGTTATTCTATCAAGAGATGTACAGTTTCAGGAAAATCCAATTATGTGTGAAAATACAAGAAAATTACCACTTCAAGACGTTGAACCAAACAAGACACATCAACTAGAAGAAACAGAAAATGTAGAGAGTAGCATATATTCGGACGAGTACGAAACAGGGAGAGATAGTAATCTTGAAAATAGTTTTGGAAGCGAAGAAAATCCTCTCCAAGAACAAGAAAATGATCTTCCGCAACAGTTTACTGATGAACGCCTTAGAGACCGATCAACATTGAGAAAACCTCAGCATCTCATGGATTATGTTATGGCAGCAGAGAATTTTGTTAATTGTTCGACAGATCCGGAAACTTATCTTGAGGCCATTAATAGCAAAGAAAATAATGAATGGAGAAAAGCCATGGAAAGTGAAATTACATCGCTTAGAGAAAACCAAACATGGGCACTGAAATCTTTACCTAAAGGAGTGAAGGCAATCCCTTGCAAGTGGGTATATTGTAAGAAGAAAAATCCTGATGGCAGCATCAACAAATACAAAGCAAGACTGGTAGCCAAAGGTTTTAGTCAACGAGAAGGCATTGACTATGATCAAACATTTAGTCCGGTAGCAAAGTTGGGAACTATACGATCAGTCATTAGTATTGCTGTAAGTGAAAAGATGCATCTGATTCAGTTTGATGTGTAACAGCCTTCTTATACGGAGATTTGGAAGAAGTAATTTATATGAAACAACCTGAAGGATACGAAGATGGTACTAACCAGGTATGCGAATTAAAGAAAAGTCTATATGGACTTAAGCAGTCATCACGGTGTTGGAACAAGCGTTTTGGAAAATTCATTTATAAACTAGGATTCAGAGTAAGTGACGCGGATCCTTGTTTATATATGAAGGAGAGAAATGGAAAGAAAGTTATACTTGTTCTTTACGTAGACGATGGGCTTGTTGGATCAACTGATGAAGATGAACTTAAAATATTTATCGAAGAATTAAGAAAAGAGTTCAAGATTGTTTCAAAGAAAGCATCATTCTTTTTGGGCTTAGAAATTGAACAAAAAGAAGACGGAATTAAAATCAGCCAAGAAGGTCACGCACGAAAAATTCTCGATCGTTTTAAGTTTATGGAATGCAAGCCAATATCCACGCCTATGGTGAAGACATCTAACATCATAAAAACAGGGAAAGAAGAAATCCAAAAACAAGACTTTCCATACAGACAGGCGATTGGTGCACTGATGTATCTTATGCTAGGAACAAGACCGGATCTAGCATATAGTGTTGGATTTCTATCAAGATCCTTAGAAAATCCAACTTCTGAAGATGTAACTCTAGTCAAAAGAGTATTTCGGTACATTGCTGGAACAATAAAATTAGGTATTCAATACAAACAAAATACCAAAAGAGGCATTTTCGAATGCTATAGTGATGCAGATTTCGGTGGATGCACGAGAACTGGACGCTCAACATCTGGCGTATTTATCACTTATGCAGGTGGAGCTATTTCTTGGATGAGTCAAAGACAAGCAATGGTTGCAACATCTACAACTGAAGCCGAGATCGTAGCAGCAAATGAAGCAGCTAAAGAAATAATCTGGCTAACCAGATTATTATTATTATTATTATTATTATTATTACAACAACTCCGTCGATGAATCGAACGGAGTAGACACACTTACAAGCACTGGCAACTTAGGCCCTCGGCTCAAGACAACACACAGTAATACGACAGAGAGAGACAGACAGAACAGAAGATATTATGGCCAAACCACTTCCTTGCCCAAGATTAAAACTGTTATGCGTTGAAATGGGGTTGATCTAAAAAATGTTAAGTATTTATTAACAAGGGAAAGTGTTGAAGTTATTTAATGTTAATTATACTTAACTTTGTTTTTAATAATATATTTTAGATAGTTTTTGTTACATATATACATCAGAAATTTTCTTAAATTATTATTTATTTTTTTCAAATCTTTTCAACTGAGAACTTTAATAAAGAACTTTCATTTCAAATTAAATTATATTTATTATTAATAAATCCATAAATACAATAAAAAATTGCTACGAACTTAAACAAAAATTACAGGACATAATTTAAGACGAAGACGATAAACTCGTTTCATTTGATGTCATCTCATTATTCACCAGTATACCCACCTACCTTGCCATAAAAATAATAATGAAAAACTGGACAACAATAGAAAAATTTACAAATATCCCCAAAAAACAGTTCCTAAGAATGTTAGAGTTCTGAATAAAAGAAAATAACTATTTCCAATATGGAAATAAACTTTTTAATCAAACCTTTGGTATGCCAATGCGATGGGGAACCCCTTATCTCCTACAATAGCAGATATAATACTCGATGACCTTCTTGACAATGCAAAACAAAAATTAAAAGAAAAAAAAACATAAATATTAGACACATTTCTAAGTATGTAGACGATATATTTGCCATAATAAAAAAAAGAGATAAAGAAACAATACTAAATACACTCAACAATTATCATGTGACTAAAGTTGGCCCGCCATTTTTTTTTTATATAAAATTTATTGTGCTGCTTTGTGCTAGACTTGTGCTACTATGTGCCGTAAATATAAAAGTTGTATCTTTAAAGCTCTAGCTTTTATAGCCAAAAAAACGATTTTATGAATAAAGTTAGCCCCGCCATTTTTTATTTTTTTTTAAGATTTGTTGTGCTGCGTTGTGCTAAGCTTGTGCTGCTATGTGCCGTAAATATAAACTTTTTATCTCCAAAGCTCTAGCTTTAATAGCCAAAAAACGATTTTTACACTAAAGTTAGCCCCGCCATTTTTTTTCTTTTTTTTAAGATTTCTTGTGCTGTGTTGTGCTCCGTTTGTGCTGCCATGTGCCGTAAAGATTATTTTTTTAATTTCAAAGCTCTCCGTTTTATAACCAAAAAACTTTTGTATGAAAAACAAGAAAAAAACCACAGCAATTTTTTTTTTTTACTTGTGCTGAGTTGTGCTCCTCTTGTGCTATCATGTGCCGTTAAAATAGTAAATGTATCTTAAAAGCTCTAGTTTTTATAGCTAAAAACCGATTTTATGACTAAAGTTAGCCCCGCCATTTTTTATTTTTTTTTTTAAGATTTGTTGTGCTGCGTTGTGCTAAGCTTGTGCTGCTATGTGCCGTAAATATAAACTTTTTATCTCCAAAGCTCTAGCTTTAATAGCCAAAAAACGATTTTTACACTAAAGTTAGCCCCGCCATTTTTTTTTTCTTTTTTTTAAGATTTCTTGTGCTGTGTTGTGCTCCGTTTGTGCTGCCATGTGCCGTAAAGATTATTTTTTTAATTTCAAAGCTCTCCGTTTTATAACCAAAAAACTTTTGTATGAAAAACAAGAAAAAAACCACAGCCATTTTTTTTTTTTTACTTGTGCTGAGTTGTGCTCCTCTTGTGCTATCATGTGCCGTTAAAATAGAAAATTTATCTTAAAAGCTCTAGTTTTTATAGCCAAAAACCGATTTTATGACTAAAGTTAGCCCCGCCATTTTTTATTTTTTTTTTAAGATTTGTTGTGCTGCGTTGTGCTAAGCTTGTGTTGCTATGTGCCGTAAATATAAACTTTTTATCTCCAATAAAGCTCTAGCTTTAATAGCCAAAAAACGATTTTTACCCTAAAGTTAGCCCCGCCATTTTTTTTATTTTATTTTTTAAGATTTGTTGTTGTATGTGGGAGGGGTTGAGGAAAAAATTGTCAAAAAAGTGGGGGGTTATTTTCCAGTGGGGCGGGGAGTTGAGGAGTAGTTGGGGGGTGTTTGGATGGTGGTGGGCCTGGTGAGTTATTTTTGCGCAAATAATTTTTTAACTGAACGATTAGCATACACAACTATTTTATATGATAAGGTTCCAATAAATGCGAAGAGTTGCCGATTAATGCAGAGTGCTAAAATTCTCTTTTTCTTTGAGCATGAAGGAGGCGAAAGGTGTTTACATAACATTTTTTTTATTTTTCCTGCTATAAATTAGAAAACACCCTGTATATGTATACCCTTGGAATCTAAATTATAGTCTCCTGTAATAATTTCCTGATCGCATCATGTTTCTGGGCTTTCAGAAGTATTTTCGACTAATATAACAGTAAGAGAAAAAACAAGAACAAGGAAAATAAGCAATGTCGATCTCTTTTCTTTGAGTAAGAGCTTAAGACATATATTTGTGATGCACATTTAAAAAAAAAAAAAAAAAAAAAAAAAAAAAACAAATAACAGCACTATCTTCTCACAAAAAAAAATTCTACCTATTTCATAATTAAACACCTTCCTCTAAAATTATTATACTTAATGTTAATATTATTCCAATACTTACTAGAAGAATATCTTTTATCTTGATTAACACAGATTACACAATTTCTCATATCGTACTTTTATTTTCCTATTTCAATTACTATGACCTTTCTCTTCAAAGTTTCGCAAGCGAATGAAGCATGACACAGAAGAATCTTTATAAGATCAACAAGATCATGACAAACACGTAAACAACAACAACAAGGACAACATGTACGCATCGTAATAGCAAACAAATAAAGCGGTATCCGAAAGCGGTGCGGCGCCAGGATATTCGTAATCCCTTCTGTCCCTTTTTGCGGACCAGCCATAATTCCGATGCAAAACCATCATCAGAGCGCAAAAAAATCAACAAGTGCGACAACAAAATAGAGGGTGACCATTAAAAGGATCGATTCTCCGTCACAATCAACGGTATCCGCGAGCGGCGGCTTGATATTATTCATCTTTGACCATCATAGCAACCCTTCTTGGTCCGCGGTACCAGTTTCGTTGCAAAACACCGCCGTCATAGTAGTGAACAAGAAATAGAGAGCTACTTTTGAACTATTTCCACTCATGACCATTACACATGCAAAACAAAACAACAGAATTGCACAAATACAGCAAAGATTAAAGATAGAGCAAATTCCAAAAGAAGGTTTTTTGATTTCTGCAGATCATGCAATTTCAACAAGCTTGTAGCTTAGCCTGTGACCTACCTTAACAGTTTAGCAACAATAATTATTGTTCCATTTGCAAAACAGAAAAATAGTATAATGCAAAAAAAGATATCCTTCTCTAAATTTATTGGAATTGACTTTATTTGTTATTCCTAAGATTAAAAAAAAAACCAAGTTGGTAACCACGAAACTACCTACAAGTTAAATGATAATGATAACAAATGTTCTGATTGGTTTATTTTTATACAACTTACATAAAGCTGAGTTTTTTTTATAGTTGTTCACACCAGCAATCTGCGGATCTTCCCATTTGGAAATTTATACATTTAACCAACAACTTCAACTAACTAAGAAACGTGGTTGTTTGATGATGATATGGCAACAAATGTTCTGATTGGTTTGTTATTTTTCTTGTCTGCCATATGTCCTTATACCCAAATCCGATCCTTTTCAAATCGAAGGCGAAAATTGATGTTAAGATAATTATGCAATTTTAAAGATTTAAGTACATACATACATACCTATTAAATTTTCGCACGCAATATAATATGTTTTTAAATACCTACACCAAATATATATACATTATGTACCTATGTATGTACGTACAATATGTACGAATATGGAATTGAAGAAAGTGTCCAATGAACTTTAATAGGCTGCATGAATGATAATTAGGAGTGCTTATGACTTTTATATTTAAAAAAATGGTTGGTACGAGTATATGGATCTATTATAGTGTGTGAATTGAATCCATGTACCTAGATAGGAGAAAAAAAATTGCTTTATCCTCTGATGAACTATTGGGCATTCTGTAGGTAGATAACATATACTATGTCGGTACATTGTACAATGTATCTACAGTGTATATGCGATTGCATTTGCACTTTAATTGTGAAATATTTTTCCTTTTTTGGTTGGGTGTTGGTTAGAAAATGATTTTTTAGGGTAGTTCAGGAAAAAAAATATGAATGAGTAGATATTCATTCTTGTTTTACTAAAAGCAGGTACTTGACTTATATTTGTTGGGGGGTAAAACAAACTCCTGGCATAGTTAAATTGTTTAGAAAATTAATTTCAGAACAATAGACATGTCATATTCTTGCACTTACCACGTGGTCCACAAAATTAAGGAATACATACCAGTACATATTGGTACGTTTAATTAATCCGTTAAAAAAATTTACAGACTTTCATATAAACTATATTAAGGCTACAAATCTTAAAAAAAAAATAAAAAAATGGCGGGGCTAACTTGAGTCATAAAATCGTTTCTTGCTGATATAAACGAGAGGTTGAAATATACAAAGTTTATATTTACGGCACATAGCAGCACAAGCTTAGCACAACGCAGCACAACAAATCTTAAAAAAAAAAATAAAAATGGCGGGGCTATCTTTAGTCATAAAATCGGTTTTTGGCTATAAAAACTAGAGCTTTTAAGATAAATTTTCTATTTTAACGGCACATGATAGCACAAGAGGAGCACAACTCAGCACAAGTAAAAAAAAAAATGGCTGTGGTTTTTTTCCTTGTTTTTCAAAGTTTTTTGGTTATAAAACGGAGAGCTTTGAAAATAAAAAAATAATCTTTACGGCACATGGCAGCACAAACGGAGCACAACACAGCACAAGAAATCTTAAAAAAAAGAAAAAAAAAATGGCGGGGCTAACTTTAGTGTAAAAATCGTTTTTTGGCTATTAAAGCTAGAGCTTTGGAGATAAAAAGTTTATATTTACGGCACATAGCAGCACAAGCTTAGCACAACGCAGCACAACAAATCTTAAAAAAAAATAAAAAATGTCGGGGCTAACTTTAGTCATAAAATCGGTTTTTGGCTATAAAAACTAGAGCTTTTAAGATAAATTTTCTATTTTAACGGCACATGATAGCACAAGAGGAGCACAAGTAAAAAAAAAATGGCTGTGGTTTTTTTTCTTGTTTTTCATACAAAAGTTTTTTGGTTAAAAAACGGAGAGCTTTGAAAATAAAAAAATAATCTTTACGGCACATGGCAGCACAAACGGAGCACAACACAGCACAAGAAATCTTAAAAAAAAGAAAAAAAATGGCGGGGCTAACTTTAGTGTAAAAATCGTTTTTTGGCTATTATAGCTAGAGCTTTGGAGATGAAAAGTTTATATTTACGGCACATAGCAGCACAAGCGTAGCACAACGCAGCACAACAAATCTTTAAAAAAAAATTAAAAATGGCGGGGCTAACTTTAGTCATAAAATCGTTTTTTGGCTATAAAAGCTAGAGCTTTAAAGATACAACTTTTATATTTACGGCACATAGTAGCACAAATCTAGCACAAAGCAGCACAATAAATTTTATATAAAAAATAAAAAATGGCGGGGCCAACTTTAGTCACATCAATTATCACACAAAAATACAATTTACAATAGAAATAGAACAAAATAAAAGCCTACCGTACTTAGACGTTAAAATGCACCGAAATAATAATAAAATTATCTTTAATTGCTACTCAAAACCTACATCGTCAGGAAGAATGATCAATTACTTATCGACACAACCTAATTCACAAAAAATTAACACAGCAACAAATTTCATAAACAAAATACTAGACATAAGCGACGTCCAATTCATAGATGACAACATAAATAAAATCAAAACCATTCTCCAAATGAATAATTATCCAAACTTTATAATAAACAACCTAATCCAAAAGAAAATATGTAAATCAAACAACAAACCCGATAAATAAAACAACAACAACTAATAACAACAACAACATAATCAGGTACTTCAGCATGCGCTATATTCCAAAGTTAACAGACGGTAGAAGCTTACATTCAATTATTATTAAACAAAAAAGCGCATCATACGCATACAAGTCAAATGCTACGCTCAGGAACATTTTCACGAACACCAAAGCTCCGATTGAAAAGAACCAACAACACAACGTTGTCTATGAGGTATGCTGCGGTGGGACAGAAGTAAAGGGGAGAAGTGCAATTTGACTTACATCGGAACAACAAAAAGACAACTAGGTATAAGAATGACGGAGCACAAAGCGGACATAAAAAAGAAGAAACCATCAACAGGGCTATCACAACACATAATTGATAGCGGCCATATACCTAATTTCGATGATGTGAGAGTACTCGACAAAGAGAAGAGAACGACGACGAGGTATACTCTTGAAAGCTTGCGCATACAACAAAAATTATGAAGAACGATGAACACACAAGAAGATCGTGAAAACACCATTGTAAGCTACGCATTAGCAATAAAATGAGTATCGGAACTACACTGTGATAATTTATGTTTGTCTTTTTAATTTATTAGTCTCTTGTTTTCAATGTAAATATATTAAATAGTTTAAATATTTTCATATAAATTTTCTTTTTTCAAATTAAATAAAAACAAAAGCTATAAAACAAAACAAAAAAACAATATAAAATACAACAAAAAAACCATGTTAGTTTAAAAATAACCAACTAAAAAAATTGTACCTATAAAATAATAATAAAAAAAAAAAAAAAATCATAATGTTAAATTTAAGATCAATAAAACAACCCCTGAAGAAGATGTGAATAGCGACGAAACGTTGGGTAAAAGATGAAATAAAGTTTTTTTTATTTGCATTTAAAATCAATTGACCAAAATAGCCTGCATTACCAAATATAAACCTACAAATAATCGTTAGAAAATTGGTCACACAAAACATACATATATCAGGAATTTGGTTTTCGGGATTTTGAACGGATCCCCCTTCTGAACAAGAAGTCAGGGAAATGTTACTCAACTATGCTAACATACATTAACAAAAACTTTGTAGATTTGACATCTAAAAGCGTTATATTATGAGCTAGCACTTCAGTGCTATAAATTCACGAAATTTTTTTAGTTTAATGGTTAGTTGAAAAAATACCTTATGCAAACCACTATTTTCTAAAAGAATATTTGCCACAACTAAAATCCGATATTAAGCGAAATGAAATAAGTCCTTATATATATGAAATAACTCCTAACATAATTTTTAGTGAAATATTTCCTAATTAGTATTTATTTCATTTGCATAATCTTAGGATTAGATTTATATTTAGTAATGACTTTATTTCATAAATTCTGTTGATCTATTTTGTAACAATTCAAAATATAAGCATGGCTAACGCCGTCTGCCAGAGTGCAGTCATTACTAAATCTAATCTTAGGAGTTATTTCATTATGAAATAACTCCTAACTATAAACAATGCAGCAAGTCCTAACTTTTATGAAAATAAACCTGACATTATATATAGCCCAGTAAGAATAGCTTTTTTCAAGGAAAAATTTGTAGTAGGCTGAATTTTGGTATACAGGTTGGTATTGATGTGGTTTACAATCTAAAAAATATCCCCAACTTTCCCATGTGCGCTAGGTCAGTTATAGGGGTTCAAAGGTAAAAAAAAAATGTTTTTTGGCTATATTAACTTATGTTTCAAAAACTGTAGGCTTGAGACAAAAAAAAAATGTTCCACAAACTTTATAGCTTATCAGATTCTACATAAAATTGCAAAGGAAATGTTTCGCATATCATTTATCATTTAGGAGTTATATCACTTTCTTAATTATGGTTCCCAAAAGTATGCAATTTCTGTTTGAGGTGCTTTACCACCAAAATTAGTTATAAAACGTGCTTATGTTTCGCATGCACTTGTACCTGAGTTAGTTTTGAACAAAAATATCTGTTTTTCCTTAAAGTAGCCTTTTAAAATAAGTTAGGTATAGCACTCCAAAGTTTCGTTAACATGCCGAAAGAGTGTACTTTCATCCACACCACCTTGGAGGTCAAGTACTAGGTGCGTTTTTACTTTTTTTAGTTGCGGTACTATAAGCCAAGTTATACATTCGTCGGAAGAAAAAGTTTTGAGATAACAATCAAACATTACATTACGATGATAGCGAAGACGAAAAAATATGGTCTAAGAATTCTGTCCCTCTGTATGTCTGTCTGAATTGCTTCAAACTTGGTATATTGAGTTTTTTAGGTATTGTACAGAGGGGAAATTGAAATTTATTTCTAAGCTCAAAAAATAACGGTACCTGCCATATAACCCTTACGTTAAAGCTTATTTTTCTCAAAAATGGCTTTAACGATTTTGATTTAAATAAAATGCACGACTGAGTCGCACATACTTGTTCCGTTGGTGCAATAATACGATGAAAACAAAGTCTTCGAGCAATATGAAAAAGGCATGTTTGAAAAATTTGGGAAAAAACTACAAAATATTGGTTAAAACTGGAAAACCCGATTTACGGGAGCTTAGGTTAGGTTAGGTTAGGTAAGTGGGCTGATGAATGATGTTATGTCCATCACACTTAGATCAATGTAGATCCATTGTGATACCCTGGGGGTTTCGGGCCCTATAAACATGGGACCTATGAAAAACCTATACATTTTCATACCATTTCGAAACGTTGATAAATCTGAACAGGTTTGTACCCGTTTGTTCAGATAGTTCTTCCAAGTACGGGAGCTTACGTTAAGAAACTTTTGAATATTAAAAATTTAGATGTCATTTTTTGGGTGCTTAAATGAAATAAATGTCCGCTTATGGCCAAATTCATAAAATTGTTAAAACAAATTTCCGTTATTATCATTTGTAGCTAAAAACATAGTCAGTTTTTTTTCAAAACATTCTATGTATGTTCAATACAAAGTTTAATAAAAATCGGTAGCCTTTTTTGAGTAAATTAGAAAAAACTAAAAAAATTGGCCAATACCTAGTGGCTTTTTGTATGGGAGCCACCTTTTAAATAAGAGAAATTGAAAAAAATACAATGCCATCTGAAAGACAGTTGAAAAGAACTATACCAAACAAAGTTTGATTGAATTCGATACAACCGTTGACAAGTTATGGCCATTTAAAAAAAAGACGTTAAGACCAGATCTCCGTTATATGCTTTTTTTTGCCAAAAACTAAAAACCCAGTTCTCTTAAGAACACCAAAAGAATATAACACACAAAGTATAACCAAAATCGTAAGAATGTATTTTTTGGTGTTTTTTGGGCTTCAGGTCGAAAATAAAACAAGGTTTTTTGTTTGTGTCACTACGTTTCGTCCATGTCTATGGACATCTTCAGGTGAAAAAACTATAAATGTATATTTATTAGCATTGAAAAGTATGAATTACAATAATTTTTGGCATGTTTTACAAAAACAACAATTACTTACAATAATTATCACAAAAAAGTTAATTTAAACCATTGTTTCTACAAAACGCAGAAGAAAAACAAAGTTAAACTTAGCACTAAACTGTCAAACTAACAAGTAACAAGAATAAAAAGTTAGTTTGACAGTTTAGTGCTAAGTTTAACTTTGTTTTTCTTCTGCGTTTTGTAGAAACAATGGTTTAAATTAACTTTTTTGTGATAATTATTGTAAGTAATTGTTGTTTTTGTAAAACATGCCAAAAATTATTGTAATTCATACTTTTCAATGCTAATAAATATACATTTATAGTTTTTTCACCTGAAGATGTCCATAGACATGGACGAAACGTAGTGACACAAACAAAAAACCTTGTTTTATTTTCGACCTGAAGCCCAAAAAACACCAAAAAATACATTCCACCAAAAAAGGTCACATATTACATACAGCAAAATCGTAAGAGCCATTTTTGAGCAAATTAGAAAAAACCAAAAAAAATTGGCTAAAAGTGAAGGGCTCGTTGTATGAGAGCCACCATTTAGAAAGGGATTACTGAAAAATTTATAAAGAAATCCTATAGAACACTATAAAGAACTATGTGTTTATGAAATGACACAATTTCTAAATTTCAATAAAATAACCACCTTACCTTGGGTAGGGGGATAGCTAGTTTATTTTTATTGATATATTGCAAGAGTAAAATAATAACAAAATGTGCAGTATATTTATACAAAAAAAAAGTGCTGAGCTTGGTAATATGATTGATATAGCAAAATACCATTTCATCAAATATTTAATTATTATTTGAAAGTAGGTTAATGCAGTCAGCATATTGTTATTGGTAGTGCATTGATGAGCATTATTTGGTTTCGTTAACAATCTCCAGCCAGAAAAAGGTGCAAAATTAGTCAATTTGCTTCGGTGATAGTAATGGATACTGGATCATTGGTGTTGGCGTCTTCCTTGCTGAGGTAACTTATATTGGTATTCATTGTTCTTGTCTTACAAAAGGTTTTTTGAATAGCAACAGTACTGATGGTCCAGGGAGATCCCATTGGCATCCTCAAGTTCATTTGAAGTTTCTGCTTTAAGTAAAGCAATACGTGGGTCATTTGGGAGTCGTTCCTGTATCGCAAGTCTTGGCGGTGACAAATTAGTGTTATCAGTAATTATTTTTAAGACATCTTCCATTGGAGAAACCACCTGGGACGAATTGCTGGAAATAGTGCAACCTCGGAATCGTACGACATTTACGTTTGTTATGATTGGAATGACAGAGTCATTGCACAACAAATTAACTTCATTTTCTTTTGATCTGTAGATGACCGCAAGATAACCAGGTTGTCAAAAGTGAATTACGAAAGGGAATTTTGAGGACTTCCTTCCAGCACTCGTCTAATTGCTTCTCCTTAACGTCTTCGTATATTCCGTTGCCCAGATCTATGGCTTGAGATGGCTCGAAGAATGTTCCGTTGTATGAACTAATGATAATTTGTTGTAGAGTGGAAACACTGTTTTGCAAGTAGATAGAAGTCATATAAAAGTGCTCCTCAGTTATTTTCACATAAAATCAGTTAAAAGTAACAATAAATTACCAAATAATTTCAAACAATTTATTAAACAGCTGTTTAAAAAATCTGTGCTAAAATTGGCTGATATTCAGGTAATCTTGATATTAAAAAAGGGAATAAACTTCCCTGATTCATTTTGCAAGTCACATGACCGAAAATAAAAGAGACATCCACCAAACTTCACCTGAAGACTCAAACAATTTTGAATACGATTATAGAAGAGCTAACTCAATCATGTCGATTTCATCCACTGATTTCGAAAGAATCAAATCAATAATTGACGATACACTTTCCACTCAACTTGCGAAAGCAATCGATCTTTTAGCAACAAAGGAAGATGTCAACAAATTGAATGCAGAAATTAACAATCTTCGAATTCAAAATAAAGTTCTAACGCGACAAATAAATCAGTTTGAAGCCCGATGTAATACACTAGAAGAGGAACTTGAGTCCCAAAATCGTGAAATTAGATGAAAAAATATTATAACGATCCCAAGTGAAAATCACGTCGATCCGCAAGAAAAGGTTGAAAGCACAATGAGAATCTTGCTTGGAGACGTTCACCCGCAGAACATATTGAACGCAGTGAAATTAATTGAAAACAGAAATATTATCAAGCTTAAAATCGACATTGGTTCTAATGAAATCTATAATATAAAAATAAGTCGGGTTTTCCTTCCTGACGCTATAACTCCAGAACGCACGAACCGATTTCCACGGTTTTGCATTCGTTGGAAAGCTTTCGGGCTCCGTGAGGTAAATTTCAAGAGAAAAGCAGAAAGGGAAAAGCATTTTTTACATACAGCGCCATCTCTGATACCTAGTATGTACTACAACGGCGCACAGTGGCCCGAATTGACTTTTTTGGTTGCAAAAATCATATCTCTTAAACGAATAAAGATATCGCCACAATTTTTTTTTATCTTGAAGGAAATTTCTAATGCTATTAGGTTCAATTTTAAGAAAAAAAAAATTACAGGGTGTTTCAGAATCTGCTGCTGAAATAAGAAGTTTGTAATTTGAGTGCAATTTAAGTAAAACAGTGGGGAAAAAGAAAATAGCAGGTTTGTAATTTGAGTGTAATTTAAGTAAAACAGTGGGGGAAAAAGAAAACAACCCAAATTGAGTGAAACAGTGGTGACGAAAAAAAAAAATTTTATCTTTATTTTTTTTTATAAAAGAGTACATTAATAAAGTATTTTATTGATAGATTTATATTCAAAAAGTAGAAAAATAAAATAAAAGGAACAAAAATTTACATACAATCATTAAATTTCTTGGAAACTTTCATCTAAGTCCGGAGAAATGCGTAATAAACTTATCATTTCTGGTGAGTATTGGGCTTTCAGATCTTTATGGGTTCTTACATACCTCAAGGAAGAAATAAGTGGATCGGATGAGATTGCTAGCATGTTAAATAAGTCTTGATTCTGCCGAATTCTTGAAACTTTGCACGTATTTTGATATCTGTATTTCTTGTAGTCTTTATTTTTGGACACTTGGGCTTCTTCTGACAATTCTCCAAGTGGTAGAGATTGATATTCGATGATATTTTGACTATGAACCAAAAATTTTATGAAGAGTAGGTGTTAGTAGTTTTTCAGGGTACTTTTGTTTCAATAACTCTGCGGTTTTCTTGGTGTACTCTCCAAATTTAGCTGTATTCACTTCTTTCCTGCAATTCAAAACATTAAGTATTATTTTGATCCTAGTTATAACCTCTTCATTGACTCCAGTTATTCGAGCGGTAGCCTCCGATTGTTCAAAAAATCTCCTTGAAGTGTTTCCATCATTGCTATTTCCGAATCCTTGCTTTGGTTTATCCACATCAAGTCCAAGCTCATCGTGAAAACGCCTTTGAATGTCTTGTTTTCTTCTCTTTTCTGCTTCCTTTATCCCAACAGATTAATCGAATTCCTCTCCCTCTTGTCGAAGTGTATAACCAAGTTTCAAAATAAATTCCGTGCACCTGATTCTAGCATGCAATGGAGAGATTCCATATTCATAATTATGTTCGTCGTTATTTAATTCATCCTGGTTATTGAAGTTTTTTTGGGTCCTTTTACATATCGCACATGACCGCGTAGACTTTGTTTCTGTTAATTCGTTTAAAACTTTTCCGTCAATCATAGTTAGAAAGAACTCGTGTTTCACAAATATAGTTATATCTTCATTAACTGTATACATTGTTGGTTGAATATCTGCGATTTGCCTTCTTATGTCGTTGACTGTTGTATTTATGAGGTCACTAGTTTCTTTAGCATATTGGAACATTATGGGTCGGCAGAAATGAGTTGATGATGGGCGAGGGTTCCTCCAATATTCACAATCTGCACCATTGAGTCTGAGTGGAACAACTGATGCCATGAACATGTTTGCGTCTGTTTCACCATCTGTTGTTATAATTTCTTGCTTGTACGCACTTTGTCCGGATGATCCATCGCAGCCCCATTTACTCTGTAAGGTCAAACTTCTTGGAAGTGCAATTATTTGTTCCTCTGTTTTGCTTTTTAAAAGCCGCCTTGCAGTATGATCCATCATGTCTTGAAGTTTCACAACAGCTGATATTTCCGTGATTTCGCTGTTTTCTGGTACTGCTTCTTTTTTCGTAGCTGTAATTGTGTTGTAGGATGGCAGAACATCTATATTGTGTTTCCTCAACGAAGTTCTCAGGATTTTATACTTTTCTTTTGATAGGCCCAAATCCATAAACAAAGCTAATGCATTCCCACTAGTATATTTTATGGGATCCTTTTGTGGAGTAGGAATGCTTCCCTTGACCCTTTTGACTCGAAGTGGACTTGCAGTAGAAATTGCCTTGATCACATCACTCTTCGCCTTTTCATGGTCTTTATTATATCTTATCACTAATGCATCAGAGAGATTTGCAGTACTTATCTCCTCTGTTGCATTGATTAGTTTTTGTTTTTTTGTGAATGTTGCGCACTCATTGACTGACTTCCTTGGCCTTCCTCTAGATGACCTTGATGTAGTTGGGATATCACACATTTCTTCTATTTGTCCGGTGATGTGGAGAAATAAAGATAACCATTGCTCATTTTTGTTTATAAAATTTACTCTCGATCTATGAGCTTCGACCCATTTTTTCTTAGTAGTCCAATACAATTGTTTTAATTTTGCTTCATTTTCCGCTAAATTTTCCATGGACAGTTGGTGTTCACTTAATACGGCAGAAAGAAACTCGTCAGTACTATTTACTTTAAAAAAAAGTTCAAACAAAATATTGTATGGTATATCCATTTTAAATAACTTATATTTATATTCACACAACTGCTCGATCGCTCGTTCAGGTTTTCAATGATAATTCCATCCCACTGTTTTATCTTTTTATACCTTAAAACTAAATACCTGCTCTAAAAATATTCATTTTTATGACATCCTAATAAGGTAATCTGTTTACCGTTAATATAAAAAAAATTCTAATCCAGTTAAAGACCTTAATCCATCAAGCTACCTGAGAATAATTAATCATACCCAAAATCAAAAACATTCATACTTAAAAGTTTTATTAGGGGTAACAAGAAATAAGCTATACCAACCGTTTTAAAAAACTAAGCATAAAATATGTTTTGCTTCTAAATTAAAAAAACATTTTATTTAAAACCAACTCATACCTGACTTTTTCAAATCAAATCGCTCTAGCTCAGCTCTATGCAACTTTATGCACCTGAGTTTTTGTTTGTAAGTAAAGAGATATATAAGGATTCACTATCCGTCCGTGCGACTGCTCTTTTTCTACTCAATGTAAAGTTGAAAAAGTTTGCAAAAAGTTGTGTTCCAAAAAAACATTAAATTTAGCAGTTTTTTTTTTTATTTCTGATTATAGCAATTAACACAAATATCAAGTAAAAATAAAAAAAAAAGTTTTACTTGTACTCATTTCCTAGCTTTTACACTCAAATAAAAAAAAATTCAAAATTTTTTTTTTCTCACCATTATTATTTGTCAACTTTGACTGGCTCTACAAGCCAAACCGTTCATCCAAATGAAATAATTTTTTCGATTTCTAAAGCTCAAAACATTTGTTAATTCAGAAAATGTAAAAGTTTTGCATTACTAACCCACCCGAAAAATGAATTTCGCAAGCACTTTTGCCTAAACGGGCCACTGTGCGGCGCCAGTACGTGGTGTGTGAGTATCCCCCATGAAAATAAGTACGTTTAATTTTCAATTTAAATCAATCACGCGTATTGTGCAAATTTTTATTCAACTTCAACAGCAGGCATTTGTCCTTAAGGCGGTAAGTTGAACTGTGTAAATTATGTGGATCGTGCATTTGATGTTAAATTCACCAGTCTGTCCACAGTCCAAAATGCTGAGAGGACGACGTGCGAACATCGGCCGCCGCACAAGACATGCAAGCCAGCAACAAGTGTATTCACAGAACTTAAGCGAATAACAACAAAATACAATAAGAAAAAATGCCTGATTGAGACAACGCGTGAGCACACGAAGATCATTGCCATCATACAATCGCTTGGCATTCCAATATGATCCCACTGCGAAGTACAGTGATGAAGACAATTTAGATATTGGACCAATGACGACTGTATGCCGATATTGCAATGCGTTAAAGTGGTTGGATTGTGCTGCGCAAGTGGAAAAGTCAAACTGGATCCATTACTAACACCACCACAGCCACTGAGACCATTGTTCGATGGAACTGATCCCGATTCCAAATATTTTCTTCAACGCATCCTTGAATATAATAACTGCTTTCGCATGACTTCCTTTGGAGCTAATATCATTCGAGAAGGCGGCTTCATGCCGACTTGCAAGGAAAAGATACAACACCCACAACCAATCACTCACACCAATCAATCACATCAACATCCATTCGCAGCGACGCTGATGTACGTTGAAATGCCCAAGTATTACACTTGGAATCAATCAACAAAATAAATCCAACGTCGCAAACAAGGAACCCCATTCGAACGAATAATCCCGACATGCAAATAACCGATGAAATCTACAATGAAGGATTGATTCTGATTGAGGATCAATGCTTGACTATTGCAAACAAGCTACTGATTGAAATAGGAATGATTGCGCCAAATCGATCGATGCACGATGCATTCAATGTTGATGCATTGCAGGAATTCGTTCGAAATAATGTGCCGTTGCTGAATGAACAGCAAAAACAAGTATACGAAACATTAATGCAAGCGTTGGACAATAATACTGGCGGTCTATTCTTCCTGGACAAACCTGGAGGAACAGGGAAAACATTTGTCATTTCATGGATTTTAACCACTATTCGATCAAGATGTGACATAGCTTTGGCGTTAGCATCATCTGGAATCGCGGCGACTCTTCTAGATGGCAGTCGTACTGCACATTCTGCGCTAAGTTGCCACTCAATTTAAACACAATTGATACTCCAACATGCAATATTTCCCGATCCAGTGCAATGGGAAAATTGTTGATGCAACGCAAGCTCATTGTTTGGGATGAGTGCACAATGGCACATAAGAAATCACTTGAAGCACTTAACTTCACACTGAAGGATCTGCGGCGAAATAACAACATCTTTGGCGGCTTGATGATATTGTTGGCAGGCGATTTCAGGCAGACGTTGCCAATAATTCCCCGTGGAACGCCTGCAGATGAACTGAATGCTTGCCTGAAGGCATCACCTTTGTGGAATAACGTAAAAACATTATCGCTAACCACTAATATGAAAGTTCAACTTCAAAATGATCAAAGTGCTGTACAATTTTCCAAACAATTGTTAACTGTTGGAAATGGAAAAGTCCCAGTTGATGCGACATCTGGATTAATTACTCTTACCAAAGACTTTTGCTGATTTGTAGACTCTCATTTACCTCTTATTGAAAATGTTTTCCCAAACATTAGTGAGAATTATCAAAATTATGCTTGGTTAAGTCAACGAGCAATTCTCGCCGCAAAGAATAATGATGTAATGCACTGAATTTCACCATTCAATCAAAAATCGATGGCGATTTGGTGACATACAAATCCGTTGATTCCATAACAAATCCCGATGATGTAGTAAATTATCCAATGGAGTTTTCGAACTCTCTGGAGTTACCAGGTTTACCAGTTTCCACCACATAACTTGCAACTCAAAGTTTGTTCAGTTATTATGATATTGCGTAATTTGAATCCACCGCGACTTTGCAACGGTACTCGACTTGCGGTGAAAAGACTTATGCCGAATTTGATTGAGGCAACCATTATTAACGGAAAGTACGCAGGTGAAAATGTATGTATTCCTCGAATACCAATGATTCCAACTGATCTTCCGTTCCAACGATTCCGTTCAAACGATTGCAATTTCCGGTTCGCCTTGCGTTCGCAATGACAATTAACAAGTCGCAAGGCCAATCGCTTAGTGTTTGCGGGATAAATTTAGAAAATCATTGTTTTTCTCATGTGCAGCTATACGTTGCGTGTTCACGAGTTGGGAAACCATCCGCTTTGTTTGTGTTAACGTCAGACCAAAAAACAAAAAAAAAAATGGTTTACCAAAGAGCACTTCAATGAAACGGATAATTTGCGGACACGTATAATGCTTCGATTCAGTATTTACTTTGGATTCACTTTCATTTTTTACTTAGAGAAGTTCAACTAAAATAAACTTCATTTTTGTAATCGAAATGAATTCATCACTGTTGTGAAATGAAATAAAATTTTTCCTTTTCAAATATAAAACAAAAAAAATCATTTTTCTTCATCTTTTAATCCCCAAACGAAATGTTACAAAAAACGAAGCCATCTGGTGGCGAAACGGAGTTCGCCGGGTTTGCTAGTCGCTTATAAAATGGTAAACAATTCCTCTAAACTAAAAGGTACCGGTGTATATATCCAACGCGATCTATCGAAACTAATGCAAACGAAACGCAGAGTCCTTCTAGTCTATAGAAAGATTATAAAAACGCACTACCCGAACGAAAACATACAAATAAAAAACAACAATACATATTATTATTCGCAAGACATTTTATTGAAACAACTTTTATATTCTTAAATATGGTAAATTTGATGGGGAAGAAGCATTACAAGAAATGTTTGGAATGAAAATGAATTTTGATGCTGTCAAAGATCTACCAATGTCATCCGCCAATAGGCGTCAAAACGCTACTCCATCAGGGATGTCGTCTGAAAAAAATGTACCATTGAGTAGCACCTTAGTACGCGATTTAGAATAAGCAGCCGTCAGCACAATACTAAACTTTAATTCAAATATTTTAGCATATAATATCTCAGGTCTTAATAATAAATTATTATTTCCTGATTTTTTTCAATTACATTAAAACTTTCGATTTATTTTTTCTCTTCGAAACATACAAAAATTTAAGAATTACTTCAATGTATTCAAACTTTATTATTTATTATTGCAATAAAATCATCAGTTAAAGGAAGAGCAAGCGGTGGTAGTATCTATGGAATAAGAACAACATTACTCAAAACATATGAATTTGTTCAATATGAAGAAGTTACAGTAGTGTGCCTGCCTACATCAACTGTAATAAGTGGAATGATGATTATGAAAAATTGAGTGTAGCCCAGTCGAATTATACAAAAAATAAAGTGCACGACTGGGTCGCACGAACTTGCTCTAATGTGTTAAAATGATCTTGAGTGCTTGAGATTTTGGGAAAAAAGCGTTGAAAAAATCATATGAAATTTTATAAATCACTTAAAAATCAATACTTTAAACGTTTTTTGGAGAAAATGAAATAAGCCATCAGGTTTCTTTTAATTTTTTGAATTTTTACAAAAAAAAATTTCAAAATCGATCGACCAGTTTTTTCAAAAAACAGTTTTTTTTGAAAAACTTTTTGAAAATATGTTCCAGTTTTTTTTTGAGTATGCCAACTTCTAGCACTTTGTAGTTTTTATCAGAAAAATAAAATTAAAAAAATATAGATTAAACCGTTTTTGGAAAAAACAAAAATTGAAAAAAAAATTTGAAATTTTTTTAAAAAACTCAAAAAAACTTTTTTTGAAAAATTTAAGAACTTTTATTATTACTTTTATAAAAGGGCTCCTACATTAAAAATTTCATCGAAATCCGTCAAGTGGCTTACGAGAAAATCGGATTTCAAAAAACCGGTCCTATGGGAGGTACCGTTATAAGACTTTTCCTGAAAAATCTATTCCAACCAAAACATTAAGCTTGCACATAAAACACTATTCAGAAAGTTTTATCAAAATCGTAGGAGCCGTTTTTGAGAAAAATTAATTTTTCACTAAAAATCGTATGGCAGGTACCGTTAGTTTAAGAGCTAGAATGCTAATTCCAAAAACCCCTCTGTAGGACGTGATAATAATACTATTTACCAAGTTTGAAGCAAATCGGTCCACCCGTTTAGGCTGTAGGTGCCGATACAGACGGACGGACAGACAGACAGACAGACAGACAGACAGACAGACAGACAGACAGACAGACAGACATACAGACAGACAGACAGAATTGTCGGACCCACTTTTTTAGGCTTCTCTATCATCGTAATGTTATGTTTGATTGCCCAAAAAATTTTTTTTTATTTTACGAATGCATAACTTGCCTTATAGTACCTATAATCGCAAGTAAAAAGGGCTGAAATGGAAAAAATTAGATAGGGGTTTTTTTTCTTTTGATCGTTAGAGGGGTTCATTAGGAGCATATGTATCGGTTTTCGACCTCGTAACTCTATTGCGTTGGCCGCCATCTTGAATTTAAGGAAAACTTGTTTTTCTTAAATAACTCGCTTATTTTCAATTTTTCACTAAAAATGCTTATGACAAAAGTTGTTTAGAATTGTATTTCCTACAACTTTGTTCATGACAATTTTTTGCCTACGACTGATTTTTTCGATTTAATTGGAAAAAACAAAAAATAAAAAATAAATGTAATTTTTTTTTTTTTAACTCAAAAACTTTTGTTGACAAATTTAAAAATTAATATTATTTCTTCTATAAAAAGGCTCCTATATTAAAAATTTCATCGAAATCCTTCAAGTGGTTTACGAGAAAATCTGATTTAAAAAAACCGGTCCTATGGAAGGTACCGTTATAAGACTTCCTGAAAAATCTATTCCAACCAAAGCATAAAGTTTGCACAGAAAACACAATTCAGAAAGTTTTATCCAAATCGTAGAAGCCGCTTTTGAGAAAAATTATATTTTCACTAAAAATCGTATGGCAGGTACCGTTAGTTTTATATCCAGAATGCTAATTCCAAAAACCCTCTGTAGGACGTCATAATAATACTATGTACCAAGTTTGAAGGAAATCTGTCCAGCCGTTTAGGCTGTAAGTGCCAATACAGACAGACGGACAGACAGACAGACACACAGAATTGTCAGACCCACTTTTTTAGGCTTTTCTATCATCGTAATTTTATGTTTGATTGTCAAAAAAAATTTTTTTTACAAATGCATAACTTGCCTTATACTTAGTACCTGTAAACGCAAGTAAAAACGCGCCTGGAACTCTACCCTCAATATTTTGAACCTTAATAATTAGTTTTAACCCCTTTTAACGAAGGCTTTACCATAATGTACCCCTCTGCGGTGGTGAGGAAGAGTTTTATCTGTAGTAAAAACATTTATATATTTTAAATACATGCTTAACTTGCGTTTAATGCATTTTTTGTCAAAAGTTGGAAATTAGCAAGTTATTAAAAAAAAAAAACAGTGCTATGCGCTAGTAAGTAGACAAAAAATTGTCATACCTGCCAACGATTTTTAGTGAAAATATAATTTTTCTCAAAAGCGGCTTCTACGATTTTGATAAAACTTTCTGAATTGTGTTTTCTGTGCAAACTTTATGTTTTGGTTGGAATAGATTTTTCAGGAAGTCTTATAACGGTACCTTCCATAGGACCGGTTTTTTTAAATCAGATTTTCTCGTAAGCCACTTGAAGGATTTCGATGAAATTTTTAATATAGGAGCCTTTTTATAGAAGAAATAATATTAATTCTTAAATTTTTCAAAAAAAGTTTTTTTGAGTTTTAAAAAAAAAATTAAATTTATTTTTTATTTTTTGTTTTTTCCAATTAAATCGAAAAATATCAGTCGTAGGCAAAAAATTGTCATGAACAAAGTTGTAGGAAATACAATTCTAAACAACTTTTGTCATAAGCATTTTTAGTGAAAAAATGAAAAGAAGCGAGTTATTTAAGAAAAACAAGTTTTCCTTAAATTCAAGATGGCGGCCAACGCAATAGAGTTACGAGGTCGAAAACCGATACATACGCTCCTAATGAACCCCTCTAACGATGAAAAGAAAAAAACCCCTATCTAATTTTTTCCATTTAAATGTACAATTCGTTTTAAAATTATTTTTTTTAATTTTTTTTTCAAAATTTTGAGTTTGAAAATTAATATTTTGAAAACGGTTCAATAGAATAACTTCATTTAAAATTACAATAAAATAATAAGTTTTTGGCTTTAAAGGTATAGCATGGCATCGTAGGAGTTACCGTAATTTTTAATATTTTTTTTCAAATTTAAGTCATGCCTTTAGAAACATTTCGATATCGTTATTTTTACTTGCGATTATAGGTTCTATAAAGCAAAATATGAATTCGTACAAAAAAATTCTAAAAATCAAACATGACATTACGATGATAGAGAAGTCAAAAAAAGTGGGTCCGACAATTCTGTCTGTCTGTCTGTCTGTCCGTCCGTATGTATCGGCACCTACAGCCTAAACGGCTGGACCGATTTGTTTCAAAACTGGTACACAGTATTATTATGACGTCCTACAGAGGGGTTTTTTGGAATTAGGATTCTAGCTCTTAAACTAACGGTAGGTACTTGCCATACAATTTTAAGTGAAAAATTAATTTTTCTCGAAAATGGCTACTACGATTTTCATTAAAATTTCTTAATAATGTTTTCTGTGCAAATTGTATGTTTTGGTTGGAATAGATTTTTCAGGAAAAGTCTTATAACGGTACCTCCCATATTTTAAATCAGATTTTCTTGTAAACTACTCAACGGATTTCGATGAAATTTTTTAAATACGAGCCTTTTTATAGATGGAATGATATAATTTATTAAATTTTTCAACAACAAGTTTTTTTGAGTTAAAAAAAATTTAATTTTTTTTTATTTTTTGTTTATTCCAAAAATGGTTTGATCTATTATTTTATTTTTCTGATAAAACTACAAGTTGCTAAAAGTTGGCATACTCAAAAAATATTTAGAATATTTTTTCGAAAAGTTTTTCAAAAAATATTTTTTTTTTTTAAACTGGTCGAACGATTTTGAAAAAAAAATTTCTTAAAATTCTTAACAGTAAACGAAATTAGATGGCTTACTTCATTTTTTCTAAAAAATGATTTAACTAGTGATTTCTAAGTGATCAATAAAATTTCATATCATTTTTTCCTTGCTTTTTTCCAAAATCTCAAACCCCAAGACCACAGTCACACATTAGAGCAAGTTCGTCTGACCCAGTCGTGCACTTTATTCGGCACGAGTACGATAACTTGACCGCCAAGAATTGATAACGGCTTTTTATAGAGGGGTTAAATACAAGCATTTTTTACTATGGGAGGGGGGGTCCATCTCCCCCCGTTTAGAAGGTAGGGGCGATTTTCGAAAAAATGACTTAAAATGGAAATCAAAATCTTAAAAAAGAGTGGTATTACCTACAATGAAGTTTTATACCGTTATACCGGTTTTGAAAGCCAGAAATCTGTTCTTTAATTTTAAATTAAAATGAAATTCTAAATGTCAATCGTTTTAAAATTATTTGCATGCAAATTCAAAATTTTGATAAAAAAAAATAAAAAAAAAAGTTTACACCAATTTCTTTCAAAATTGTAAAATAAAGTGCTAAACTGGCTTTCTGTCATCAGTGCCTATATTAATTCTTAATCAAATACAAAAAACCGAATCATTTTATGTCTTCTAGTTACTGAGAAAATTGAAAATTTCCAAAACTACTTTTGTAATCAAGTTGTATTATTTTTGGTATTTGAGTAAACTTGCTTACCATACAGTGCTAACACACATTCCACACGTTAGGCAGACGAACTCAAACAGTTTATGGTATCAACAGTACCTGGGTGATCCGCTTCGCAGGATCTAGGGATTTTAACCCCCTTTTTAAGGGTATGTTTATATGTCAGGCAGGCGCCTGTGTCAATATTATTTGTAATCAATTGCACCTGGGTGGCCCGCTTCGCGGGATCTTTTGATTTTCTCCTCCTTTTTCGGGGGCACACCGCGCTCACGCAACTTCGTTGCTCCGCTAAGGGTATGTTTATTTGTCAGGCAGGCGCCTGTGTCAATAGTATTTGCAATCAGTTGTATCAGGGTGGCCTGCTTCGCGGGATCTTTTGATTTTCTCCTCCTTTTTCGGGGGCACACCGCGCTCACGCAACTTCGTTGCTCCGCTAAGGGTATGTCCAGTCGTCAGGCAGGCGCCTATATCAAATAGTTTTTGTTATTAACAGTACCTGGGTGGCCCGCTTCGCTTGGCAATGCAATTCTACTTCCTCGTGGTGCATTCTGGGTAACGCGCTAAATGAATTGCTGTACTTTAATAACAAAAATGACATCAATCCTCAAAGCGAGATCACCGTGAATACCAAAAAACAAAAACCTCATAAGAAAGTAGTTTTAGTAATTTTCAATTTTCTCAAAACCTAAAAGATATAAATTTATTTGAATTCTTGCGTTTAATTCAGAATTAATATGAGCATCGAACATGCAAAGCCAATTTGGCATTTAATTTCACAATCTGGAAAAAAATGGTCTAAACTTTTTTTTTCATTTTTTTATCAAAATTTTGAGTTTGAATGGAATTTTTTTGAAAACTATTGGCATAAATAAAAAAATTTAAATTGAAAATTAAAGAACAGAGTTCTGGCTTTCGAACCTGGTGTAGTTCTTTATTGTAGGTGTTACCGTTGTTTTTTAATTTTTTTTTTAATTAAGTCATTTTTTTCGAAAATTGTCCCTACCTTCTAAACGGGGTGAGATAGACCCCCCCTCCCATAGTAAAAAATGCTTGTATTTAACCCCTCCATAAAACCCCGTTATCAAATCTTGGCGGCCAAGTTATCGTACTCTCACCCTTTATTCTTTTAGGTAGGTATCTAAGATAAGTATGAGGTAGGCCAATATCTTTTTGAATTTTGATATTTAGATGTAAAGAAGTTGGAGGGCAGGTACCTAACCTGCACCTATATCTTCATTTAAGATTTTGTGCGGTCTGTTTTTTGTCGTCAGATAGAAAGAGAGATTTGAAAATTAAGTTTTTCAATTAAAACAACATTAAACACATTAAAAAAAAATTAGGAACTAAATCCTTTTTTGACTTAATTAGTGTCTAGATAATTGGAACAAAAACAAACTCTTGCAACATTTTCTGATAGAGAGAACAGCTTCAGCAAATTAATGAATATTTTAAAACATGAACTCATTGGACTCAGTTTTTATTAAGTTTATTGAGTTATCTATAATGGGAAATTGATTAAGTTGTCTCTTTTGTAGATTGCAAAAAATTTTAAAGATGCAGATTGGTAAACTGTATCGAATTAAGGCGAATTTGACTTTTGTGCTCAAAACACCCATAATCATCATCATACGATATTCAAACGAAAACGAGAGCGAAGAAACATTTATTTGCCTATGTAAAACATACTTATCGAACTTTCACATTTCTTCCACTAGAACCCTTCCTCTAAAACAGACGGCTGATCATGTGCATGTGTAACCACCGAAAACAAAACGTGATTGGTTTTTTCCTCCTTGCTGATATTCCACCTACATTATACCTGCTAAGCATCATCTTTTATATCTACGGCGGCGGCGCTAGCCACTGCTTGACACATTCATTGCCAAGTAAGTGTGTATTTCACTCACAGTGGAATTGCGAAACTTATTATAACGCAATAATTATTCAAATTGTTGACCTGCATTCACGTAATGCATTTATCTTAGGACTTCATTACTTATCCAAAAATGCATTTAAAAATGTTTTTCTAGCAACAACAAATATTTCAACAAAAACAAAAAAAATCCAAAATATGTTTTTGAATAATTAATTCTATACGCAAGATCATAACCTACATATTTCTTCTATCAAAATAATTACAACCTGCTACAAGAGATGAACAAAAAAAAATTTATTTGTATGTACCTACAAATAGGTAACCTAAAAAAAATTAAACTGCAAATCTACAAAAAGTGCACATGAAATTCCAAGGTTAAAAAAAAACAGCGCATAGCTATACCTGATATTTTTCTGTGTCCTTTCTATTCCTTTGACACGATGCATAACACAGAATACTCTGCTCTGCTTACTAAAGAAAAAAAAGAACATTATGAATGCACTCTCCAAACCAGTCAGACAATAGGAAAATAAAATGCACGACTGGGTCGCACGAACTTGCTCTTATGATAAGCAATTGCTTAGTGGCTGCATATATGGATTTAAAAAAAAATTTAAATAATTTCGAAAATTCTTTTATTTTTTAAATTAGTTTAAGAGTTTTCGCGGAAAAACAAAGTATACAATAAAATTTCAAAGCTATACGTGAATCTAGGAAAAAAAAATATTGAAAATCGTTCCACCAGTTTTTTTTTTAAAAAGGTTATTTTTGAAAAACTTTTCCAAAAAATATTTTGAAATTTATTTGGGTATGCAAATATATGGCAACCTGTAGTTTACATTTGAAAAAATAATTTAAAAAAAAATCAATATACCCGTTTCCAACATATTTCGAAAACCAAAAATTTTTTTGAAAAAATTATAAAAAATCAAAAAAAAAAGTTTTTGAAAAATTTGAAATGCCATATTAATAAAATTATAAATGACTTCCTGTGGCCAAAATTTTATTGAAATCGAATGTATAGTTTACGAGAAAATTTGATATGAAAATACTGGTTCTATGAGAGGTACCGTTATAAGACAAATTTTGAAAAATATTTTTTAACCACAAGATATATTGTCTTACAAAAATAGCATCCTGAAAGTTTTATCAAAATCGTTAGAGCCGTTTTTGAGAAAATCAATTTTTTTCTTCACGATTGTATGGCAGGTGCCGTTATTTTTGGGCCTAGAGCAAAAATAAAAAATACGTTCCGAGGGACGGCCAAATAAATCCTAGATACCAAATTTGAAGCAAATCGGCCCATCCGTTCAGGCTCTAGAAGCGCGAACAGACAGACAGACAGACAGACAGACAGACAGACAGACAGACAGACGGACGGAATTCCCAGACCCACTTTTTTCGACTTCTCCATCATCGTAATGTCATGTGTGATTGTTATCTCGAAATTTTTTTTCTGCACGAATCCATAACTATAATCGCAAGTAAAAATATATGAGAGCTCAGTATAATAAAGAAAATAAAGAGAAGGCTCAGCAGTGCCAGATTTGGCAGCGGCATTTTCTCGAACTGTAGCCTTCTATGTGTGCGTGATTTGGGAATTTTACTGGCAAAAAACGTAAAATAGACCACTTTTTAAAAATTAAAATTAAAAATAAGGTGAGAAAAATACCTTTGATTTTTATTGCATCTAACACACAAAATACCAAAAAAAAAAAAATAAAAAAATACGTTGGAATTGTATAGGCTCCCGATCCCTCACAACCGCACTACAAATATTGTTATATTGAAATGCTTTTTTAAACATGCTCTGATTTTTAAATTTTTTTTCCAATAGTCTTATTCTCTAAAGGACATTATAGTTCTTTGATTAACAAAATATTTACTTAAAAAAAATAAATACGTTCAAGCCCCATGGAAAAGCGCAAAATATTGGACAAAAAAAGAATGTTTCCTGTCTTTTTGTCTGAAAAAAATTATTTTAGATATATATTTAAAAAAATAAAAATGCACATAACTGCATACATCTTTTGGCTTAGGAAGAAAGGAAATTTGGCTTTGCTACCTGTTATACTTTGGAAGTTTTATCAAATATTGCATTTACACTACAATGCAAACTTGCCCTATTTTTCATAGTTTTGTATATTTTTGTATTGGAAATTGATTAATGAATTAAAAACAAAATAGTGTTATTCTCTTTTGAGATCTATTTACTCTGGGAAAAAAATATAAAAAAAATAAAAAAGTTTGATTTAACGCCTGCCCCACTAATAACGGCAAGCACTTACCTAAATTTGATGAATTTCTAAAGTTTCTAGCGGTTTTTGGGAGCAAACCATTTTTTTTAAATTTATATAACTACAAAAACATTTTCTTCAAAATATTTGCAAGCAAAACCTCTTTATTTCATTTAAATATTTTAAGTATTGCGAACGCTACAGAGCTGTTGTTTAGAATTGTATTTCCTACAACTTTGTTCATGACAATTTTTTGCCTACGACTGATATTTTTCGATTTAATTGGAAAAAACAAAAAATAAAAAATAAATGTAATTTTTTTTTTAAAACTCAAAAACTTTTTTTGAAAAATTTAAAAATTAATATTATTTCTTCTATAAAAAGGCTCCTATATTAAAAATTTCATCAAAATCCTTCAAGTGGTTTACGAGAAAATCTGATTTCAAAAAACCGGTCCTATGGAAGGTACCGTTATAAGACTTCCTGAAAAATCTATTCCAACCAAAGCATAAAGTTTGCCATCGGTGTATAAGATTCGGTCTGCATTAGCAAGAGTTGCCATTTCTCGGTGGAGCTTACGGTAATGATCGTCAGGTGTTTCGGATTTCCTATATTGTGCCAAACTAGTGTTAATTTTGAGTAGATTTCTTCTCCAAGGTGGCGGAGGATTGAAATTTTCCCTTTCATTTATGTCAGGAAGACGTAAATGCTGTGTTGGAAGCAATGAGACCATATTGGACAAAGCAGAGGTTGAATTTTTTCTATTTGGTTTTTTCCTGAGAACTACATCTCTTATTAAGTCATGCAATGGGTGCATGATATCTGCTATTGCATTGCTTGATATGTTTGTTGCTCTTTTTTTACCCAGTTGTTCGAAGGAAACATATCCTGCTTCAACTCTGAGTGCTGGAATTGGCGTTGTTTTTAATGCTCCTGTTGCCGTGCGATAGCATTGGTTGATTGCTGCGTCAATTTTTTCGACGTTCTTTTTTGCTGTCCACATATAAACCGTCATGCCGTGTTGCAGAGTGCCTTCCACAAATACCTTTGCTATTTTCATCGCCGTTTCCAAGTGTGGGCCTTTGCGTCGCGAGCAAATCATTTTTAAGGCGTTATTTCGTGATTTGAGTTGATTCAAGACTTTTGTATGCGGATGACCTGGCTCTACTATCGGAATCTACTGATAACCTACAACTGATGATTAACCGTCTTTCAAATTATGGTGAAACGTGGGGTCTTTCTATAAACATTGAAAAATCGAAAATTATGGTCTTCTCACATAGCTCCCGAAGTTTAAATAGATAACTACAAGAGCAACGAGATTGAAGTTTCTAAGGAATATAAATACCTGGGACTGAAAATAAATTCAGTTTTAGATTTCAAAAACCACCTCGAAGGGAAAATTGCTGCTTTCCAGAGTTTGGTTAACATGACGTGGCGAAAAATATTTTCCAACAAAAATATCACTCTTTCATCCAAGTACAAAGTCTTCGAAAGCGTAGTAAAATCAACACTCTGCTATGCTGCTCAAATTTGGGGAACAGATGAATTTGAAGTGATTGAAAAATTTCATCGAAATTTTCTGAAAAAAATTTTTCGTCTGCCAACAAACACCCCAAACTACGCATTGTATCTCGAAACTGGCCTGCCTAAGATTTTTACTTATACTCTTAAGCTTCAAGCAGACTTTATCTTAAAAATTGCTTCACATTCTGATACTCGTCTAACAAAAAAAATGCTTCATTACGAAAATAGAAACAACGACTGGTGGATGGTAAAATGGCAAAATATTGCTTCTTATTATAACATTGTTTTGGACTGGAATTTCAGTAACCTAAACTCATTAAAAGAACAACTTTACTCCTTAATACAAATCAATGAAGACTACACTCGTAACGCATTTATTGAAGAACCACAACAATCTGAAAGCAGAATAATGTATTCGCAATTAAATTATCACCTCTGCTGTAACAACTACCTTCAAGATGAACTGGGCTATGAAGAAATATCGTTGCTGTTTAAATCGAGATGTGAGCTCATCTACCTAAACGGCAGTCCATACAATGGTGGTTTCAACCAATTTTGCACGCTGTGCAACATGAAGGCCAAGGAAGACAACTTTCATTTCATAAGCATTTTTCCAATCTTCAAACATCAAAGACTTGCTTATCAAGGAAAGGAACGTTTTACCATACTGGAAACATTAGACATTTTAAACGGAAGAAACTGGAAAGACTTGTGTAGTTTTCTAAAATCTATTATTAAATACAGAAACCTGTTAATGACTGAGTATATTTGAAATTAAATTTTCCTTTTTATTTCGTTTATATAACTAATTATTACAATAAGATTATATTGCCATTCAAGCTGACGGCTAAGCCAAGGCTATCTCAAATTCATAAACATACCTAAACTATGTATGTAACTTAATAATGTTCCAATAAATGAATTACTTACTACTCGTAACTTACTTACTTAATTTGCTGTACAAGACTTCCATTGCCTAGAAGAATAGCTTTGTTCATTCTGCTGACGTGATCCATCAGTTCAGTAGAAGGGCGAATGTATTCGATGTTTTGGTGATTAGCCTGAATGGAACTGATAAGTAACTGAATGCTCGATAAGTAGGTATTTATTTCCTCCTGAACGCGAAGCAGCTGCTGCTGCTCTATAAGTTCATCAAGCTGTGTATCCACGGCTTTAAACTCTAAGTTGGTGATATTTGTTATTAGATAGGAGACCTTATTTATTTTGTTTTTCAGCTGGGTTATTTGTTGTTCCAGCTGATTGTTTTCCACAGCCTGATAGGCTATACCGGCAGTCATCAGTACTTGGGGAGCGTATTTAACAAGTCCTTTCATTACCGCAGGGATGGCACCGCGTTTTGATGTCCATTGGGATAGCTTGCGATGATACCTTCCTTAACTCTCGTGGCTTCTAACGTAAGCGCTTGTTCTACAGCCTGACAATGTTGGTTTAATTGGCTATATTTAGTATTGTCATATTGATTGCAAAATAGTTTGAAATCTTGAAGAAGAGTGTCAATAGCATGTAAATCTGCAGTGATATTCACAGAAGTTTCCACTGAAAATTCAAGGTCGAAGAGTTTCATCGATGCATTTCCTAAACGCTGAATGTTAATTCCAGGAGTAAGAGGTTGAATGTCGAAAGCGCTAGTTTCTGGATAAGAAAGGGAAAGCCAAAGCAAAATAACACGTGTAAGCAGCGTAGTTGTGCGATTTTGCACCGGTTACTTCTTCTTAGGGCTTGCTTTCCCTCGGTGTCATCTGGAAATATGGGGACCAATCGATTTGTTGCGCGGTGCACAACTTCCCGTTTCGTTGTCTTTACATCAACTCTGCGTACATTGCCTTTTTCATCAGGATAGCATTCAATGATTCTACCCATTTTCCAGTCTGAAGGCATAACGCTCGCTTCTTGAAGTAATACTCCGATACCAAGGTTTTGAGTTGCAAACTTCCATTTGTTTCTTTTCTGTAGACGTTGGAGATATTCTTGGTGAAATATTTTTCAAAATTGGAGCTGAAGCTGCTGTACTTGTAATAAGCGTTTTGTTATTGGACCAACACTTTCAGATGAATGACCAGCATCGATTACAGTTCTTGAAGCTACGCTAAGTTATAAAGTGAAATGGTGTCCCAGGTGGTAGATTGCCCATAATCGGCTGAATGGTTTTAGCCTTCCATCGGATACAAACTGGACAGGATCTAATACATTTCTTTACACGATATCTAATAGCAGGGATCCAGTATTCTTCTCTCATTAGGGGCTCTGTCAAGGAATTCCCGCTATGATGGTGATCATGGTAAATCTGGCGAAAGATCAAGTCAACTAAGTGACATTTTGTTAATATAATTGAGTGGCGTTGGCTCTCTGGAATATTGACAAGGGAAATCCTCCCCCTACGCGAAGCCGTCAGAATCAATAAATGGTGTTAAGCAGGCTAGCCAGCTTTTTTTGGAAAAAGTCTTGATATGTTGAATTGGCAGATTTCGACTCTGAAATCTCGTTGTTGTTTTTTATCTTATAAGTCCAGCGAAGATAGTAGGCGATCACTCGCAATAAATGGTTAAAGCAAGATAATCTCTCGATGAAGCTTTCTTCCACTGGATCATTTGTGGTAGCATTGCTTATAGTGCACTATATTTCCTTGAACGGGGTGAATGGTAACTGGTCGTTCGTTCATTAACCAACTAGGTCCACTAAACCAAAAAGCAGTCGATTATGTGAGTTGGTGTATGTCCGCGTGAGGCTGAATCTGCCGGATTTTCAGAAGATCGAACATAGTGAAGCTCCCTGGGGTGGATAATTTTTCGAATTTTGCTGACTCTTGACTTCGCAAATTAGTTATCAATCTCTTTGTTAGTTCTTACCCAAGGTAAAGTGGTGTCTTGATTTTGATCTATCAAAATGTCGTTATTTGCCTCGATGGAAACCCGAAGGCTCTTTGCCTTGTTATACTGCCTTGAGAGTGTTTCCAGGGTACGCCTCTCTAATCCCAGCTCTGTAAGGTTAACTCTAACCTCCTCCAGCTGGACGATGACATCTTGCAGGTTATCTATAACCCTTTGAATTATGTTAATTTTTTTTTACTTAACCACTTGGTTATAATAAATATATAAATAGGTTAACTATAACCCTTTGAACTTAAAATGACACTTGTCTATAATAAATATGTATATAGGTTAACTATAACCCTTTGAATTTGAAATGACACTTGTCTATAATAAATATGTATATAGGTTAACTATAACCCTTTGAATTTAAAAATGACTCGCAGGACAACTTGTTTAAGATATGACACAAGTTTTATATTTCCATAAAATACCACCTTACCTTGGGTAGGGGGATAGTTAGTTTATTTTTATTGATATATTGCAAGAGTAAAATAATAACAAAATGTGAAGTATATTTATAAAAAAAAAAGTGGTAATTTGATTAATATAGCAAATTACCATTTCATCAAATATTTAATTATTATTTGAGAGTAGGTTAATGCAGTCAGCATATTGTTATTGGTAGTGCATTGATGAGCATTATTTGGATTCGTAAACTTTATGCCAAACGAAGTTTGAGTCAATTCAATCGAGCCGTTGCGAACCTATGGCCATTTGAAAAAAAAACGTTTACACCTGATTTTCGTTACGACCATGTAAGCCAAAAACAAAAAACCCAATTTTGTTAGAAATATCCTAGGTAAGTTTAATTCTGAGTTTAATCAAAATCGTTAGAGCCGTTTTCGAGCAAATCCAAAATGAATAAAACCGTTACTTGAAAGGTACCAGTTTGAGCCGGGCTAAAACGAAATAAAAAAACTTCGACAATGGTTTTTCTTCAAACTGCTATACCAAGTTTGAAGAAAATCCGTCAATCCGCTTTGGCTGCAGCATGACGTGAAAAAGCGCACATCCGCACATCCGCACAGACGCACAGACATACCGACGGACGGTATGCACGAAACCAATACTTGCCCTATAGCTATAAAGCAAGTAAAAATCAGTATTGCTTTTTAGGTACGACCCATCATATGGCTGAAAAAAAAGTTTTAGAACATGTCTTAGAACGGTACTTTCCATAGGAACGTTTTTTTTTGCTTTCCACTACCTCAAAAACGACTCAACCGATTTTTTTCGAAATTTCACACACATAAAGGTTTAAAAGTTTAAAAAAAAATTATTTTTTTTGTAGTTCTAAAAGCATTTTTTTTTAAGTTTAAAAAATGAATATTTTGAAAACTGCTCATTAATTTTTTTTCTAAGAAATAAATGTATTTGCTGAATACCTATAAACTGGCGTTTTTGACTTTTTTTAAAAAAAAAATTTCAAACAAATTTAAAAAAAACTTTTTTTTCTCAAACACGCTCTACAGATTTATTCTCAAAATTCAAATTTATCCAAGAAAAAAAATAGTGTAAGTACTTTTTTTCAGCTCAAATTATTTAAAGTATTTATTTAAGAATTTTGAAAAATGTATTTTTATCAAAATCTCAAGCCCCTACACCACTGTCACATATTAGAGCTAGGTCGTGCGACCCAGTAGTGCATTTTATTTATTTTTGCTCTAGGCAAAAAAATAACGGCACCTGCCATACAATCGTGAAGAAAAAAATTGATTTTCTCAAAAACGGCTTTAACGACTTTGATAAAGTTTTCAGAATACTATTTTTGTAAGACAATATATCTTTAGGTTCGAATTTTTTTTTAAATTTTTCTTATAACGGTACGTCTAATAAAACCAGTATTTTCAAATCAAATGTTCTCGTATTTCAATAAAATGTTGGGCACTGGAAGTCATTCGTAATTTCATTAATATGGCATTTCAAACTTTTCAAAAACTTTTGTTTTTCGATTTTCTATATTTTCCAAAAAAAATTTTGGTTTTCAAAATATGTTGGAAACGGGTATATTGATTTTTTTAAATTATTTTTAAAAATATAAACTACGGATTGCCATCTACGTACATACTCAAATAAATTTCAAAATATTTTTTGGAAAAGTTTTTCAAAAATAAAACTTTTTAAAATAAAACTGGTCAAACGATTTCCAATATTTTTTTGAAATTTTATTGCATACTTAGTTTTTCCGACAAAACTTTTAAGCTAATTTAAAAAATAAAAGAATTTTCGAAATTATTTAATTTTTTTTTTTTAATATCAAGATATGCAGCCACCAAACAATTGCTTATCATAAGAGCAAGTTCGTGCGACCCAGTCGTGCATTTTATTTATAGTGTAGTTCTTGCGACATTGTCTATGAACTATGACAAAACTTTTGTTTCTTCATCTCATTTAACACTCGATTCAATCAAAGTTTTGATTCCGCGACTAACTTTCGAGTGTTCACCGTTTTCTAACGAACTACTGCAAATAAAACAGATTTCTTCCATTTTCAACTACTAGGTATGTATCAATCATATAAAGTGCACGACTGGGTCGTACGAACTTGCTCTAATGTGTTAAAATGGTCTTCGGTGCTTGAGATTTTGGGAAAAAGCTTTGAAAAAATCATATGAAATTTTATAAATCACTTAAAAATCAATACTTAAAACGTTTTTTATAGAAATAAAAATGAAGTAAGCCATCAGATTTCCTTTACTTTTTGACTTTTTACGAAATTATTTTTCAAAATCGTTCGACCAGTTTTTTCAAAAAACAGTTTTTTTTTTAAACTTTTCGAAAATATATTCCAAATTTTTTTTGAGTATGCCAACTTCTAGCACTTTGTAGTTTTTATCAGAAAAATAAAATTAAAAAATATAGAATTAAACCGTTTTTGGAAAAAACGAAAATAAAAAAAAAATTGAAACTTTTTTAAAAAACTCTAAAAAAAATTTTTTTTTGAAAAATTTAAGAATTTATATTATTTCTCTTATAAAAGGGCTTCTACATTAAAAATTTCATCGAAATCCGTCAAGTGGCTTACGAGAAAATCGGATTTCAAAAAACCGGTCTTATGGGAGGTACCGTTAGAAGACTTTTCCTGAAAAATCTATTCCAACCAAGACATAAAGCTTGCACATAACACACTTTTCAGAAAGTTTTATCAAGATCGTCGGAGGGTTTTTGAGAAAAATTCATTTGTAGGACGTCATAATAATACTACCTACCAAGTTTGAAGCAAATCGGTCCAGCCGTTTAGTCTGTAGGTGCCGATACAGACGGACGGACAGACAGACAGAATTGTCGGATCCACTTTTTTCGACTTCTCTCTTTTTACTTGCGATTATAGGTACTATAAGGCAAGTTATGCATTCGTCGAAAAAAAAAGTTTTGAGATAACAATCAAACATGACATTACGATGATAGCGAAGACGAAAAAAGATGGTCTAAAAATTCTGTCTGTCTGTATGTCTGTCTGTCTGTCTGTCTGTCTGACTGTCTGTCTGTCTGTATGTAGACCTACAGCCCAAACGGGTGGGCCGAATTGCTTCAAACTTGGTATATAGACTTTTTTAGGTATTGTACAGAGGGGAAATTGAAATTTTTTTTTTTTAGCTAAAAAAATAACGGTACCTGCCATACAACCGTTATTTTAAAGCTTATTTTTCTCAAAAACGGCTCTAACGATTTTTATTTAAAAAAATCAGTCTTGCTTTTTAGGTAAGACCAATCATATGGCTAAAAAAAAAGTTTTAAAAAATGGCTAAGAACGGTACTTTCCATAGGACCGTTTTTTTTGCTTTCGACTAACTCGAAAACGACTAAACCGATTCTTTCGAAATTTCACACACATATAGCTGTAGGTAGCTCAATTTGTATTGCATACCAATATTTTTGAAAAATATTTTTTTGTATTTTTAAAAGCATTTTTTTTTTAAATTTAAAAAATTAATATTTTGAAAACTGCTTATTAAATTTTTTTCTAAAAATTTTAAATAAATGTATTTGCTGAATACCTATGAACTGGCGTTTTTGAATTTTGTTTGAAAATTTTTTTCAAAAAGTTTTTCAAAAAAAACTTTTTTTCTCAAAAACGCGCATCACGCAAAAACTACTGCATGGAATTGAATGCGGTTTTCGCAAGTTTTTTGGTAGTACGCCAACTCAAAATATAGGCTATATTTTATCGCAGAAAAATATCTAATTCTGGTTGCTTTTTCAATATTTCTGCAATCGTACGTTATTCAATTAACTTAACCCAAAATTAAAAGATTTTAAGGAAGTTAGCGTCTCACTTACATAATGGCGCTGGAAATCATAAAAATAGCGCCACACTTACCTACATATATATGAATAGAAATAAGTTAGTCGTTCTGAATAGAAGTTACATCAAAAACATCATAGATGACGCTATTTACCACCATATAGACAATGTCTCATTCAGCGAAAGCATAGGAATCGAAAAATAATGTAACCATAAAGAACGGTGAACAAGCAATACTTACGCCCAAAACTGATGAAGCGGAGCTGCAATAAGTAGCAGTATCGGCGCCTAACATCGTTTTGAAAGTGGGCATTCCAATTAGGTATATTGCTTCAGAACTTAACCCTCCAACTTCGCTATGATACTTCGAAATAATATTATACAGAAGCCAAAAATCTTACTGCTGTAGAGCTGATAAAGTTTGTAGCGGTTCATACTTCGTATACCCCCTATTTTGAACCGGTTGTGCAAAAACAAAAATACACTGAGATACCTACTATATTATAAAATATACGCGTACGAAGTAGCGGGCAAAAGCTACTAGTACCTATAATCGCAAGTAAAAATGTAATCACAATGAAGAAACGCACGAGGAATCACAAAGGAAAGAGGTATAGAAAAATTATCTCAGTTACAAATGCATGCGAGGCGTAAGCACGTTTTATAACTAATTTTGGTAGTAAAGCACCTCAAAAAAATTGCATACTTTTGGGAACCATATGAAGAAATTGATGTAGATAACTCCTAAATGATAACTGATATGCGAAAACTTTCTTTCGCAATTATATGTAGAATTTGATAAGCTATAAGTTTGTGGAACATTTTTTTTGTCTCAAGCTCAGTTTTTGAAATATAAGTGAATAAAGCCGAAAAACCCACTTTTTGACCTTTGAACCCCTATAACTGACCTAGCGTACATGGGAAAGTTGGGGATATTTTTCAGATTGTAAACCACATCAAAACCAACCTGTATACCAAAATTCAGCCTTGTACAAATTTTTTTTTTTCTTTGACAATTTTTTTTTATTCTTACTGGGCTATTAAAGGTGTTTCTTCATTTGTAATAATACCTAAATTTTTTTGGAAATGTTAGGTTTTCTTTCACATTTTTTTGGAGTTAATACGTTAGGAGTTATTGCATAGAGCGTTTAAAGACATACTTTTCAAGCCACCGTTGCCATACAATGCAAGAAGGAAGCGTTTTCCAGCTTCAGCAATGATTTTAGGATCAGCATTCGGGATTTTGAATACCTGCACAATCTCGTTCAAATCTAGTCTTTTTGGAGTACATTAAGGAATTTCATTTTCCGTTGATTAAAGAGCGCTGGTGTTGTATCACAGCCACTGAAGGCATGCAAGAACAATGTGTGATCTGCAGCTGTTTTAGCTCTGATACTTTTAGTTGAATATACTCGTTGCAAAATTTGTCCTTTTCCTGGTTTGAGCAAATATATGTTGGAAAGCTTAGCCGTTAAAAGAATAGGAAGATCTAGATCTGCACCCACAACTATTACAGAATCGGATGTGGAGGAAGCGCTGATTGCATTATTAATAATAAGAGTATCCGCATCTTCCGTGGCTTGCTTCACTACATTTCGCATTGAACATTTTAATGAGGCGTTTCTTGTCTATGTCGTTGCTCAGGAATTTATCTTCTGACACCGTTGGGATCATTGTCTCGTCAAAAAGTATGTCTACTGAAGCGATTTTTCTTGACCTTCGGGATCGGTCAGCAAATTTGGTACCACGGCTTGCTACATGTTCCGGATATTTATCAAATACCACTATGGCGTTGGATGTATAGTTCGCTCTAACAAATGTGAGGTAATTATTGCAAATGGATGAAAATGTTTCACTGTGATGCCAAACGATTCGGTGCAATAAGTACCCGCCATTGATAACATAAATCGGGTCCCCAAAATGTATATCTCCAGAAAATTGCTCAAATGCCTTATACATCGAAGATTTTACGCATTTTTGCATACCTTCGGAAATGGAGCAAGTTTGTACGCTAAGAACTTTTCAAGTTCTTTATCAGATCTTTTTGCAATGCATGCATATTCTTTGAAAAATTAATTAAGGATCTATAGGGATACCTGCATTCATAATGCAAAGTGATTTTATTTTTACGGCATAGAAATCGTTGGCATTACCAATTATATAGTTTTCTCGCGTCGTCTTTTCAACAAATGGGTTTTTTCAACTTACACCTTAACCATGCATTTGACAAAAAAGCTTATAACAAAAATTGTGGGAAATTTTTCTTGTTTAATTTAGTACATAGCTATTTTTATTGTAAAATGAGTAGGAAAGGAGATATTGTCAAAAACTGTTTTAGGCCGACATTTTTTTTTAATGGCAGCTCGAGCGGAACCGATACGCAAAAAAAATTCGGAAAGAGCAAGTCGAAATCTATAAAACCACCGATTTCGAAAACTACCAAATGACTGTTCAATAGGCTGGAGCGAATATGCAAAACAAAAAATTAATTGTTTTGTTCCTGTGTTGTTAAATAATGCCCATCATCTATGCAAAATATCACATTTTCAAATAATTTACTCGTTCTCGCGTATTTTTATAAAAAAATTCTTTGACACCAATTTTATAATAATATATTATAGCCCTTGCCATTATTTAATTAAGGTGCCCAAAACTCGTGAAAATTAGCGTTTCCCTGTATTTGGTGACAAGTACTAAATGATAATAATGTTGTCAGCTTATTTTGATAAAATATAACATTATTTGTGGATTAGAAACGATCTGATTGTATTACATAATGGAAAAGACCCTTCAATCAAGGAGGTAAGTGAAATTGTTTCTACTGACGCGACGTCGAAAAAGTATGGAATAAGGTTATCAGTTATCAACAAATTGTAGCAAAGATTAATTTCGTACTAGAAAAAATATAAAGGTATGAAAAAACTACGCAATGAAACAAAAAAGCAGACGTTTTTCCGAGATTGTCTGAAAAAGTTGTTTGATATAGCAACATGTAAATGTACAGATGTACAAATGAAGTATTAATGTTACTGATTTTATGTTGGCATTACTGGCGACATGGGAATTTTTTTTTTAAAGTTTATTATATTGTTAATAACTACTGTAAGAAAATTCACCGTTGTAATTCTGGCTTTAAAACCTTTGTGCAGCATGCAATTACTTCATCAAAAAGATTGATGCTGTCATCCGTGCAAGAGGAAGTTATTTGGAGTGTTTTTAAAAAATAAATGTATTTATAGTGTGCTCATCAAATTTGGAATGAAAAACTCTAAAAATGAAGGATTTATTGAACTTTTGTGTTGGTAATACTTCATTTGACGGAAACTGTATTTCCAGAGAAATGTGTAAATGTGTGACTAAAGTACCCATTGCAGAAGAACCCTTTTTAAAAGACCAACAAGAGCATCGTAAAATTTATATTGGATCTGTTGATCAAATGGCAACCAAATCCTTACATCGTAAAGATATTAGAAAACGGATATACGATTTCTTTTTTGAAAACTATGGCTGATACTCCAAAAAACTTTCACTTCTGATCCAGTTATGGAATGTTTTGACAGTACTTTTACTGAATCGGAAAATGAAATTAATGGGTTTTGCCCCTTAAGGGGCCAGTTATAGCGATACGGAAAACCAAACCGAAAAAATTTTCAAAAGGAAAATTTAGTATGGTATGGTTCGATTTAGAACACAAATGTTACACTGATCGATGGCAACCAACTCAGAGAATTTATTTTGCAAATACAAATTTGAATTGAACTCGTACTTTTCGTTTAAAATGTATTTTTTTATTTTTTTGTTATGCGTATAAAAAAAAATAAAAAATTGCATTTTTAGCAAAAAGTACAAGTTCAATTCAAATTCTTATTTGCAAAATAAATTGTCTGAGTTGGTTGCCATCGATCAGTGTATCATTTGTGTTCTAAATCGAACCATAACATATTAAATTTTCCATTTGAAATTTTTTTCGGTTTGGTTTTCCGTATCGCTATAACTGGCCCCTAAAACCCTGCATGCGAACCAAACAAAAAAAGGAAACTCTTCAAATGAGAAACAAATTATGGAATCTGGCTACAGCTTGTGCTTGTGATCAAACTGGGGTTTCTGATAGATCGGCAGCAATTATAGTACACACTGCTATGCTAGATTTAAATGTCTTCAGTGGTGAAAATTCATCAAAAGTTATAACCGTGGTGGTTATCTTGTTCTTTGTTGCTCCGTATAATTAAAACAACAAAGATTTTTATTATAATTATATATACATATGTACACTTTTATTAAACTATTATTACAAAACTAAATTGAACTCTTAATTTAATATTTTTAGGATGAGAGCTTGTCGTCGTAGATTGGCACACGTCGAGAATAAAATTACAATTGTTTTAGTGACAGATCAAAAGCAAAAGTTCTAGTGGAAATTTCTTTCGTCAAGTTAAACGTCACATTTTTCAATTGTTGTGAATGGACGTATTCACTCAAATGTTACCGCGTTCGTTCGAAAGCAATTGCGTTCCAACTTCTTGCGTTCGCATTTCATTGCGATTGTTCATTGTATTATTATACTTTACCATTATTGTAGATACACTACATCACCCTCCTCCAATCGAGTTCCCTCCCTAAAAGATTTTATCTCGTTTCTACTCTGGTTTAGCTTGACTGCAATTTAGATGCAGTATGCTGGTTTGAGGCGATCGATGGAACTCGATACATTTTTGTTTTTTATACTTATTATAAAGTGTTTTCTAAGTCTCCGAATCACTTCGTAAGGGCCTTCGTATGACGGCATTAGACCGGTTTTTACTTTGTCGATTCTCACAAAAACTTGTTTACACTCGTTAAGGTGTTTCGGTATGAAAATTTCTTGTTTAGTTTGCCTTGTCTTTTTTGGAATAAGGTTTCTCATAGCGTTTTTCTATCAAGTCATCTGGAGAGAGCTCTTGATTTTGGTTGCCAATGAAAATTTCGCCAGGAAGTCTCAGGTTCTGTCCGTATACCATTTCTGCTGCCGAAGAATTTAAAATTACGGAACAGCGAATTCCTAAAAGAATGATTGGGAGTTCCGAGCTCCAATTGGTGGTATTGCATCTAGCTTTTAGTGAGCACTTGAGTTGTCTGTGAAAACGTTCAACCATTCCATTGGCTTGTGGATGATATGGCGTTGTATGAATTTTGTGTATTCCTAACAATCTAGAAAGTTCGCTAAATAGTTTTGATTCGAATTGACTTTCTTGATCCGTAGTGATTTTTAAAGGAGTACCAAAACGGGCAATGAAGTTTTCGACAAACACTTTCGCGACAGAGCTTGCAGAAATATCAATCAGAGGATAGGCTTCTGGCCACCTAGTGAATCTATCGACAGCCGTGAGGATGTACGAAAAACCATTAGACGGAGGAAGTGGTCCCACCAAATCAATGTGTAAGTGATCGAACCGACTCGTTGGTATTTCGAATCTACCGTGTTCTGACTTGGTGTGTCTTTGTACTTTGGCTTTCTGACATCCTATGCATGAACGTGCCCAATTGTTGATGTCTTTGTTCATATTTGGCCAGAAGTATCGCTCTGAAATGAGTTTTCTCGTCGCCCGTATGCTTGGATGGGAGATCCCATGAAGAGTCGTGAAGACATTTGGACGTAACGCAATTGGAACGAAAGATCTATTTTTGTTTGTTGAAGTTTCACAACAAATCATTACATTGGGGAATCTAAATTGTTCTAGAACAAAACTTTTCTCTTTCTTCAAATTTTTGGTTTGCGCTATGAGATCCTGTAGCTCTTTGTCGGTGGATTGTAGTTTGGCGATTGTTTCTAGATCAAGCTTGTAATCTTTGTTAACGCCAATTTCGTCAATGCGAGAAAGCGCGTCGGCGACAACATTATCTTTACCTTTAACGTGTTGGATGTCAGAAGTAAATTGTGCAATGAAGTCAAGGTGACGCGTTTGACGTGGACTTCTCTCTGTTTTGCTTGTCAGAGCATGAGTGAGTGGTTTGTGGTCCGTAAAGACTGTGAATTCTCGCCCTTCGACGAACAATCGGAAGTGTTTGATCGCTAAGTACACAGCTAGCAATTCGCGATCGAAAGCTGAGTACTTTATTTCTGCATCTTTAAGTTTTTTGGAGAAAAACGCTAGAGGTTGCCAAGATTGTGAAACTTGTTGTTGAAGGACCGCACCTACGGCTATATCGGATGCATCCGTTGTGATGCTGAAAGTGCCGTTCTGTAATGGGTGAGCTAGCAGTGTTGCTTTTGAGAGAGCTTCTTTTGCGCAATCGAAAACAGAGTTGAGATTTTCTGGCCAGGAAAAAGACTTTTTTGTTTTGGCTTGTTTTGTTAGCACTGTAAGGTGAGTATGAAGTGGAGCGATTAGTTGAGCAAGTTTCGGGATAAATCGATGATAGTAATTTATCATTCCTATAAAGCGTTGGATTTGCTCGATGGACGATGGTTTTGGAAAGTTAATGATTGCTTCAACGCGATCTCTGGAAGGAGAAATTCCTTTCGCGTTGATCGTATGACTTAAGAACTCCAAAGAAGAAACACCGAAGATGCACTTGGATAGGTTTATATTGACTCCATACTCTTCTAACCTTTTGAATAGAATCTTGAGGTGCTCTTTGTGTTGGTTTTCGTCTTTACTGGCGATAAGCAGATCATCAATGTATGTGAACACGAAATCCAAACCGAAACACACTTCGTTCATGAAACGTTGAAACGTTTGAGCTGCGTTTCGCAGGCCGAATGGTATTCGGAGCCATTCGAAAAGGCCGAAAGGAGTTGTTAAGGCATTTTTATTCACGTCTTCTGGTGCAACTGGGATCAAGTGACATGCTCTTACGATGTCTAGCCTCGAAAAAACTTGGCAGCCATGAACATTCATGGAGAAGTCTTGTATGTGATGGATCGGGTGGCGATCTGGTACCGTGGCAGCGTTTAGTCTGCGGTAGTCACCACATGGTTTCCAATCTTGGTTGTTTTTCTTTTTAACCATATGAAGAGGAGAGCAAATACTTGAAGATGATGGTTGACAGATTCCCAGTTGCATCATGTATTGGAACTCTGTTTTTGCGGCATTATGCCTAGAGGCGTCCAAGCGTCTTGGCCTTGAAAAAGGAAGTTGACCTTTTGTCTCGATATGATTAACGATTGTGTGTGTGATTGGCGCGAAGTAATCTGGCTCTGCTATCAAACTTGGAAAGTTTTGTAAAATTTTACTGTAATCATGATTAGTGACTTGAAAGTGTTTTGAGGTTGGATCATCAGTTCTTATTGTAGACGCATAGGTGTGCAGCTTAGTGGGAGGGTCTAGCAATCTTTTGTTTTTGGTGTCCACCAGAAGATTAAATTTTGCTAAGAAATCGGCTCCCAATATTGGTCTGCTAACCGCGGCAATTATAAACGTGTGAACGAAGTTTCGCCTAAGCCCAATATCAAGGTTTAATAATTTTGATCCGAATGTTGGAATCGAAGTTCCGTTGGCGGCTGATAGCCAAATCGAAGAGTCTGTGGACTTTGAACCCTTTCTTGTGCTACAAGGAATAACTGAGAGATCCGCCCCTGTATCGATAAGAAAAATTAGATTTGAGATTCTAACCCTGATAAATAAGCGGCAGCTTGAAGGACACTGCTTGTTTGCCGCTGCAACAGCAGGTTGATCTAGTTTGGGTGATCAGTCCGATTTTACGAAATGTTTTTGTCGAAGTTGCACGGTTTTTCACATTTCTTGGCCTGCCTCTTATAGCGCTTGTGGTACCAGCATACTCGCGTGCCCGAAGTTGAATTTGAGCGACTGTGTACCCTAGATCTACTGTGAGAACGACTATTTCTGTTTCTAAAATTTTGAGAATGATTACTGCTACGTGCACGTGAATCGAAAGAAAATGCCTCAATCATTGACTCTATTCTAGCGAGTCTTTTTTCGAGAGCATCATTGCTATTACAAGAATTATCGTTTTGTTGAGCAGTGGAAATACTGCACATGCTCATACTTTGAGATGCCTCGTATATTTTGTCTGCAAGTGTGGCTAACTCCTCAAAAGTTTTTTGACCAACTGACAACAAGGCGATATTGATTGGTTGTGGCAATCTACGCATCCATAACTTTTTGAGAATGTCGTCATTAAACGTAGCACCTGACAGAGTTCTCATTGAGCGCAATAAATCTGATGGTTTGCGATCACCAATGTCTGCCTTGTCAATAAGACTTTCTAAACGTTTAAGCTCGGACACAGAATGGCGTTCGATTATTGCCGATTTTAAAGTGATATACTTGTCGGTAGGTGGTGGATTCGAGAGAATGTCACAAGTGTCTGGTTGCAGAGAGCCAACCGTGAGACAGTAAATTTGATTGGTTTTGCTGACCAAGAAGGGGACTCGATTGGTTAGAAAGATTCGAGTGTTCTGTGTTCTGCTCATTAAGAACTTCTTCATCTTTTGTTTCGTTAACCTTTTTTTTTTTATTAAAATTACCAGAAACTAAATTTGGGAAATGGCTCACGTAAACGATTTCTAATTCTTTATGGACGTAAAATGTTGAAGTATGGAACGCAATTTTCATATATTTAGCAACTAATTAATTTATTTTGTTGTTGGCGAAAGAAATTCCAAAAAAAAAACTATAGCGGTATTTATATGTAACATACATGTGAATTTCAATATATATTCCAAATGTGCAGAAGAATTCTTGCTTTGAAATGTGCACACATAATGTTAATTTAAATTTATATTTATATGTATGTAAAAAAAAAAATTTTAATTTTTGTGTATGTATATGTAGTATGTATGTAAGTGTGTGGGTTTGTGTGTGCGTACGTGTATGTGCCAGTAATATTACATTAAGGAAAGCTCTCACCTGTATAATAAAATACAAAAAAAAAAAATATATAAATCCGGATATCAGCTCACTGATGAGAAAGAATGTAGCTGGCTATGGACACAGGTATTCAGGTTGGGCGCTGATGAATGGCAGGATTTTTTGCGCTGATAGCGTTGATGCAGCTTGTGGTGGACTTTGTGTAAAAAGGCGAATAATTTTGTTCGCCCTTGTGATTTCTCTTAAAGCGAACTGACCACGTTCGCTCAAAAGAAAAATGTTAAAACATAACGCAAAATGTTGTCGAAGTGTCTTTTTCTTGATAGGTAAAATATTGGATAGTGTGAACAACCTGGATAGCATGGACAGCCTGTGCAATAATTAGTTCACGCTACCCAGACAGTACTGTATATATATATGTTATATCACAGATCGCTTGTGCGCCCACAGAAAAAGAATTAGACTTTAAATTCAATCGAAAATAATACGATCGAAGATAAGAAACACTGAAATCTATATGCAGCAGAGGCATAAGCATTTAAGTATCTAACCATAAACAAGATAATCTTAAGCAGTCAAAAGAACTATTCTGCTGCATAAGCAACAATGTATTATAAAAGGGTTTGCTTGACAAAGCAAACTCTCAGTTTTAAGACGACCACTTACAGCCAAAGATTTCCCCCGACCAACGGTAAGGGATCCGAGGCTTCAATAAAAAAATATATCAAAAAAATAAAAACGGATATTTTATTTTTGTTGCCCTGTTCTCACGAACAGGAAGTAATCATTTTTTTGGTGCGTTTTAAATACTCAATTAAAAATGGCGCAGTCGGTAGGATTGCCAAAAAATATTAATTGCTAAAATTGGCGATCCGAAAAAAAAGAACTTACGAACACTTTAGTTTAAACACGACTCGTAACCCGTGATTGTGAAAAAAAAATTTAAGGTGCAAGTGAAGCAATTAACCAAAGTGCTTTAATGAGTGAAAATCATTTAAAGTACGAAAATATTAAGCAGTTCAGGTCAACGTAAATGACCCATACTACAAAACTCCACAGCGGAGAATATTTTCAAAAATAAAAAATAAAGAAGAGAAGCAACCAAGTTATTAAGTGCATAACCTAAGTGCGCGCTGAAAGTGAAACCTAAGTCGATTAAGAGGACAATATTTTTAAAATAAAATCAAGAAAAAAAAAAAAAAAAAAAATTTCGATCATTCATAAACAAATAAAGTGACATTAAGAAACTGTCCCAACGTGTGCGATTAATGAAGGGAATCAGATATGCCTTAAAAGCAATTAAAGGAAAACAAAGAAAAGCCCAAAGAAGACTCCAAGAACTTCAAAAAAATCAACCTTACAACACATCTGTACCAAGAGAAGAATCAGTTTCAGAAGACATGGAGGAAAATCAACAACAGCATGCAGCAGCACCTGCTAATGTTAACCAAGGTAATAATATAGAGCTAGGCTTAAATAATAATAGAAATATTGTACAAAACATGAACTTAAACGCATTAAGAGTCTTAGAACTCAATCCCTTAAAATACATCGAACGCTTATCAACGTTCGATGGGAGAACAGAAGACCTGCCGATCTTTATTAGCAACGTCGACGATATAATTCCTACCCTACTAACTTATAATGAGCAGGGCCAAAAAATGTGTGTCAACCTACTAAAATCAAAGTTTATAGGTCGCGCCAGACAGGCAATTGAAATTCACACCCGTTTAACAAATGGAGTGATATAAAAGCTATGTTATTAGAAAATGTTGGCGGTTTTAAAAACAGCTATCAATTATACGATGACCTTAGAAACTCGCAATTTAGAGGGGATGTCCTCAAGTATTATAATTATATTCAAAAAACACTGTCATTACTTAACCAAAAGTGCCTACAAGAAAATAATCAATTAGATATTCCTAGAAATAACATCACGGCTTTAAATATCTTCAAGGAAAAAATTCCCAATTCACATGAGAACTATTTTATACTCATTAAAACCTTCTACCATGGAGTTAGCCCTCCACGAATTGTCACAGGCAGGTTTTGTCAGTCGCAGTCCTGACTTGAATATTTCAAATGACAAAAAGGAAGTTAGACATAAAAATAATAATTTTAAACAAAATATAAATAGCGGACATAATTTTAACACTAGAAACAATAATCAGAACCCATTTAGAAATCACTGGCAACCAAAGCCATTCAACCCCCAAAATAACTTTAATTCTAATTACTCCAACCAGAGGCAATACAATCCAAATTACCAAAGACCTAATGAAAACAGGCAACATTATAAGCAATACCCTCAACAATTTGAACCAATGGATATAGATCCTGGCTCATCTCAAATCCGACGAAACAATCCTCCTAAAAACAATTATATTGAACAAGAATCTAAAGCCAATGATGTCAATTTTCAATATGCAGCCTCGGAGACACGAAACAAGGTTTACCCTATATCAAACTAACAAAAGAAAATACGTCTATCAGATTGTTAATCGATACTGGTGCAACGAACAGTATAATAAATGAAGAAGATACTCCACCACAATATTTAAAAACAAGATTTACCCCACTGACAATTAGAACCGCAGGTAGTCCCATAACTATTTTTAAAGACGCAGTTTTTCCAAAAGACAAATTTGCTATACCTATCTTACAAAACGCTGAATTTCAAATTTATAAATTTTCTGATGAATACAATGGTTTGTTAGGTAATAATATATTAATCCCAAATAATGCAAAAATACTTTACAAAGAAAAATTATTAATAATAAATGAACTACCATTCCCACTCTTCTTTGATAAAAATGAAGAAACTGAATATGAAAATATGGTAAATTATATGAATAACATAGAAGAAGATCTTAAAATACCAGATTTTACCAACGAGTTACGCACAGATCATTTAAATAACGAAGAAAAATCTGAGTTATTCAAAATCATCAATCAAATGAACAAAGCTTTTTATAATAAAGGTGATGATTTGACATTCACCAATTATGTCAAACATAAAATACCAACTGACGATAATTCACCTATATATACTAGAATTTATAGATACCCAGAGATTCACAAACAAGAAGTTAATCGTCAAATTAAGGAAATGTTGGAACAAAATATTATCGAGCCTTCAACATCCCCATATAACGCTCCAATCTGGATAGTCCCTAAAAAGGAAGATCACAGCGGAAACAAAGAATGGAGAATCGTTATCCATTATCGCAAATTAAACCTCAAAACTAAAGAGGATAAATTCCCAATCCCTAACATTGAAGCAATACTCGACAAGCTTGGGCATTGCAATTATTTTAGTACTTTAGACTTGACTAAAGGATTCTATCAAATCGAAATAGAAGAAAACGATCGTGAAAAAACGGCATTTAGTACACTTTCTGGACATTATCAATTTTTACGAATGCCATTCGGACTTAAAAATGCCCCTGCGACCTTTCAACGATTAATGAATGAAGTCTTAAAAGATTACATTAGTAAAATTTGTTACGTATATTTATATGATATAATAATTTTCTCTACAAATTTACAAGAACATAGTCAACATATAAAATTAATACTTAACGTTTTAAGAAAAGCTAATCTGAAAGTATCTCTCAATAAATCAGAATTCATGAGACATGAAACCGAATTCCTTGGTCATGTTATTACTCCTAATGGTATCAAACCAAATCCCAAAAAACTACTAACAATTCAAAATTTTCCAATCCCCACTACAGTGAAGGAAATTCTTTTCTTTTCATTAGTCAATCACATGGTCCATTATGTTTTGCATCAAGAACATTAAATAAGCATGAACAAAATTATTCCACAATAGAAAAAGAGCTTTTAGCTATTGTGTGGGCAACAACCCAATTCCGACACTATCTGTACGAAAGAAAATTCACAATCAGAACAGACCACAGGCCATTAGTATGGCTAAGTACTTTAAAAGAACCTAATTCCAAATTACAACGGTGGAAAATTCGGCTTGAAGAATATGACTTCAAAATTGAGTTTATTCAAGGAAAAGAAAATAAAGTGGCAGATGCCCTTTCAAGTAGTGCTGTGGCAAACCGTATGTATTCGTTACTGAGTAACGAGTATTCCATTATGTACCGAGTAACGAAACGTTACTCTCCAATAAATGTCGTTACTATACTCTATTCAAGTAATTTGTTCAGCACATGCCTTATGAGGGAGCTTTTTATCTACCAATGATGCCTGCAGGTAATCCTAATGGCAAACTAAAACAGAAACTGCCTCTGAAATTAAACCCAAACCACTGAACACACAAGAATTGTTGTTGTGATTTTCGATAAATTTGGCCGCACCCATAACCTTTCAGTTTGACTGCAAAAAGCAGACTAATTTTTGTTTCTTTTTGTTCAGTATAACAAAAACAACCCTCATCGTCATCGCACAAAGCACATCTAAAAGGTGTTGCCATGATTTAAAAAAAGGGATCTCGCTACTGCATTTCTATGTTGAGATTTGGATTTTGTAGCTTTTTCAGCTTTTGATTGATAGGGAGGTGTTGTCATTTGTTTTTGTTTTTGTATCCTTTCTGAATAACCGCTTGGTGGTGTGGAAAAAGTAATTTTTGATTTTTTGTTTTCAATCATAAGATGGTAACCCTAATGTATAATTTACTCGATTTGCGGCAATTTACTATGCAAAGTATGGAAACCCTGTGAGAGCTTTAACATGAGACCGATGTATGCAAGCCAATATAGCCAGACTGAGAGGCAAACGTCCTATCTTCCTTGTACTGAACAAATTACTCGAATAGAGTATAGTACTATTTCGTTACTATTGATTTTTCGTATGTTTTGCATTTTGTGTTCATCTATGCAGTATAGTATGATTCGTATCGTTCTACAAAGTACTATACGAATACGTTTCTGGTTTTGTTATCGCTGGGACTGCTTTGTTCTGTTTTCGTCTGTGTTTGGTACGGTACCTGTTTGTGTGTCTGTAAAGTGTAAAGAAGGAGTTCCAAACAGTGTTACCGCTGGCTTAAATTTGTATTGCACCGTAAGGAGATGGACAATTTTTTCATTTTATATAGATACAATTTTTTCATGGTAACTCTATTGCGGAGACGGAGAGTGCAATAGAATAGATGGGTATTGGTATACGGTGATCATGACGGTGGCATAAAGTGTGAATTAGATTAAGTTTTTTCATGCAGTTCCTTTTTTATTTGTGATACTATGTACTATCTATTTGTGTCTTCAGACAAATTAATTTAATACAGTTGTAGTTTTTATTTCTTTATTTTTGAATTATCTGTATATATCATTGGAGATATTTTATCTATCGCATTTTTATGTTGAGATAAATGAATTGGATTCTGTGTTATTTTTTTCATTTTTTTTTTTTTTTTTTTTTTTTGTGAAACAACTTTTTAGCTTGAGTTTGGTAATTATATTCAAATTTTGTATTATTCAAAGACTATTAAAATAAAATAAATAAATGAAAATAAAAAAGATTTTTTGTTTTTTTAATTGGTGAATAAATATTTTTCTATTCAATAAATTGAAAACTTTCATTCCACGTTTAAATGATGCAGACATATCACAGAAAAAAATACACCTTTGCTCCTGACGTAAGCCATTCACTGAAGAGTTGGTTATTAAGCCTTTATGCGATACATTTTTTACAATTTTGTTTGCTTGAAAATCCACACCTTATGTACAAAACACAAAAAAAATAATTTTAGTTCGCTCGTGACATTTTAAAAGTACCTGCAAAAAATGATTTCAAATTACTCATGAATGGCATGAAAAGAGTTAATGAAAACCTATTTAAAGAAACTTTATCATCTAAGCTCAAAAATCTTTAAAAATTTAAATTTGTCAAAGATAATACCAATTTCAATGAAAGTAACGAAAGTAACTAGTTACTTTTACAGCTCTACTTTCAAGAATTAAAATTAATGAACCAAAACTAAATATATTAGAAGAAGAAGATTTAAGAACCAATCATAGCGCAGAAGAAGATAATTCTGTTTTCATACCTATTAGCGAAAAACCTCTCAAGAAATTAAAATTAATGAACCAAAACTAAATATATTAGAAGAAGAAGATTTAAGAACCAATCATAGCGCAGAAGAAGATAATTCTGTTTTCATACCTATTAGCGAAAAACCTCTCAATTATTTTAAGAGACAAATTGTCCTTGATTCCAGCGTAAATGGTGATCAAACAATTTCATTCCCGCATGTTGGTAAAAGGAGAATAACATTTAAATGTTTAAACCCCAATGAAAAATTTTATTTACAAATAATAAACGAAGTTGATACAAATATCACAAATGCTATATACATTGCAAACGATGAACAATTTAACGAATTTCAGAAAGTATGGATCCAAGAAAATAAAATGAAAAAGAATATATTATTTAGAAGTACAAAATTGCTAAAAGATTTAAATATAAAAGATGCATATGAAACTATACTTAAAACACACAAAGAATTTAATCATTTAGGAATTGATAAACTTTATTTAGAACTTATCAGAGAATATTATATCCCGAATTTTAAGGAATTAATTAATAAAATAATAAACCAATGCAACTTCTGTATGACGAAAATAAAAAGACATCCTCTAAAACTACCTTACGAAAAAACGGAAACACCCAAAGGTCCACATGAACACTATCACCTGGATATATGGTACAGAGATAAAAATAGGAAATACCTTACGTGTATTGATAAATTTTCTAAATACGCAGCGATTGAACGAATCAAAAATAAAACTTATATTGATGTTATTAACGCCATGACTAAAATATTCTCGTATATGGCTAACCCAAAAATAGTAACCTTAGATAACGAAAACGCTTTTGTTGCAGAAACATTAAAAACTTTTTGTCCAATAGCAACATAGACGTACATTACAGTACAGATAATAGACACACCGGTAATTCGGATATAGAGAGATTTCATAGTACCTTAAACGAACACCTCAGAATTTTAACTCAAGTAGAAAAAACAGATGATCCTTTCCCATTAATAGACGAAGTTATAAAAACTCTCTCAATCTATAATAAAACAATACACTTAACAACAAAAGAAAAACCTATCGACATTCATTTAAATAAATTAAATAATGAAGTCATCTACAAACAAATAGAAAACACAAAAGAAAAAATATTGAATAAAATAAATGAAAATAGGAAAGATACTGATATAAATGAAGAATTTATTAAAAGCACGTACAAGATAGAATAAAAAATAAAATTACCCCTAAATATAAAAAAGCAAAAGTAATTAATAAATGTAACAAAAAATATACAATAGAAGAAGGAAACCCCTTTAAAAAACAAGCAAATCGTATTCTCCACAAAGATCAGTTTCATAAAGAAAAAAAATTTAAGAATGAAATCCTTGATTTCAGGTCTAATTCAACAACCGAAACGAATGTTTCCAACCAAGCAACTATGGGAACAACAAATGAAGACATTAATTAAAATAATAATTTTCACAACTTTCATTTTAACAATAAAAACACAGGAATTACAAATAACAAACTTAAACCACGGTAACGGTTTTATAATATTACAATTAGGAGAACAGAAGATTATAGACAACTACACTAAAATTCTTCATATAATAAACTTAACTAATTACGAACAAAATATAAAATTATTAGAAAATAACGTTAAGGAACTTCCAATACTAGAAAATGATGTAAACAATTTGTCAGAGCATAATCAAGAAATTATAAATATGATGAATCACTGCAGGGCCCCTATTCCGGTTCTGTGAAAAAATTAAATGATAAACTTTTTTTCACGATACTTTTCATTGTACGTTTTCATTTTATCATTTCTTTTTACTCAGAAAGCTGATTCTCGTTACGTTTATGGAAAAGTATGCTGAATTTATTGCTGAATGAAAAAGTTTTCATCTGACAGCTATCAAATCAATAATAATTAATTCAAATATTTCGGTACATAAAAAAAATGAGTTCGATTTTTATGTATTTCGTTTTGGATGAAGAGCGCAGAAACTCTGGAAGGTTTGTTTTATCTACTTTACATTACAATGGCTGACAACTTTTGAGATTCGTGACAAAATGCACTAAAAATGCATTTCTGTCACCTTTGTAGCCATCCTCAAGAGATCCTACCATAAGATTTGTTATTTATTTGACATGATGCATTAAAAATTCATAACGAAATTTTCCGCTATTTTCGTATCCTATGTATGTCAATCCTTGGGCGAATACTTATTCATCAAGCCTGGAATCTTCTTTTCCGGGGTACTGCCTCTTGCGAGTAAGTGACAAATCCTCCAAGAGTAATTAATGTCATGGAAAGCGCTTCTCCGCTAGCCATTCGGATTTGGCGGTAAATTGTAGGTCCCTTCCATTCCATATCAACGCACACACAGTAATGGTTGAGAGTGTAAGTTAAAGGCCCCGGCCCCGGCCCCGCTTAGAGCTGTTGTTCCAACAATATATTTTATTTTACACGATCAACTACTGATTTTAATTTACTAGAAGTGCTAGATTTCCCTAGCCCGCTATTGTACACCAGTGTGTAAATGAGACGTTTATTAACAGTAACACAAAAACCTCAGTATTTTCAAAGATATGTATTGAAAAAAAGCGGTACGGAGTTCGCCGGCTCAGCTAGTAATGATATTATTCTCCAAATAATCGATTAGATAACTTTTTTGCTCATCAGTTGGTCTTTTTCCTCTATTTATTTTATTTATTTCCATTTCTTTTACTTTTCAGCTGCCTTTTCACCAAAAATATATCACTGATAAATAAATTTTCATATGAAAACTTTTTGACAGAAGTTTTCATTGCTGAATAGAACAAGAATCGCAAAACAGTATTTTTCAGTGAAAAGTGTTTTCACAGCTTTTTTCATAGAACCAGAATAGGGGCCCAGGAAAGAATTTGAAACTATAATTCCCCATCAAAGGCATAAAAGAGGACTGTTAAATATAATAGGTTCAGGAATGAAATTCCTATACGGAACAATGGACGACGACGATCGTCTAGAAATTGAAAAACAAATTAAAATTATTGAAACAAATACCCATAACTCAATTACACACTTAAATCAACAAATAAAAATAAACGACCATTTCAACAATCAGATTAAAACCCTTACAGAAACCTTTAATTCCAAAGCCAAACAGATATCTGAAACCATAAAGAATTTTAACAACGCTCACGAAGATTTAGAAAGAGACTTCCATAAGTTTAAACTCGAAATAGAAATAAAAGAAAATATTAGATACATCTTAAATGATATTGAAAAAATAAAAGATATCATATTAACTTCAAAGCTAGGAGTCCTAAGTAGAGATATATTAACGGAAAAAGAAATAAATAAAAACAACATCAGGTTAGAAACTCTTGAATACATAAAACTTAACCTAGCTCTTTATAATAAAAACGTAATTTGTATCATAGAAATTCCAAACTTTTCCGATGAAGTTTACGAAAAAATCTATGTACAACCAATACCAAATGTTGATAAGAACTTCCAACTCAAAATAAATCAAAACATGTATTTAGCAAAAGGAAAAGAAATCTATAATAACACTAATCTTAAGAAATATTTGAAATCAATAAATGATAATTGTATAACACATATTTATGAAAATAAAATGAAATGTAATCTAGTTGAAAATTATAATGAAGTTGTATTAGAAATAGGAAACAACAATATTATAATTATTAATTCTAAGATTGAAAAAATTAATCACAACTGTAATAGCCAAGAAATATCAATAAAAGGAAATTATTTGATTTCTTTAGAAAATTGTCACGTAGAAATAAAAAATAAAACCTATAAACGAATGGAATATAAAAACGAAATATTGTTACCAAATACTATATTAAATATTAATTACACCAAAATAAATGAAATAACTTTTGAAAAAATTAATTTCCAAAACATAGAAAATATAAAAGAGATTAAAGAACTTAAACTAGCTCACAAAGAAACAAAAACAACTTTATACCTTATAATTGCAATAGTAATTTTATTAATCATTATATACATAATTTTGAAATTTAAAAAGGACCAAACTAAAATAAATGTAAATCTTCCAAGAGTCGCTTTCCAACCCATAGAAGAATCTTTGGGGGGAGGTGTTATATCACAGATCGCTTGTGCGCCCACAGAAAAAGAATTAGACTTTAAATTCAATCGAAAATAATACGATCGAAGATAAGAAACACTGAAATCTATAAGCAGCTCTCCTGCATAAGCATTTAAGTATCTAATCATAAACAAGATAATCTTAAGCAGTCAAAAGAACTATTCTGCTGCATAAGCAACAATGAATTATAAACGGGTTTGCTTGACAAAGCATACTCTCAGTTTTAAGACGACCACTTACAGCCAAAGATTTCCCCCGACCAACGGTAAGGGATCCGAGTCTTCAATAAAAAAATATATCAAAAAAATAAAAACGGATATTTTATTTTTGTTGCCCTGTTCTCACGAACAGGAAGAAATCATTTTTTTGGTGCGTTTTAAATACTCAATTAAAAATTATATCCGTGCCGATGTGTTGCCGTTGGTTGTTGCTTGTAATAGTCCAGATGTTGAGAAAAAAGATTAGAACGGTTTAAGTAAAATGCCGTTATTTGGACTTGGTAACTGCGTTCTTGTGGCCTGGTCTGCGAAGAATAATTTCTTGCCGTCTTGCGGCAAAATGGCGTCACAAGATTTTCTTTGTCCTTTTATGTCGGGGTCACCAATATAACCGTAGTGGTTATCTTGTTCTTTGTTGCTCCGTATAATTAAAACAAGAAAGATTTGTATTATAATTTTATATACATATGTACACTTTTATTAAACTATTATTACAAAACTAAATTGAACTCTTAATTTAATATTTTTAGGATGGGAGCTTGTCGTCGTAGATTGGCACACGTCGAGAATAAAATTACAATTGTTTTAGTGACAGATCAAAAGCAAAAGTTCTAGTGGAAATTTCTTTCGTCAAGTTAAACGTCACATTTTTCAATTGTTGTGAATGGACGTATTCACTCAAATGTTACCGCGTTCGTTCGAAAGCAATTGCGTTCCAACTTCTTGCGTTCGCATTTCATTGCGATTGTTCATTGTTGTATTTATTATACTTTATCATTATTGTAGATACACTACAAAGTAATAGATCGCAGTAAACTACGACGAGAGCGTCAAAAAGTATGTCAAGTTTACAATGTGAAGCTGCAGGCTTTAGGAAACATATCTGCACTTTATTTCGACGGCCGTAGAGATAAAACATTACTGATCACTATATTGTTAATATATCAAACCGAAAGACTGTCAGTAAAGAACATATCTGATTAATATCGGAGCCAGATTCAGAGTACATCAGACATCTATCAATGGATTCGGTTCGGTTCTTGTGTGGCACTATTTTGGCAGACGGCAGCCCTATCCTAAATTCCACTACGCCTACGAAATTGTTGACATTGTCTCCAATAGGTGGCATTGCTGCTCCTAGGTGGCTGGCGTTGCTGCTGTCAAAAAGGCAGATTGCTTCTTCTCCAAACGTCATCATTTTGATACATATAAGACACAGTTCTTAATTTGTTTTTGTTTTTAAGCCTCGAAGAGATTCGTATTAGAAAATTAAATTTTCTATCTGTAATTTTGATCATCTAATATATATTTTCGGTTTTAGATTCTTCTTTAATATCCTGGTTTTTATATCAAAAAATGCTCTTCTTTTTTGACGAAAAATTAGGTTAAGCTAGTTCAACCTTGTCTGCCTTATTGTCTGAAGGAAAATGCATCACAACAGTTTTTCAGTCGATTTAGATTATATTATTTCAAGCTGTTTTTTCCAAAGACAAAGTAGTTTTCCATAACGTATAAACGCCCCACCAGTTGACAGTTTTAGGAGCGCAAAAGCTTATTTCTTAAGATATTGCTGATATGTCATCCCTTGTGGCAATATTTGTTAGGTGTGACTATAGGCAACTATCAACAATGGATTTAATTTGGCTTAACTACAGGGCTTCTGTAGACATTTTTTTATGGCTTGTTTTGTGATGGAAGTTTTTTAGAGCTTTGTGAATTTGTCGGCGATAAATCCGATGTGTCTATTTGACGTTTTAGTTGCATAAAAAAGTATAAAATGTACATATAACGGTGGTTCCATAGAATGTTTTTTTGCAGTGGAATTAATTTTTAATCGTGATAATCCTACTTTTTTTTGTAAAATTCTTCGTTGATAACTTTTATTTTGTAAAGTCAGTCTGACTCTGAATCGAAACAAAATAAGAACAAGTTTACAAGTTGTTTTTACTTTTTGCTAGTTGATTGAAGTAAATACTAATAGTCCGGTCAAAATAGACATTTCGGTTTGCAAAAATTCGCATAAAGCTGAAAAGTGGTACAGACGTTGGGAACACCATTTCAAATAAACTAAGCAACATCCCCATCGATCCGACTGGTGCGTTAGAAGTTATTCAAGGTCAAAAGGTCAAATAAACGGTTTTTACAATTTTTCTTGTAAACGGTAGGTGTCGTCGAGCCCTAAATAAGATAAGTTATTTTATTCTTCTTATTAATCATATCATAATTAATATTTTCGTTTAAGGTCGCCGATTCCGCTGAAAAAGTCAAATAACCTAAATGATGATTCAACGCGCTCCAACGCCTCATAACTTGCACTCATTTACGAGTCTTTTCTTTCAACCCAGAAAGATAAAAATATGTAGGGTGTCCATTTCTGTTGACCTAGTCGGACACCAAATAAATATTGCAAGGAATGAGCGTTGGAGAGCAGTAAAATTCTTAGAAGTCATCGAATAAACATGCCACCTCTGAGAATTGCTATTTTGATAGGAGGAATGTGCTGCGCCGGCTATTTGGTACATTTGGCATGCAAGCTATGGACAGCATATAGGTTGCTGAAAGGGGCGATGATATGGGATTGGCTTGGCTGAAAAAAGATACGAGTACAATTCGGCAGTTGGTTTTTTGATTTGGCAGACAGCGGCATCGGCGAACGAGTGTTATTTTATTCTAAGTTGAAAATGTGTTTTTAAATAAGTAAAGTTTTGATAATAACAGATTCATTATTTTGATTTCCAATAATTTGATTGCAAGACGATGTAAGTTTTTTAAAAAAAAAAAAAATGTAAAAAAAATATGTATCTTTTAAATTTGTTTATAATTATTCTTTGTCCAGAAAAATAAAATTAATATTAGTACTTCATCAAGGAGTAAATCAATATTTATTTTCCGTCGTTCAACATCATTTTATTTTTATCTTCGGATTTTCTCCTCTTCGGATTTTTGTTTGCGGAATATACATTTATTTTGGTGTGTTCTGTTTTGAAGAATTCTCCGAGTTCGTGATTTAATCTGTTCGTTTGGAATCAAATAAACTTATATTTTCAACAATGGTTCGCAGTTGCACTTCAGAGACCTGCAAAGATGCTGACGATAGTCAAATGGTCTCTTGCGATCGCTGTAAAAGATGGTGGCATTATTTATGTGCTTCTTTTGATCCTTCCAAATATGACACCAAGACGCCATGGTTCTGTGAGCGGTCAGACTGTACTATTTGCGATGATGAAGAAGATGAAGAAGATGTTTCACATGAAGATGCCGGTAAAGTAAATCTCAAAGCTGCAGTCGTAGATGACGGAGTCATTTCTTTAGAAGTCCTTATGGAGGCAGCCGCAGCTGCCAAAGCAGCAGTCGTTCAACGAGATGAAGAGCTCCTAGCCCTCCGGAATGAGATGAAGGATTTAAAACAAAAATTAGCAGAGTTTTCTTCAACCCAGCAAAAATCAAAGGGAAATCCATTGGCTCCTGAACATCAAGTGATGAGCAAACAAAATAATTCTCAATCCGACGTGGTTATTGAAAGGTTGAAAAAGTTTAAACAAATTCAGGAGTCTCATCAGTTATTATTGGGAAATTTAATTCATCCTCGACAATCGACGCCTTTGAAAACAGCCACGTCGTCATCAGCCAACGTTTCACCATGTCAAAGCCAGGAAGGGGATATGTCAAATTTACTAACCATTCTAAACCGTAACAATGTTCAGGAGTTGCCGAACTTCTCTGGTGAAAATACACGCGAATGGCCTTATTTTGAGGAAGTTTACAAGTCAACGACGATAGAAGGACGATTCAGTGCAAAGGAAAATGTTGCCCGATTACGCAAGGCTTTGAAAGGAGAGGCCTACCAACTCGTGTGTGATCGTTTGAAGTATTCCTCAGATGCCGACGCAATCATGAACTCTCTACGTCTAATTTTTGGTCGTTATGATGTCCTGGTTCACAATTTGACGACTGATTTGTTGAATCTTCCGAGGTTAAAGTCTAAAAGTGACCCAAAGATACGTTTGTGGGCAGTGAAAGTGAATGGTTATGTGGCCGACGTCAGATCCATGAACAGAGAAGAGGACCTAATGAACGGATATGTGATGACCAACTTAGTTTCTAAATTAGGCGCGGGCTTATATCAAGAATGGCAGAAAAGGAAATCGATCATTGCAGGTGCCAATTTCGTTCATTTTGCCGAGTTCTTGACTGAACAGATTTTTGATCTACCACCTGAATTGATAAAACCCCTAGCAACTGTACATGGAGATTATAAAAAGTGTCAAGTAACTTCAAAGTCCTCTCGACAAGTGTTAACTCATCAAGCACATTCAGCCGCTTCTGACCCTCAAGCCTTATGTGGAAAGTGTAACAAAAAGCAACACATACTAAATCAGTGTGCAGATTTCAAGGCACTGTCAGCAGAACAAAGATTGAGTTATGCCAAAGAACACTCAGTATGCTTCACATGTTTAGATCCTTCAAAACACGACTGGAGAGCATGTTCAAGAAAGAAGACTTGCGGGATGAATGGTTGCAAGGGCCGTTATCACCCGTTGTTGCACCAGACAGCCGTTAGCGCTTCCTCCGAGTTGAACTCTACTGCACAACCATTCGTCCCTCAGCCTCATATGCATTCTTCTCATAGTGGAAAAAATTCCTCGGTCATGTTCAAGATTGTGCCGATAAGACTTCATGGTCGGGACGATTGTTTTGTTGACACTTTCGCCTTTCTAGATGATGGATCGTCTTTGACTATGCTGGAGAAAGAATTGTTTGACGAACTAGGACTTGAAGGTGAGCCAGAAAATTTAACTCTGCAATGGACCAAAGGTGTCGTTCGGCTCGAGAAATCCTCACGAACCACATTGACAGTCAAGGATAAAAGGCGTTATTCATTAAAGAATGTGTATTCTGTTAAGGATTTGGATCTACCAAGACAATCATTTGATGTCTCCACATTGAAGAGCATGTACCCTCACCTTCGTGGTCTGCCATTGACCGATCTCATAGATGCCAAGCCTAAAATATTGATTGGTTTGGATCAAGCCAAGTTCCTTTTGGGTCAAGGCCAGCGTCACGGAAAAGATGAAGAACCTTGTGCTGTTAAAACTCTTCTTGGCTGGATTGTTTATGGCAGTGGCAACTCAGCTACGACCAATCATGTTTCTTGTGTACATCAAGTATACCGTCCTACAATGAAAGTCCTGTTTCACGATGCTATAAAACAAGAAGGTGAGTTGCATGATCTCGTCAAGCGTCACTTTACCACGGAAGAGTTTGGAGTGATGCCTCCAAAGGGGGAATTGGTCAGCCGTGAAGTTAGCAGAGCAATGGAGATTATGCAGCAATCTATTAAACAAGTTGATCAACAATACGAAATTGGCCTTCTATGGAATGCTGATAACGTGGAACTTCCTGACAGTTTTCCAATGGCTCTTAAGAGACTTGAAGGATTAGAAAAGTCTCTACAAAAAAAAACCACACCTTCTGGAATGGAAAAACAACTATATGCGACAGTTGTTAACAAAAGGCTACGCCAGAATCACTTCAGAAGAAGAACTATCGAAAAAATGGCCTCGAATCTGGTACGCTCCAACTTTCATCGTTGAAAATTTAAACAAGGTTCCACCAAAACCCAGATGTGTTGCTGACGTAGCTGCGAAAGTCAACGGCGTTTCACTCAATACGTACTTACTGAAAGGTCCAGATAATCTCGTGCCGTTGCATGCAGGACTTTTTAAATTTCGTGAACGTGAGGTTGCGGTAAACGCTGACGTTAAAGAAATGTTCCATCAAATCCGGATTAAAGAAGAAGATCAGCAATGCCAAAGAATCCTATGGAGAGATGGTGACAGTACTGCCCCTGCAGGTGATGATGTTCGGACCTAGATGTTCTCCAACGTGCGCCCAATTTGTTAAAAATCACCATGGTAATCTCTTCATAGCAAGTTGCCCGGAAGCAGTAGATGGTCTAACTAAAAGAACTTACGTTGATGACTACTTTAACAGTCATAATACTGTGGAAGAAGCAGTTTCAGTCACCAGAGATGCAATTCACATTTGCAAGAGTATGAATTTTGATCTAGTTGGAGTGCAATCTAACAGTCGCGATTTCTTGATTCAAATGCCAGAAAGTTATGTCAATAATAAATTGGTCAGCATTGATCCGAACGAATGCGAAGGATATGTGGCAAAAGTTTTAGGAATGTATTGGCAGCCATCCTCCGATTGTTTCTCATACAAACTGACTGACGATGAAGACCTACAGGATATGTTAGCAAAGAATGATACAATCACCAAACGACGTATGTTACGAGCTGTGATGCGAATTTTTGATCCATTGGGAATTATCTCTCTCTACATTATTCGAGGGAGAATAATCCTTCAAGACGTTTGGAGAGAGGATTTTAACTGGGACGAGCCGGTGTCTTCTGAATTGCAGTTCCGGTGGCTAACCTTCATCAGAGAGCTAAAAAATATTGAAAACCTCCGAGTCCCTCGCCGATATGTCTCTCAGAACCCGGATTTATGTAAAGTAAGCCTCATTACGTTCGTAGATGCCTTCGAGAAAGCCTTTTCTGCCCTTACTTACCTACGTTTTGAACAAAACAATGAAGTAGAGGTTTCTTTAGTCATGGCTAAAGCGAAAGTCGCACCTGTAAAGCAACTATCTATTCCTCGGTTGGAGTTACAGGCTGCTATCCTTGGAGTTCGTTTGGCTTCCACAATAAAAAAGTCGCACACGATACGGTTTGATAACGAAATATATCTATCAGACTCGAAGACTATATTACCTTGGATAAACTCCACCCAGTACAAGTTTCCCTCATTTGTTGCTACTCGAGTTGGGGAAATTCTTGAGTATACTTCTCAGCGTCAGTGGTTTCACATTGGTTCAAGTGATAACGTTGCGGATGATGGAACTAAATGGTGCGACGATTCTATGGGAAATCAGCAGACGAGATGGTTCCAAGGTCCAGATTTCCTTCGTCGTCGCCCATCACAATGGCCCGTTAAACCAGGAAAGGCAGAGTCGGATATGATCAGCCATGAGACGGGACAAATTCTAATACACACAAAGCAACCAACTACGTATTTTGACGTCTACGAAAATCTTAGCGCCAGGTTTAAAGCAAGATGGACTTCTTCGGTTCGAGTCATTGGATTTTTGCTTCGCTTCAATGACATCTATCAAAATCTGCCCGCTGAAAAAGAAACTTTTATCACTCCAGCTGAGTTTTCTCGAGCTGAAAATTGGCTTTTTAGAAAAATTCAGCTTGATGCCTTTCCAAATGAATTCAAATCCCTCAGGAAGAATGGAATGGTAGCATCATCAAGTTCTATTCTCAGTTTGTCACCTTTCCTTGATAAAGACGGGATCATACGGATGAGCTCCCGAGCGCAAAAAGCAAACTTATCATATGCCGCACGAAATCCAGCCATCCTTCCAAAGAATCATCCAGTGGTTGATATATTTATCCAGCACCATCATGAGATTAATTTCCATATGGGTACGGCGACAACCATTTCCGACATCCGCCAGCGTGCTTGGATAATTAGCATACGAAGCGCTGTGGAAAGAGTAAGATCTCGTTGCAATGAATGCAAACGTCTTAAGGCCAAACCTGTCATGCCACTCATGGGTCAGTTACCAGAAGCTCGCTTGGCCTTTGATTCGAAACCATTTACTCATGTCGGTGTCGACTGTTTTGGACCTCTTCTGGTGAAGTATGGACGTGGAACAGTGAAGAGATATGGTATGATTTTTACATGTCTCACCTTTCGCGCCGTGCAAATTGAGCTACTGAACGACCTCAGCTTAGATCAATGTACAATGGCTGTACGCAGATTTATCATCAATCGAGTAGTAACTAGATATTTCTACAGCGATAACGGCCTTAATTTTATTGGGACAAAAAATCTGCTGGATAAAGACGTAAAAAATATGGAGCTACATTTGAGTGAGTACGCTGCTAAATATGTTGGTATTCTGTGGCGGTTCATTCCAGCATATTCACCTTGGATGGGAGGAGCTTGGGAGCGACTCATACAATCCATAAAAAAGAGTGTAAATTTTGTTTTAAAAGGAACTATTCCTCGTGAAGACGTTTTACGAAACGCTCTTATGGAAGCTCAAGGGCAAATCAATCGTCGCCCACTCACTCATCTTCCAGTGGACCCCAAAGACCCTAAACCACTTACACCAAACGCAATGTTATTCGGTGAAGATGACATGGACGTCACCGCGCCAGGAGTTTTCTTCGAAAATGACAATTGCAGCAAACTCTACAGCAGACGATCACAACATTTGATGTCTCAGCTCGTTAAGCGGTGGTATACCGAGTATTTGCCAGAAATATCGAGAAGACCAAAGTGGAACAAAACAACTAAGCAAGTAGGAGTTGATGGCCTGGTTATTCTTTTTGAACCAAATGAGATTCGATCAGCTTGGCAGTTGGGTCGGATTTTAAGGGTATACCCAGGTCCCGATAACATTGTGCGTATGGCTGATGTCAAATTATCTAATGGCTCTATTAAACTGAAACGATCAGTTGGAAGACTCGCCGTCCTGGACATAGCTGGTTCTTCACCCCTTGGAGTTCAGACGGGCCCCGGGATGTCGTCGAGCCCTAAATAAGATAAGTTATTTTATTCTTCTTATTAATCATATCATAATTAATATTTTCGTTTAAGGTCGCCGATTCCGCTGAAAAAGTCAAATAACCTAAATGATGATTCAACGCGCTCCAACGCCTCATAACTTGCACTCATTTACGAGTCTTTTCTTTCAACCCAGAAAGATAAAAAAATGTAGGGTGTCCATTTCTGTTGACCTAGTCGGACACCAAATATTGCAAGGAATGAGCGTTGGAGAGCAGTAAAATTCTTAGAAGTCATCGAATAAACATGACACCTCTGAGAATTGCTATTTTGATAGGAGGAATGTGCTGCGCCGGCTATTTGGTACATTTGGCATGCAAGCTATGGACAGCATATAGGGCGATGATATGGGATTGGCTTGGCTGAAAAAAGATACGAGTACAATTCGGCAGTTGGTTTTTTGATTTGGCAGACAGCGGCATGGGCGAACGAGTGTTATTTTATTCTAAGTTGAAAATGTGTTTTTGAATAAGGAAAGTTTTGATAATAACAGATTCATTATTTTGATTTCCAATAATTTGATTGCAAGACGATGTAAGTTTTAAAAAAAAAAAAATTTAAAAAAAAATATGTATCTTTTAAATTTGTTTATTATTCTTTGTCCAGAAAAATAAAATTAATATTAGTACTTCATCAAGGAGTAAATCAATATTTATTTTCCGTCGTTCAACAGTAGGTTTTATCAGAAAAATACATAAGACAATGTTGTAGACCATGAAATTATCTACAAAACTTGTTAATATCATTTTTTTTTGTTAGAATAACCATTTCGGAGATATCGTGATTTTAAAACTTGAAGGAGTCACGTTCTATATGATATGCAAATATATGCCACATGCATACATTTAGTCCAGTCGACAGGTTGGAAAAAGTGGGTAAAAGGTGGAAAAAGGACGGAAGCTAATGAAACTATCAGATGTTGTTGAAGGATAGTTAATAAATATTTTACGAAGTTTTGGACCTCGAGGGCCCTATGGAAAAAGAGAAGGGGGGGGGGGGTTGAAGGGGTAACTGCAAAATTTTCGACCTTGCAACGGTTTTTCCTCAGTAACTTATTTTCCTTGCGTTCTATAGCAAAAGCTTTTCCATTTTATAGTACAACGTCAAAATTCCTACAATTTTGTTGGTACCAAAGTTGTTGTATGTCAATTCTTTACCGAGATTTAGCTCTTTGAAAAACAGGTAATTTTTCAGAATTTACTAAACAAAATTCCAAAAAATTCAGCTTATTTCTTCTAATAGACGAAAACTAGTGCGAGGTTTTTGTATAACGAGATTCTCTTACTACGATTTGTGCTGTTTAATAGTTTCCAAAAAATGTCGTTTGAAAATCTCGTCATACAAAAACCTCGCACTAGTTTTCGTCTATTAGAAGAAATAAGCTGAATTTTTTGGAATTTTTTTTAGCAAATTCTGAAAAATTACCTGTTTTTCAAAGAGCTAAATCTCGGTAAAGATCTAACATACAACAACTTTGGTACCAACAAAATTGTAGGAAATTTGACGTTCTACTATAAAATGGAAATGCTTTTGCTATAGAACGTAAGGAAAATAAGTTACTGAGGAAAAACCGTTGCAAGGTCGAAAATGTTGCAGTTACCCCTTCAACCTCCCCCTTCTCTTTTTCCATAGGGCCCTCGAGGTCCAAAACTTCGTAAAATATTTATTAACTATCCTTCAACAATATCTGATAGTTTCATTAGCTTCCGTCCTTTTTCCACCTTTCACCCACTTTTTCCAACCTGTCGACTGGACTAAATGTATGCATGTGGCATGTGCATATCATATAGAACGTGACTCCTTCAAGTTTTAAAATCACGATATCTCCGAAATGGTTATTCTAACAAAAAAATGATATTAACAAGTTTTGTAGATAATTTCATGGTCTACAACATTGTCTCATGTATTTGTATGATAAAACCTACCGTTTACAAGAAAAATTGTAAAAACCGTTTATTTGACCTTTTGACCTTGAATAACTTCTAACGCACCAGTCGGATCGATGGGGATGTTGCTTAGTTTATTTGAAATGGTGTTCCCAACGTCTGTACCAATTTTCAGCTTTGTGCGAATTTTTGCAAACCTAGCACTATTTTTTTGTCTATTTTGACCGGACTACAAGCACTTGAAAGAAGTTAAGCTTGTTACTCTCTCTCTCTCTTTTGTTCTTAACAGTAAAAATTTAAGATACATAATATTCTGATAATTTAATGGATTAGGATAATGTTTTTTTTTTTTAATTTTGTACAATAATAAACGACCGTTTTCATACCATAATAATGCACAGATGCATTCCATAGGTTTTGGTCCTTTCACTATAATCTATTTTGAAATTGTTTCTTTGCTAACCAAAATAATGTTGCATCGCTTTTCAATTTAAAACAGTCTGGCTGGTGGTTTAAGGGGCAAATTATTACTTGGAAAATTATATTTAGCGTTGTTAATACTTAACTAACACTAATATAAAATTTAGACTTGTGAGTAGGTACTTAATTATTTTTTTTAATTATTTGCCCGATGGTATGCAATAAAAATTAAAAAGGAATAATCCTCTGATTTAATAATAAAATTACTTAATAAAAAGTAATTTTCATTTTTGTATTATATTTTATTTCTCAAAAACTAAGATACGTATTAGCATCCGGTTTTCTGTGTTAAAAAAAAATACATACAAATTTGAAATAAATTTGTTTGAAATTAATTTTTTTTTCTCAAAGTTTTGAGTTTGAAGATTAGATTTTTAAAAACTATTAACTAACACAACTCAATTAAAATTGTAGATTTAAGAAGAAACTTCTGGCTTTCCAAAAAGGTTTAGTATGGCATATTATGTTTTTTCGTTGTTTTTAAATATTTTTTTATCTGTTTAGAGTCTTTTTTTTTAGAAAACCCCCCTTGCCTGAAAGCAACCACTACCGCCAGCCAGAGAGCCTGTTTAATATAAAGGGGAGTTAGAGGGACAGTGTAGCAACAAATTTAGTTACTGAAATGATTGTTTTGCTGACGTTGCTAGCTCGAAACTGATGCAAAATAGGAACCAAAAAAAACACCATGGTGAAGTAATCGAAATGCACTAGAACCGAAATAATCAAAATACAAAATAATAAAAGGCAAATGAACTTAAAATGACATAAGCTGAAGACTATTGGGTTTTTTTTCGAAATAAACGCAAACCAAACAAACGAACAATTAAACAACTATAATACGAAATAACGAAAAAACAAAACAATAATAATCAAGGTAAACTAAAACTAACAAAATCATATGGTGCGTTCTTTTTCTTACCATATTTATGTAAAAAAAAAAATTGTTGAAGTGTCATTGTGAGGATTTGTTTTGTTACACTATTTTGTTACACTATCAGTTCTCGAGAGTAAGAAGTTTATATCCAGCATTAACTTACAATCAGAGATAAGCCTACACATGCATATGTATGTGCTCATTTGGCTGCATCATTTAGTGCAGGTGTTAGTTGTTAGTAAGCAAAATATGCAAATAGTTATGCTATTTGTATACAAGCACAAAAAATAATAAGATAAATAAACAAATACATATACAAAATAGATACAAAACCATTTAGAACATACTAAACATACCCTATGAGCGTGGTGCACTGGTTTCAAATGTTTTTTAGACAAGTTGTACTAATGTTAAAATCAGCAATACTTTTATTTGAGTTAAAATGCGGGTAAGAGGTTCATTCATGACATAATTAGTAGGATGTTGGGGACAGTTTAATAATTTAATAACTCTAATCTACGAACATGATCAGCCCCTCCGCGATGGTTAAAACCTACACTAGATAGAAGATCGGGTGAGTCTAAAAATCCCGTTAAAAGTTGGTGAATTAAAATTACATCATTGCTAATACGGCTTTGTTACAAAGTTTGAATATGTAGAAGTTGAACCGGTTTCAACCGGTTTCGTAAGGATCTGCCCAGAAGGGACCTTTTAAAGAAAATCGAATATACTTACGCTGAACTGCCTCTATCCTAGAGTTATGAACATCGTAGAAGTGAGACCATACTTGTGATGCATATTTTAGATGGGTGCGAACAAGAAAGCTAGGGCTACAAATAGTCCAGTAAAATTAGCAAAAATATCTACAAAAGTAGGTAAGGGGAATTTTATGGTTTTATTTTAAAGAGTACCTTTTGGGGATACTAAAACCGGAAAACTCAAACAAAAAACCCTGTGCGTCGTCCGCCATTTTGAAAAAAGCTTTAAATAGCGTTTACTTGATTTTCTCGGCCACTTTTAGTCGTAGAGTACTTATTTTGGTTTCCTTTTGTAGGAAAAAATATTTTCTAGAATTTTTGTTAAACTTTTTTTTTACAGCTCTTTCCACTAAAAAGTTATTATCAAAAAACTGTCAAATTTTCGAGTTAAAAATGGATTTTCAAGTTTATCTCATCCAATGTCTATCCGAACCAAAAAATACTCTCAATACTTTAAATAGATCATTCAATATCCTAAATTTTTGTATATTTCGATTTTATATAATTCAAAAGGCTTCCAAGATAGAGCCACGAAAAAGTCCCAATATTATTTAGAATTTTTTTTTGACCCAAATTTTTTTATTTGTGGGTATTATATTTTTAATTTATGTTGAGACATTATTAAACCAGTTATTTATCATATCTCGTTTGGTACGGATTGAGAATATACTTACTTATTTAAAATGGATTCTTGTTGTATATGTGAAAAGCTATTTGGTAATAAAATAACAACGGTTGTAAAAAAAGGGTATACTTACCTTACGTTCATTTGCGTTTAAGAGAGGCAACCTCGATCATGTGCGTATATTAGAAAATAATGAAAATGTAACGGTACATGTAAGTTGCCGAAAAATTAGACAAATGAACGAATGACTAAGGGCCCAACCATAATATGCGAAAGAAAAAGTAAGCAAGTGTCAAAACCGAACGAAAAGTTTCCTTCCGATTTGTAAAGTACATCAGTTGCCCATAATAGCCTTTAAAAATAAGAAGAAAGAAAGAAGAAGAATAGCCTTTAGAAAAAAAGGAATGTCAGATTTTCGTATGTAATGTACTACTCAAAGCGTACATTACGTACGAAAACGCAAGTGAACGAAACTTGCCGAAACTGAACAAAAAGTCATTTCGGGTTGGGTATACAAATCACATGTATTTCTACTGTTTCGTGAGTCAACGTAAGTACCATTCTTCAATTATGGTTAGCCCTTAAAGCGGCTCTACGCCGTCGGAGCGATAACGCTTTGTTTTTAAACACGGTACCTACAACGTCATTGTTTACACCAGATGATCCACCGGGATTTAACTTCAAAACATGGTGTTTTTTTCTGCTCCGAAACAATTGGCAGTGATTTTTTAGAAAACAAAAAAAACGAGTTAGTGAGAAAAAAGGGTAAGCTATACGAGATATGATAAAAAACTGGTCTAATAATGTCTCAACATAAATTAAAAAAATATAATACCCTCAAATAAAAAAATTTGGGCTAAAAAAAGTTCTGAATAATATTGGGACTTTGCCGTGCTCCATCTTGGAAGCCTTTTGACGTACATAAAATAGAAAAATATACAAAAATTTAGGAAATTTAATGTTCTATTAAAAGTATAAAGAGTGTTTTTTGGTTCGGGTAGACATTGGATGGGATAAACTTGAAAATCCATTTTTAACTCGAAAGTTTGAAAGTTTCTTGACAATAACTTTTTATTGGAAAGAGCTGTAAAAAAAAAAAAAAGATTTACAAAAATTGGGGAGAGTACGATAACTGAGGCGCCAAGATTTAATAACGGTTTTGTGTAGAGGAGTCAAATGCAAGTATTTTCTACTATGGCAGGGGGGTCTACCTCGCCCCGTTTAGGAGGTAGAGGCGATTTTCGAAAAAAATGTCTTGAATTGAAAAATAAATATTAAAAAACAACGGCAACACTTAAAATACATTACAATAACGGTTTTAAAAGCCAGAAGTCTGTTCTTTAATCCTACATTTAAATTAAATTACTCGTTACAAAAGTTTTCAAAATATTCGCATTCAAACTCGAAATTTTGCTAAGAAAACGTAAAAAAATATCTTTAAACCAATTTTGTTCAAAATTGGGAAATGGAAAATAAATTTTTTTTTCTGTGATCGATGCCAAAATAAATTTTTAATTGAACGCAAAAAACCAAAAGCTTTTAAGTCTTCTAGTTCTTGTGAAAATTGAAAATTACTGAAACTACTTTTTTATGAAATTTTAGATTCTTGGCATTTATTGTGATTTCATTAGAGGATTAATGTTGATGAAAGGTTTATCTTTGAAAGTAAAGTACAGCAATTCAGTTAGCGTTACACAGAATGCATGACGAGGAGTTAGAATTGCGTTGCATTCCACTTTCTAGTTAGTCAGTTTGTGAGTAAGGAGTCAGTTGAAAAAATCAAGTCAATTTACATGATGTATTAAAAGGGTATGTCAGTCTCGTCAATGAAGTCATCGTCCGTACTTTCGAGTTCGTCGTTGATGATGTGGAGCTGAGGTTGTTTCGGTGGCAAAACGCCCTCAAAGGTTTTCACTTTGGACGGTGCGGTGGGAGGATCGAAATCTTTAAGTTGCAGACCAACACTTTCTCTCCCATCGACAAGACCTGACTATACTTTTTTGTATGTCCAATGTCCTCGACGCGGGCCACCCAGGTACTGTTGGTTAAGACGACTATTGATACAGGCGCCTGCCAGGCAGCTGGAACTACCCTAATCGGAGCAACGAAGTTGCGTGAGCGGGTGTGCCCCCGAAAATGGAGTTGAAATCTCTAGATCCCGCGGAGCCCCCGAAAAAGGAGTTGAAATCCCTACATCCCGCGAAGCGGGCCACCCAGGTACTGTTGATTAAAAATACAATTGACACAGGCGCCTACCAGGCAACGAAGTTGCGTGAGTGGATGTGCCCCCGAAAAAAGGGGTGACACGCCTCAATATCCGCGGACAAAATATGCGGGGACAAAATATCCGCGGACAAAATAACCGCATACACCCGACCTCGCACCTACCCCAAGTCCTATAGTGTGCCCAGGTAGGGGGTTGCAGGGGGGCAGCATGCCCCCCTTACAAAGGTCATTGTTTATACACCGTAATGTTATGCGTCGCGGATATTTTGACGCGGATATTTTGTCCGCGGACATTTCGTCGCGGATATTTTGACCCGGATATTTCGTCCGCGGATATTGAGGCGTGCAGCCCGAAAAGGGAGTTAAAATCTCTAGATCCCGTGAAGCGGGCCACTCAGGTACTGTTGAATAAAAATACAATTGACACAGGCGCCTGCCAGGCAACGAAGTTGCGTGAGTAGATGTGCCCAGGAAAACGCCTCAATATCCGCGGACAAAATATCCGCGGACAAAATAACCGCATACACCCGATCTCGCACCTACCCCAAGTCCTATAGTGTGCCCAGGCAGGGGGGTTGCAGGGGGGCAGCATGCCCCCCTTACATAGGTCATTGTTTATACACTGTAATATTATTATTTACTTGATTTTCTCGGCCACTATTAGTGGTAAAGTACTTATTTTGGATTTCTTTTTTAGGAAAAAATATTTTCTAGAATTTTTGGGCACGAGTACGATAACTGAGGCGCCAAGATTTAATAACGGTTTTGTGTAGAGGCGTCAAGTGCATGTTTTTTTTACTATGGGAGGGGGGGTCTACCTCGCCCCGTTTAGGAGGTATGGCCGATTTTCGAAAAAAATGTCTTGAATGGAAAAATAAATATTAAAAAACAACGTCAACACTTAAAATACATTACTATAACGGTTTTAAAAGCCAGAAGTCTGTTCTTTAATCCTACATTTAAATTAAATTACTCCTTACAATAGTTTTCAAAATATTCGTATTCAAACTCGAAATTTTAATAAAAAAACGTAAAAAAATATCTTTTAACCAATTTTGTTCAAAATTGTGAAATGGAAAATAAAATTTTTTTTTCTGTGATCGATGCCCAAATAAATTTTTAATTGAACGCAAGAAACCAAAAGCTTTTAAGTCTGCTAGTTCTTTTGAAAATTGAAAATTACTTAAAGTACTTTTTTATGAAATTTTTATTTTTGGTATTTACTGTGATCTAATGTGCGACGCGTCGCGGATATTTTGACGCGGATATTTTGTCCGCGGACATTTCGTCGCGGATATTTTGACCCGGATATTTCGTCCGCGGATATTGAGGTGTGCAGCCCGGAAAGGGAGTTAAAATCCCTAGATCCCACGAAACGGGCCACTCAAGTACTGTTGATTAAAGTTAGATCACAGTAAATACCAAAAATAAAAATTTCATAAAAAAGTAGTTTAAGTAATTTTCAATTTTCAAAAGAACTAGCACTAGCTTGTTGATATTATTATATCAACATAGGTCATGTAGCTTCTCTGCATGTCATTTCATTTAATTTCATTTAACGCATTTGCATATCAACATTAGTCATGTAGCTTCTCTGCATGTTATTTCATTTAACGCCTTTTGCATTGCTTTTATTTTCGTAGCCAATGTGTGTATCTTGTATCATTCAATAGCCAATTCCCATAGAATGAATAATTTTGTTCATCTGTCAGCAAAATTATTGCATTCGAATATTGGATATGGTTAGTGAACTTTATGAGTTTTTTTTGTTTATTTTTTAGAAGTCAGCATTATGCGACTATTGTTATTGTTAATTAATTTTAGCTTAGTTTGCAAAAACTGTGTATAAATAGTATTGTAAGGAAATAAAAATTATCATTCACGATCAAACTCTCTTCGATTATTTCTGCTATTGCTTCCCCCCACCAGAGGTAAGGGGCATTGGTTTAAAATTATTTCTGCTATTGCTTCCCCCCACCAGAGGTAAGGGGCATTGGTATAAAATAAAGAACATATTCGACGATAATACACCGGTACATAGAACCGGGTGTATTTATTACTACGGCTGGTCAAGGTTTATGGTGGGCAAAATCGTATCGTCACCTCCAAGTGGTGCCTGCTGGATAGCCGAAAGGTGAACTAACGACGAACGTTGGATCCATCGGATCCATAGGTTGTAGATACCTGAGTTATCTTCTCAGGAACTAGGAGCAGGAAGAAAGAGATACGCTCTGAAGATCCAACCACCACAAAGATCTATATGTCATGCACAGGCCTCACAAGCCGGTCATGAAAGGGAAATTTTATTGTGATGAAAACCGCAGAAAATGCCTCGGATGAAAGAACCAAAAATGTTGACGACCCCCCCCCCGCAAACGAAAAACGGACAACGATTTACGCATATGCACGTGGAATGTGCGTACGCTAAACAGGCCGCGTAAAGCCGAGCAGCTAGCCGAGACCCTCGCCAGTCTCAACGCTGATATAACAGCCCTGCAGGAGATGCGATGGGATGGACCGGGCCTGAGAATTACAGAGGACTGTAATTTCTATTATGGGAAATGCCACCTTGATGGGAGATCGCGCTTGTTTGGTTGCGGATTCGCTGTCAGAGGAAGACTTAGGCAAAAGGTCTTGAGCTTTCGCGAAGTCAGCGAGAGAGTGACAACGATCCGCATTAAGGCCAAATTCCACCACATAAGCCTTATTAGCGCCCATGCCCCTACAGAAGAGAAAGACGACGCTACCAAAGAATGTTTCTACGAGCTCCTCGCCAAAACATATGAGCAGTGCCCAAAACATGACATTAAAATTCTCTTGGGAGACTTCAATGCCAAAATTGGGAGAGAGGACATCTTTGGTATGACGATCGGAAAACACAGCCTGCACGACACCACCTCCGACAACGGACTCAGGCTCATCGATTTTGCAGCGGGAAAAAACATGGTGCTGAGCAGCACGCGATTCCCACGTCCCGACATCCACAAGGGCACATGGCGATCCCCAGATGGTCGAACCTGCAACCAAATCGACCATGTTGTGATTGATGGAAGACACTCCTCCAGCATTATGAATGTCCGTACATTCCGAGGAGCAAACATCGATTCGGACCACTACCTAGTCGGTGCAAAACTTAGGGTACGGATCTCCATGGAAGTTCTTAGGCGAACACCGACTACACCTAGGAAATTCAATGTTGGACGTCTTCAATCGGAAGAGACCGCCGCTGCCTATGCCGACCGCGTATCCCTTGAGCTTGCGAGAAATCCATCGACTGATGACATGAACCCGGAAGACCAATGGCAGCTATGTCAACAAGCCATAAGAAGTGCTGCGTCAGAGGTATTGGGCTTCTCACATCCACCCCCCAGAAACCCCTGGTTCGACTCCGAATGTGCTCAGGCAAACAAAGCCAAAACGGAGGCATACAAGTCGTGGCTCCGGAGAGATACTAGAGCATCCAGAAATCTCTATGTTGAGCGAAGGAAAGTTGAGAAACGTCTACTCAGGAGAAAGAAAAAAGAACACCAGCAACGCGAAGTCGAGGAGATGCAGAGATGTTTTTGCAGAAAAGAGGTACGAAACTTCTATAAAAAGGTGAAACAGTCTACATCCGGTTTCACAAGCCGCCCTGGGCCCTGCAAAGATCAGGATGGAAATACCATAGTGGAAACGCAGGCGATGTTAGCCATCTGGAGAGACTACTTTAACCGGTTGCTAAATGGCGATGACAGCCAAGATCCCGCCCAAGATCAACTTGTTCCAGTTAATCTAGATGACGACCACGAAATACACCCGCCCGACCAAAATGAAATCAAAGTAGCCATCACCAGACTAAAGATGAATAAGGCAGCTGGATGTGATGGCCTTCAAGCGGAGCTTTTTAAACACGCTGGAGATGACCTGGTCAGGAGTATACACCAACTCATCTGCAAAATATGGTCGGAGGAAAGTATGCCCGATGAGTGGAATCTCAGTACCATCTGCCCGATTCACAAAAAAGGAGACCGCCTCCTCTGCGCCAACTATAGAGGCATAAGCCTTTTAAACATCGCCTATAAGATCCTGTCCAGCGTTTTATGTGAACGTCTCAAGCAGTTTGCTGACGACCTGATAGGTCCTTACCAATGCGGCTTCAGACCTGGAAAATCTACCACCGACCAAATATTCACATTACGCCAGATCCTGGAGAAAACCCAAGAGTATAACATCGACACCCACCACCTGTTCGTCGATTTTAAAGCCGCCTACGACAGTGTTAATAGAGTTGAACTGTATCGTGCCATGTCTAACTTTAGAATCCCTGCTAAACTGATACGCCTTATCAGGATGACGTTGGAGAATGCTCGCTGTTCCGTCCAAGTTGGTAGAGACTCTACTGAAACCTTCGAAACCACCAGAGGGCTAAGACAAGGTGACGCACTGTCATGCAGCTGTTTTAATATTGTGCTTGAAAATGTAATACGGAGCACCCATGCCAGTACATCAGGCACCATTTTCAATAGATCGACACAATTACTTGGGTTTGCTGATGACATAGACGTGATAGGAAGAACAAAGCGAGCAGTAACCGGTGCTTTCACTACTATGGAGTCAGCAGCAAGCAGAATGGGGCTGAAAATAAACGAGGCCAAGACGAAGTATATGCTTTCATCAACAAAAGTCCAATCCCACCACCGCCCTGCAGGAGATGCGATGGGATGGACCGGGCCTGAGAATTACAGAGGACTGTAATTTCTATTATGGGAAATGCCACCTTGATGGGAGATCGCGCTTGTTTGGGTGCGGATTCGCTGTCAGAGGAAGACTTAGGCAAAAGGTCTTGAGCTTTCGCGAAGTCAGCGAGAGAGTGACAACGATCCGCATTAAGGCCAAATTCCACCACATAAGCCTAATTAGCGCCCATGCCCCTACAGAAGAGAAAGACGACGCTACCAAAGAATGTTTCTACGAGCTCCTCGCCAAAACATATGAGCAGTGCCCAAAACATGACATTAAAATTCTCTTGGGAGACTTCAATGCCAAAATTGGGAGAGAGGACATCTTTGGTATGACGATCGGAAAACACAGCCTGCACGACACCACCTCCGACAACGGACTCAGGCTCATCGATTTTGCAGCGGGAAAAAACATGGTGCTGAGCAGCACGCGATTCCCACGTCCCGACATCCACAAGGGCACATGGCGATCCCCAGATGGTCGAACCTGCAACCAAATCGACCATGTTGTGATTGATGGAAGACACTCCTCCAGCATTATGAATGTCCGTACATTCCGAGGAGCAAACATCGATTCGGACCACTACCTAGTCGGTGCAAAACTTAGGGTACGGATCTCCATGGAAGTTCTTAGGCGAACACCGACTACACCTAGGAAATTCAATGTTGGACGTCTTCAATCGGAAGAGACCGCCGCTGCCTATGCCGACCGCGTATCCCTTGAGCTTGCGAGAAATCCATCGACTGATGACATGAACCCGGAAGACCAATGGCAGCTATGTCAACAAGCCATAAGAAGTGCTGCGTCAGAGGTATTGGGCTTCTCACATCCACCCCCCAGAAACCCCTGGTTCGACTCCGAATGTGCTCAGGCAAACAAAGCCAAAACGGAGGCATACAAGTCGTGGCTCCGGAGAGATACTAGAGCATCCAGAAATCTCTATGTTGAGCGAAGGAAAGTTGAGAAACGTCTACTCAGGAGAAAGAAAAAAGAACACCAGCAACGCGAAGTCGAGGAGATGCAGAGATGTTCTTGCAGAAAAGAGGTACGAAACTTCTATAAAAAGGTGAAACAGTCTACATCCGGTTTCACAAGCCGCCCTGGGCCCTGCAAAGATCAGGATGGAAATACCATAGTGGAAACGCAGGCGATGTTAGCCATCTGGAGAGACTACTTTGACCGGTTGCTAAATGGCGATGACAGCCAAGATCCCGCCCAAGATCAACTTGTTCCAGTTAATCTAGATGACGACCACGAACTACACCCGCCCGACCAAAATGAAATCAAAGTAGCCATCACCAGACTAAAGATGAATAAGGCAGCTGGATGTGATGGCCTTCAAGCGGAGCTTTTTAAACACGCTGGAGATGACCTGGTCAGGAGCATACACCAACTCATCTGCAAAATATGGTCGGAGGAAAGTATGCCCGATGAGTGGAATCTCAGTACCATCTGCCCGATTCACAAAAAAGGAGACCGCCTCCTCTGCGCCAACTATAGAGGCATAAGCCTTTTAAACATCGCCTATAAGATCCTGTCCAGCGTTTTATGTGAACGTCTCAAGCAGTTTGCTGACGACCTGATAGGTCCTTACCAATGCGGCTTCAGACCTGGAAAATCTACCACCGACCAAATATTCACATTACGCCAGATCCTGGAGAAAACCCAAGAGTATAACATCGACACCCACCACCTGTTCGTCGATTTTAAAGCCGCCTACGACAGTGTTAATAGAGTTGAACTGTATCGTGCCATGTCTAACTTTAGAATCCCTGCTAAACTGATACGCCTTATCAGGATGACGTTGGAGAATGCTCGCTGTTCCGTCCAAGTTGGTAGAGACTCTACTGAAACCTTCGAAACCACCAGAGGGCTAAGACAAGGTGACGCACTGTCATGCAGCTGTTTTAATATTGTGCTTGAAAATGTAATACGGAGCACCCATGCCAGTACATCAGGCACCATTTTCAATAGATCGACACAATTACTTGGGTTTGCTGATGACATAGACGTGATAGGAAGAACAAAGCGAGCAGTAACCGGTGCTTTCACTACTATGGAGTCAGCAGCAAGCAGAATGGGGCTGAAAATAAACGAGGACAAGACGAAGTATATGCTTTCATCAACAAAAGTCCAATCCCACCACCGACTTGGTCAGAACGTAACCATTGATAGGTATAACATCGAGGTAGTCAGTGAATTTGTCTATCTGGGCACTGCTGTAAACACAGGCAACAACATCAGCGCTGAAATCAAACGCAGACTAACTCTTGCTAATCGCTGTTTCTTTGGGCTGAGTAAGCAATTGAGGAGTAAAGCCCTATCGAGAAGAACCAAGGTGACACTGTATAAAACACTCATCATCCCGGTCCTGCTATATGGTGCGGAAGCATGGACCCTCTCCCAATCGGATGAAAATTCACTTGGAGTCTTCGAGAGAAAAGTTCTGCGTACGATCTATGGTCCTGTCTGCGTAAATCGCGAAAACAACGTTTGGAGAAGAAGATATAACAATGAACTGTACGAGCTGTACAGCGACATAAGCCTAGCCAGAAAAATTCGAATCCAAAGACTAAGATGGCTGGGCCATGTAGAGCGAATGGACATCGACGCTCCAGCTCGTAAAGTCTTCAACGCCAAACCCGAGGGAGTCAGAAGCCAAGGTAGACCTCATCTTCGATGGAGTGACCAGGTAGAGGGAGACATCCGTCAACTTGGAGTACGAAATTGGAGACAGCAGGCTACAGATCGAGCCGGCTGGAGGGGCATTCTCAGCAAGGCCTTGGAGTACCACGCTCCAGTGGCGCCAACATAAGTAAGTAAGGTCAAGGTTTATGTACCCTGTCCAGCAAGATAATACAAAAAAATACTATCTTTAAACATTGGTGACCCCGACGTGATTTCTACGTCAAACTTCGAGGAAGTGAATCGTGAGTGCGTTGCCAGGGCTTTAACACTGGCTGTCAGCGAAGCGTTACCAGGGCTTTTTAACACTGGTATAAGAAATCAAGGTTCCTGAGTTGCAGAGTTCCAGCTCGAAGTGTAGCAGCATTCCAGGTCGCAGAGTTCCAGGTTGCAGTGCTCCAGGAAGCAGCGTTCCAGTACCAAACATTCACTACACCTACCAAGTGGCCAGGGTCCACAGCTGTGCATTGATTCACAGCTAATTATTTGAACCACCGTAAAAAGTACCATGGATGAGATGCAGGTTTTCAAAATAATAGCCCGGCAGAAGGCTATCGCTGAGGAACTTCAGAAACTAAAAACAAACATGAGCAAAGACAGTGCTGACCGCAAAACACTGCAATACAAACAAAAACGATTGCAAATTCTGGAAGCACTATGGGTGGAATTCCACCAAAACCATGAATCTGTAAAGAATTTTGTTAAGGCGGATACGCCATATATTCAAGGAAAAACGTATGAAAATTTCCAAAGAATTTACGACGAATTAAAACAAAGTCTCCATTTAATTTTGCCTGAGCCAACTGAAGATGATGGCAATGGAACAACTGGTGGTGCAATCCCGACGAGCAGTGGAACCATTCCTAAGGCTCCAGCTCCAGCTCAATTGAAGCCCACATTGCCTGAGCATACGGAAAAGGCAAAATGGTCGTCCGACATGCCTGTTGCCTCTATGGAATTGGTAAGGCTGATAAAAAAACAGTCATCAATGATCGTAATGGTCGAAAACTCAAGTAAGCGCCTAATTCAAGACCAAGAACAACATTCTGAGGAGTTCTACTTGATAAGGCTTAAATCGATTGAACAGGACTGGGCGGCAATACGAGGCTTCCATCATAACATATGGGAACTACTAGATGAACCGAATTCTTCAGTCTATGATGTCGAACAATTTCTCTCCATAGAAGATGAAGTGCATACTGCACTTACGACACTTTATAACCGATCAAGATCGAATTCTGGATCCGGGACAACTATAACCCAAAACCAAGGGACGAAATTACCAAGAGTAGTATTGCCGAAATTCGATGGTGACTACTCAAAGTGGATACAGTTTCGCGATCTATATACGGAGCTTATCCACAATCAACCCATTTCACCATGCCAGAAGATGTGATATCTGAAGACCACAATCACAGGAGAAGCTGAAAGGCTGATTCAGCAGTTCTCCATATCTGACGCCAACTACATTGCTGCTTGGGAAACGATCACAAGCCGTTATGAAAACACTCGACTTATGGTAACAGCCTTACTAAACAAATTAATGGCACAACCTAAAAGTCAAAACGCAAGTTCTTCAGCCATAAAGTCACTGCATGACACTACGCAAGAATGCCTCCGCAGCCTGCAAAACCTTGGCATAGAGACAACCAATTGGGATCCAATACTCTTGCACATTCTCATCAAGCGGTTGGATAGAAATTGTCTCACTCTTTGGGAACAATCATTAAAAACCCCAAAACTCATGCCCACATTTAAGGAGTTCCTATCATTCTTGGAGCTGCGGTTCCAATCGTTGGAGGCATTATCAACAACCACAAGGGAAGGTTCAGATGAACAACGAAGAAAATTAAGACCCAATAAGGCCTTAACCACGGTCGCTGCAGCGGGACCCAAATGTATTTCCTGCAAGGGCAATCATCAGCTGTACGCCTGCCAGAAATTTCTACAGCTTAATCCAAAACACCGATTGCGCCTAGTTCAAAGATCAAGACACTGTGCAAATTGTCTGAAATCAGGGCACTTCACTAAAGACTGCTCGGTCGGAGGGTGCGCCAAGTGCCAAAAGGGGCACAATACACTCCTTCATTTGGATTACCCAGAAAAACCAGAGGATTCAAAAACATCAACGCTAGCAGGTATCCCAACTTCTGTCGCTGACTCGCCAAAGATCTGCACTTCGGCGACAGAGCCCACACCTCCTAGCAAAAACACTGCAATCATAACTAAAAGTGTGCTGTTAAGCACAGCTATTGTTCACCTGAAAAATCAATCGGGAGAACAAATATCATGTCGAGCTTTATTGGACGCTGGATCGCAGGTTAATTTAATAACAGAAAGGCTGGCCAAAACCTTGGGACTAAGACAAATGCACGAGACGCTGCTTGTTGAGGGGATCGGTCAAAGAAAGAAGTCATCCCATCGAAGAATCAATTTGGAGATTGGTTCCAAAATAAATGGATTCTCCACGAGAATTGAAGCACACGTATTGTCAAAAATTGTCTCACCGCACCCATCACGAGCAATTATAACCTCGAATTGGTCGATTCCGAGGAATATCGTTTTGGCTGATTCGCAATTTAATCAGCCAGGGCCAATCGATCTTCTCATTGGTGCGGAAATTTTCTATGCTACCTTAGCTGTTGGTCAAATCAGCTTAGGTGAAGATCTACCAAAACTTCAAAATACTGTGTTTGGATGGACAGTAGCAGGCAAGGTGCCCTTTACTAATGATGGACTTTTAGCATCGTGCGGAATATGCACTGAGGATGAAGCCCTTGATCAGCAGATTGAGAAATTTTGGCGCGTAGAAGAAACCACCCCCTCTCCAGATAATTTCACCCAAGCAGAAAGACGTTGTGAAGCTCATCTTGTCCAAACATCAACAAAGGACTCGAATGGCTGATTTGTGGTTCGCTTACCATTCAAGGAAGCCCCAACTTGCTTAGGTGAATCAAAAGACATTGCTTTCCGGAGGTTCATATCTCTTGAACGAAGGTTAGCCAATTCAAAAGAACTGAAAAAACTCTACACAGAGTTTATGGTGGAGTACCAGAAATTGGGCCACATGCAGGTTGTTAATTTCCAACAAATAACAAAGCCCTACTATTTCTTGCCCCATCATTGCGTCCAAAAGCCCGATAGTAGCACTACAAAGCTAAGGGTAGTTTTTGATGGTTCCGCAAAATCCTCATCAAATATATCACTGGACGACATCCTGTTCACGGGCCCAACAATACAAGATTACGTTTTTACCATGCTATTGCGATTCCGTATACCAAGATTTGTATTTACCGCGGACATAGAGAAAATGTACCGTCAAATACTTGTAAACGATGAGGACCGAAAGTTGCAACTAATATGGTGGAGGAACAGCCCAAATGACCCGTTAAAGTGCTTCCAGCTCAACACCGTCACCTACGGCACAACATCTGCATCGTACTTGGCAACAAAGTGCCTCCAAGTTTTGGCGCAAAATAACGAGGATCGTTACCCATCGGGGTCGAAGGTATTATCTCGTGACTTCTACGTAGATGATGTTTTAACCGGTGCAGATAAGTTGACTGAACTTTTGAATACCCAAACTGAACTCCTGACTATCCTTCACAATAGCGGCTTCAAGCTAAGGAAATGGTGCGCTAATCATGAATCCTTATTAAAAGGAGTACCACGCGAGGACCGAGAAACAGAATTGGACTTCAACACCAATATTGAAGATCATGTGAAAACAATTGGTCTTACGTGGATGCCGAAATCTGACCAACTCTGCGTTAAAACATCTAGGCTAAAAAGAGATCGAGTGACCAAACGAACAGCTTACAGTGACATAGCACATCTATTTGACCCCCTCGGTATCATGGCACCTGTCGTTGTAGTGGCAAAAATATTCTTACAAAGGTTGTGGGAATTGAAGCTTGATTGAGATGCTGCATTACCTCAGGAAATGCAAACAACTTGGATAAAATTTCGCGAAGGACTGCAGTCACTAAACAATATAAAGATTGCTAGGCAAATATTTTCACACAAAACACCAAAAAGGATTCAGTATCACGTATTTGCCGATGCTTCAGAAAAGGCTTATGGTGCTGCGGCCTACGTTCGTTCCATCAGTAGTGACAACGTCATAACGGTGCGACTACTTTGCGCTAAATCAAGATTAGCACCATCGAAGAAAACAAAGGCATCTTTACAGGCAACTATTCCCCGGCTAGAGCTTTGCGCCTGCTGCCTTGCTGTCGATCTTCTAGGGCGCTTACTAAAAGACCTAAACATTAAAAATGACGCAACATTCCTCTGAACGGATTCGGAAATTGCACTTGCATGGATTAATTCTTCATCCTCCGCAACTCTTCCCATCTTCATCGCAAATAGGGTATCAAGAATACAAGAAAATACAATTTCTGCGCAGTGGAGGCATGTGCCTTCAAAGGAAAATCCTGCAAATGTACTTTCACGTGGAATAGCTCCAGATCGCCTTGAGAATTGCAACATTTGGTTCTATGGACCGAAATTCTTACATGGTTCAACTTCAATCTGGCCACCTATATACGACGCCAAAACAATTAACAGCAACAATAAAAATGAGCATATATCTTTGGGAGCCGCAATCCCTCATTCCCAAGATGATCTTCCTATAAGTATCATCAATCATAAAAACTCATTCAAAAGAGTTCAAAGAATTATTGCGTACGCCTTACGATTTATAAACAATTTTAAAGAAAAATACCTTAAGTCGAGAAAGGACTTCAAAATGAGAAGAGGCCCCTTAACTGTTTCCGAATTGAGTCAATCGAAGAAGGCAGTATTTAAGCAAATGCAGCAATTGGAGATGGAAGAAGACATCCTGAATTTAAGAGATAAAAGTGTGGTTTCAGATAAAAGTTCACTCAAGAGCCTAACCCCATTTCTCGATGCGGAAGACATCATTAGAGTCGGTGGGCGTTTGGAAGCATCGGCATTAGCATACGACGCTAAGCACCCAGTACTCCTACCACATCGTCACCCGTTTACAAAAATGATACTCCATGACATTCATGTTGAGAATAATCATGCTGGACCACAAACTATGCTTTCAATTGCCAGACAGGCAATCTGGCCACTTAGAGGGAAGACCTTGGCACGATCTGTGACGCACAATTGCGTTAAATGCGCTCGTGTCAGCCCGAAGCTTCTGAACCAACAAATGGGAAATTTACCTGCTAACCGAATACAACCGGCCACGCCATTCGTTAATACAGGCATAGATTTTTGTGGCCCAGTTTTAACGCATTATAAAATAAGAGGCAAGCACCCGCAGAAATCGTACATCTCAATTTTTTGCTGTTTTTCCACAAAAGCCTGTCACTTGGAGCTCATGACTGATCTCACAACTCAAGGATTTTTGGGTGCTCTCAACCGATTCATGGCAAGGCGAGGCCATTGCAGAAATATTTACTGTGACAATGCAACAAACTTCGTGGGAGCGAGGAACCAGCTAAAGGAGCTATTATCATTTATTGATGTTGAAGGTGAAAGAAACAAGATTGCGTCTACATGTTCTACAAGGGGCTGTGATTTTCATTTCATTCCGCCACGCTCCCCACATTTCGGAGGTCTATGGGAGGCTGCAGTTAAATCATCAAAGCTTTTACTACAGCACACCTTGGCAGGAGCTTCGCTCACTTATGTAGAGCTTGAAACAGCCGTTATTCAGGTCGAAGCCATACTCAATTCAAGGCCAATATCTCCAATGTCTGAATCTCCAAATGACCTAAGAGCTCTCACTCCAGGGCATTTTCTCATCGGAGAGCCTCTCATCAGCAATGTCGATCCTGATGCTTCACCATCCAACTCAGGCCCAAATGCTCGCTGGAACCTCGTTAGTAATCTCAAGAACGAATTCTGGCGCCGGTGGTGCCGAGATTATCTAAACCAACTACAACATAGATACAAATGGAAGGACCGGTGTCAAAATGCAGAACCGGGAATGATGGTCATTATAAAGGACGACAATGTACCCAGTCTAAAGTGGCCACTTGGAAGCATTACAAACGTCATCACTGGAGACGACGGGTTGGTTCGTGTAGCTGATGTAAAAACGGCTACTGGTACTTTTCGTCGGGCCATACATAGACTGGCTCCACTTCCAGTACCCATTGATGAGAACGTCTGCATCAGCTCAGCCGCAGATCAACGAACATGTGAAGCAGCTAAAATTTCTCCATCTAGCTCCTCAGTTCGCCTAATTGAGACTGACGAGACTGACATTACTTCCGTTCCAAAAAAGAAACGTAAGCCCACCTTTGGATCCGCAGTTGTAACGTTACTGCTAGTGTGCTGCCTCGTTCCAGGTATTAAATGTACGCCGATAAACATTCGCCCATTTAAATCGCAACCCGGAATATATTTTGAGAATCTGGGGACCTCTTCACTTACGTCAAGCAGTTGGGATATCATCGCCTATTACGACATGAACTCCTATTGGACGGAGTATCACACTGTAAGGAACTACCTCGAGAGACTTGTAAACATCTGCCATTTGTTACCAAACAAAACCGAAACCTGCAAGGGAACGATATCCCATTTCAACAGAATAAATGAAGACTTCAAGAAAGGAAATGAGTTGTTAGCTGACACATCCACCAATCGAAGAATTCGCCGTGGAGCGCTCAATGTCGTAGGAAATGTAGCTAATGCCCTATTTGGAGTTTTGGACTCTGAATACGCTGATAAAATGTCCGCCTCAATTAATAAAATTCAGCAGGATGAAGGACATCTCGTCAACCTTATTCGAAACCAAACATCAATAATTGACTCCACTATTAACATAATAAGGCGAAATGAACAGGAAACAAGTTCTAGGTTTCAAGAAATTGCCGCAAATCTTCAACAATTTGCCGCGTTGATTAACGGCATTAAGCTAGAGCATCATGAAGAAAAACTGCGCCAGCTATTTAATTCACTAGCACTGCAATTGATCTTAGCCTTGTCGCAGATACAAAAAACACAAGCTTCCTTAATAGATGTTCTGATCGACACCCACCACGGAAAGATAAATCCACAATTCATATCACCTGATCAATTACGTGATGAACTTCTGCGAATTAAAGCCACTTTGCCCACAGCCCTTAGGCTTCCAGTAGCACAAGATGATATACTTAAATTGTATCAACTAATGAGCATTTACGGCAGGGTACTGTCCGATCATATCATATTTAAGCTCACATTGCCATTACTAAACCTTGATGAATTTGAGCTATTCAAGGTGACGCCAGTTCCAGTATCTGTAAATGGTACATTCTTCACCATAAGTCGATCCACGGAGTATATCATGGTAACATTGCACCGTGATCAGTACTATCCGCTGTCAGAAGGAGAGTTTCAAAAATGCTTTTCACTTACTCACGAAAATCACTCGTGTAATCAACGTCATCCAATATACACTAAGGGATCAGAAATAAACTCTTGCGAAATCCATTACCTGAGCCATAATCAACAATCTCCATCATGCAAGATAACGAAGACCATCGAAGGACCTCATTGGATTCAGCTTTGCTCTCCAAACGAATGGAATTATGTACTAAAGAAAAGAATTACCCTAAACGTCGTCTGCAATGGAACTGCAACACCGAGCATTTTAGAGGGCTCAGGAATACTTCAAATTCAACCCAACTGTGTAATCAAGGATGACCTAATGACGCTGCGTGGTTACTCAATACATTCAACTTACTCAAGAATGTCACTGTCGCCCCTAGCAAACCTTTCGGATTATGCTATTCCAGACAAATTCAATCCGGTAGTTCACCAATCCTCGAGCTACAAAAACCATTTGCTAGAGCTTGATGAGCTAAAGCAGCAACTGTTAAACATAACCAATAATTTGTCGTTCTCCACATCCTCTAACGGTACACACCAATTTGCAGTTGGTTATATGGGACTTCTCATATCAATCACGGCACTGATCCTCCTACTGTGGAAATTGTTTAGCATGTACCGCTCTGATACCAACAAGACAGCTCCGACAAGGCAGAATACGAAAACTGGAGAGGAAGAACCCAACATTGAGGACCCTAACACCGTCACATTCGAAGTTTTGGTACAGTTTCGAACATAGTTCAACGCGCGGAGAAAGTTGATATTATAGCCCAGTAATTTTAGGTTTTATCTGCGGAAAAATTCCAACCAAGCTGAATTTTAGTATACACCTTTATTACGGCGTTGTAATGAAGATGTGAAAAATCGACATTGATATCGTGCCGGCAAAAAAAGTTATGAAGGTCAAAAGGTCACGAAAACCTAAAAAAAACCGTTTTTCGCAAATATCTCGATTTCTATAGCTCCAATGATTTTAACGTGTATGAAAAAATTGTAGAGCATAAAATTTGCTACAATTTCGTTAGTACAATCAATTTTGTATGTCGATTAGTTACCGAGATATGGCACTTCGAAAAACAGGTCATTTTTCAAAATTCGCCAAAAAATGCCAAAAAATGAAGAATTCCACCTTATTTCTTCGGATATACCCGAGAAATCATGAAATATTGCTGTTTTTATGGCTTCTTGTTAAAATCACCAACTTTGTACACCCCTCAACGATCCCCGCTTGCCCACCAGGTACCAGGCCATGCCCATTACTATTGTCATTCCGCCGTAATTTTTATATATTACTTTGTTCTTAGTATACAGTGGGCAGGTAGAAACAGGTCGGAAGTTAATCAAACTTTGAGATATTGTTCAAGAATATTAAATTAACATTTGACGAAGTTTTGGACCTCACCGGCCCTGTTGAAAAAGAGGAGGAGGGGAAACTGCAAACTTTTCGAGTTCGCTCCGGTTTTCGCTCTATAACTTTTTTTGCTTACGTTCTACGGCAAAAGTGTGCTAGACTTTTTTGTAGAGCGTTAAATTTACTAAAATATTGTTGGTACAAGAATAGTTGTATGTCATTTCGTTACCGAGATACGGAAAAAGAGGAAAAGGGGGAATTGCAAAATGTTCGACTTTGCTCCGGTTTTCCCTCAATAACTTTTGTTCCTTACTTAATACGGCAAAAGTATTCAAGACCTTTTTTGTAAAGCATTCAATTTCCTACAACACAAATAGGGTGAAAATTGTTGTATGTCAATTCGTTACCAAGAAATGGATTTTGAAAAGGAGGGTGGAACAGCTTCATTTTTGAAATTCCATTCCATTCCATTCCATTTCTTCATAAAAAATTGACAAAGAGGAACTTTTGAACTATTAAAATTGTAGAAAATTTAATGCTCTACAAGAAAATCAAAACGTTTTTTCCGTAAAATGTAAGGAAAAAAAGTTATTGGGGGAAAACCAGAGCAAATAAAAAATTTTGCAGTTCCACCCACCTTTTCTTATTCCATTTCTTGGTAACGAATTGACATACAACAATTTTCGCCCTATTTATACTGTAGGAAATTTAATGCTTTACAAAAAAAGTCTAATACTTTTGCCGTATTAAGTAAGGAAAAAAAGTTATTGAGGGAAAACCGGAGCAAAGTCGAACATTTTGCAATTCCCCCTTTTCCTCTTTTTCCGTATATCGGTAACGAAATGACATACAACTATTTTTGTACCAACAATATTTTAGTAAATTTAACGCTCTACAAAAAAGTCTGGCACACTTTTGCCGTAGAACGTAAGCAAAAAAAGTTTTAGAGCGAAAACCGGAGCAAACTCGAAAAGTTTGCAGTTTCCCCTCCTCCTCTTTTTCAACAGGGCCGGTGAGGTCCAAAACTTCGTCAAATGTTAATTCAATATTCTTGAACAATATCTCAAAGTTTGATTAACTTCCGACCTGTTTCTACCTGCCCACTGTATACTAAGAACAAAGTAATATATAAAAATTACGGCGGAATGACAATAGTAATGGGCATGGCCTGGTACCTGGTGGGCAAGCGGGGATCGTTGAGGGGTGTACAAAGTTGGTGATTTTAACAAGAAGCCATAAAAACAGCAATATTTTATGATTTCTCGGGTATATACGAAGAAATAAGGTGGAATTCTTCATTTTTTGGCATTTTTTGGCGAATTTTGAAAAATGACCTGTTTTTCGAAGTGCCATATCTCGGTAACTAATCGACATACAAAATTGATTGTACTAACGAAATTGTAGCAAATTTTATGTTCTATAATTTTGTCATACACGTTAAAATCATTGGAGCTATAGAAATCAAGATATTTGCGAAAAACGGGTTTTTTTAAGGTTTTCGTGACCTTTTGACCTTCATAACTTTTTTTGCCGGCACGATATCAATGTCGATTTTTCACATCTTCATAACAACGCCGTAATAAAGGTGTGTACCAAAATTCAGCTTGATTGGAATTTTTCCGCAGATTGGGGTTTAAAATGCCTAAAATGACTGGGCTATTATTATATCAACATAGGTCATGTAGCTTCTCTGCATGTCATTTCATTTAACGCATTTGCAAATCAACATTAGTCATGTAGCTTCTCTGCATGTTATTTCATTTAACGCCTTTTGCATTGCTTTTATTATCGTAGCCAATGTGTGTATCTTGTATCATTCAATAGCCAATTCCCATAGAATGAATAATTTTGTGCATCTGTCAGCAAAATTATTGCATTCGAATATTGGATATGGTTATTGAACTTAATGAGTTTTTTTTGTTTATTTTTTAGATGTCAGCATTATGCGACTATTGTTATTGTTAATTAATTTTAGCTTAGTTTGCAAAAACTGTGTATAAATAGTATTGTAAGGAAATAAAAATTATCATTCACGATCAAACTCTCTTCGATTCGATTCGAAGGAGTCAGTTGAAAAAATCAGCGTGAGCGGGTGTGCTCCCGAAAAGGGAGATAAATCCCTAGATCCCGCGAAGCGGGCCACCCAGGTACTGTTGATTAAAAATACAATTGACACAGGCGCCTACCAGGCAACGAAGTTGCGTGAGTGGATGTGCCCCCGAAAAAAGGGGTGACACGCCTCAATATCCGCGGACAAAATATGCGGGGACAAAATATCCGCGGACAAAATATCCGCGGACAAAATAACCGCATACACCCGACCTCGCACCTACCCCAAGTCCTATAGTGTGCCCAGGTAGGGGGTTGCAGGGGGGCAGCATGCCCCCCTTACAAAGGTCATTGTTTATACACCGTAATGTTATGCGTCGCGGATATTTTGACGCGGATATTTTGTCCGCGGACATTTCGTCGCGGATATTTTGACCCGGATATTTCGTCCGCGGATATTGAGGCGTGCAGCCCGAAAAGGGAGTTAAAATCTCTAGATCCCGTGAAGCGGGCCACTCAGGTACTGTTGAATAAAAATACAATTGACACAGGCGCCTGCCAGGCAACGAAGTTGCGTGAGTAGATGTGCCCAGGAAAACGCCTCAATATCCGCGGACAAAATATCCGCGGACAAAATAACCGCATACACCCGATCTCGCACCTACCCCAAGTCCTATAGTGTGCCCAGGCAGGGGGGTTGCAGGGGGGCAGCATGCCCCCCTTACATAGGTCATTGTTTATACACTGTAATATTATTATTTACTTGATTTTCTCGGCCACTATTAGTGGTAAAGTACTTATTTTGGATTTCTTTTTTAGGAAAAAATATTTTCTAGAATTTTTGGGCACGAGTACGATAACTGAGGCGCCAAGATTTAATAACGGTTTTGTGTAGAGGCGTCAAGTGCATGTTTTTTTTACTATGGGAGGGGGGTCTACCTCGCCCCGTTTAGGAGGTATGGCCGATTTTCGAAAAAAATGTCTTGAATGGAAAAATAAATATTAAAAAACAACGTCAACACTTAAAATACATTACTATAACGGTTTTAAAAGCCAGAAGTCTGTTCTTTAATCCTACATTTAAATTAAATTACTCCTTACAATAGTTTTCAAAATATTCGCATTCAAACTCGAAATTTTGATAAAAAAACGTAAAAAAATATCTTTTAACCAATTTTGTTCAAAATTGTGAAATGGAAAATAAAACTTTTTTTTCTGTGATCGATGCCCAAATAAATTTTTAATTGAACGCAAGAAACCAAAAGCTTTTAAGTCTGCTAGTTCTTTTGAAAATTGAAAATTACTTAAACTACTTTTTTATGAAATTTTTATTTTTGGTATTTACTGTGATCTAATGTGCGACGCGTCGCGGATATTTTGACGCGGATATTTTGTCCGCGGACATTTCGTCGCGGATATTTTGACCCGGATATTTCGTCCGCGGATATTGAGGTGTGCAGCCCGGAAAGGGAGTTAAAATCCCTAGATCCCACGAAACGGGCCACTCAAGTACTGTTGATTAAAGTTAGATCACAGTAAATACCAAAAATAAAAATTTCATAAAAAAGTAGTTTAAGTAATTTTCAATTTTCAAAAGAACTAGCACTAGCTTGTTGATATTATTATATCAACATAGGTCATGTAGCTTCTCTGCATGTCATTTCATTTAATTTCATTTAACGCATTTGCATATCAACATTAGTCATGTAGCTTCTCTGCATGTTATTTCATTTAACGCCTTTTGCATTGCTTTTATTTTCGTAGCCAATGTGTGTATCTTGTATCATTCAATAGCCAATTCCCATAGAATGAATAATTTTGTTCATCTGTCAGCAAAATTATTGCATTCGAATATTGGATATGGTTAGTGAACTTTATGAGTTTTTTTTGTTTATTTTTTAGAAGTCAGCATTATGCGACTATTGTTATTGTTAATTAATTTTAGCTTAGTTTGCAAAAACTGTGTATAAATAGTATTGTAAGGAAATAAAAATTATCATTCACGATCAAACTCTCTTCGATTATTTCTGCTATTGCTTCCCCCCCACCAGAGGTAAGGGGCATTGGTTTAAAATTATTTCTGCTATTGCTTCCCCCCACCAGAGGTAAGGGGCATTGGTATAAAATAAAGAACATATTCGACGATAATACACCGCTACATAGAACCGGGTGTATTTATTACTACGGCTGGTCAAGGTTTATGTACCCTGTCCAGCAATACAAAAGAGTACTATCTTTAAACATGGCTTTTAAAACCGTTATAGTAATGTATTTTAAGTGTTGACGTTGTTTTTTAATGTTTATTTTTCCATTCAAGACATTTTTTTCGAAAATCGGCCATACCTCCTAAACGGGGCGAGGTAGACCCCCCCCTCAAATAGTAAAAAAAACATGCATTTGACGCCTCTACACAAAACCGTTGTTAAATCTTGGCGCCTCAGTTATCGTACTCGTGCCCAAAAATTCTAGAAAATATTTTTCCTACAAAAGAAATCCAAAATAAGTACTTTACGACTAATAGTGACCGAGAAAATCAAGTAAACGCTATTTAAAGCTTTTTTTTAAATCTGACGACGCACAGGGTTTTTTGTTAGAGTTTTCCAGTTTTAGTATCCCCAAAAGGTCCTTTTTAAAATAAAACAATAAAATTCTCCTTAACTATTTTTGTAGATATTTTCGATTTTTTTTTAATTTGACTGGACTAAAAAGGATTTTGAAATTCCTTCAACCATCTTTTAACGAATTTCAACATGGCATTAGCTTTTTTAACATTTAAGTTGATGTGTTTCGTGAAACTCAGGTTTGGGTTAAGGTTTACTCTTTAAAATTAAAAACGCGGTGTAAAACTTGTGCAATGTAATAGTCGTGTGTACTTGGTACCCGTTTCTTTGAAAATGTCATTGTCTGACATTTCGCTGGATTCAGGCTTAAACAATTCTTGCTACACCAGATAGCAAATCTGTCGATGTCGGCTTGCAATTCTGTGCGGTCACTGAGTTAATAGATTTGAAAATTTTCTTATCATCAGCGAAAACAAGGATCTCACTAGAATGAATACACGAAGTTACGTTATTGATAGCGAGTATAAATGATAACAAATCAAGATGGCTGACTTGTGGGACTATTTATTTTGCTGGGAAAGGGTTAGAAAAAGAATTTCTGAGCTTAGCTATGTATGATCTGTTTCTAATGCCCTTGAGCACTTGTTCATAAAGGTTAACAAGTTCGTGACAGTAGACCGCTTCTGCATGAAGCCGTTTTGTTGATGGCACATTAAATGTTTGCAGAAAAACATTATACAATCAAAAACTACTGGTTCGAAAAGCTTTGGAACAGAACACAGTTTAGAAATCGGTCTGTAGCTTGTGATATCGGACTTATTACACTTTTTGAAGACGGGAGTAATTAATGAATCTTTCCATACTCGAGGAAATTTACCGGACTTAACGGATAGCTTGAAAAGAAATTGCAACGGAGAAGCTAAAATGGAGGAAATTTTTTTAATATTATAGGAGGAAATCCATCAGGACCTGAAGATTAATCATCTTTCAGCAATGAAAGCTTATGCGAAACTCAATCATTATCAATTTGGATGCTGTTAAAAGTGGCTTGGGCGAAATCACGGGAGTAATCAAAGAAATCTTCGTCTATATTGGTAGGATTTTCAATAAAAGACTTACTGAAATGCTTTGCAAACGCATTGGCAACCAAAGTCCACTGGATACCCATCAGACTTCTTTAAATTTACAAACTTCCAATATCTCTTTTGATCAATCTTCACCGAAATTTTCAGTTCGTCCACATATGCTGCATATAGGTTTCTGTAAAGTAAATCAGACTCTCCAAAAAGTGCAAGGAACACATTTTGATCAGAAATTAAAAGACTTTATGTAAGACTACCAAGCCTTATTCCGTTTGTTGCGCAGAGATTTACGCTCTTTCGTGTACCACGGATGGCTGGGGGTGATATTTTTAGATATATTAAGAGGAATTGAATTTATCAAGCAGCTATTGAAAATTTCATAGAATTGGGTAACTGCGTCTTCAATGTTAGAGCAAACATGAATATTCGAAATATTAGAAGCACTCAAATTGTTGTAAGGTAATTAATAGTCAGCTTAACGGAAATCAAGTGAATATGAAGTCTTCAGCATTACTGTTATTAAGTAAATTGCTGCTCATATCAAAAAACATATCCACTGGAGGATGGTAGGAGTATATGTTAGAAATGGCAGAGGTAGATTCTACCACTACTTTACTGACAGCGTTAGAAGAAAAGACTAAATCCAGAATTCGATTTCTACAACTATTAATACAGCTTACTGGCTTTAAGTCAGTAGAGGTTATATTGCCCAAAAGAAGAAGTTCCTGTTGCGAAGAGGTTAAAGAAGCTTCTAAATAGGACTCGTCTTCTGACGAAGTCCAAAAAATGTTAGGTAAATTGAAGTCACTCAACAATAAAATATTGCTACTTAAACTGGCAACAGCAATGCATACCCGATTTCCTACTTCCTTCGGCTTATCCACACAACGGTCTAAAAACAGAAAACTCATCGTCGAAAGTTTCTGTGTCCAAAAATGAACTACTAAGCCATGTTTCTCTGATATGGAAAAGCTTGAGAGTTTTTGAAAACCTCAGCAGTTTTGCTGCGTATCTCTCTTACCTTTTTAGTAGAAGGGTTATCGTATTAAGTTTTTTGAAGCTGCAACTAACGCACTTGAAATGCAGTTGTTGACAGCAAGATGTTGGATTATGTCATTGGGTTGAAGTTTAGGATCTAGTCGGGATACAAATACTAATTTTGTTTTAGGAACAGATTCTATTATTTTGTGAGGTTCCAAAAATTATTAATGTTATTGGTATTAGTATTAGACCAACTTGAATAAACTTTTCGGTTTAGAGCAAGATGGGCTAGGACAGGTTAAAACAATGGGAACCGCCGCCGGTGGTGGATCGATATCGGCACTAAAGTTGTTGACAGTGGTAATAACTACTTCTTGAAAGGGAGAAGGCAGTGGCATACTTAGTGGAATGACACTCCTTGAATTGGGGCGCTTTGGATCTGGGGACGGAGTTTTCGATGACGATGATCCATCACGACCCCTGTTCTTAACCTTTTTGGGATTTTTGGGAGCAGACTTGGTGAGCATAGGGAGGAAGGATGAATAGAGTCAGGATCTAACGGTTCTGTTGACATTGATTTGCTTACAGTTTTAATTGGGGGAGGAATCGAAACTACATTTCCTACAACTGAGTTTAAATTTTCATGCAAACCATTACAGTTCTTAGCAATTTTTATAGAATCATCTTTAAGAGACGACAGCGACATTTATAATGAAATTTGCGGCAAGGATATTTTGATACAGGTTGTACAGCACCAAAAAGCAAATTGTGAAGAATTGATTTTATCAATAAAACTATTAGTTGAGCCCAAACATTTGGAGTGGAATAAATTCCTACAAGGGCCAAAGCAAGCAAAAAGAGGAGTAATTCGAGTGCACTGTTGGTACCACGGAAATTTATGAACGATGTTATTTGTTAGCCGAATACAACTTAAAAAAAAACAGAATGATAAAAAAAAACTCGAACTCGGTTAAGATTCGAACCAGAGGTTGATAAAACTCAATGCGCCGTCAGTTTAACAACACATTAATAAAATATATTCAATTTAAGAAATGTAAGCCCTCAAAATTTTTTAATTTATTGCGCTGTTAGTAAAAACAAAAGCTAGGATTAAAAGCTTTCTTGAAGATGGAGAAGAAAAAGAAAGTTTATTAAAGGGGAAAGAGCTAAAATTCAACGCGACCACTACAAATATAACCATAGTGCTGCCAATAGAATTTTTTAAACTGGCAAACAATCACTTTAAACATTTTTCTTTTGTAAATTGAAGAACTAATTAAATTATTCTCATTTTATTCTTTGTTGTTGATCACTCAAAGAAAATAAAGACGTTCCTGCTGCTCAAATCGAGAATTTTTAATTGTATGGTTTGATTTTAATAAAGACTTTAAATTGTTTAATACAAAGCGCCCAATTTGACAGTTCAACAACCTGTACTCATATCAAAAAGGTGAGTCGGAAATAGTAACAAATCGCAACTATTTGACACTTTAACGTGAGTTTAGGAACGCTGTTATGACGTCATATAGCTACAAATCGTAACTAATTTGGCTTAAAGGTGTTTAAACCCCACCCTATCTAAATCTAGAACACCCTGTTCCCAACCAAATACACATTAAATTCTCAATGCTATAATTCACACCAAAATATAACTTCAGCACTTTCTTCAGGTGCTCGATATAAAATATCTATCCTATTACAATTATTTTCTCACCAAATCGTAGTATTATTTTCCCATATTGTAAATAATTGCTGACATGCATTTATGTTATTTAATATAAATAAGCATACAATTTAAGAATAAAATCACTTTTCACTCAGAAGTCAAATCGTCAAACTGTTTTAATTTATGATTGCTACCCCCCACCCAAGGTAAGGAGCAATTTTAATTCAGTCATCAGTCCACCAAATAAGTTGGGATACCAAATATTTACAACAACTTTAAAAAAGTTGAATCAAAGTCGAATTCAAAGGAGTTTTCGACTCTAAAGCTTGGTGACCCCGACGTGATAAACACGTCCAACATATAAGGCTCCAACGCAACCCGCTCACTGGCCTGCCGAGATCCAGGAATCAAGAGTTCCCGTGTCCCGGTGTCCCAAAGACTGAAAGCAGAAGACGTAGTCAACGTGTACTTGCTTCCTATCTGGTTGAACGAGCAGTCATCATCTCATCGTCTTCGTATTTGACGCAGACAATTCACAGTTGCATCGAACCCGTGACGCAACTCATCTAAAATACAAAATGGATGAAATGGATGTATTCCGGATCATAGCCAGACAGAAGACTTTAACTGACTAACTGTTAAAGTTAAAGGCCAATGATGGCAAAGACAGTCCCGACCGAAAAACGGTCGAATATAAAAAAAAATTAAGATCATTAGAAGCTCTCTGGCTAGAGTTTCACAACAATCATGATCAGGTAAAGGCGTATGTCAAGGCTGACACTCCGTATATGCAAGCTAACTCATACGAGATAGTCAAAAAGGCATACGCTGATTTAAAGAAAGTTCTAGAATCATTTGTGCCTAAAAAGCTCGACGCTTCAGAGAAAGCAGTTGGGGCGGCTAGCTTAGCAGCTCCAGTACAAAAAGAAACCGAGGAAAACCAGCCAGTAGATATAAAAGTCCAAGCTTCGGATATAGCTAGAATTATCAGAAGACAGAACACAACCACACGATCTCTACAGCGGTTATTCTCTAGTATTAAAACCACTGCAGCAGACGTTTGGAGTTCTACGTTTTGTAGCGTAAAACTAAACGCGCTGCAAAAATACTGGATGGAACTAGAAGAAACCCATCGTTTGATACATGAGCTCTCTGAAGACCCTATCCAAGATGGATACGACCTGAACAAATTTTTCCAGCTGGAAGACGAAGTCCAGCAATTCCTGATATCATTAACTGCCAAATTGGAAGAATTCACAACTCAAAGCTCATAATTATGTCGTCAAGCCAGGAATCTTACTCCAGTGAATACACCCAAGCATACCCTAGAATTACCGAAGGTAACATTGCCCAAATTTGATGGGAATTATACAAAATGGAAGCAGTATACTGATTTGTTAACCGAGCTTGTTGATAAACAAGATATAGCAAAATGCCAAAAGCTGTTTTACTTAAAAACAACATTAAACGGTGAAGCCGAAAATCTTATAAGGCATTTTACGACATCGATACCAACTACGATGCAGCCTGGAAGGTAGTTAAAGATCGATATGACAACCCTCGACTTCTGGTATCAGCACAGGTGCAGAGATTACTAATGCAACCGGTAATCCAAAATGAAACTCCAAAGGCAATAAAAGCCTTACATGACACCACAGAAGAATGCATGCTGAGTTTGAAGGGGCTTAATATTGACACCACCAATTGGCATCCTCTGCTTATGAGTATCCTGATCAAGAAACTTGATAGAAACACTTTAACCCTCTGGGAGCAGTCGCTTAAGAAACCGAAAGCATTACCATCCTTAAGCGAGTTTTTATCGTTTTTAGAGTTACGGTTCCAATCATTAGAAGCCATGGGACCAAAGGTAGTGAGATTGAGTTCAGAAGACTTTAGTAAAAGGACAAAAGTAGCTCTTGCTTCAACAAACGGAACAAACAAATGCAATGTTTGTGGACAGAAAAGACATGCTATGTTTTTGTGTCCCAAGCTTCTTCAACTCTCACCACAGGAAAGACTTAACACCATAAAATCGCTCAACCGCTGCATAAATTGCTTGCGCTTTGGGCACCAAGCTCCATCATGTCGAGAAATACATTGCACTAAATGCAACAAATCTCATCACACCTTGCTTCACTTAACGACAGACAATCAGAAGCAACAACCTCCAATGATTGACAACAGGACAAGCCTTTCAGCAATATCCAAGAGCACCAAACCATCCAAATACGTTTTGTTGGGAACAGCCATTGTAAACATTCTCAACCGTACAAACAAACCAGTTAAAGCAAGAGCCTTGCTCGACTCCGGTTCTCAAATGAGCTTCATAACAGAGAAGCTAGCTGCGAAATTACATCTTATTACAAAATACGAATCCCTAGGTCTCAGGAATGGGAAACAGACCAATCAAATTAAGCAAAAGTGTCGACGTATGCATTCAATCCCGAGTTAATGGTTACAATACACAAATTCAAGTTTTTGTGCTTGAGACGATAACCACCCAACAACCCAGTGATTTCATTGATACCAGTCATTGGGAAACGCCTCAGAACATAAAATTAGCTGACGAAAGCTTCAATCAACCGCAGGAGATTGATTTTCTTATTGGAGCCGAGCTCTACCCTGAACTTCTGTCAGTGGGCCAGATTAAACTAAACAACAGTGGGCCCATCTTACAAAACACCTTACTGGGATGGATAGTAATGGGAAAGATGGAAACGAATATTCCATCATCACTATTTTGTGGCATAGGAGTAAACACTTCATCTCCTAACTTGGAAAGTCTTGTCGAACGTTTTTGGAACTTGGAAGAAAACTTAGCTGCTCCTTCACAAACGACTCAAAAGATGCTTACCAGTGCTGAGCGCCAATGTGAAGAAATATTTCTAAAAACAACATCACGATCCCAATCTGGACGTTACATCGTGGCTCTACCTTTTTCAAATGACCCTAAAAGTCTAGGGGAGTCAAGGGAAATAGCTGTGCGAAGATACCTTAGCCTTTAAAAAAGGTTACAAAAAAATGCAGAAATTTCTAAGCAATATATTGAATTCATGAAAGATTATATTGCCTTAAAACATATGGAAGAGATTAAAAACACTGAAATCTCTCTTCAAAGGCCGCAATATTTTCTTCTTCATCACTGCGTCCTGCGCCCAGAAAGTAGTTCAACAAAGTTAAGAGTGGTATTTGATGGATCATCAAAGACATCCACAAACATATCACTCAATCAGATCCTGCACACTGGGCCAGCTTTACAAAATTACCCATTTTCCATTTTATTGCGGTTCCGGATTCACAAGTATGTGTTTACAGCCGATATTTCTAAAATGTATCGCCAAATACTTGTAAACGACTACAGCAAACGATTTCTGTGTATCGTTTGGCGGGAATCCATTAAGGATCCTCTCAAGACATACCAATTAAATACTGTAACTTATGGTACCAAATCTGCACCCTACCTCGCTATAAGATGTCATCATGATCCAGCATTTACTTGTCGCAAATATAATCCGTCAAGATATATACATGGATGATATCTTAACTGGGAGTGACAGTCTTAAAACCGCTACTCAAATGCAGTCAGAACTGATACAACTTCTGGCTCATGGTGAGTTTCATCTAAGGAAATGGTGCTCCAATATACCTTCACTCTTGAAAGGAATCCCACAAGAAGATTGTGAAACTGAAACGATCCTTCACGACCAAGAAGAAGGTTCCATAAAAACGTTAGGACTGACCTGGCTACCAGCATCAGACCAATTTCTCATTAAAACAAATTGGAATGAAATAACGAAGATTTCAAAAAGATCTATACTATCCGACACTGCTCATATTTTTGACCCACTAGGAATAGTGAGTCCAGTAGTGGTCTTGGCAAAGATATTTATGCAGGAACTATGGGCGCTGAAACTCAACTGGGATGCCGCATTACCAATGGAGATGAATACAAAAAGGAAAACCTTCCGAAAAAACCTTCTTAAATTGAGCAACTTGAAAATTCCACGACACATCATAATTAACAACGCAACATGCATTGAACTTCATGCGTTCTCAGATGCTTCCCGGTGGTTTACCTCAAATCAACAAACCTCAAAGGAGAAGTCAAGGTCCAGTTAGTGTGCTCAAAAACTCGAGTTGCACCAATAAAGCAACAAACGATTCCTCGTTTAGAACTATGTGCTGCCAAACTATTGGTCCAGTTAGTAAAATTTGTGAAAGAAAGTCTTCCGATCAAATTTAAAGAAATAATGTACTGGACCGATTCACAAATAGTATTATCTTGGATAAACACAACATCTCCACTAAGGACCTTTGTGGCTAATCGTATAACAATGATCCAAGATGAAACCACAAAATCTCAATGGAAGTTTATAAACTCAGAACTTAATCCAGCTGACCTTCTATCTCGAGGGGTTTTTCCAGAACAACTTTTGAAGTCAACGGTTTGGTTCCAAGGTCCAACATTTTTGAAGTAACCTAGTCAGAATGGCCCAAACAACCATCAGGAAAAGAAGAAGGACAAATCTTAGAAATAAAAGTTATGAAAACTGTACTACTAGCAACACCGAACAGGAAGTACCATTTTATTGAACAGATTAATCACAAAAATTCGTTCAAATTTCTGCAAAAGGTTACAGCGTATGGTATACGATTCATAAGTAACTTAAAACGAGCCAAAAATTATCGACTTGTTGAACCAGTTCTTTCTCTACAAGAACTGAAATCAGCTATAGTAAAACATATTCAAGAAACGGCTTTCCCAGAAGACTTCAAGGCTCTTGCTAAACTTGGTTGTGTGTCTCAAAGTAGCCATCTAAATTCTCTCTCACCATTTCTGGACAAAATAAACATAATCAGAGTAGGAGGACGATTAGATGCATCCCATCTACCATACGAAGCAAAGCATCAGATGATCCTTCCAAATTCGCATGTGTTTTCCAAACTATTGATGTCTGAACTACACAAGGAGAATAAGCACGCTGGACCTCAAGCTCTACTGTCAATTTCAAGGCAAGCTTATTGGATTATCGGAGGAAAACGATTGGCGCAGTCAATTGTAACTAACTGCATGAAATGCTTCAAGGCCAGACCAAAGAGTATTGAACAGTTAATGGGAAATTTACCACCAGAACGAGTTCAACCCTCAAGATCATTTATGAATGTAGGCGTTGACTTCTTCGGGCCAGTCTACATTCACTATAGAATACGTGGTAAGCAATCAACAAAGGCTTCGTATGCTTCTCAACAAAGGCGGTGCACCTAGAACTTGTAACCGATTTAACTACTCAGGCGTTTCTGGGAGCCCTGAAAAGATTTGTGGCAAGGCGACGCTGTCCAGCTAAAATCTTTTCTGATAATGCTACAAACTTCGTAGGTGCTCGAAATGAATTAACCGAACTCAACTCAAAGGTTTTTTCTGAAGAAGGTCATAAATCAATTAAGAATTATTGCACTGGCAGAACCATTGACTGGAAACCTATTCCTCCTCGTTCTCCTCACTTCGGAGGTTTATGGGTAGCAGCAGTAAAATCTGCCAAACACCATATGAAGCGGATATTTGCGAGTGCATCTCTAACCCAAGAAGAACTTACAACAGCTCTTGCACAAATAGAAGCAATCCTTAACTCAAGACCATTGACCCCAATATCCAATGATCCTAATGATCTTGAAGCCATCACACCTGGCCATTTTTTGATTGGAGCACCTTTGATTTCAATGGTGGATCCCGAAGCAGCAAAGGCTCCTCAACTTACTCATGTTGCTAGATGGAATCTAGTAACTTCTATTCATCGGGAGTTCTGGCGCAGATGGACAAGCGAATATTTACAAGAACTTCAACAAAGGTATAAATGGAAAAATCCTCAAGCGGATATACAACCAGGCACACTAGTTCTTATTAAAGAAGACAATTTGCCACCTCTCAAATGGTTAATGGGAAAAGTCTTAAGAACCATTCCTGGACCAGACAAATACACGAGAGTAGTAGATATTAAAACTGCTTCAGGGGAACTAAGACGATCCATTGCTAAGGTGTGTCCTCTTCCTACTGAGGTCCAACCAGACAAGAGACCAAATAAAGGACACAGCTCTAGCATCTCCTAGTGTTCAACTAACAGCACTTCCTGAAGCTACTAGTTGGCCGTCTCGTCTAAAAATCAAAAGTAAGGTTGAACACCCACTTAAAGGTCGTTTCATTCCAATACAAGAACGCTGCAATCGAAAACGAAGAAATCAAGAGCCATCTTCCGTGCCATCTCAAAAATTGAAAATAAGTCCAATCAAAACATTATTGGTTTGCTTATTTTTTCTTGCCACCGCATTAGGACAAACAACCAAACGAAGTGCAGTAGATGTTGAGCACTTTGACAATAGCCCTGGACTATATTTTGAAGATATTGGAGAAGCAAGACTCATAACTGATGAATGGAACCTCTTTATTTTCTTCAATATGACAAGTTATTGGAATGAGTTCCAAGGACTACAAAAGGGCGTCGCCCAACTAAAGGCCCGATGCGAAGAACAACGGATTCAGAAGCCGAATAATCTCTGCAAGGCCATCATAAATCACTTAGAAATGCGTCTCCTGGAATCAGAAAACTTAAATGACATTCTAAACTACAGAAATGGTATCGCAATAAGAAAGAGAAGATCTCCATTTGACATCATAGGCACCGTCGCAAACAAATTATTCGGGGTACTTGACCAAGAATATGCGCAATATATTGAAGATAACATCAGGATGGCCCAAAATAATGAACAACACCTACTGGACTTAAGCAAAAACAAACATCTATAATTGAATCAACACCAAATATTCTCAACAAGTCATTATCCTCAATAAAGGAACAGTTTAGTGAGGTGAAAGAGCAATTAACAAAAGCTTATGATTCCATTGACATTCTTAATAAAACTGTACAGAGAACAGAAGTTCTCAACTACGTAACAATCTATGTCACTCAAATAATGGATAGCTTTCAACGAACTCAAATAGCAATCCTCGAAGCTATTTCAGACACTAATCAAGGAAGACTTAATGCTTTACTTCTTTCTCAAGGACAACTTTTGACAGAATTGGATAAAATTCGTACAATGATACCAAGTTCATTAACTCTTCCAGGATACGATGAACATAATCTTCCAAAATTGTACGAACTTCTTCGAGTCAAGGCACGAGTTACAAAATCAGCAATTGTATTTCTTGTAAAATTACCTTTAATAAATAGACAGATGTTCCAGCTATTCAAACTAATCCCATTACCAGTTCAGCAAAATATATCGTTCATCTTCATCCAGCCATCAACAGCGTTCTTAGCGGTGACTCAATTCAGAGATCAGCATTTCGCACTTTCACAAGCGGAATATCAGGACTGTATACATATCGATGACAAAAAATATCTATGTAAACAACGACATCCAATATTCAATACACACTCAGTTGAAAACCAATGCGAAATTGACATGCTCAATCATAATAAACAGCTCTCATCATATTGCGAACTAAGGTCTACTAATGTTGACAGGATGTGGATTCAACTTCATAATCCTAATTACTGGATTTTCGCCTTTCATCATGAAGAAATACTTTCAATAGTATGCGGTTCTGAGATAAAAACTACAAAACTACAAGGGGTAGGACTTATGAAGCTGGCAACCGACTGTGTCATTAAACAACCAACCATGACTATCAATGCTCATAATTTCTATACGTCAAAGTCAACTATGCCATTTTTGCCGACACATAACTTAAGTCTATTTTTCGATACAATTCCCATCGAGCCACTACAATCCGAAATCCAGAAGAAAAAAGAAATTATCATTCGAGGAGTAGATGACTTAGCATTACTTAAGAAGCGAATATCCTATCAAAAAACACAGGAGACATTGCCTAACAAAATCTCTCATCACGATATCCATCAATATGCTATTGGGTATCTGTCACTCTTAACTGGTTTGATCCTAGGCGCCGTATTTCTACTTCACCGAAGGCAGAAGAAGACAGCAACATCTCCAAACGATATAGGTTTTGAGCTCAAAGATCTCAAAGCCGGGGAGAATGTTTAAACCCCAACTATTATATAATAAATTATTCGAAAACACCCTATCTAAATCTAGAACACCCTATTCCCGACCAAATACACATTAAATTCCCAATTCCATAATTCACACCAAAATGTAACTTCAGCACTTTATTCAGGTGCTCGATATAAAATATCTATCCTATTACAATTATTTTCTCACCAAATCGTAGTATTATTTTCCCACATTGTAAATATTGCTGACATACATTTATGTAATTTGGTATAAATAAGCATACAATTTAAGAATAAAATCACTTTTCACTCAGAAGTCAAATCGTCATACTGGTTTTATTTATGATTGCTACCCCCCACCCGAGGTAAGGAGCAATTTTAATTCAGTCCACCAAATAAGTTGGGATACCAAATATTTCCAACGACAACTTTAAAAAGGTTGAATCAAAGTCGAATTCAAAGGAGTTTTCGACTGTAAACAAAAGGAAAGCCTTTTTGTTGACATTCGTTAACAATTGTTCACTATGGTTAGAAAAAGAACGCACCAATACCGAAAGAAATCGTTAGGGTATGGTTATAGTATAACATTTCTTTGTGAAAACGATGTATCGACTTCACAGCAAAATGGGTAGGTATGCTGCAGTCCACAACTAAATTAATTTTCGTCTGTAGTACTGATCAAACAATTTGTAATCCCCTGCTGAAAAAAAATTGTCGAGCATTAAAATTTAACTATACATAGAAAAAAGCTTGCTATTTAACACACTCGGCCTTCAACAAAGCAATGTGTAAGGTGGTAATTACCTCGCCAGTCACCACACAACGTTTACCCTCGCAACAGCTGCGGATATCAAAAATAGATGCAAATTGTTCAAACCTTTCTTCTGGAGTTTGCGGTATTCCCAACTCTCCGGTCCGTAGTTTTCTGCTAATCTCCTCGATTTGTAGTTGAACTGTAAGAAAAGTCAGTTAAAAAGAAAGAAATCGAGGCAAGCCTCGATGTTAGTGGAATTCTTTTATCTAAAAGCAAAAAAAAAATAATGGGTATCATTAAGTATAATTGTTTTTCGTAAAGTAATTACTTCAATTTTTGGGTAATATAAGATTGGAAATTACTCTTATTTACTTTATATTTAAGGTTCAGATTTCAGATTTTGTAGCATCAATGACTACGGTATATTGAGATACTTACATACATCACTTTAAAACAAACAAATTGAAAATTATTATCAAAAATAAAATTATGATTTAACAAAATTACACAAACACAAGTATGTAGGCTTTACTGTAGGGCGCTTTATGTTCCACTGAAAATATTTTTCATTAGTTAAACTTAATAATTAATATTGAAGTTGATCTCTCACACAAAGCTACATATATAATTGAATATGAGTGAGGGAGGAATAAATTGTATGTTAAGAAATTCACAATAAAAATTTGAGTTACAATTAGTGAAAAATGTTATAGATATTGGCTTTTACTGTATTTTGAAGACATTAGTTAGCTAAGAATATCATCAAATATCAGAATCTGGGCTTCTTACTGCCTTGCTTTTCGAAGTTTTATTTTGATCATTCCTATGAAAAAATCTTACTTTGATAATTGGTTTACATTACCTACTTAAAATCAATTGAAGTCGAACATTTGTTTCCAGTTTGTGCGCCTGTATTATATCTCTTTTATTTATTTATTATCTCTCCCTTTCTCTCACTTTTAGTTTCCCTGTTTTTCCCTGAATTTCATTAGATGATTTTATGTTAAAAGTCGAACCTGTTGTATCTACTTAATATTGTTTATCATGCTTACTGCTTTCAAGAAATTACCTTTTTAAATTTACAACTATGTATGTCTAGAGTATTTTATTTTCTGAGTATATTTAATTTACCTAAATATGCTTCCTGTTGTGTAGGGTCCAATGTTGATGGCAAAATAGTCGGCATGCCTGGGATGAAAGTTTTGTCATTCTCTGTTCCTCCCCAACGTGATTTTCTTTTGGGTTTTTTACTTCCTTCCACTAAAAAAGTAAAAGCCAGTTTATATTTATATAATAATTTTATACATATAACATAAAAGACGTTCTTAACTTCAAAACTATGAACATAATTGATATGAATATGATTGATAAATCTTCATTCTACTGCTGCTTAATGGGTAAATTTTATTTGCAAGTAAAACAATATTCTTAAAATCATTTTTGTGAGACAAATTTTTTGGATGAATGGAAATTTTTATATTATATCTTCTATTTTCCAATCATATTGAATTGTGTGTCGAAAGTTATTAACGTTTTATTTTAAGTTGAAAAGAAAAGCCATCTTGGCAATTTGTTAATGTTAGTTTTTGTAAATGAATTACCTTTGTTGCTGCAATACAAAAATGGGGTTCACTTCGTAATTTTTAAGTTAAAAAAGCACATTTGAGATTTCTGTTAGCGTTAAATTCTAAATGCAAAATCATTTGATTATTCTTTTTAAACTTTGAAAATATTTTTCAAAAATATTTCGCCTACGCCAAATTAAAGATATTCACCTTTTACATATAGAGTCTACTACATAAGTTAGAAAAAATTAAATGAGTTGTTTTCAGAATAATTTAGTATAAAAAAAGGTTTATTCTTTAAACAAATGAGTTTTTATTCAAAATATTAGTATATATGTTAATAACATACTGTCATACTGCTCAGCTTCTAAGTCGAGACCAAGAGCTGAGGACTGCTATTAAATAGTTAATAGACTTAAACAAATATTTCGAATCCTTATAGCTTGGTATATTCTGGAAACGCTTAATTGCTGCTAAATATTAAACACACCATTTGTATATAATCACTATAGTACTGGCGTCAATGAGTATTTAATTATGGTACGTTCGTTGGAGGCCGCTGTCAATGTGCTGGCAGAAAAATTGCGAAGGAGATTAGAATGCTGCAAGAATAATTCAAAATATTGCTAAGAATGTGGTACCCTAAGTAATGAAATAAATGTTGAGATAAGGTGTTGCTTGTAAACTGAGTGGAACTGGTTGTATTTTGCACCTATACACACAAGAGAAATCGCTTGCACATAGACAATAAGAAAAGCAGTATTTTTGTTTAAAATGCTAATAATGTAAAATGTTATATTTCAAATAAAAGCTAAATGCCGACGGGATTTGAATTTATAAATATGTAGATAGATATTTTTCAATTTGACAAATATTTAGTCATTGTAGTTGTTTTGAATAATTTAAAAAAATATAATTTCGAAATATTTTGATATTATATATTTTTGGCGATTTTAAATATTTTTACTTGCGATTATAGGTATTATAAGGCAAGTTATGGCTGGGTGCTGTATGAATAGGGTAGACCCTGATTGGTATCAACCTGGCGATGTCCAGCGTTGCAACTATTTCTACGCATCAATTGTGCTCATTTTACCTCCTAGTGGTAGCCATCGGGTACTGGTCTTGTCCACCCGGACTTGACTTGCTAAACTTAAACTTATAAGCGCAAGTGTTCATCACAGAAATATAGCAACACTATAATTGAACTGCCATAAAGCTCCTACGTTTCTCTTGTTGGGTAGCAGTTTGTTCTGTACGAACCCCTCAGAAAGCAAGCGAGCGGAGGATGAGCTTCCAATTAAGTGAACCAACGGCGACGCTTACAGTCAGCATGGTAGGCACCCCATTGAGCTACTTCGACATATTCGGAGCTCAGGTTTTTGGGTCCTTTCACTACTATTAGTCAGGGTAGTGAAATAGAAAAGGTGGCGGATGAGCCCATTTAAGACCAACGGTAGCTCTCACATCCCCGTAGTGGGTTACTGACTCGGGATTTCTCCAGCTCCTTTTGTCCAAGGAGAGCAGCATAGGACCTGGTTCCCTAAGTTGGGGGTTGTGCGTCGGGGTAACTGCCCTATCACGTAAAAACCTTTTGTTCCGAAACAACCAACTGCCTCGGATATGGATGACTCTACCGATGGCAACCCTAGCAAACGAAAAAGGGACAACGAATTTCGGTTCTGCACGTGAAATGTCCGGACCCTTAACAGGTCACGTGCAGCCGAAAAATTAGTGGAAGCCTTTGACGGTGTCAAAGCCGACACCACAGTCATCCAAGAAGTGCGATGGGATGGTGAAGGCACAAGGAGGAGAAAAAACTGTGACATCTACTACGGCATGTGCTACAGGACAAGAAAACAGTGGCTATTTGGATGCGGATTTGTGATAAGAGGAAGGCTTAGGCAAGAAGTCTTAGGGTTTCGTGGCATAAGCGAACACATTGTCATAGTCCGCATAAAGTCCAAATTCAGCAACATCTCGCTGATCTGCTTCCACGCCCCACGGAGGAAAAAGATGACATGAATAAAGAAGAATTCTACGATCTTCTCGAAAAGACGTATGATAAATGCCCGAAGTACGACACTAAGATTATTCTTGGTGACTTCAACGCCAAAATCGGAAAGGAAGGTAACTTTGGCTCGACAGTCGGAAAGCAAAGCCTGCACGACAACACTTCCGGTAACGGACACAGGCTAATCGACTTTGCTGCGGGGCGAAGTGGCATCTTAGCTTGCACATACTCCCACACCTAAATATACACAATGGGACCTGGCGTTCTCCTGATCAAAACACCGTCAACCGAATTGATCACATTGCGATTGATAGCAGACATGCCTCCAGTGTCATGGATGTCCGCACTTTCCGAGGGGCCAACATAGACTCGGACCACAACCTTGTTGTAGCTAAAGTGCGAGTGCGGATCTCCACCAGACCGCAGAATCGAGCATCCACTGTGAGAAAGTTTGATGTTGCGAAATTACAATCGCAAGAGACCGCAGTTCTGAATGCCAGAACCAGAGCTGCCAAGAGCGCTTCCCGTGCAGTATACCAGCAAAAGAGGAAGGAGGAATACCGGCTTTTCAGAAGGAAAAAGAGAGAACTGGAAAAACGATTGGTTGAATCTATTGAGGGGTGCCACGGAAGAAGCAATGTTCGAAAGTTCTAAAAAAGGGCAAAACATTCGTCCAAGGGTTACAAAGACCGAGCGGAAGCATGTAGAAACGAGGGTGGGAATGTCGTAGTAGATACACAGTCGGTGCTCAGAATTTGGAAAGAACAATTCTGCAGACTGTTAAACGGGGAAGACAACCAACTAGTCGCTGAACAAGGCAGAATGATCCATTCAATTTGGATGATAATGAAGAAAATCTCCGTCCACCCGACCAAGAAGAAGTTCAGGTAGCAATATCTAAACAAAAGTCCAACAAGGCTGCTGGAGCGGATGTCCTTACGGGTGATACAGTGTTGGCAAGTAAGTTACATGAAGTAAGTTACTCGTTTAGTTACGCGTAACTAATATGAATTAGTTACGCCCAATATTTGGCGTAACTAATGTAACTAATGTAACTAAATGTAACTAACTGTAACTAAATAAAACTAACTCTAACTTAATAATAAAAAATTAAAAAAATCACATTTCATCCTGAATCCCAATCGACTATTGACAAAATTCTTTTATTAGCAAGGGCAACGGCAACCTGGCAAGGAATACATATTGAAATTACTATGTTCCTGATGAAAAGGAAATCTAATAAAATATTATATTCTTGGAGCATACAATAGATTTTTACTTACATTTAAAGTTTTCCCTTCTTTCTTGAGATTCCTGGACATTTCTTTGTTTATTGTGATTTATTTTTGTATGGTAAATTCAGATTTGATCTCAGATTTGGTCTCAAATTTCAGATTTGGCTCGCCCAAATGAAATCAAACGAGATCTATTTTGTTTTATTATTTTTAAATTTTTTTTGCAGAAATAGAGTAACTTAAAATTGTATTCCTTGCCAGATTGCCGTGGGCACAGCCGGCAATCTCAATCATCCAGCTTTGCCATAAAACAGTATAGTCAATCGTCATTCGAACGGGTTTGTGGACGGAACTTCTAAATTTCAATTTAACATAAAATGTGAGTTTTTGTATTTGAAAAATTCTATTAGTTAAAGTTAGTTACATTTAGTTACAATTAGTTACATTTAGTTACATAAGTTACGTGTAACTAATTAAAATTTCAAAGTAACGCGTAACTATCCAACACTGCGGGTGAACTCTTTAAAGCAGCAGGAGATGACTTGGTGATTAGCATGCACCAAGTCATCTGTACAGTCTGGTCGGATGAAAGTATGCCTGACGAATGGAACCTCAGCATTGTGTGCCCTATCCACAAGAAAGGAGATACTCTAAACTGCGCCAACTACAGAGGTATAAGTCTCCTAAATGTCGCATATAAAATCTTGTCGGATATTCTGTGTGAACGTCTAAACCCCTTCGCACGTGAATTGATTGGCTCCTATCAGTGTGGTTTCAGGCCCGGAAAGTCAACCGTCGACCAAATTTTCACACTTCGCCAGATTTTGGAAAAGACCCAAGAATTCCAGATCGATACTCACCACCTCTTTATCGATTTTAAAGTCGCCTATGACAGCGAGAACAGGAATGAGCTATACAGAGCCATGTCCCTTCTTGGCATCCCTGCTAAACTCGTTCGATTGTGCAGGATGACTACAGAGAACTAGCGCTGCTCCGTTTAGGTTGCTAAGAACACCACCGACTCATTTAATGTCGAGAAAGGTTTACGACAGGGTGACGCTCTGTCATGTAGCCTCTTCAACATCGTTCTTGAGCCAATCGTATGCAACTCGCATGTCAACACCAGCGGTACGATTTTTTTTAAATCCGTTCCATTACTTGGCTATGCTGATGATATTCACTTTATTGGAAGAACAAAGCGCGCTGTCAGTGGAGCATTCGCAAGTATTGAAGTGGAGGCGGCAAAAATGGGTCTGGCTGTAAATGAAAATGTTGTCCTCGGGTGAAGAAGATTATCACCGTAGGCTCGGACAAAACGTCACAATGGACAGATATAGCCTTGAGGTTGTCAAGGACTTTGTCTATCTATTTGGGTTCCACTATAACCTCTCAGAACAACATCAGTGAAGAGATCAGTCGAAGAATAACTCTTGCCAATCGCTGTTTCTTCGGGCTTAGAAGTCATCTTAGTAGCAAAGCCCTCTCTCAAAGGAGACACTATACAAGACCCTTAGCATCCCAGTCCTGTTGTATGGGGCAGAAGCGTGGACACTGACACAATCGGATGAATACAGGCTGGGGTGCTTTGAGAAAGATTCTTCGGGTGATATTAGGTCCTGTATGTATCAATGGAGTATGGAGGAGAAGATTCAATGGCGAACTATACGGGCTATACAGAGACATTGACTTGGTTAAGAAGCTGAAAATACAGCGGCTTAGATGGCTGGGCTATGTGGAGCGTATGAACGAAAACGCTCCTGCCCGACGAGTCTTCAATTCCAACCCGGAGGGCCGACGCAGTTCTGGAGGACCACATCTAAGGTGGCGCGATCAAGTGGTAAACGACCTCAACCAACTTGGTGTGCGCAACTGGAGGCCACTGGCTAGGGACCGGCCTAGCTGGCGAGGATTGTTGGTTGAGACCGTGGTCCACAATGGACTGTCTGCGCCACCTTAAGTAAGTAAGTATAAGGCAAGGTATGCATTTGTGGAAAAAAAAAAAGTTTTTTTTATATTGTAGAGTTTTTTTTAGATATTGTACAGAGTGGAAATTGATTTTTTTATAATTAAAAATATCGGTACCTGCCATATAAACGTTAGGTTAACCCTTTTTTTTAAAATGTCTAAAATAAGTACTTTCCATAGGACCGTTTTTTGCTTTCGACTATCTCGATAACTGCTCAATCGATACTTTTGAAATTTCACACATATAAAGGTGTAGATAGTTTAATTTATACGGCATACCAATATTTCTTAAAAATATTTTTTTGTATTTTTAAAAGCATTTTTTAATTTTTTTTTTTAAAAATATTATTTTGAAGACTGCCTACTGTTTTTTTTTTTCAAAAATTATATATAAATGAATTTGCTGAATACCTATGAACTGGCGTTTTTAAATTTTCGTTGAAAAATGTTTTCAAAAAGTTTAAACAAAAATTTTTAAATGTTATTGCATAGGTTCCTAATTTTTCTGAGAAAACTCTTAATTGAATTTGAAACAATAAAAGAATTTTTGCAAGAATTTTCAACTATTTTTAATATAAAATATGCAGCCAGTAAGCAATTGTCAGGCATAAGAGCAAGTTCGTGCAACCCAGTCGTGCATTTTTTTTTTTTTGCAAAAATCTATGACCAGTCCATTCAGCAAGAATTTGCCAAATTTCAATTTCAATACAATTTATCGCACACGCACACAATCACTTCCCAATACAAAAATCACTCAATAGCAATTTCAGCTATGGATGTTAAAACAGTGAAAATCGTGCTGCAAAGATGTCAAACGTACTGCGATATGATTGCCACCTCTAAGGGTTTATGCAAAATTTATAAGGTTTTTTTTTTTTAATTTAATGGTAATTTCCTGGGTATATAGGTGTTTGAGTATGCATTTGTAAACAAAATTTCTTTATAATCATTGTGCAATCCTTGTGAAAATCATACAGAAGACTAGTTTTCTTAGGAAAGGGAAGGTTTGAATTATTTGAAAATAAAGAGTTTTAGAAATTCCTCGTTTTAGTATTTCAGAATAGGTACTTATTAAGTTCAAACACAACACATCATGTAAAACGATTGTTATCTAAGAAAAGCGGCAATCAAATAAAGGAGGTTGCATATAAATAATTCTAGAATTCATGTGCTTTATTTTTACTTGCTCTATAGGGCAAGCATTGGTTTCGTGCTGAAAAAATCGAGGTTTTAATCAAACATGACATTACGATGATGGAGCCCAAAAAAGTGGAGCCCAAAAAAGTGGTTTTCGCAATACCGTCCGTCGGTTTGTCCGTGCGAATGTGCGGATGTGCGCTTTTTCACGTCATGCTACAACCTAAACTGCTTGACGAATTTTCTTCAAACTTGGTATATAGCAGTTTGAAGAAAAACGATTGTCGAGGTTTTTTTCGTTTTGTTTTACCCCGGCTCAAACTGGTACCTTTCATGTAGCGGTTTTTTTCAATTTGGATTTGCTCGAAAACGGCTCTAACGATTTTAATTAAACTCAGAATTTAACTTACCTAAGATATTTCTAACAAAATGGCGTTTTTTGTTCTTCAGGTTTAAACAGCTTTTTTTAAATGGCCATAAGTTCGCAACGGCGTGATTGAATTGACCAAAACTTCGTTTGGCATCGTTCTTTATAGTGTTCTATAGGATAGCTTTGTAAATTTTTCAGTGAAGCCTTTCTAAATGGTAGCTCCCATACAACGAGCCGTTCAGTTTTAGCCAATTTTTTTTTTGTTTTTTTTTCTAATTTGCTCAAAAATGGCTCCAACGATTTTGATTAAACTGTGTGTGTTATATTCTTTTAGTGTTCTTAAGAGAACTGCGTTTTTAGTTTTTGGCAAAACATTCTAATAACGGAGATCTGGTCTAAACGTCTTTTTTCAAATGGCCATAAGCTGTCAACGGTTTTATCGAGTTCAAACAAGCTTTGTTTGGTATAGTTCCTTACAGCTTCCTATCAGATGGCATTCCTTTTTTCAGTTTCTGTTTTTAAAATGGTGGCTCCCATACAAAGAGCCACTAGGCTTAGGCCAATATTGTTTCTTTTTCCTAATTTACTCAAAAAGGCTTCTCCGATTTTTATGAAGTTTGTATGTAATGCATATATAATGCTTCAAAGAAAACTGCATTTTTAGTTTTTGGATACACATGATAAAATCGGAAATCGGTTTTAACAGTTTTATTGATTTGGCCATAAGCGGAAATTTATATCATTTATATCACCCAAAAGACGAAGTTTAAATTTGATACACTAAAGGTCTCTTAACGGATGCATAACTGACAATTAAATTCAGATCCAAGAAATCTCCTACTGCCTCTTATCTTTATTATCAAAATACCGGAGGTATTCGTACTAAAATGAAACAAGTTCTTCTCTTTTCGTCATCTGCGCAATACGATATCATTGTTATGACAGAAACTTGTCTTAATAAAGATCATAATGATGCCGAGATGTTTTATGATAATCAGTATGCTGTTTTTCGAAAAGATCGTAGTTACGAGTTACTTGATTGTGACAGAGGAGGAGGAGTACTCGCCGCAGTGCGCTCAGAATTTCAATGCAAGAGAATGGATTTGTCATCACCTTCACCATCTCCATCTGCTACTCTGGACGTCAACCAATTAATACTTAACATCAAATTTGATTGTGTTAATGAAATAATTCTAATTGTTTCTTACATTCCACCGAGTAGTTCTCTTGATTTGTATAAGTCTCACATAGACAATTGTAGTATTTTTTGGTGCACTGCTTATGAAACACACTCTGCGAATTGAAAAAATTCAAAAACGTTTACAAGAGTTGTATTTAAAAAGCTTCACTGGGGAACAGAAATGCCTTCTTATGAAACTAGTTGCAAGTTATTTGGAATCTTGCCACTGAATCTCCGAAGAATGATATCTGGGATCGTATTTATTCATGACGTTTTGGCCAATCATATTGATTGCTCAGATATTTTGGCTCTGATTGACTTCAATGTTCCCGCGAGGATGCTTAGAAATCATACATTATTTAAAGTCCAACAACACAGAACAAATTATGGGGCAAATGAGCCGTTTTCTAGATGTCTAAAAGACAGTAACACAGTTTGCGATGTGACGGATTTCAGTTTAAATAGATCTTCTTTTAAAAATAATTTGCTTTTGATTCTAAGTAATGGTTTATAATTATAATTATTGTATAATTACATGTTATTTTATCTGTATTCTGTTTTAAGTTTTCTTTATATTGTTATTTTATTTATTTTTTGGTATAATCTAGTAATCATAAAAAGGCAATCATGTACTTTGTTTGATGAAATAAACTAAGCTAAACTAAACTAAACTTGTTAGCTCCCGTATATCGGGTTTTCCAGTTTTAGCCAACATTTTCAAATTTTTACCAAATTTTTCAAAAATGAGTTATTCTTATTGCTCGAAAAATTTGTTTTCATGGTACTATTGCTCCCACAGAGCAAGTATGTGCGACCCAGTCAAGCCGTTTAGTCTGTATCATGACGTGAAAAAGCGCACATCCGCCAATCCGCACAGACAGACCGACGGATGGTATGGCGAAAACCACTTTTTTGGTCTTCTCTATCATCGTAATGTCATGTTTGATTAAAACCTCGATTTTTCTGCACGAAACCAATACTTGGCCTATAAAGCAAGTAATAAAATCCTTCTAACACACAAAACCACCCTCAAATGCCAATTCCACTCATACAGAATTCGTATGCACTCAATTGTTATTTTTTCCATTATGACCTATTCTATGCAACTTGAGTCTCGTCATTCTTAAAGTCCACACAAAGTCTGTTAATGAATAAAAAGTGTGGATGCGTGCGAGGCCGACACCGTCGAATACTCTTTTACTGATATGAGTTGATTTATCTGAACCCCATATTAGGAAAGTACCAGTCAAGCTTAAATATTCGGTCATATAGCGAGTACTATATCGTATGATTGTTATAATTTTGTACGAATATGAAAGCTCATTCGACTTTTTATGTAATTAAGAGTGATCTTAATTTTATTCAATACTAGCTGTCCCGGCAGGTGCCGTGCAATAAAGTCGTGCGCAGTCAGGTTGAAGGGGCTTTATTTCCATTTGTAATTGGTAATGTATCGAATCGCATGAGTTCTGGTAACTCTGCATTCGATGGTCACATAAGTATAAGAAGATAAAATTAAAAGTTAATAAAACTTAACTTAAGAACTTAACGAAAGAGTGCTTGTTCTGAGAACAAGCACGAGTGAGATTTAGTCTTAAGCAGGATTTTGAACTGTGAAGGAATAAATGTGCTAAGTGGTTTTTTTATAACATTTTTTCACTATAAATTATCGTGTTTTATTTTTTGCCACATATTTATTAATTGAGATGGTTATACAGTCCATTGAGCTATGATACATTTGATCCATGTCGAGCGTCGGATATTGTGCCAGTGACAGGATGGTGCAGATTTTCTTTAAAAAAAATAATAATAATAAGTGCACTGTGATTCTGAATATTGTGAATTTTAAAATGTGCTACGATGAAAATCACGTAATCACAAAAGATTAAAATGTGCGCAACAATTTGTCGCGGTATTATTAGTGCAGGAAACCACGTATATCACCATCAGGCGATGTCCAAAAACGGTACTTCATTATACAGGGTGATTCACCAGCGTTGTGCCAAAAAGCTAGAGCGTGTAGGTTAAGTTGAGACAAGAAAAAAATCGTATGGGAGGGGGGGGGGTCTATTCCCCTCCGTTTAGCCGGGAGGGGCAATTTTCTGAAAAATTGACTTATTTTGTAAAAAAAATATTTAAAATCAACGGGTTCGTTTACAACACCGTGTTATACCTTTTTGGAAAGCCAAAAACTTCTCCTTTTATGACGTATTTTTTGGGTGGTGTCTCCAAGTTGCGTGGAATCGAATATGAAATAAAAGATATTTGTTAAGTTAAACTTATAAAATCTTTATTAATTAAATTAAACCACTTATATCACAACTTTATTTTACTTTGTGCTACGCGTTTCGGAAATTAAATTTCCATCATCTGGCACTGATTATCTAAGAATAATTACAAAGCTATCTTAAACTAATGACTATTATGTTGAAGGTTTCTTCTATTGTGATCTTGAATGTCAAAATTTTTTTTTTTATAATGGTTCTTTTATAGATGTTTGTCTCTTTCTCTCTTTTGATTATTTGTGTTTTTTTTTTTTTTGATTATTATTGTTGATTATTGTTGTTTCATTTTTCTATTGTAGTTCTGACCTGCTTTGTTGAGTTATGTTAGTGTGTGTTTGTGAAAGTGCAGTATCGTATAGTGTGTTCGTTTTGAATATTAGTTTGTCGTTTAAAAGTTTGTCTTCTTCTGTCTTATACGCTTTATATATTTCGAATTCTTCCAATGCATTTAATAGATTACCCTTTTTGATTATATGCATTGGAGATAGGTTCTTATCAAAGTTGGGAAAGCTATGGTTATTTTCGATTAAATGTAAAGCGTAATTCGACTTGGTACTAGGTTTTGGTTTGTGTTCATTGAATCTTTCATAAAATGTCCGTCCGGTCTGTCCGATATAGTATTTGTCACAGTCTTTGCATTTAAGTTTGTAAACTCCGGATTTCATTTTGGTTTCTATTTTTGGTTTTGATTGTAGGATATTTTGAATGTTGTTATTGGTTTTGAAGGAGACGTTGACGTTAAGTTTTTTAAATTCATTATTTATGATTTTTGAATAAATAATAGAAGAGAACCTCACAAACACTGCCAAATTTAATAAACAACAAATTAAAGAACTAATATCAACATTAAAAATAATGCTGCAACAAAATTATTTCACATTCAATAACAAATTCTACATCCAAACTGAAGGCCTAGCGATGGGATCACCTTTAAGTGGCTTACTAGCAGACATTTACCTCAATGATTTTGAAAACAAACATATTTTATCAAGTCAAAACCCCCTATACCAGAAAATAATAACATACTCACGTTACGTCGACGATACCTTCATCATATTTAATGGAACAAATAGACAAATTGAAATACTCAAAAATCACATAAACAACATCAATGGAAACATAAAATTCACAGCAGAAACAGAAAATAACAATGAAATCAATTTCTTGGATCTAAATATAAAAAAGATAAACAGCAAATTAAAATTCAAAATATACAGGAAACCCACCACAACAGACATCACAATACATAATGATTCACACCATCCACACAGTCAAAAAATGGCCGCATACAATTCATTCATACATAGACTCCTAACAATACCAATGGACGACGAGGATTACCAAAACGAATTAAACATAATTAAACAAATCGCAACATCTAACGGATACAAAAAAAATAAAATAGATAAAATTCTTAGAAAACAAAAAAACAATATTAATAAAATAAAACCCACCACAACCGATACAAAATACACATCAATAGAATTTACCAATATAATGCCAAAAATCATAAATAATGAATTTAAAAAACTTAACGTCAACGTCTCCTTCAAAACCAATAACAACATTCAAAATATCCTACAATCAAAACCAAAAATAGAAACCAAAATGAAATCCGGAGTTTACAAACTTAAATGCAACGACTGTGACAAATACTATATCGGACAGACCGGACGGACATTTTATGAAAGATTCAATGAACACAAACGAAAACCTAGTACCAAGTCGAATTACGCTTTACATTTAATCGAAAATAACCATAGCTTTCCCAACTTTGATAAGAACCTATCTCCAATGCATATAATCAAAAAGGGTAATCTATTAAATGCATTGGAAGAATTCGAAATATATAAAGCGTATAAGACAGAAGAAGACAAACTTTTAAACGACAAACTAATATTCAAAACGAACACACTATAAGATACTGCACTTTCACAAACACACACTAACATAACTCAACAAAGCAGGTCAGAACTACAATAGAAAAATGAAACAACAATAATCAACAATAATAATCAAAAAAAAAAAAAAACACAAATAATCAAAAGAGAGAAAGAGACAAACATCTATAAAAGAACCATTATAAAAAAAAAATTTTTGACATTCAAGATCACAATAGAAGAAACCTTCAACATAATAGTCATTAGTTTAAGATAGCTTTGTAATTATTCTTAGATAATCAGTGCCAGATGATGGAAATTTAATTTCCGAAACGCGTAGCACAAAGTAAAATAAAGTTGTGATATAAGTGGTTTAATTTAATTAATAAAGATTTTATAAGTTTAACTTAACAAATATCTTTTATTTCATATTCTCCTTTTATTTTGTTTTTAAATTAAATTGTTTTAACGAATAGTTTAAAAAATATAAATTTTCAAACTCAAAATTTTGAAAAAAAATTTGAAAAAATTATTTTAAAACTAATTTTTTTCAAAATTTTAAGTAATTAAGTATAATTTTTGTTCTCAGAATTCAACGCTTCCATTAATCTTTAATCCAAAACTGAAAACCGTATGGCTCTACGACTTTTTCTTGCCAAGGTATTCAAAAATAACCGAACCTACTTCTTCACAAAAACAAGAAAACCTAGGCTTACGGGATGGCACAAGTGACCATTTAGCCAATTTTTTGGTGTTTTTGTGAAGAAGTAGGTTCGGTTATTTTTGAATACCTTGGCAACAAAAAGTCGTAGAGCCATACGGTTTTCAGTGTTGGATTAAAGATTAATGGAAGCGTTGAATTCTGAGAACAAAAATTATACTTAATTACGTAAAATTTTAAAAAAAATTAGTTTTAAAATTATTTTTTCAAATTTTTTTTCAAAATTTTGAGTTTAAAAATTTATATTTTTTAAACTATTCGTTAAAACAATTTAATTTAAAAACAAAATAAAAGGAGAAGTTTTTGGCTTTCCAAAAAGGTATAACACGGTGTTGTAAACGAACCCGTTGATTTTAAATATTTTTTTTTACAAAATAAGTCAATTTTTCAGAAAATTGCCCCTCCCGGCTAAACGGTGGGGAATAGACCCCCCCTCCCATACGATTTTTTTCTTGTCTCAACTTAACCTACACGCTCTAGCTTTTTGGCACAACGCTGGTGAATCACCCTGTATATAATGATTAATATGTACCAACCGCAACCAGCATGTAAGTAAATCAATAATTATTATTGTTGTTGTTTGTCCCCTTTGCAAACGGCGGCGACGGCGCGCGACGGCGAGCGATGAAAATTCTTCGTCAAGAGAGCAAGAGAAGGTAAGAAAGTACGTATTCTCGCTTCACAGCAAGAATACATACACACTTATGTGATATGAGCAGCGAGCCAGAGTGAAGGAATACGCATCTACACAATATGCGCAACTGTGACAAGCACAGAGAAGGAGAAGTATGAAATGTTCGTCATTCAAAAAACAAAAAAGGTGATCTGTCTTTCGAAAGAAAGAAAAATTAAAAAAACAAAACAACAAACAACAACAACAACAATAATAGTAAAAACATTTATTTAAAAAAAAAATATTCACATTTTAAAAAGGTGAGCTAAAATACAGTCCTAGGACAGGACAAAGTTTAATTTCATTGTTAAGAAGTGCAAATTTTTGTTTGTGTGAATGGTGGTGGTTTTTTGATTATTTCGCAACGGAGCGGGCTTCTCTTTTGTTCTCTTTATCTTTTCCCGTTGCATTAAATGAGCCCCGATGTATGTGTGCAGTGTTTATGAGCGATTTTGTTTTGTTTTCGGTGAATGCAAATGTGAATGAGGGAATGAGCAATGATAGCTAGTGTGAAGGGGCAAGGGCGATCTGAGTTTATTTGAGTCCTTATGGAAAATGAGAATTTTTGAGATGAGTGAAGTGCGCAGGGTGTTCTTTTTCTTCTTTTGGTGCATGTGTGATATATTTATATACCTTTTAATATCCATTTTTTATGAATAAGATATTTTTTTTTCCAATATTACCTAGAGAAATTACGGTGATGTTGCTGCTTTGTTCTTTGGTAGGGATCAAAAATTAATTTTTTTTATAGGTGTTAAGTTTTTTTTTGTGTGTCACTTTTTTTTCTCTTGACAAGCTTTGTTGCTCGAGATATAGCAGGGGCGAGTGGAACTCAAAGCACATTTGTGCGAGTTACCAAATATGAAAGAGAAGTTGTGAAGGACTCGATATATAGCAGGGGCGAGTGGAACTCAAAGCACATATGTGCGAGTTACCAAACATGAGAGAGCGGGTGTGAAGGAGGAACTTGAGTGCAATTGCAGTTGCCATGAACAAATTATTAATAAAAAAAAAGGACACATAGCTGGGCAGAAGGAAGGAAAGCTTGCAAGCGGCAGGAATAAAATATTCAAAATTCAAAAAGAATTAATATTTTTAAAGCAGGAATATGAGCAACAAAAGAATTTTTCTTCTCGATGCAACATACCTTTTCTTGTAATAAACAAACTATATTGGTAACAACAAAAGCAGCAACAACTAGCCTACCTTTTATTTATTATATGTATTATTTATTTTATTTGCATACCGGGAATTTCAGTACCTACTGCAAACTATTATTTATTTTATTTTATTTGCATACTGGGAATTTTAGTACCTACTGCAAAATATTATTTATTTATTTGCATATTGGGAAATTGAAGTACCTACTGCAACCGATTATCAGGGTAGAGCATTATCGAGACATGATTTCTAATGCAATACGTTTTTTTTTACATATTTATACATATTTATAGAAAAGAGCAGCAAAATCGAACGAGATGGACAAACAGCATTAAAATAATTACCAATACTACTACAATAATACTTATTGGATGCAGGAATATTTTCATTGCGCAGGATGCTTGCCTTCGTGGAGTCTCCAGCCTTTGGAACTTGCACGATGGCAGCAGTGCAGGTCAAGCTTGAAGCCTTTCAGGATGCCTGGACGCAGATCTGGCTGACGATATGTTGGTCAACGTGGAGATACAATGCAGGATTGCTGGAGCGGAAGAAAATTACTTTGCTGCCCACGCAGTGTTGCAGGAAAAGCTAAAAAATGGCTCCAAGAACAAGCATAGCAGGCTTACCAATTAGAGCAGAACAGGCATTGAGCGGAGCGATGGCAGGAAATTTGAGCAGCCGTTGTCACAACTTCAGGCGCATCCGAATTTGAGCAGGTATGAGGACATGCGAGCAGCTGGCAGTAATGCCCGAAGAGCAGGAGCACCAGGTGACAAGAGGCTGTTGCCTTGCCAATCGTGCAAATTTCTGAATCATCCAATGTGACGTTGTTCACAGTTTGCAGTACTGATCATTCCTGCTAAGCAGGATCTCATGAAGGAAAAGGCATTTTGCCCCAATTGTCTTAAGACGTGCCATGCCCCAAAGGACTGCTTTCAAGGGCCGTGCTGTCGATGCCCCGGGAAGCAAATGCACAATAGTGCTACGAAAGAGATTGGGAAGGGTGCAGAAACTGTTCTATATGCGCAGGAAAAGTGAAAGAAGAGAAGGAACCAGACAAGCGAAAATAAGCAAAAGGCAGATTGACTAATTGTGCCTCCCAGGAAACGCCCAAAAGAGCAGGAGGAGCAGGTGGAGCAAAATTGCATCAAAACAAAGACATATGACACCAGTGACTGGCACAGTGCATGGCAAAACCATATACCACATCATTGCGTCGCCAAAAAGTTAAGGGTCATATTTGATGCGAGCTGCACGACAAATAAAGGTACTTCATTAAATGAAGTGCAATTGATTGGAGAAAACTTACAGAAGGATCTGCACGAAATTTCAATGCGCTTCGGCAGGCATCGTGTCGCTATTACTGCGGATATTAAAATTATGTTCAGAATGGTGAAGGTGGCGAAGGAACAATGGGATTTGCAGCGTATATTTTGGAGAGAAAACCCCAGGACAATTTGAGAGAATATTGGCTGATAGTAGTCACCTATGGTATGACTTCATCAGCTTATAATGCTGTACAATGTGCAAGGGAGGCATAGCAGGAGTTTCCAGGAGCTGCAAAGAAAATTAAGCAGGAATTTTATATGGATGACTGCACCACAGCTGCTGATTCTGAAAAGAAGGCGATCAAGTCATCAAAAGATATCAATCATGTTTTAAAAGGGGCAGGTTTTGAGCTTAGAAAATGGAAATCCAATTACAAAGCTCTTGTAAAGGACATGAGCTATGAAGAACAGGAGTTAAAAATGTTGCAGGATGATGAGAAAACATCAGTTTTGGGCCTTAAGTTTCTGCTTGAGAAGGATCAATTCACGTTTGTGGTAAAAACACCGGGGACTGAGTATCCAATAACCAAGAGAAGCGTAGTGAGCTGTGTTGACTCCCTAGAGAGAAAATTAGAGATGGAGAGATTTCTGGCAGGAAATAACATATTTAGAGAACGTGAGAATGTGGATGTTTGAGTTTGATACGTCTTACCACGGGTGGGGGATCGTATCAAACAAATGAGAAGTCGTTTTGTGGGTTTTGAAAACTATTCTGATTTATTTGCCAAAACTTAACTCTATTTATACCAAATAATTCCAATACATTTTATTATTTCATAACAATTTAATAATTTCCTTACTACATATTTTGCTTGCAATCGTATATTTCGTAATTTCTTATTGACCTAATCTTATAGTAAGTATATTTACCTTAACATATTTTGATTACACTCGTATATTTCATAATTTCTTATTGACCTAATATTATAATAAACAATAATAAATGTCAACATTTGCTGACACTGCTTTGCAATGCACCGCTTATACTGGGTCATAGCAAATTACTATGAGTCAGTATAATCTGCGGTTGTTGTTGGAGCTTCTGTTGTATATACATATATCAACATTTTCCCCCCTGGATATTAAGCGGTCGTTCTTGGTGCTGGTATAGGGAATTGGTGTTGTTTCCGATATCTTCTTATGGCTACAATGATCAGCACTATGATGAATATTGTGGAACTGGAATAATGCACGACATGATGTGTGTTGTTGTTTTTGGAGTCTTCGGGACTGTCGTTCTCAGCTTCCTTCAATTGCTGTACGGAATGCTCTAGGTTTCTAATTTGCTCGTCTGGATAATGGAATATGCGTACTGCGCTGGGATAGTGGATGAGAGGTTCTTTAGCGAATTTGGGTAAGATGGTGCTTAGATTGAGTTGTGGCGTAAACGATGCATTCAATCTTGTTGTAAAGGATCCGTGAGCAGTGATAACCATAGTGTCCAAACTGAGTTGGCATCCAGGTTCTAAAGTGAGTATTCCGTCATTGACCAAAGTAACGGTATATGTCTGTTCCTTGCACACTAGGTTGAAAGATGTTTCCTTGTCCATTACATATAACCAACTGTTCATATTCCGTAGCAAGGTCCAGACTTGTCTGGGCTTAATGTGTATCAGTTCACATTTTCCTTCTATTTCTTTGTTGTGGTTTAGTAGATTGATTTCACATTGGGATGTGTTTGACTGTAGGTTATATAGTGGATGGCGTTTTGAGCAATAGTGAAGTCCTTCTTCTATTGGTATACATTTATCGCATTCGCTTTCCTGCATTGGATAGTATTTTTCCCGTGCAAGATTAGTCAGTATGTATTTTGATGATGGTGCGATAAATGTAAAGTAGTCATGATATGGTGTGGGGACTGGTATTATCCTATACACTTGGTATTTATCTGAATCTAATATTGGAATTTTGCATTCGAAAATAATGTAGTTCATAGTTATTCTTCCATGAACATTCATCAACTTGTAGATCTGGAGTAATTGATCTGGTCGTTCGCTGGCTGGTAATGTCATAGTTGCAGGAATGTGTTGCCGAACATCGATCAGATGTTGTCTCAATTGTTGGGGAGTTATTATCAAATGGTGGGTTGTTCCATGTTGGGTGTTGAGCACGACGTCTAATAATGAATCTTGAATTTGTTTGATGTTGGTAACATACATGTGCGTAGTAAGTCCTAGAATTGTGAGTAGTTGCGTCTGCTGGACGTTACTTATTGTGTTCTGCATTTCTGTGGTTATATTACTAATCCTTTCTTGTAGCAGTTTATATTGGCTTGTGGTTTGTTGACCTGTGGTCTGAAGGATGTTGAGGGTAGTTTCGACAATTGAAGTTTGGTTTTGTAGGAGTTTGCGGGTGTATTCGTCGTTTCGTTTAATTTTGTCTCTCTGTATTTCAATATCGTGAGCGTAATCTTGGTCTAATACTCCAAATAGTTGGTTCGATATTTTTCCAATAACGTCAAAAGGGGATCTTTTGACTCTTCCCCCCCTCTCATAGAGAATTTGATTTCGTTCTTCGATACTTGCTACATTTGTTGTTAATATTGTTAGGATGTTGAGGCATTCAGATGAGTTTAGAGTCTTACATCCTAGCTCTATTTCTTGCACCATGTTGTGTAGTCCTACTAGTTGGCCTTTGTATGTAGCTAAGTTATAATATGTCAGCATGCGCCATTTCGATGACATGAGATTAATAACACCATTGTCCTCGAAGTATAGTCCTGGATGTGTATTAAAAGGGGTGTTGGAAAATTGAGCGTGCCCTGGTATTGGCCATATAATTGATGCTAACGCAATAGATATTATCAGAGATGGGATGTTGGGTCGTGCTCTTTTTGTGTTAATGGGTATCGTTGATTCATTTCTGCGCTTTCTCGCTTGGTGTCGTTCTATGAGTACTTCAATAGGTGGTCTAACAGGTATAGTAGTTGGTCGTATCTTGAATTTGGTATATATTTTTCGTGGTTTTAACGAATGAATACACTGTAATTTTAGTGTTTCTCTATCTTGATTTATTATTATTGGATTCCTGTTATTTGCTTTGTTATTTTGTTCCCTTTCCTCTACTTTCAGATTCTCGTTGGATTTTTCTTTACTTAATGTTTGGTTGTTTTGTCTAATGCCTGAAATTTTATCAATTGTCGAAATTTCTGTTGGTTCATCGGTTGCTAGTTTGGATATTTTAGTTATGGGGCGCGTTAAATATCCAGAAGGTGTTTTGATTGTAATGACTCGAACGTGACCGTCTTTCCCAGGATGTGTTGCTTGTACTCTTCCCATACACCAATTTGTGGGTGCGATGTTGTCTTCTCGAATAAGCACCAGGTCTCCTTCTTCGATGTTATTCGAGGTAGCTGTCCATTTGGGTCGCCGTTGGAGTCTAGTAAGATATTCAGATGACCACTTTCTCCAGAACTGTTGTTGTAATTTGTTTATATATTCCCATCTCGTGAGCTTGTTTTCTCTAACGGTTAGTATATTATCTGTATCCCTACAGAACATATTAGAACCAATCAGGAAATGTGCTGGGGTTAATGATTCTATATCCTCAGTGGTACCATTCATTGGACATAATGGTCTTGAGTTAAGGCATGCCTCTATTTTGGAGAGTAACGTTGAGAATTCTTCAAATGTGAGATGGGTATCGCCAATTGTCTTTTTTAGGTGAAGTTTCACGGATTTAACTCCAGCTTCCCATAGTCCGCCAAAGTGTGGAGATGCTGGGGGAATGAAGTGCCAAGTTACTCCTTGTTTTGCCATTGTCTCATTGAAATCGTCATCTTTGTTTTGATAATGCCTTTTGATTTTATTACAGGCTCCTATAAAGTTTGTGGCGTTGTCACTGTATAGGTGGCTTATCAGTCCTCGTCTTGAGCTCAGTCTATCAAATGCGGCTAGGAATGTGTCAGTGGAAAGATCAGATACTGCTTCAAGATGGAATGCCTTTGTTGATAGGCAGACAAAAACAGCAATATATCCTTTCGTTAACTTTGCATTGCGGATTTTGCTCGTTTTCATCATAAATGGTCCTGCATAGTCTACTCCGGTGTGCGTGAATGGTCTTGATATGGTTACTCGTGGTGAAGGCAAATTACCCATTAGTTGTGCCTGGTTTCGTAAGTTAAACCTTTGGCATTTTATACACCTTTTAATGAAATGGTTTACTTCACCTCTTCCTTTTATTATCCAGTATTTTGTTAAGATACATGCCATAGTCAGATCGTTTCCTCCGTGAAGTGTTGCCTTATGTGCCCAATCTATGATCAATTTAGCCAAATGTGACTTGTGTGGAATTATGACGGGATGCTTTGCGTCTGTGGATAGATGAGAATTTTGTAACCTTCCTCCAACTCTTAATATGCCTTCCTTGATAAATGGCGTAAGATTTGCTAGTTTGCTTCTAGCCGGTAATGAATCTTGGTGTTCTATGGCCTTATATTCTTCGTGTAGTGGTTCTTGTGCCATTTTTATGATAGTGTGGAGAGCGTTCTTCAGCTCAGTTGTGCTTAGTTTGACGAATGAATTTTGTATCCTTGATTGTAATAGTCCTTGTTTCTGTAGTGCCTTGGTTTCCTTCTGAATCTCTCTTTGTGTGATGATGTTTATTGATGCAGTAGTTTTGAGGTTGTTCTGTCTTTTCTTTTCTTTAACCTTTTCTCTTACGATGTTTATATATCTGCACCATAAGGCTATCACTCTGATCAATCGTGTAATCGATGAAAATCTAGATATAATGTCTTCATGGGTGATTAATTCTTCCTTCATGATATGATGTGACGTGATCTTAAGTTCTAGCTCAGTTACTAAGTTTGCTCTTGGTGGTGACTCAATAGGTTGCCTTGATTGGAGCCACATGGGTCCCTTCCACCATATGGATGATTCTTTCAAAGCTCTTGGAGACGAACCTCTTGATGCTAGGTCTGCAGGATTATCTTCTGATCTAACGTGATTCCATGAGTACCCTGTATTAAGTGTTTGGATTTGCTGTACTCTGTGTGAAACATATGTCTTCCATTTATTTGGAGTTGCACTTATCCAAGCTAGAACAACTGTTGAATCACACCATGCATATGTTTGTACTGATTCAATTTCCAGATCCTTTTTTACTTTACATAACAAATTTGCTAGTAGGACAGCTCCGCATAGTTCAAGTTTTGGTATAGTTAGGGTGTTCTTGTTTTTATGTTTGTTTTGATTTGGAGTGACCTTTGATTTGGATGTTAGCAAGGTGGTTGTAACCTTTGCTTCCTTATCTATTATGCGCATATATACAGCGGCTCCATACGCTCTTTCTGATGCGTCACAAAATCCGTGAATTTCGACTCTAGGGATCGTACGTGAATATCCCGTATATCTTTGTATTTGTATCTGCTGTATGTTATTAAGATCGCTTCTGTAATCTTCCCATTTCGTTTTTATTTTGGCAGGTAGAGGGTCATCCCAATCTAATTTTTCTTCCATCCAGATGTCTTGCATTATTAATTTTGCCCTCAGAACGATTGGTGCGATCCATCCTAATGGATCAAATATCCGAGCGATTTCCGACAGTACATTTCTTTTAGTCCAGGTTGATTTTGATTGATATGGTTTCACTTCAAAGGAAAAATAGTCTTTTAATGGATGCCATTGAATTCCTAATGTTTTCACGTACTCTTCTTTATTTAACTCGAGACTGTTTACTGAGTGAACTTCTTTTCCAAGTAGTTTGTTTATGTTACTATTCCATTTGTGCAAACTAAATCCACCTGCTTGAAGGATATTTGTTAGCTGCCTTTTCACTTCTCTCACTTCTTCTATTGAGTCTCCGCCAGACATGACGTCGTCCACATAGAAATCTGATAGTAAAATTTTTTCTGCTTTTGGGAAATTTTTTCCTTCGTCCTTAGCTAGCTGTTTGAGAGTTCTAATTGCTAAGTACGGTGCCGATGCAGTCCCATATGTCACTGTATTCAGTTCATACTCCGATATCTCTTCTTGTGGTGAATTTCTCCATAGTATACGTTGGTATTTTCGATCTGAAGGGGCGATTAGGATTTGCCGGTACATTTTTTGTATGTCAGCTGAGAACACAATTTTATGTTTTCGCCATCGGATGAGGATTGACGTGAGGTCTTCTTGTATTTTGGGGCCTGAGTACATTATTTGGTTTAGGCTATATTCTTTTGCGGACTTTGCTGAGGCGTCAAATACTACCCTTAACTTTGTGGTGGAGCTGTTTGGATTGATAACAGCGTGGTGTGGTAGGTAATGTGCTCCCTCCTCATCAGCTGTCTTGCATTTGGTCATGTGTCCCAACTCAATATATTCTTTCATAAAATTACGGTAGTCATCTCCTAGCTTCAGATTCCTTCCAAAAACTTTTTCCATGTGCATTAATCTTGATGTTGCCCTTTGTCTTGAGTTAGTGTTGGCTAGTTCTTGCTCTGGGGGAATTTCAAACGGTATTCTTACTATGTATCTGCCTTCCTTGTTACGTGTTACTGTTTGGGTAAAGTACTCTTCACACGTTACTTCGTCTATTTGTGCTTTTTCTGTGTTTGTTGTTCCAAGTTCTTCAGACTCCCAAAACTTACGTACTTGGTTCTCTAAATCCGTAAGAGTTATATGACATGACAACGAGAGATGATTTGTCTTGGTAATAGTTGTGTTCCCGGATATGATCCATCCAAATATGGTTTGTTGTGCTATAGGTGATCCTCGTTTTCCTTTGATGACTCCCTCCTGAAGTATTTCGGCAATTACTTCTGCACCCAGAATCATGTCGATCTTACTTGGGATGTTGTAAGTCGGGTCGGCCAGTACTAACTTTTGTAGGTGATCCCATTTTATTGTTGTTATTCGAGTGGATGGAAGTGTTTTAGTGACATTTTTAAGAACATATGCTGTTGTTGAAATGTCTGGGTTATTACTTAAGGTGATGTGCACCTTGTATTTTATTGTTGATACTTCGTGCGATCCAAGTCCAGAAACGGTTGCATCTATTTTTGTTTTCTTTAGTTGAAGTTTGTTCGCTATGTCCTCGGTTATAAATGACGCTTGTGAACCTTGGTCTATCAACGCTCTGACATATTGTGTGCTGTTGTTATGTCCAAAGATTTTTATTAGGGCAGTTGCAAGAAGGACATTGTTGTCTGTTGTGCAGTTGTGGGACTGTATTCTCCCCGTTTGTAGTTGTGGTTTGCTTTCACAGGCGAATTGCTCACGATGCGTCGATGTATGATGCTTTCTTTGACATCTTTGGCAACGTGAAGGCGACAAGCAGTTGGACGTAAAGTGTCCTGGTCGTAGACAGTTCATGCACAACTTTTTTTCTTTAACAACTTCATATCGCTGCTGTACACTCTTTTGTAAAAATGTTCTGCACACATTTAATTGATGGTCACCTTTGCATAGCTCGCATCTGGTAGTATGTAGTGTTGAATGATAAGTCCTTGGTTGATAAGCCATATCCCTTGTTGTCTTTCGAAAAGGATTGTTATTCATTGTTTCCATAGATTGGAACCTTTTCTCAATGAACTGCAACAGTGGTTCCAACTCTTGAATTTCTCGGGGTTTTGTTAATGCTTGTTCATATAACCGTTGTGATTCCTTATCCAATTTTTGGTTTATTACGTATGCAATTAGTGTTCCCCAAGTTGAGGTGTCGATGCCCAAATTTTTTATTCCCGATATACATTCTTGTGTTGTGTCCAGTAGTTTTTTCAGTGAATTCGCCGACTCTGTGGTAACGGAGGGTTGATTCATCAGTTGTTGTATGTATGTAGTGAAGATAAGTCGCTTGTTGTTGTACCGTTGTTCAATTAGTTCCCATGCCGTTGTGTAGTTGTCTCCTGTGACTTGAAGATGTTTAATTATTTTTCCTGGTCCTTCCATTAGATGTGTCTTCAAATACTGCATTTTTTGAATCGAGTTTAATGATTGGTTGTTATGTACCAAAGTTTTAAAGAGGTCGTAGAACGATGGCCAAGCATCATACCGTCCATCGTATGTTGGTATATTAATCCGCTCTAGTCTCAGCTCGCTAGTGCTATTTCTCTGCTGCTCCTTCTTCATTGTTTTTTCTTTTGTCTCGATTGAGATCTCCTGGTACATATTTTCTATCTCCCTATATTCATCTTGTTTCAGGTATTGTGATTCGTCTAAAGATGTGGCGTTTGAGATGATGTCATCGTGTGTTTCTACAATATCTCTCCAATATTGATCTAGTGTTTTCAAGTATTGTTCGTATAGGAGATTTGAAAGTGACTGTGTTAAACCTTCTTTCAGCTTGTTGTATAGGCGTACAAACACAGCAATTTTATTTTTCTGCCGTTTGTAGCGTTGTTGTTGTGGATTCATTGCATCTTGTTTATTGTTTTCTTCTTCCTTCTTTCTTTCTTCTTCCGTTGTTTTGTTGGCTTCTATAGTTGCTTCACGAGCTTCTTCAATCAGTTTGAGCATCTCTTCGTATACAGTGTTAATGTTCTCGAAATATCCTTGGTCCATGTATGACTGTTTTTCTTCCTTGTAGACTTCATGTATTACTGTGTCGTTTAACACAAATTTGTCCTATTGTTCCTTCAAGGCTTGACGTTGCTTTGCAAGATACTCCGGGGTTAATCGTATTTTTGGTGATTTTTTGAAATTCTTCAAGAGATTTTTAATCATCTCTCCAGTTTCCGTCTGCTTTTCTATTATTTTCTCCATTGTTGTCACTAGGTTCGCTTGCTTGCTTGGCTTGACTTATTTTCGTTGACTTCTTAGTGTAAGCCCTAAGAACGCTTGTAAAATTTTCTTATTTTTCTTGATTTCTTAGTGTAAGCCCTAAGAACGCTTGCTAAATTACTCTTTTAGTTGAGCCCCCAAATGTTTGAGTTTGATACGTCTTACCACGGGTGGGGGATCGTATCAAACAAATGAGAAGTCGTTTTGTGGGTTTTGAAAACTATTCTGATTTATTTGCCAAAACTTAACTCTATTTATACCAAATAATTCCAATACATTTTATTATTTCATAACAATTTAATAATTTCCTTACTACATATTTTGCTTGCAATCGTATATTTCGTAATTTCTTATTGACCTAATCTTATAGTAAGTATATTTACCTTAACATATTTTGATTACACTCGTATATTTCATAATTTCTTATTGACCTAATATTATAATAAACAATAATAAATGTCAACATTTGCTGACACTGCTTTGCAATGCACCGCTTATACTGGGTCATAGCAAATTACTATGAGTCAGTATAATCTGCGGTTGTTGTTGGAGCTTCTGTTGTATATACATATATCAACAGTGGAGATGGATAGAAACTTCAGAAGAAGTACGAAGACCTACATGGCAATACCGCACTCAGAGCAAGCAGCAGCGGAGTTATTGGGACGGCTTATTGTAAGCGCTATTAAAACAATGGAATGGGAAGGTATCGAGTATGATCTTTGGACAGATTCACTCGTAGCGCTGCATTGGATAAATGAATGACCATGCGATTTAAAAACGTTTGTAGCGAATAGAGTCTCGTCTATACAAACAAACACCGAATTCAAAAGGTGGAGACATGTTTGAACGAAGGATAACCCGGCTGATATTTTAAGTAGAGGAATAAAGCCATCAGCATTGGTTGATAGCAAGTTGTGGTTGCATGGGCCGGAATGGTTGACAAAACCTCTGTCGAGCTAATCATCTGAAAAGTTTGTGCCAAATGTTTCAGATGGGGGGAGGGATGAGAATAAGGTTTTTGTGATAATACAATTAACAGAACCCTTATCCATTTATGTGAAGTGCTGGAGAAGGAGTATTCCATTGATTGAATGCACGTCTACATTAGAGAAGGCGATTAATGTAATCAGCTATGTACTTCTTTTATCAACGCAACCAAAGCAAAGATAGAGCAACGAAAGGAAGATGAAAAGAGGGATGGTAAGAGACGGAGTCGTTCTGTGCGTCAAGTGAAAAGAAGAAAAAGAGCAGATGAAAGTGCAGGATATACAGCGGTACTTGGTCAACCGTCCTCTGAAGAGAGGATGAAATCAATGGGTCACCTGTTGACAAAAGAGCAGGGAAAGTATTTTGCGAAGGAAATCATTTGTATAGAGAAGGACAGGTGTTTGCCTGAAAAGAGCAGGATAGAATCCTTAGAGCCAATCTTAGATAGTGAAAAGATTCTAAGAGAAGGAGGGAGATTGGAAAGAGCAGATGGAATACGAGAGAAAGCATCCAGCTATCGTGCCAAATGGTTCTCGTTTGGCTTGGCTGATCATGGATAATGTGCATACATCAACGAAGCATGGAGCAGTGCAGGTCATGATGCAGTACATTTGTCAGAGATTCTGGATTCCGAAGCTCTGAAGTGAGCTGAGGAATTACTTACACAAGTGTTTGGTTTGCGTGCGATATAATCATCGTTTTGAGATGCAATTGATGGCTGATTTGTAATCGACAGAACAGGTAAGCAAATAATAAGACAGAAATTTTTGGTTTCCGTCTTTGTTTGCCTTAAAACTAGAGCAGTGCATTTAGATTTGGTATCAAATCTGACGTCAGGTGCGTTCATTGCTTGTTTCGAAAGATTCATAGCAAGAAGGGGCAGGTGTGAAAGGCTATATAGCGACAATGGTTGTCGGTGCAGCGAAGGAATTGCAGAAAGCCAAAGAGCGTTGGTTAGTAAAGGATACATTTGAACACTTAAGTTTGAAAGAGATGGAATGGAATTTTATGACTCCTGCGGCACCACATCAAGGTGGGATATACGAAGCAGCGGTAAAGTCGATGAAATATCATTTGACGAAGATTGTTGGAGCGAAGGTTTTGGCATATGAGCTTGAGCACGTTTTGACATTAATTACTGGGATAGAAGCCATCTTGAATTCAAGACCGCTACATACATTAAGCGATGATCCTGATGATTTGCAGGCGTTAACGCCGGGACATTTTGGTTGGTGAACCGCTTGTTTTACCGTTTGTAACCAATGAGATGCCAAATACCAAGGGCATACAATTGTGGAAGGAGCGCAAGACTATGCTTGCATACTCTGGAGCAGATGGAAGGAAGAGTATTTATCTACTCTATACGAGAGGAAGAAATGGCGAAAGGAGAAATATGGCTTGAGAGGACAACTCTGCATAATCAGGAGAGACAATTTCCCATCATCGGCGTGGGCGAGGGCGCGGATACTAAAACTAATTCCGCACACGGCCCAGGGAGGCGGTGTAGGATGTCGCCCGCCCGCGCCGCCTGGCCCCCTTCCTTGCCGCTGTTCGCACACCCATTTCCTTCTTTAAGCTATTTTTTCGGCGCATAAAAATATACATACTTCTAAGAACAATTCCCTGTTAAAATATAGGAAAAACCCGAGAAAATATCGTGCTATAAGGCTTTGCATATCACTACCAGCTCTTTGGAGCGATGCAATAGCATAATATCTACGAAGCTTGCTAAGCGACATTATTTCCATTTACTAATTTTTGTTTGCGAAATTAAGTCGAACTCACAAATTATGAGAATTCGACATTATTACCAATTACAAATGGAAATAAAGCCGCTTCGACATTATTGCGCACGACTTTATTGCACGGCACCGTCCCGGCAGACGTTGTTCTGCCCTTCCAAGCAGATAGCGCGATGATGTAAACGATGATATATATAAATATTTTTAACATTTCGCTATTATTTTGACATCTGAATTATATTCATACGGTTTAATTACTTCATCTAAAATATGAGAATATGAACAAGTATACTACTGTTTTATGGTTTTTTTACTTGCTCAATAGGGCAAGTATTGGTTTCGTGCAGAAAAAAAAAATCGAGGTTTTAATCAAACATGACATTACGATGATAGAGAAGCCCAAAAAAGTTGTTTTCGCCATACCGTCCGTCGGTCTGTCTGTGCGTCTGTGCGGATGTGCGCTTTTTCACGTCATGCTACAGCCTAAACCGCTTGACGGATTTTCTTCAAACTTGTTATATAGTAGTTTGAAGAAAAACGGTTGTCGAGGTTTTTTTTAATTCGTTTTAGCCCGGCTCAAACTGGTACCTTTCAAGTAACGGTTTTTTTCAATTTGAATTTTCTCGAAAACGGTTCTAACGATTTTTATTAAACTCAAAATTAAGCTTACTTTAAGCATTTCTAACAAAAATGCGTTTTTCGTTTTTGGCTCAAATAGTCCTAACGAAAATCAGGTTTTAACGGCTTTTTTCAAATAGCCATAAGTTCACAACGGCTTGATTGAATCGACTAAAATTTCGTTGGACAAAGTTTTTTATAGTTTTCTATAGGATGGCTTTGTAAATTTTTCACTGAAGCTTTTCTAAACGGTGGCTTCCATACAACGCACCGATAAGTTTTAGCCAACATTTTTTGATTTTTTCTAATTTGCTCGAAAACGGCTCTAACGATTTTGATTAAACTTTGTGTGTTATATTCTTTGTGTTTTTAAGAGAACTGCGTCTTCAGTTTTTGGCTAAAAATGCAAATAACGGAGATCTGCTCTTAACGGCTTTTTTTCAAATGGCCATAAGTCGTCAACGGTTGCATCGAATTCACTCAAACTTTGTTTGGTATAGTTTCTACCAGCTTCCTATCAGATGGCATTGATTTTTTTTTTATTTTCTTTTTTTAAATGGTGGCTCCTATACAAAGGGCCATTAGATTTTGGCCAATTTTTTCGTTTTTACTAATTTACTCAAAAAAGGCTCCCCCGATTTTTATGAAACTTTGTATGTTACATATATAGAATATTTCAAAGAAAACTGCATTTTTAGTTTTTTGCTACACATGACAATAGCGGAAATTGGTAATATCAGTTTTATTAATTTGGCCATAAGCGGAAATTTATATCACCCAAAAGACGACATCTAAATTTGATATACTAAAGGTTACTTAACGTTAGCTCCCGTATATCGAGTCTTCCAGTTTTAGCCAATTTTTTTTAGTTTTTACCAAATTTTTCAAAAATGAGGTGTTCTTATTGATCGAAAAGTTTGTTTTCGTCGTAGTATCGCACCCACACAGCAAGTACGTGCGACCCTGTCGTGCATTTTATTTTTAAATGGAATTGCAGTGAATTTTCTTTTAAGTTCAACCCTTCCTTTCCCCAGACTTTGTTGGTACTTTGCCTTTTCTAATATATTTGTATTTTTGTATTCTACTGTTGTTGAAGTACTTTTTAAAGCTACTTGCATTACAAAACAGATGGTAAGTACTATTGTACGATATAAACATGAAGCTTTTTTGAACTAATTTTCTTTCATTTTACTGCAATTTCATCTGTAACTGCATTTAGAACCCCAATTCCAACTTCCCCTCAATTTTGTTAGGACAATATTATGAAAGATATTGTTATTATTATGAACTAATTTTAAATGCAAGCGAAATTTTGTTTAATACTAGCGGAGCCTGCGAACTTCGTCTCGCCCTGATTTAACGAATTGAGATAAAATCCAGAATGATAAAGCACAGAAAGTAAACACTTTAATGTGATTTATTAGAATGAAATCAAAATCAGTAGAAAGAAATATGATAAACAATGATTTTCTGTTTGTTTTCCGGCGCAAAAACAAATAACAAAGACGGTTTGCTAACACGTGAATAGGCACGTACAGCTGACCGGTGCCGTGCTATAAGGTCATGCGCAATAAAGTCGAAGCCGCTTTATTTCCATTTTTAATTGGTAATAATGTCGAATTCTCATAATTTGAGAGTTCGACTTCATTCCGCAAAAAAAAAAATTAGTAAATGGAAAAAATGTCTTTTAGCAAGCTTCGTAGATAGTATGCTATTGAATCCCTCCGAGGAGCTGTCAGACCTATGCAAAGCTTTATAGCACGATATTTTCTTGGGTCCTAACTATATTTTAACAGAGGAATGGTTCTAAGAAGTTTGTATATTTGTATGCACCGAAAGAATAAATTAATAAGAAGGAAACGGGTGCGCGAACAGCGGCAAGCAAGGGGGGCCGGCAACGTGGGTGACCGGTGGCGCGCGCGCGCCCTTCTTCCACCTTTTTCTGCTATATTTTTTTAATTTGGCATTATTTCCCTACTTTCGCCCTTATTGCAACTTCGATGTGGTAATAATGTCGACCCTTAAAAAAGATGCAACTCGATATTATTTTCAATTACAAACGGAAATAAAGCCGCTTCGACCTTAGTACGCAGGACTTTATTGCAAAGCACCCAGCTGACCGTGCGAGAAACAGGGACATTCGGGATTAATACGACTTCCAACGATTGGCCGGTGCCATGACATAAGGCCATATTCCAGCATATTACTTTACGACGCTTTCGGAAGCGTCATAAGACCCTTATGGCCGCATGTCACTTTCGTTTTCTCTTTGAATCTTTTTTTTTTTGATCAAGCTCACTTTTATTAAAATAATGGAATGGCTTGATAAAAAAAAAGTTACCAGAATTTGGAACGTGAACATAAAGTTATATTTTTTTGATTAAGCTCATGATCAGATCATGATACTAAAAGTAACAAGAATTTGCAATTACAAAAGCAACAACATTTGATAAAAATAAATTAATAGCTTAAAATTTGCGGCTTTGAGCTATTATTTTTTTTTTATCAAGCTCATGTCACTATGAAAAAAAATTTGGAAGAATTTGCAATTACAAAAGCAAAAACACTTGATTGAAGCAAAAATAAAATTTGCCGAGAGTTTTAAGCTATTATTTTTTTTATCAAGCTCATTTCAATAAGTATGATAATAAAAGGTACACAAATCTGCAATCACAAAAGCAACGAAACTGATAAAAAAAGGTTTAAAAATCGCGGCGAATGTTAAGATATTATTTTTTTTTTATTAAGCTCATGTCATTATGAAAATAAAAGTTACAAATTGCAATTACGAAAGGAAACCACACTTGATAAAAAAAATAATATTACCTACAACGTTTTGTTGTCAGTTGCTTTTTTTAGTATGGCACAAAAACATATGGCCTTATGACACTTTAGTACTGTGTCAAAAGGACATATGTACGAGTATGGTCTTATGACGCTTTACAAAAGCGTCATAAGGCCATACTTCGAAATATGGCCATATGTCGAATGGCCTTATGTCATGACACCCGATTGGCCTTGTGATTTATTGGTTTGTGATCGCAAAAGCCAATCGAACGGGGAACTGAATCCGCTTGAATTGGAATGGAAGATCAGTTGGAATAATCAAAATTCTTGGGATAAGGTCTTCTTCTAATTTGAATTCGCCATTGATTATCGTCGCTTGAATAACATTTACTACGGTAAGATTTACCGTAACAAAACCTATTCCTTTGTGGTTCTTAAAACATCTTTCTGATCGTGTTGTTTTGGTCACGGTCTGACTCTTAATACCTGTTTTCCGCTCCATCCTATCCCTTCCTATTTTTTCAACCCACATTTTGAGTCCGTTGTCCTCTGAGTTTTGAGAGTAACTCAGAGAGGAGGACAAAGCAGGTCATTATCTTTCGTTTTGAGCCTGCGTGTTGAGCCAGCGGATGAGCTGGAGATTCACTCGCAACATCCTTTCGTGTTGAGCCAGCGGATGAGATGGAGACTCACACGCATCAGTCTATCGTGTCGAACCAGCGGACGGGCTGGAGACTCGCACGCATAGTAAAGAAAGCAAGGAAGCTAACAATTGACAAGCTTTCAAACAAGAACGAAAGAGGAGTCCACAACAACACAACAACGTGTGAATTATAATCACACCGACGTAAATTTAGAATGGCCGAGTGCCCACCGTAAAGTGTCTGATAACAAAGAAAGATCAAAATTATGTGTTTTTCTATTTTAAATATTATCTGCGCGAAGTTCTACAGAATTAAGATTATTCTTGTTCATAATTTTGTACCATTTTAGTTGGAAAATGGTTAGGATTCTTTCCAACAAAAATATTCTTCTCAAAGCAATTAATTTGGGCCGGTTCGGACTGGGGACTTTGCGCGTAGTGACGTAGTTTTTTACTTGCCTGGTTTTAAAAACACAATTGACGTTATACGGCTGAACACATCCACTGAGCCTATGAGGATCGCATCCTCAACGCATAGGATAGCGTGCAATGGTTGAATCACTGCTTTCGGTCGCACTTCTCAGCCTATATGGGCAAGATGCTGCTGTATGACCGAGACAAGAACACCACCACGCAAAAGATCCGAAGAGGATGGCTATATGGTCGGGGCGAAGTGGACAAGCCAAGCCTCCATTTTGAAGATAATTCAATTTTGGATTTTAAAAAGAAAGAAAGAAATTTGTTTGAGATAGTTAAAAAGAGAAGTGAAAAACTATACCGAGAAGATTTAGTGAAATTTGGAATAAAACTTGGAGAATAAAGAAGAAAATCATTTGAGGAAATCTCGATTTCAATTTGGGAAAAGCCTTGAGAAGAGTATCTTTGTTGGGGAATTTCGCAAAGCTAAGTATTTTAATTTAATTAAAGTCTTCAAGAAATTTTTGTATTTTAAGGAAAAAACCAACAAAATTCAAGAAGGAATTGAACTTTTATTTTTGTGGTCGCGTTAAATTGTTGAGCAAAAATATGGAACAAAGGTGACACAATGTTGCCATTATCACTGTTCATGATGTTGTTGTTATTATTGTTAATATACAGGCTTTCATAGGCATCAAGTCTTCGGTGGTTTACGACGTGTTTTATAAGCTTTACATCTTCTAATCTCACATTGAAATGGTTGTTGGTGATGGCGTGTGCAGCGACGGAGGACTTTTCGGGTCTGTTGAACTTGATATGGGTCGAATGTTCGTTGAAACGGACACCAATACTCCGCTTTGTCTGACCGATGTAAACAGCATTACAGTCTCCACATTTAATTTCGTATATTCCAGATTTGTTGGTAACTGCGGATTTGTCTTTCGTTGAACCTAGCATATTTTTTATTTTGCTATTACTGGAGTAGACGCATTCTATATTTTGTTGTTTTAATTTTGTGTGCATTTTGTTTGTTATTGGTGGGAAACACGTCATCGATGCTCTTTCTGTATTGTTGTTGTCGTGAAGTCGTTTGTAAGGTTTGACTACCACAATGGACCGTGGGTTTTCTAACCGGCAGTGATGCCATAAATGGTTTAAAAACTTCTAAGTGCTAATCGACGGGCAGGGCACGAATGCCATAGGGATCTGCCATATGAGAGAAACAACTTGTTTTGAATGCAAAATTGAATCTGCATTTTATTGCCAAAATGTACGCCTTATATACTAATTTCATTCACCTACGGTGAATCTATAATTCTAATAATAACCTACTTTAATATTATTTCTATTTTTATTTTTGTTTGTACTTTGTACTTTATTTTGGGCTACTTAAAGTTACCTTACTTAACTTAGCTAACTCAGCAGTTTCGGTCGTAGTCTTCGTCATAGTGGCTTCGACTCATAGTGGCTTCGATTCATAGTAGCTTCGATTCATAGTAGCCTCGATTGATTGTTGCATCAAATTTCATCGAATGTTAGGTCGTCGTCATCGTCGTCATCGTGGCTTGGATTGATGCATTACGTTTCATTGTTATTGTTTTGGGTGAATGGTAGGTCGTTGTCATTGATGAGTTAAGTTTCATTGTTATTGTTGAGGTAGGTTTTGCGATGAGTATAGATACACTACACGTTTATTTTGCCTGTATAAAGTTGTTAATTCAGCTTTTTTGAGTTTTTTGGTATGTTTATTTATTAGTTTGTCAATAATAGATGGATTATATCCATTGATGGCAGCAATATCTTTTAAAAGGTTATACTCGGTGGCGTAATTAGCAATAAAAAGTGGTAGTTTACAAAGGCGATGGACCATGAAATGAAAAGCAGCGAGTTTGTGTTGAATCGGGCTATATGAATCGTTCGTGATGTATCGGTTGGTTGTTGTTGGTTTCCTGTAAATGGCAAAATCAATTTTTCCGTTTTTTCTTGACAAGGTTAAGTCTAAGAAATTTAACTAATGGTTTTCTTCTGATTCGTAAGTGAAGTTTATGGTAACGAACTCAGAATTGAGTGTTTCTAAAACTGAGTCAATTTCTACCCTTTTTATCACCGCAAAAATATCATCTACATAACGAAACCAAATTCTTGGGAGTAATCCTCTTTCTTTTAAATTTATTTCGAAAGACGACATGAATACTTCCGCTATGAATGGGGACAAAGGGTTTCCCATACTTGTTCCAGTTTCTATTTTGTAAAAGATATTTCTATATTGAAAAAAGTTTTGAGACATACATACTTTAGCTGTTTTTAAATATGTAAGTTTCTTGTTTTCATCTATCTCAAACTTTTCAAGATGTTTTTGAAGGGCAATCATGGCTTCAGGAATAGGAATACTCGGGAACAGAGCTTCAACATCGAATGAAATCATTATTTCGTCTTCTCCGATTAAGATGTTGTTAGTTTTTTTCCACGAAATCAAAGGTATTTTTTACCGAGCAGCTTTCCAATGGGTATTTTTTCATATCACTTATGTTTGAAACAATATGTCGCATTTTGTTTCCCGGTTTATGTACTTTTGGTAGCGCATAGAGCTTCGCTACCTCTGGGTTGGATATATTCAGTTTCCATTTGAGAATGTCAAAAACCGAATTTATTTCTTTTATTAACGATTTTGACTCCCGAATCATTCCAGGAAGTGGTGTTTTGTTTAGAATTTTAAAACTGCTGGATTTTATCGAATCACTGACTCTTTCATCATAATCGCTTTTGTTCATTATCACAAGTTTGTTTCTTTTGTCTGCCTTCATAAAATATACTTCTTTTTGTTTAAGTTCTTGAATAATGGAATGTGTTTTTATTGATTCTGAATCGCACTTAAAATTTTTCTTTGCGTTCTTTAAAACAGGTTTTGCAACGTCTCTAATTTGTTGTTTTATGTCAGGTTGTTTGAATTTTAAGCACGTTTCTAAATCAACAATGGATTCAATAATGGTACTATTTAAAGGTTTTGGAGTGTAGTTTAAACCTTTGTTTAAAACATTAATTTGTTCTTCGGTTAAATTTTCATTAGATAAGTTTACTATTAAATCTTCAACGAATTTTGGTTTTAAAGGGCTTTTCGGTTTATTTGATTCTCTTTGTTCATATTTAAGTTTCTGTATTTTAAGGTTTTGAGATTCTCGTTTTTTAATAGAATTGTTATAACACCTCTCTCTCACTTTGTCTTAAAAATCCAACCACAAAAACAACAAAATATAGAATGCGTCTACTCCAGTAATAGCAAAATAAAAAATATGCTAGGTTCAACGAAAGACAAATCCGCAGTTACCAACAAATCTGAAATATACGAAATTAAATGTGGAGACTGTAATGCTGTTTACATCGGCCAGACAAAGCGGAGTATTGGTGTCCGTTTCAACGAACATTCGAACCATATCAAGTTCAACAGACCCGAAAAGTCCTCCGTCGCTGCACACGCCCTCACCAACAACCATTTCAATGTGAGATTAGAAGATGTAAAGCTTATAAAACACGTCGTAAACCACCGAAGACTTGATGCCTATGAAAGCCTGTATATTAACAAATAATGGCAATATTGTGTCACCTTTGTTTAACTTAATTTAAATTGTTCTCTCTTACTCTAATTTTTATATGTAAAGCTTTTTTCAATCTTTCTATTGTTCTTATTTGTACCTTTCTTTTTCTTCTTTTTTCGTTGCCAAATTAGTGTATTGCTGATGATGAACCACAGTTGGTTCGAAATGCATTCGATTTAAATAAAAATAAAATAAAATAAAAAAAATTTTTTTTTGTTTTCATTTTATTTTTTTAATGTTTGTGGTCAATAAGGTGTTCCATATTTTTGCTCAACAATATAAGTATTTTAAGTCTGCGTGTGACTAAAATTTTAGCTTGTCTTTTGGTTGTTTAAATTGCGTTAATTTGTTTTTATTTGTGACCCTGTGTGGGGCAAATATATTGTTGTTAAAGTAGGCCTTCGCTGATTATTCGTTTTCTCCCAAGATTGTGGGACTCGTGACCTTTTTTTTACTTTCCATAACCATTGTGACCTTTCTTTGTGTTCTTGTGACACAAACCATTGTTTGCTTTATTTTGATTTGTTCCTATTCTTTTATTTCGATTATTAGCCTTCTGCTAAAGTCGAAAAACTATTGTTCTTTTTTTACTCTATTCTGATCGAAAAGACTCTGGGTTTTATCCAGTCAATAAAATAATTCAGCTTCCCATTGGGAATAATAATTCTTTCGTTTAATTCTTTATAATTGAAGACATTTTTCAGCTTCCATCTGGTAAGGCAAACTACCATAAAAGATTCCTGGCGCCCACCCTGTAACATAAATACTTGTATTTACGTTCCACTCCCCATTCAATCAATCGAATAGTCTTTTAATTCGATCATCTCTTTTTATCCTACAATACACGATCGCTTTGATTACATACTTTTTTTTATTCGACGAACCACCCCAGCTGACTAATCGGGAGGACTGCAAATACAATTGCAGTTGTTGTTGCAAATTTCTTTATACGTTCTCTCTCATTTATTATGACATTTCGTCAATAACGAAATTTCTTTGCGCGGTGCCGGTTGCACATTTGTTTACTATCGTTGTTCTTCTTTTTGGTGGGCAAAATCGTATCGTCACCTCCAAGTGGTGCCTGCTGGATAGCCGAAAGGTGAACTAACGACGAACGTTGGATCCATCGGATCCATAGGTTGTAGATACCTGAGTTATCTTCTCAGGAACTAGGAGCAGGAAGAAAGAGATACGCTCTGAAGATCCAACCACCACAAAGATCTACGTCATGCACAGGCCTCACAAGCCGGTCATGAAAGGGAAACTAGATTGTGATGAAAACCGCAGAAAATGCCTCGGATGAAAGAACCAAAAATGTTGACGACCCCCCCCGCAAACGAAAAACGGACAACGATTTACGCATATGCACATGGAATGTGCGTACGCTAAACAGGCCGCGTAAAGCCGAACAGCTAGCCGAGACCCTCGCCAGTCTCAACGCTGATATAACAGCCCTGCAGGAGATGCGATGGGATGGACCGGGCCTGAGAATTACGGAGGACTGTAATTTCTATTATGGGAAATGCCACCTTGATGGGAGATCGCGCTTGTTTGGGTGCGGATTCGCTGTCAGAGGAAGACTTAGGCAAAAGGTCTTGAGCTTTCGCGAAGTCAGCGAGAGAGTGACAACGATCCGCATTAAGGCCAAATTCCACCACATAAGCCTAATTAGCGCCCATGCCCCTACAGAAGAGAAAGACGACGCTACCAAAGAATGTTTCTACGAGCTCCTCGCCAAAACATATGAGCAGTGCCCAAAACATGACATTAAAATTCTTTTGGGAGACTTCAATGCCAAAATTGGGAGAGAGGACATCTTTGGTATGACGATCGGAAAACACAGCCTGCACGACACCACCTCCGACAACGGACTCAGGCTCATCGATTTTGCAGCGGGAAAAAACATGGTGCTGAGCAGCACGCGATTCCCACGTCCCGACATCCACAAGGGCACATGGCGATCCCCAGATGGTCGAACCTGCAACCAAATCGACCATGTTGTGATTGATGGAAGACACTCCTCCAGCATTATGAATGTCCGTACTTTCCGAGGAGCAAACATCGATTCGGACCACTACCTAGTCGGTGCAAAACTTAGGGTACGGATCTCCATGGAAGTTCTTAGGCGAACACCGACTACACCTAGGAAATTCAATGTTGGACGTCTTCAATCGGAAGAGACCGCCGCTGCCTATGCCGACCGCGTATCCCTTGAGCTTGCGAGAAATCCTTCGACTGATGACATGAACCCGGAAGACCAATGGCAGCTATGTCAACAAGCCATAAGAAGTGCTGCGTCAGAGGTATTGGGCTTCTCACATCCACCCCCCAGAAACCCCTGGTTCGACTCCGAATGTGCTCAGGCAAACAAAGCCAAAACGGAGGCATACAAGTCGTGGCTCCAGAGAGATACTAGAGCATCCAGAAATCTCTATGTTGAGCGAAGGAAAGTTGAGAAACGTCTACTCAGGAGAAAGAAAAAAGAACACCAGCAACGCGAAGTCGAAGAGATGCAGAGATGTTTTTGCAGAAAAGAGGTACGAAACTTCTATAAAAAGGTGAAACAGTCTACATCCGGTTTCACAAGCCGCCCTGGGCCCTGCAAAGATCAGGATGGAAATACCATAGTGGAAACGCAGGCGATGTTAGCCATCTGGAGAGACTACTTTAACCGGTTGCTAAATGGCGATGACAGCCAAGATCCCGCCCAAGATCAACTTGTTCCAGTTAATCTAGATGACGACCACGAACTACACCCGCCCGACCAAAATGAAATCAAAGTAGCCATCACCAGACTAAAGATGAATAAGGCAGCTGGATGTGATGGCCTTCAAGCGGAGCTTTTTAAACACGCTGGAGATGACCTGGTCAGGAGCATACACCAACTCATCTGCAAAATATGGTCGGAGGAAAGTATGCCCGATGAGTGGAATCTTAGTACCATCTGCCCGATTCACAAAAAAGGAGACCGCCTCCTCTGCGCCAACTATAGAGGCATAAGCCTTTTAAACATCGCCTATAAGATCCTGTCCAGCGTTTTATGTGAACGTCTCAAGCCGTTTGCTGACGACCTGATAGGTCCTTACCAATGCGGCTTCAGACCTGGAAAATCTACCACCGACCAAATATTCACATTACGCCAGATCCTGGAGAAAACCCAAGAGTATAACATCGACACCCACCACCTGTTTGTCGATTTTAAAGCCGCCTACGACAGTGTTAATAGAGTCGAACTGTATCGTGCCATGTCTAACTTTAGAATCCCTGCTAAACTGATACGCCTTATCAGGATGACGTTGGAGAATGCTCGCTGTTCCGTCCAAGTTGGTAGAGACTCTACTGAAACCTTCGAAACCACCAGAGGGCTAAGACAAGGTGACGCACTGTCATGCAGCTGTTTTAATATTGTGCTTGAAAATGTAATACGGAGCACCCATGCCAGTACATCAGGCACCATTTTCAATAGATCGACACAATTACTTGGGTTTGCTGACGACATAGACGTGATAGGAAGAACAAAGCGAGCAGTAACCGGTGCTTTCACTACTATGGAGTCAGCAGCAAGCAGAATGGGGCTGAAAATAAACGAGGACAAGACGAAGTATATGCTTTCATCAACAAAAGTCCAATCCCACCACCGACTTGGTCAGAACGTAACCATTGATAGGTATAACTTCGAGGTAGTGAGTGAATTTGTCTACCTGGGCACTGCTGTAAACACAGGCAACAACATCAGCGCTGAAATCAAACGCAGACTAACTCTTGCTAATCGCTGTTTCTTTGGGCTGAGTAAGCAATTGAGGAGTAAAGCCCTATCGAGAAGAACCAAGGTGACACTGTATAAAAAACTCATCATCCCGGTCCTGCTATATGGTGCAGAAGCATGGACCCTATCCCAATCGGATGAAAATTCACTTGGAGTCTTCGAGAGAAAAGTTCTGCGTACGATCTATGGTCCTGTCTGCGTAAATCGCGAAAACAACGTTTGGAGAAGAAGATATAACAATGAACTGTACGAGCTGTACAGCGACATAAGCCTAGCCAGAAAAATTCGAATCCAAAGGCTAAGATGGCTGGGCCATGTAGAGCGAATGGACATCGACGCTCCAGCTCGTAAAGTCTTCAACGCCAAACCCGAGGGAGTCAGAAGCCAAGGTAGACCTCATCTTCGATGGAGTGACCAGGTAGAGGGAGACATCCGTCAACTTGGAGTACGAAATTGGAGACAGCAGGCTAGAGATCGAGCCGGCTGGAGGGGCATTCTCAGCAAGGCCTTGGAGTACCACGCTCCAGTGGCGCCAACATAAGTAAGTAAGTAAGTAAGTTCTTCTTTTTAATTAATTTATATTGGATTCGTAATAATCCTAAGTAAAGCGGTTTATTTGTTTCGCTTTGATAATTTTTCTCATCATAAAGTTAATTTCAATTCGGTTCTCTTTAATAAGAAATAATATTGCAATAAAGTGGCGTTCCAACGTAGGGCAGTGATCTTTTTGGAAAAAAAATTAGTATTCGTGTGTGATTGAGTACTGTTCTATTGTCGTTCTTTTTTAAATATATTATCAAAAAAAAGTTTATTCTAACATTAGTACAGTCATTTGGTGCTCAAAAAATGGGTTACCTGGAAAGTTTTCCGGGAGTTTTGAAAATTGGTGGTTTTATAGATTTCGACATGCTCTTTCCGAATTTCTATTTTGCGACCTCGTATCGTTTCCGCTCGAGCCGCGATTTTAAAAAAATGGCGTACAAAAAACAGTTTTTTGACAATATTTCCTTTTCTACTCATTTTACGATAAAAATAGCTATGTACTGAATTAAACTAGGGAAAATTTCCTAAAATTTTTGTTACAAGCTTTATTTCGTCAAATGCACGATTTAAGTGTAGGATTGCTGCGAAATCGACTTAACATTAGCTAGAGCTTGTAATGATATTTGGGGTAGAGTGATTGTTGAGCGTCTCGAGCTTGTCAATGACTTAGTCGCAGTCGATGCACAGTATCACAATTCGTGCATGAAAAAATTGTACCAATCTCCACCGGCTAATGAACTTAAAAAAAAAGGTCCGTATTCAAACGATTTCAACACTGCAATGCAGTATATTTATTCATATCTCGAGCAGAATTCTGAAGATAGTCAGTTTTCTCTGGACGAACTGATGTCCAAAATTGAAGGTGATTACGGCCCACACAAAAAAACGGTAAAAGCACAACTGCTAAACAAGTATGGTGAAGATATTGTAATTGCTGTCACCGCATTTAAGGCTCCTGTGATATGTTTTCGAAACACAGGATATAAGGTATTGACGGAAGCCTGGTACAATCAAAACATCGGAAAAAAGACTGAAGAACGTCGGCGTGTTGTAAAGACAGCTGTAGCTATCGTCTTAGAAGATATTCGATCTACGGTCTATGAGACAAAACATTATCCTCCATCAGATAATTTTTTTCAAGGAATCGAGTCAGATATACCTGAAACCTTACGTGTCTTCCTGGATGATGTGATCTTGAAAAACAAACGTGCATCTGTTGAGAAATGGAAAAAAAAGAGCATTGCTCTCTCACATTCTATTATTGCTGCAGCAAGGCCGAAATCTTTCGTGTCAACACTGCAAGTAGGAGTAGCAGCATTTTTGTATCAACAGTATGGATCTCGGAGATTAATAGATACATTATCATCTCTCGGGTTTTGCTCGTCATATACCGAAGCGATGCTTTTTGAAGTTTCAGCTATAATGCGCCCACCGTTGGATATTGACGATAATGCATTTTCGCAACGCTGATTTCAACACGCAGACTTCAAAAAGATGAACATGTACTAAAGATTTGTTTGACATATTGTAATAATGCATTGTATATTGATAATGCCTACTAGGATACAAAAATTCGGTGTGGAAATAAGATTTTTCAACAAAACGCCTGTTGAGTCGATTTCGCAGCAATCCTACACTTAAACCGTGCATTTGACGAAAAAAAGCTTGTAACAAAAATTTTAGGAAATTTTCTTTAGTTTAATTCAGTACATATAGCTATTTTTATCGTAAAATGAGTAGAAAAGGAAATATTGTCAAAAAACTGTTTTTGTACGCTTTTTTTTTTAAAATGGCGGCTCGAGCGGAAACGATACGACGTCGCAAAATAGAAATTCGGAAAGAGCATGTCGAAATCTATAAAATCACCAATTTTCAAAACTCCCGGAAAACTTTCCAGGTAAAACTACCAAATGACCGTAGTGTACGAGTAGTAGTATTTTTTTTCTTTTAGTAATTTTTTTTACGTAGTTAATATTTTTTGTTAACAAGTTTCTTTTTTCATTATCATATTTCATTATTTTATTATCATTTCTATTTTATTTTGCCATTTATTTTATATTTTACACATTATAACTAAATTGATTTTGCATTTTTTTTGGGGTTTAACTGTTTTTACTTAGGTGGCTGGGTCAGAGTATATCTACTAATGAGTAGGGACACTCTCCACGTGTTTATTACTTGTTTACAATTTATGCAAGAAATAGACGACACTAAGAAGTGTAATAGTGAAACGGAGATAGATTCTACAACCGGCACGCTTTTATAAACAAGTAAAATCGTCGCCTTAGTTACTTTTCACTAGTGTGACCAGCTTCTAGAAAATGTAACACAAAAATTGGTGCAAATAGAACTTTGTTTATATGAAAGCAAAACCTGGTCACACTAATCAATATTGTTGCTAAGAGAAATACTACTACACTTAAAATAACAAGTGGCCCACTTTAAGAAAAACATTATTGGAAAATCACATTTATGTATGTTATACAAGATAAGTGTGTGTGGGTGTACCTACAAAACGTGATGTGTACTCTCTTTTTCATAAACTATTTAACGAAAGGCTAGGAATCAATACTTCTTGCCTGTTTTCACTTATACTAGTATTTTTTTAGGTTTTTTCTTGTATTGGTTGAGTTCTAAGTGTGAGAAGAGTGTCCCTACTCATTAGTAGATATACTCTGGGCTGGGTGCTGTATGAATAGGGTAGACCCTGATTGGTATCAACATGGCGATGCCCAGCGTTGCAACTGTCTCATACGCATCAATTGTGCTTATTTTACCTCTTAGTGGTAGCCATCGGGTACTGGTCTTGTCCACCTGGACTTGACTTGGTAAACTTATAAGCGCGACTGTTGAACACAGAAAAAATAGCAAAACTATAATTGCCCTGCCATAAAGCTCCTTTGTTTCTCTTGTTAGGTAGCAGTTTTTTCTGTACGAACCCCTAAGAAAGCACGCCAGCGTCGGATGAGCCTCCAATTAAGTGAACCAACGGCCAAGCTTACAGTGAGCATGGTAGGCACCCCATTGAGCTACTTCGACATATTCGGAGTTCAGGTCTTTGGGGCCTTTCACTACTATTAGTCAGGGTAGTTAAATAGAGAAGGTGTCGGATGAGCCCATATAGGACCAACGGTAGCTCTCACATCCCCGTAGTGGGTTACTGACTCTGGATTTCTCCAGCTCATTTTGTCCAAGGAGAGCAGCATAGGGCCTGGTCCCCCAGGTTGGGGGTTGTGCGTCGGGTTAACTTCCCTACCACTTAAAAAACCTCTTGTTCCGAAACAACCAACTGCCTCGGATATGGATGACCCTACTGATGACGACCCTAGCAAACGAAACAAGGACAACGAATTTCGGTTCTGCATGTGGAATGTCCGGACCCTTAACAGGCCACGTGCCGCCGAACAATTAGTGGAGGCCCTAGATGGTGTCAAAGCCGACATCACAGCCATCCAAGAAGTGCGATGGGAATGGTGAAGGTACAAGGAGGATGAAAAACTGTGACATCTACTACGGCAAGTGCTACAGGACAAGGAAACAGCGGCTATTTGGATGCGGATTTGTGATAAGAGGAAGGCTTAGGCAAGAAGTCTTGGGGTTTCGTGGCATAAGCGAACGCATTGTCACAATCCGCATTAAATCAAAATTCAGCAACATCTCGCTGATCTGCGTCCACGCCCCCTGGGAGGAAAAAGATGACACGACCAAAGAAGAATTCTACGATCTTCTCGAGAAGACGTATGATGAATGCCCGAAGTACGACACTAAGTTTATTCTTGGTGACTTCAACGCCAAAATCGGAAAGGAGGGTAACTTTGGCTCGACAGTCGGAAAGCATAGCCTGCACGACAACACTTCCGGTAACGGACACAGGCTAATCGACTTTGCTGCGGGGCGAAGTGTCACATACTTCCCACACCTCAATATACACAAGGGGACCTAGCGGTCTCCTGATCAAAATACCGTAACCCAATTTGATCACATTGCGATTGATAGCAGACATGCGTCCAGTGTCATGGATGTCCGCACTTTCCGAGGGGCTAACATAGACTCGGACCACTACCTTGTTGTAGCTAAAGTGCGAATGCGGATCTCCATCAGACCGCAGAATCGAACATCCACTGTGAGAAAGTTTGATGTTGCGAAGTTACAATCGCAAGAGACCGCCACAACCTTTGCCAATCATGTCTCCTCTTATCTCTTGACAAGCCCGGCGCCTGCGCCATACCCAGAGGCCCAGTGGCAACATTGCAAAATGGCCATCAAAACCGCTGCCACGAATGTTTTGGGTTTCATTAGGCGACCAAAACGAAACACCTGGTTTGATGATGAGTGCAGGCTCGCACACTTGGCCAAAGACGAAGCCTATCATGCAGTTCTGAATGCCAGAATTAGAGCTGCCAAGAGCGCTTCTCGTGCGGTTTAACAGCAAAAGAGGAAAGACGAACATCGAGGGGTGCTACGGCAGAAGCAATGTTCGAAAGATCTACCAAAGGGTAAAGCATTCGTCCAAGGGTTACAAAGCCCGGGCGGAAGCATGTAGAGACCAGGGTGGGAATGTCGTTGTAGACACACAGTCGGTGCTGAGAATTTGGAAAGAACACGTCTGCAGACTGTTAAACGGCGAAGACAACCAACTTATCGCTGTCAGGCAGAATGATCCATTCGATTTGGATGATGAAGAACAAAATTTCCGTTATCCCGACCAAGAAGAAGTTCGGATAGCAATATCTAAACTAAAGCCCAACAAGGCTGCTGGAGCTGATGGCCTTACGGCTGAACTCTTCAAAGCAGCGGGAGATGACTTGGTGAGGAGCATACACCAACTCATCTGTACAATCTGGTCGGATGAAAGTATGCCTGACGAATGGAACCTCAGCATTGTGTGCCCTATCCACAAGAAAGGAGATACTCTAAGCTGCGCCAACTACAGAGGTATAAGTCTCCTAAATGTCGCCTATAAAATCTTGCCGGCCATTCTGTGTGAACGTCTGAACCCTTTCGCACGTGAACTGATTGGCCCCTATCAGTGTGGTTTCAGGCCCGGTAAGTCAACCGTTGACCAAATTTTCACACTTCGGCAGATTTTGGAAAAGACCCAAGAATTCCAGATCGATACTCACCACGTCTTTATCGATTTTAAAGTCGCCTATGACAGCGTAAACAGGAACGAGCTATACAGAGCCATGTCACTTCTTGGCATTCCTGCCAAACTCGTTCGATTGTGCAGGACGACTATGGAGAACTCGCGCTGCTCCGTCAAGGTTGGTAAGAACACCACCGACTCATTTAATGTCGAGAAAGGCTTACGACAGGGTGACGCACTGTCATGTAACCTCTTCAACATCATTCTCGAGGCAATCGTACGCAACTCGCAGGTCAACACCAGCGGTACGATTTTTTTTAGATCCGTTCAATTACTTGGCTATGCTGATGATATTGACATTATTGGAAGAACCAAGCGCGCTGTCAGTGGAGCATTTGCAAGTATTGAAGTGGAAGCGGCTCGAATGGGTCTGGCTGTAAATGAAGATAAAACAAAGTATATGCTGTCCTCGGGTGAAGTAGATCATCACCGTAGGCTCGGACAAAACGTCACAATGGACAGATATAACTTTGAGGTTGTCAAGGACTTTGTCTATTTGGGTTCCACTATAACCTCTCAGAACAACATCAGTGAAGAGATCAGTTGAAGAATCACTCTTGCCAATCGCTGCTTCTTCGGGCTAAGAAGGCATCTTAGTAGTATGGGGCAGAAGCGTGGACACTGACACAATCGGATGAATACAGGCTGGGGTGCTTTGAGAGAAAGATTTTTCGGGTTATATTCGGTCCTGTATATATCATTGGAGTATTTAGGAGAATATGGCGAACTGTACGGGCTATACAGCGACATTGACTTAGCTAAGAAGCTGAAAATACAGCGGCTTAGGTGGCTGGGTCATGTGGAACGTATGGACGAAAACGCTCCTTCCCGAAGAGTCTTCAATTCCAACCCGGAGGGCCGACACAGTTCTGGAAGACCTCATCTAAAGTTGCGCGATCAAGTGGTAAACGACCTCAACCAACTTGGTGTGCGCAACTGGAGGCCACTGGCTAGGGACCGGCCTAGCTGGCGAGGATTGTTGGTTGAGGCCGTGGTCCACAATGGACTGTCTGTGCCACCTTAAGTAAGTAAGTAAATAACTGTTTTACTTTATTTTTTTTTATTCATCGGAAAACATTTTAGTCTTTTTTAGTTTCCCTTCGTTTTGTATATTTTTTTTAGAAGATTTCTTGGGAACCTAGTTTTTTTTTTGGTAATTTTTTTTAAGTTTTTTATAGTGATTTTTTTTAGTCCTTTGTCGGAATTTTTATTTGTTGTTTCAATTGAAGTTATTTAGATTTGATTAATTTCATTGATTATGGAGGTAAATAGGTTAGCGCAAGACGAACTTGCTTATGAGATGGAGTGGAGAGGGTTAGAAGTAGGATACGTAGAAGATATTAGAAAAGCGCTTCGGGTGGCGCTTAAATTAAAACGTAGGAAATCTTATGTAGCTCCAGCTTATCCATTTAGTTTTGAAGAACGAAAAGCGGTCGAGCAAAAGTTATCAGAAATAGGGAAATTTTTAGAAAACTCTCCTAGGTCGGAATCACCCAAGGAATATTTAAAGATTTTAGCTAAAGTAGAATGGGAATTAGATAGATTAGATAGGTCGGTTCCTGAAAATGCCAACGTTAGAGGAAGATGAGGAAGCCTAAAATGAAGAGGAGAAAGAACAGGGGATAGAAATTTTTCAGGAACAGTAGAATATTTCGGAGGTTGAAAATCAGCGTTTAGCTGAACCTCAAAATAGCAGGTCGGTAAATACTCCTGCCAGTATATCGACGGCATAGAAGTAGAAGCTAATAACGTGGAGGTTAATAGGGATAGTTCGAGACGAGGAAGTCAGATTGTAGAAAGAGTTGTTGTTAATCAGGGGCGGTTCGAGAATTTGTTAAAATGGGATGTTAAATTCACTGGCGAGCGCTGTGGTGCCTCAGTGAACACGTTTTTAGAAAGAGTAGAAGAGATCCGTAGTGCCCGGGGCGTGACGGAATCTCAATTATTTAGAGCAGAGGTAGATTTATTTGTAGGGAAAGCACTTATTTGGTGTAGGGAGGTTAGGGTTTTGGTAAATTAGTGGCAAGAACATACCAAAGAGTTGAAGCGGGAGTTCTTACCACCGAATTATGACGATGCGTTGCTAGAAGAAATTAGGCATCGCACGCAGGGAAAAGATTAGTCAATCGGCGTCTATGTGGCGACGATGCAAAACTTGTTCGGTAGGCTTTCTGTAGAAATATCAGAACGGAGGAAGCTGTCAATGATTCAGCGGAACTTGACACCTTTCTACCAGACGCAACTTGGTTGGCTAGACCAAATTGCGTTTCTGATTTAGTAACGTTAGGTCGAGATTTAGAGGCAGTTAGGGCCAACGTGGAATCTTATGTTCCACCCCCCAGTGTTAGGAATAGGACGTTGCTAGAACCGGATCTAGCATACGTAGGTTTAGAAGCTCCAACAGTTTCGGTTGTTACTGAGAGCAACCAAACTGATCGACAGGCCCCCATTTTAAATCAGCCACAGATAAGAAACCAAAATCCATTCTCTAGGAAACCTCCAAGTTGGTAGTAGAAGATCTGATCCGGTTGTTAGGTGTTTCAATTGCAATGGTGAAGGCCATTTAGCAAATAGGTGTTCCGCTCCTAGGCGTTGCTATCGTTGTGGTAGAGTTGGAGTTACTCGAAGTAAATGTCAACAGTGTTCGGGGAATATGGGCCGAAATAATAATTCGGGAAATGTGAGACGCACTCTCGGGTCAGTAGGACGAGAGCGTCGTTAAATTCTTTTAGGTTGCCCACTGGTAACCAGTCGGCTAAAATGCATTTAGGTATCACACTCGCGCAAAATGGTAGGGATCAACGGCCATATTTAGGCGTTGAAATTTTTGGAATTAAAATGTTAGGGCTTTTAGATTCAGGTGCTTCACGCACAATAATTTGTAGGGACGGATGGGATATTTTGAAAAATTTAGGGATAAGTTCAGGGAAAACAAGTATTGATATGGACATTTTCGAACCAAACTTCGTTGGCTTCGATGTCCGTTGCGGAACATTTGACAGATTTAGACGAGAAACAGAAACGAGAACTAGAATGCCTGAGGGATTATGGTGCACACAGATGGTGTCTTTCAAAATTAGGACAAAAGCTGAGCCGATTAAACAGCGGTACTATCCGGTGTCGCCAGCTATTCAAACTTTTATATATAGGGAGTTAGAAGAGATGCTCCGAGACGGAGTCATCGAAAAATCAGACAGTCCATGGGCTTCTCCCATTGTCATGATTAAGAAGAAAGATGGCACGTATAGGTTTTGTGTAGATTATAGGAAGTTGAATGAGGATCACTGATAGGGACGCATACCCCCTCCCATATATAACGGCCATCTTGGACAAATTATATAATGCTAGGTTTTTGAGTTCGCTGGATATTAAATCTGCATATTGGCAGATTCCAGTCGAAAAGGAATCTCGAAAGTATACAGCTTTCACTGTTCCAGGTAGGGGTTTATTTAAATTTTTGAGGATGCCATTTGGGTTGCATAATGCACCTGCAACATGGCAAAGATTTATAGATACGGTCCTTGGACCGGAGTTAGAGCCATATGTTTTTGTCTATCTCGATGACATCGCCATCGTTACAGACACTTTTGAAAAACATATGGAGATTTTAAATGAGGTTTTTAGAAGATACAAATTTAAGGCAGGTTTAAAAGTAGGTAGGGAAAAATGTCATTTCGTTAGACCATCTTTGAAATTTCTGGGATATGTTGTAGACAGAAACGGTTTACACATTGACCCAGAAAAGATAGAAAGCATGTTAGGGATTCCTTCACTCAAAAATGTAAGAGGTTTGGAGTTTTATCGGAAAGGTATACTGGTACAGGAGATTTATACCAAACTTTGCGAGTTTGGTTAAGCCGTTATCCGATCTTCTTAAGAAGAACAAAAAGTTTGAGTGGAATAGTGAGTGTGAGGAAAGCTTCCGAAAAGCTTAAGTGTTTAGTTGCACCCATCCTAACGCGTCCGGATTTTACGAAGCCATTTGTCGTTCAGACAGACGCTTCGGACTTTGGGATTGGGGCTGTTTTGAGTCAAAATTGGGATGAAGGAGAAAAAGTGGTTTGCTATTTAAGCAGATCACTAAATAGATGTAAGAGAAACTATTCGACCACAGAAAAAGAGTTCTTAGCTGTTCTGTGGGCTATAGATAAGTTGCGGCCATATTTAGAGGGAGTGAGGTTTACGGTCATTACCGATCACTACTCTCTAATATGGTTGAGCAAGTTGAAGGATCCGGCAGGTAGGCTGGCACGATGGGCTGTACGTATGCAGCAGTTAGACTTCGACATTGTTCACCGCAAATGAAAGGATCATGTGGTGCCAGATATGCTTTCTCGAAGCGTGCCGGTTATCTCCAGGATTTCGGAGCCCGCAACCGATCCTTGGAAAGCAAAAATGATAGGAGGTATAGATAAAAAGCCATTGTCTTTTCCAGTATGGCGAGTAGAAGATGGAAAATTATTTAAATTTGTTAGGGCAAGTCATGTTTTAGTCCATGACACAAATAGTGAGTGGAAAATAGTTGTTCCCAAAAATGATAGGAGAAAAGTATTAGAAGATAATCATGACCATTCGTTAGCAGGGCATATCGTTAGCAGCGCATATGGGGGCAAAGAAAACTTTTGCTAGGATAGGAGAAAGATATTACTGGCCCAAAATGAGGTCAGATATCACTAGGTATGTCAAAAATTGTAAAGTTTGCCAAAGTGTGAAACCGGGGAACGATAAACCGGCTGGGTTGATGACGGAGAGGAAAGGGGTAACCGATTCGTGGGAGATGATTTGCGTTGACTTAGTTGGTCCACTTCCTAAATCTAGTAGGGGTTTCGTGTATATTCTGACTGTTGTTGATTATTTTACGAAGTTTTTTTTGTTGTTTCCATTGAGGTCTGCAACGGCCAAGTCGGTTTGCAAGGAGCTAGAGGATAAGGTCTTCCTCTTGTTCGGTGTCCCCAAATTTGTTGTATGTGAAAGGAGTTAAAGAGCTTGTGCGATAGTCATGGTTCCACTATTAGGTTTACGGCACATTACCATCCTCAGGCTAATCCAGCATAACGGATTACCCAGATTTTGAAGACGACGCTTAGGGCGTATGTTTCTGAGAACCATAGGGCATGGGACGCTCAGTTAGCGTGTAGTATTCGTACTGCACAACATGAAGTTTAAGATGTTTTTTTTTTTTTATTCATTTATTTTTATAATTAAAATCAAAATTAACAAAATTAAATACATCGTATACATTTACAAGGAGACATTTCTATACGATTAAATTTCAAAAAAAAATTCTTTAAAAACATACGATTTGTTAAATATACGTATACTAAAAATGTATCTTTACTTAGTATAACATGACAAGTATCTCTTAACATGAACTATTAAGTTTCGATTTAAATAATTTTTCAAAATTTGAGTACACACTCTCTGACAAGATTTGTCAGTAGCGATCGTGCATTTAAGGTTTTATGTATTAATAATTTTATTATTTACTAGTATTAAAAGTATAAACCAATATGCACAATGCAATGAAAGATCTCATGGGTTTTTTGTAGTGTGAAATAATTTATGACATAACTTCGAAAAGAGTCTCAACTTCCGATCTGGAGAGAAGCCAGTTTTTTAATTTTCCTAAAAATGCAAACTTGTTGTTAACGATGTTATGTAACTCAACCGGAAGTTTTCTGTAGATATATGGCGCAATGACATGCAAAAAACGTCTGCACTGTTCTTTTGACACAGTTCATGTGCCAAAGAACACTGGAATTGTTCCGAAGCGGGTATTTCTCATTCAATCTATACCTTATGTTTCCACTTCTGGTAAAGAATACTTTTAGAGTTTTGAATATATATAGATAGCGAAAAGGAAGTATCTTTATTGACTGAAATAGTGGAAGAGCATGATTTAACCTTGGACTGTAAGTAATCAACCTAATTATTTTTTTCTCAGCTATTATAATAGGCTGAAGATTAGTTTTGTAAGCACTACCCCAGCATGCCAGCCCATACTCCAGACGTGAACCCACCAATGCATAGTAAATGGGAGTAATGTGCGTGGAACCAATTTGCGCAAAAAGTATATTTTGCTCATTGCGAAATAAAGAACTCGTTTAACTGATGTAATTTGAGGTTTCCAAGTTAATCAATTATCAGGCCTAGATATTTGTACTCTGTTACAAGCTCTAGATGAAAGCAGGAGCTGTTGCAGGATACTGTATCACATGAAGCATGATAATTAGTTATAGGATCAGTTGTTAAAGATCGAGATAGGTAAAACATAATAGCTTTCGATTTTTTGCTGAGCACCATTTTGTGATGAGTTAATCAACTTAATAGGGAAATTAAATCCTGTTTTACTAGGCTAATTTAAATATCTTGTGAAAAGGACTTGTATGACAATGCTAGATCGTCTGCATATGCTGTTAGTTTTCCATTAAGTTGAATTTGAAAAATCGAGTTTATGTATATGAGAAATAGTATTGCCCCAAGCACAGATCCTTGCGGAACACCTACGTTTGGGCAATTAGCTATTCGACTGAGAATATCATTAATTCGAACTCGTTGTTTTCTTCCACTTAGGTAACTATTTAACCACTGCCACGAAGTTGACCTAAACCCAACTTAAAACAATTTTTGTAGTAATATTTCATGATTGACTAAGTCAAAGGCTTTTGTCAAATCAAGGAATATTCCTATTGTTTTCAAGCTCTTATCTAGGGAATGGTAAATTTCACCAAGAAAATTGGTCATGGCATCCTCAGTGCTTTTTCCTTTTATAAAGCCAAATTGGCAATCGCTGAGAAAATTGAATTTCTCTAGAAAAGACAGCATTCTATCCTTAAAAGCAATCTCCAGTATTTTTGAAAAAATTGAGAGTAGCGAAATTGGCCTGTAATTATTGGTGTCTTTCGGATCATCTTATTTTTATATTGGGACTACGATGGCTACTTTAAGGCATTCAAGCAACTCACCTTTTTCGAAGCTATTATTAGTCAGGAAAACTAGGGGTTTTATTATGTTATAAGAAATTTGTTTAACCACAAGGCTATTAATGCCATCTGCTCCACAAGATTTTTTTCATTTCAGTCCATTTATGATAGATCTTATTTCAGTTTCATTCGTGGGACTGCAAAAGAAGGATGACGATATTGAAGTTCTGTCAAATGTGGAAGTGCATAACTGTTCCACAGATGATGTGCAATGAATAAGATTAGAAATACCTGTGAAAACCTTATAAAACTCTTCACTAGTTTCTATTTTGTCTTTTGCTATGACAGAGTTTTGCTTTTTAATAGCAAAAAAAAAAACTATTACATTGGGTAGGTTGGAAAGACAATTGTTAAGATAGGAGCAGAGTAAATCAAAGTTCTAACGCATACTCCTTATATTTTGATGGAAGATTGTGAAGTCATTAGGACCTTGTCAAACTTTCATTGATGTACACATTCCCTTTCGTTTTAAGGCCAACATCTTGATGAGAGAGAGGTGGGCAAAATCGTATAGTCACCTCCAAGTGGTGCCTGCTGGATAGCCGAAAGGTGAACTAACGACGAACGTTGGATCCATCGGATCCATAGGTTGTAGATACCTGAGTTATCTTCTCAGGAAATAGGAGCAGGAGGAAAGAGATACGCTCTGAAGATCCAACCACCACAAAGATCTATATGTCATGCACAGGCCTCACAAGCCGGTCATGAAAGGAAAACTCTATTGTGCTGAAAACCGCAGAAAAATGCCTAGGATGAAAGAACCAAAAATGTTGACCCCCCCCCCCCCCACAAACGAAAAATGGACAACGATTAACGCATATACACGTGGAATGTGCGTACGCTAAAGAGGCCGCGTACAGCCGAGCAACTAGCCGAGACCCTCGCCAGTCTCAACGCTGATATAACAGCCCAGGAGATGCGATGGGATGCACCGGGCCTGAGAATTACAGAGAAGTGTAATTTCTATTATGGGAAATGCCGCCTTGATGGGAGATCGCGCTTGTTTGGGTGCGGATTCGCTATCAAAGGAAGACTTAGGCAAAAGGTCTTGAGCTTTCGCGAAGTCAGCGAGAGAGTGACAACGATCCGCATTAAGGCCAAATTCCATCACATACGCCTAATAAGCGCCAATGCCCCAACAGAAGAGAAAGACGACGCTACCAAAGAATGTTTCTACGAGCTCCTCGCCAAAACATATGAGCAGTGCTCAAAATATGACATTAAAATTCTCTTAGGAGACTTCAATGCCAAAATTGGGAGGGAAGACATCTTTGGTATGACTATCGAAAAACACAGCCTGCACGACACCACCTCCGAAAACGGACTCAGGCTCATCGATTTTGCAGCGGGAAAAAACATGGTGCTGAGCAGCACGCGATTCCCACGTCCCGACATCCACAAGGGCACATGGCGATCTCCAGATGGTCGAACCTGCAACCAAATCGACCATGTTGTGATTGATGGAAGACACTCCTCCAGCATTATGAATGTCCGTACATTCCGAGGAGCAAATATCGATTCGGACCACTACCTAGTCGGTGCAAAACTTAGGGTACGGATCTCCATGGTGTTCTTAGGCGAACACCGACTACACCTAGGAAATTCAATCTTGGACGTCTTCAATCGGAAGAGACCGCCGCACAGTTGTCCAAAAAAGGAAAAGTCGTGGCAAAAATACAAAATTCGATGTTTTATTTTTACTGTTTTGTTTTTTATTTCTAATAGAAATATAAATAGAGCTTCAAAAACAGCAAACAAAATAATTTTCTGACAACTGGTTTGACTAATAGAGCTTTTCAAAGTTGGTAAATTTTTTTTCTAGAGAAAAAAAAACAAAAAAAACGAAATTCTTTATTTTCTTTTTTGCAATTATGGCATATTTAATGAAAAATCTTCTTTTTTTTTAATATTACCTGGTTGTTTTATTAATAAGTTAATTTAAATTTGAAATTTAAAAAATAAAAAAATAATTTTTTAATTTAAATAAATAAAACAAGAAACACATTTTTTTAACAGTTTATGGAGTTTGAATAGGGCTACAAAAAAGTTGCGAGCAGTTGATGCCATAAATCAAATAGGGTGTTGTAAACCAACTATTTGTTGAGCCAAGTGCAAAATTGTAGCCGCGCATATGCGCGCACTACCGAGATGTTGTAATTTGTTTAAAAAAAACATTTTCCCATTTCTGTTTTTTTTTTTTAAAAGCAAATTCACTCTTGGAATATTTGAATTACTCCAATTGTCTAAAGAGCTGAGAGTGTAAATTTTTTTCTTGTATCAATTGCAATACGTTGTATTATCTGTAAGGAAAAAAATCCGCCCACTTCCACGCCCCCTTTTTATATAAATGCCAAATGTCACAAAAATATAATTAAAAGATAGTAAACAAACAATTTTTTGTTTTATTAAACATTTAATTTTTATAATCCGCCCACTTGCATGCCCCTTTTTAAATAGATTTCTGTTACTTCTAAGCCAAAAGGATTATTATAAATCATTATGTTCTTATTCATAAAGCAGGTAAACATGAATTAACGTGCCAAAAGTAAGAGATTAATTTTTTTTTTATTAGCTACTCTTTATTAAAGGTTGAAGGATATATTTAATTACAGATTTTTATTTTATGATCCAATAAAACAGGTAGATATAAATATTAAGTTTTTTCACAACCCCAACAAAAGAGATTATAAGTAATGCATTTTGGGTAGCTTAAATTTCGCAGGTAAAATAATCCTTGTTCATGTGCATGTTTATCTGTGATATAATCTCTGACTATGGATAAACTTTATTAGTTTTCAAAAGGTTTCACTGAAGAGCGGAGCGTGTAAATTAAATTTGAATATGAATATTTCAAACAGAGTCCTTTTTGAAAATTTTTGCAATGCTTCGAATTCTAAAGAATTTGTGGAATTATTGTTTCAAAACCAAAACACAGAAATAAGTGTCACCAAAGAAATTAAAAAGAAACTTCAACAAGTATATTCTTTAATCAAACGAAAATGGATTGACTGTAGCAAACACAAAGAAAGATTTCTCTTTAAACAAGCAGAATTTTTAAATGGAGCATTAACTATACAAGAGGATGAAATTGAAGACAGTGACGATGACGTGCCAAGTACATCAAGAGGAAGGCCTTCGAAATCCTTGGATGCATGTGCAGAATACACCAAAAGGAGGAAACTATTGGAAACTACGACCAATATTTCGACTGAAAATGTGTCAATAGCTCTTAGTATGAAATATAATAAGGAGCATAATAAGACAAAAGCGGACATCACAAAAGCAGTTTTGAGTGCTAGCCCATTACGAGTCCAGCGAATAAAAGAGAGTATTCCTACACCTCAAAGGGATCCAATTAAATATGATGGTCCGACTGCACTAGCCTTGTTCTTGGATATGGGACTTTCTAAGGAAAAGTACAATTTGATGAGAAAATCATTGAGAAGCCATTACGTTGACGTGTTTCCAAGCTATAATGTCTTAATGGAAGCTAAGAAAGACGCCACTCCATCAAACTTGATAGTAACAGAAACTTCTGTTGAAGTGAATATCCAAGATTTGGTGGACCATACAGCAAAGAGGATAATAAACAGCTTAGACAACCGGGAACTACAAGCACTACCAACAAAACTAAATTTTATAAATATAATATTTTTTATTATACTCGATTTAATTTTTTTTAATTGTTTGGTCCGTTTACTTTTTCCCTTTAGTGTTTCACATAATATATATCACTGAAAAAATGTATAAAATATTATTATACACCACTACATGCAAAAAAAAATAAAATTTTTAATACTTAATACAAATATTTAGGAAATAGGTTCGTTAACTTTAAGCATCCACTGTTGTGATCAATTTTATTTTGGAACACCCAATGAACACTTAGGTGGTCATAGTTTTTGTTTTTTACAATTTTTGAAAGTTTTATTCAATTGTTTTTTCTGTTAATTCCTTTTTCTAAGAAAATCTTTTTTTAGCCAATGATTCCGAAACACCCTGTGAAACAATTTTCTTGAAATTCATTTTTTTAATAGCCCTGGAAATTTCCCTCAAATAAAAAAAAATTGTAGCAATATCTTCATGCGATCAAAAGTTATGATTTTTGCAACCAAAAAAGTCATTTTGGACCACCGTGCGCCGCTGCTTATGCCGACCGCGTATCCCTTGAGCTTGCGAGAAATCCTTCCACTGATGACATGAACCCGGAAGACCAATGGCAGCTATGTCAACAAGCCATAAGGAGTGCTGCGTCAGAGGTATTGGGCTTCTCACATCCACCCCCCAGAAATACCTGGTTCGACTCCGAATGTGCTCAGGCAAACAAAGCCAAAACGGAGGCATACAAGTCGTGGCTCCAGAGAGATACTGAGCGAAGGGAAGATGAGAAACGTCCACTCGGGAGGAAGAAAAAAGAACACCAGCAACGCGAAGTCGAGGAGATGCAGATATGTTTTTGCAGAAAATAGGTACGAAACTTCTATAAAAGGGTGAAACAGTCTACATCCGGTTTCACAAGCCGCCCTGGGCCCTGCAAAGATCAGGATGGAAATACCATAGTGGAAACGCAGGCGATGTTAGCCATCTGGAGAGACTACTATAACCGGTTGCTTAATGGCGATGACAGCCAGGATCCCGCCCAAGATCAACTTGTTCCAGTTAATCTAGATGACGACCACGAACTATACCTGCCCGACCAAAATGAAATTAAAGTAGCCATCACCACACTAAAGATGAATAAGGCAGCTGGATGTGATGGCCTTCAAGCGGAGCTTTTTAAACACGCTGGAGATCACCTGGTCAGGAGCATACACCAAGTCATCTGCAAAATATGGTCGGAGGAAAGTATGCCCGATGAGTGGAATCTCAGTACCTTCTGCCCGATTCACAAAAAAGGAGATCGCCTATTCTGCGCCAACTATAGAGGCATAAGCCTTTTAAACATCGCCTATAAGATCCTGTCCAGCATTTTATGTGAACGTCTCAAGCCGTTTGCTGACGACCTGGTAGGTCCTTACCAATGCGGCTTCAGACCTGGAAAATCTACCACCGACCAAATATTCACAGTACGCCAGATCCTGGAGAAAACCCAAGAATATAACATCGACACCCACCACCTGTTCGTGGATTTTAAAGCCGCCTACGACAGTGTTAATAGAGTTGAACTGTATCGTGCCATGTCTAACTTTAGAATCCCTGCTAAACTGATACGCCTTATCAGGATGACGTTGGAGAATGCTCGCTGTTCCGTCCAAGTTGGTAGAGACTCTACTGAAACCTTCGAAACCACCAGAGGGCTAAGACAAGGTGACGCACTGTCATGCAGCTGTTTTAATATTGTGCTTAAAAATGTAATATGGAGCACCCATGCCAGTACATCAGGCACCATTTTCAATAAATCGACACAATTACTTGGGTTTGCTGACGACATTGACGTGATAGGAAGAACAAAGCGAGCAGTAACCGGTGCTTTCACTACTATGGAGTAAGCAGCAAGCAGAATGGGGCTGAAAATAAACGAGGACAAGACGAAGTATATGCTTTCATCAACAAAAGTCCAATCCCACCACCGACTTGGTCGGAACGTAACCATTGATAGGTATAACTTCCAGGTAGTCAGTGAATTTGTCTACCTGGGCACTGCTGTAAATACAGGCAACAACTTCAGCGCTGAAACCAAACGCAGACTAACTCTTGCTAATCGCTGTTTCTTTGGGCTGATTAAGCAATTGAGGAGTAAAGCCCTATCGAGAAGAACCAAGGTGACACTGTATAAAACACTCATCATCCCGGTCCTGCTATATGGTGCGGAAGCATGGACCCTCTCCCAATCGGATGAAAATTCACTTGGAGTCTTCGAGAGAAAAGTTCTGCGTACGATCTATGGTCCTGTCTGCGTAAATCGCGAAAACAACGTTTGGAGAAGAAGATATAACAACGAACTGTACGAGCTGTACAGCGACATAAGCCTAGCCAGAAAAATTCGAATCCAAAGACTAAGATGGCGGGGCCATGTAGAGCGAGTGGACATCGACGCTCCAGCTCGTAAGGTCTTCAACGCCAAACCCGAGGGAGTCAGAAGCCAAGGTAGACCTCATCTTCGATGGAGCGCCCAGGTAGAGGGAGACATCCGTCAACTTGGAGTACGAAATTGGAGACAGCAGGCTAGAGATCGAGCCGGCTGGATGGGCATTCTCAGCAAGACCCAGGAGCACCACGCTCCAGTGGCGCCAACATAAGTAAGTATCTTGATGAGAGAGCGCCCGTTCATTGTTTTTGCGAAAGCTGGCGGCTGATAAGATTACGGTGTTTCTTTCTTCCGGTGTGTTGAATTTCAATATGATTGGAGCCAATGATATTTTGCTCTTTACTCGAAAAATATTTCTCAGAGGTGGGGGGTTACACTGTATGGTGTTGCATAAGCTGACAAAAATATTTTTAGATCTTCTCCTTCACTTTGTGAAATACCAATTAAAAGAGCATCGCATGCTGCAATCCTTTTTTCTTCAACTTCGATTCGTTCTTGAATCGCTACAACTTCTTCTCTCAGTTGATCAGTTTGACTTGGTGTTTGTTCCGATCGGTCAACTCTAGTTTCAAGATTATAAATCGATTGTTTGACGTTTCCCTGAAACCATTTTTGTTCTAAATTGTTTATTTGTGATGTTAAATCGGTTCTAAGCTGTTTCATTTCCTTTGAAAGTTGTGCAATGATGTGAGATCTTTGTTTTTTAAGTTGTTTTTCGAGTTGTTCGTTGGTGATTTCCATATTGTTGGCACGTTTCTTTGTATTGGTCGGAGGAAAAATTTGTTGAGATGTAGAAGCCGAGAGATTTAGAACCTGATTTGGGACACTTACACCTTTATTTCTTGCTCTTGTGTAGCGCACAGGTAAGTGTGTTTTATGAGAGTATTATTATCAAGACACTGAGTCAAAAAGTTTTGTGAAAATGGCAAATCAATCAAATAAAAAGTTGATTTATAACAAGTTTTTAATAAATTAGATTTAACTATTTCTTTTTTATTTTCTAACCACGGAAAAATTAAGTTTTTATGTCTCGTTAAAAATCTCACATTTTTAAGTTAAAGTTGGCAGTGGAAACACGAAAAATTGAATACTTTTGCCGGACAGTCAAAACAAGAACGTCTATTCAGTGCGACACATAATAGTTTATGTGTATCGCCGTACTACGCAAATTTCGGGCGATGTATGGTGACTTCTGGTCGAACCTCAACCACCATTTCGCACGGTAGGAGCGATAATACGGACGATACTAGGGACTCTTTTAGAAAACTTAGGGAACATAGTGCAGAAGTTAGAGTTAGCAACCAAGAAGGCGGCGAAAATATATAACCTTAGACAAAGGGATGTCCAAAATTATTCCCAACGAATTGGTTTGAAACTTCATCTTATCTGATGCAGCGAATCACTACACCGCGAAACTAGCGCATAAGTTCGTAGGCCCGTTTCGAATCAAGAAAAGAGTATCTGCGTGGACCTATATACTCGAGGATGACAATGGCAAAAACAGAGGTACTTGGAACGTTAAGGACCTCAAACCTTATAGCGACGATCCTGAAGAAAGATCTTGAATTAGTCGCGTAGCATGGACGAGTTGCGCTAAGAGATACTGAGAGCTTAACAGCTCTGTGATGGTTATTAACTCTTGCCTAGAGCGATTGAGATTTTGTTGCATTGTTTGGTAGTGTTTGTTTTCCAAAATTGTGTTGTTTAACCTTTTCTTGCTCCTTTTACTTCGCTTACATTTCTGAAAGCCTTTTTCTTTCTTGGTAGGTAAGGGTGGAATTTGTTACGGGAAGATTTACCGCAACAAAAGCTATTCCTTTGTGGTTCTTTAAACCTCTTTCTGATCGTGTTGTTTTGGTCACGGTCTGACTCTTAAAACCTGTTTTCCGCTCCATCCTATCCATTCCTATTTTTTCGACCCACGTTTTGAGTCCGTTGTCCTCCAAGAGTTTTGAGAGTAACTCAGAGAGGATGACAAGGAAGGTCATTATCTTTCGTTTTGAGCCTGCGTGTTGAGCCAGCGGATGAGCTGGAGACTCAATCGCAACATCCTTTCGTGTTGAGCCAGCGGATGAGCTGGAGACTCAAATGCATCAGTGTATCGTGTCAAGCCAGCGGACGGGCTGGAGACTCGCACGCATAGTAAAGAAAGCGAGGAAGCTAACAATTGACAAGCTTTACAACAAGAAGGAAAGAGGAGTCCACAACAACACAACAATGTGTGAATTATAATCACACCGACGTAAATTTAGAGTGGCCGAGTGCCCATTCTCTCAGCCTATATGGGCAAGATGCTGCTGTATGACTGAGACAAGAACACCACCACGCAAAAGATCCGAAGAGGATGGCTATATGGTCGGGGCGAAGTGGACAAGCCAAGCCTCCATTTTGAAGATAATTCAATTTTGGATTTTAAAAAAGAAAGGAAGAAATTTGTTTGAGATAGTTAAAAAGAGAAGTGAAAAAATATACCGAGAAGATTTAGCGAAATTTGGAAGAAAACTTAAAGAATAAAGAAGAAAATCATTTGAGGAAATCTCGATTTCAATTTGGGAAAAGCCATGAGAAGAGTATCTTTATTGGAGAATTTTGCAAAGCTAGGTATTTTGTGTATGCGTGTGACTAAAATTTTGGCTTGTCTTTTGGTTGTTTAATTTGCGTAAATTCGTTTTTATTTGTGACCCTGTGTGGGGCAAATATATTGTTGTTAGAGTAGGCCTTCGCTGACTATTCGTTTTCTCCCAATATTGTGGGACTCGTGACCCTTTTTTTTTTACTTTCCATTACCACTGTGACTTTTTTTTGTGTTCTTGTGACACAAACCATTGTTTGCTTTATTTTGATTTGTTCCTATTATTTTATTTCGATTATTAGCCTTCTGCTAAAGTCGAAAAACTATTGTTCTTTTTTTACTCTATTCTGATCGAAGACTCTGGGTTTTTATCCCGGCATTTGCCAAGGTTTCCCAGACCAATAAATAAAATAATTCAGCTTCCCATAGGGAATAATAATTCTTTCGTTTAATTCTTTATAATTGAAGACATTTTGCAGCTTCCATCTGGTAAGGCAAACTACCATAAAAGTTTCCCTGCGCCCACCCTGTAACGTAAATACTTGTATTTACATTCCACTCCCCATTCAATCAATCGAATAATTTTTAATTCGATCATCTCTTTTAATCCTACAATACACGATCGCTTTGATTACAAACTTTTTTTTATTCGACGAAAAACCCCAGCTGACTAGTCGGGAGGACTGCAAATACAATTGCAGTTGTTGTTGCAATTTTCTTTATCCGTTCTCTCATTTATTTTGACATTTCGTCAATAACGAAATTTCTTTGGGCGGTGCCGGTTGCAAATTTGTTTAAATTTAATTGGCTTAATACAAGCAAAAGTTTTTACAATAATGATTAACAATAAAAAATGAACATATGTACAAGCAAACTTGAAATCTAGGTTACTTATTCTAATTAAAAGTAATGAGGTTGATAGAGGGATTACGGAAAGCGGGAGTAAAGGTTTCTTCTAAGGGATGGTAAGCTAAGGGAGAAGTCCAGAATATGCTGAGCATTATTGGATAGGCGTAACTTCCTTGTAATGGGATTGAACTGGCCATAGTTGGTGCGGTGGGAAGGGAGGTGGTAGAAAGGAATGGAATTGAGGTTACGTGGATTGGTATTGAGGTGGATCATTTCAAGGAGCTGGAGAATCAATGGTACCAGTGAGAAGTTGATGTACAAAGAGTATATCGGCGACAGCGCGTCGTTTCGCAAGGGGTTGGAGGACAATTAGTAGCAAACGATTTTCGTAGGGGGGTAAAATAAGCGTATTTGACCAAGGGAAGTTACGTAAGGCAAAGCGGAGAAAACTTCGCTGCACAGCCTCAATTCTATTAGAGTGGGTGGATTGATAGGGAGACCAAACCTGACTGGCATACTCGAGAATTGGTCTGACATAAGTGGTGAAGAGAGATTCAGTAACATAGGGATTTGAAAATTCTTTGGACCAGCGCTTCATAAAGCCGAGGGAAGAATTTGCTTTTGCAATAATTTGATCAAAGTGGGCTCGAAAATTGAGTTCACGATCACAAGTTATCCCAAGATTACGAATAGAGGAGACGACAGGAATAGGTACATTGTTAAAGAGATAAGTACGAGGGAGTAATGGTTGGCGTTTCCGAGAAAAAGTCATCGATTGGCATTTACTAACATTTAGTTCTAGGAAATTTTTGTTACATCAATTGTAGAAAGAATTTAAGTCATGCTGAAGAAGAGAGGAATCAGAAGGGGAAGAGATAACTTTCATAATTTGTAAGTCATCAGAATAAATGGATACGTCTGAAAAGTTTATAATACTACCAACATCGTTAATAGGAAGAACAAACAAGAGCGGCCCAAGGTGACTGCCCTGAGGGACACCTGAGGTTGCAAAGATTGGATTGGATACTGCAGATCTGAAAACAACTCTATATGTACGGTTTATAAGGTAAGAACTAACACACTGGGTGAACAGAGGTGGAAAACCATATGCTTTAGGTTTGAATAAAATAATTTGGTGACTTATCTTATCAAATGCCTTACTAAAGTCAGTTGTAATAAGATCTGTATCGTATCCCTTTTCCAAAGCGCAGAGTGTCATGGAAACAAATTGGATCAGGTTCGTCGTGGTTGACCTACCCTTAAAGAAACCATGTTGTAGTGGAGAGACTATAGATTTGCAATGAAAATAAAGGGTGTCATATACAATGCTTTCGAAGAGCTTGGGGATAGAGGAGAGTTTATCAATTGGACGATTATTTATTATAAGATTTCTACAACCGTTTTTGTGGATCGGAAAAATAAAAGAACTTTTCCAAAGGGAAGGGAAAACTGCTTGTGACAGCGAGAGTTAAAAGAGATGGGAGAGAGCTATGTGAAGAACGTTTACACACTTTTTTAGAAAAATTGCAGGGATACCATCAGGACCAGACGAAAATTCTTCTTTTAAAGAGTTAATCTTATCAGCTACCATTTGAGGACTAATGCCAAGAGAGACAAGAGAAGTATGTGGACTCTTTGACAAAAAACTATGATATTCATGGTCGGGTTCGTTAGGGACATCGGTAAAGGATTGACTGAAAACGTAGCAAAGAGGTTGGTAATCATCTGAGGGTCGGAAGAAGAAGTGTTGAGAAAGTCAAACGTGGAAGGAAAGATTTCCTCTTTACGTTGATAAATTGGTAGAACCGCTTCGGCTGAGTGAGTAGAGAAGATTGCATTTTATCTAGGTAAATATGATAGAGTGAATCACAAAGAGTAGAGAAGCGGGCAGAAGCTTGTTGGTAATAGAAGTTTGGAGGGGTTGGAAACTTCAAGTAGGATTTCCACAGCTTATTCCTGACATTTCGGAGAGTTCGTAACTCTTTAGTGTACCAGGGGGGAGAAGACATACAGCTTTTTTGGACAGTGAAAGAACACATTGGGTGAGACAATTAAAGATGGAGGTGTAGAAGAAACAAAGAGCAATATCAATGGGGGTTTTAGAATTAATGAAAAGATTAAAATTGGTGTTATTTAAAAGTAGATTGAGTTTATTAAAGTCGGCTTTACGAAAGTTGAAATAAGAAGAATTTTCAGAATCAACCATAGGAATGCGTAGATCATGATAGAAAATAAGAGAAAGAGGGGATGGTACTGTAGATAAAAGATGAGTGCTTTCAGATTCTGTTGAGTTATATGGGTCCGAAGAGAAGATAAGGTCAAGTTGTCTCCCCAAGTTGTTGCAGGTACTACTCATTTGAAATAACTCGGATTCGAGAAAACGATCAGCGAAAAGGGATTCCTTTTCAGATGTGAGATTAGACGGAAGATAAAAAGATTCGTCCTATGAAGAGATCCATTGTAGGTTAGGTAGATTGAAATCACCGACAACAATAAGGTCAACATTCGATGCTGAGGTCTCCAGCAGGGAATCTAATGAATCGACAAACTGTTCATATACAATTAAAGGTTGTGAGGGGCGAATATAACAACAAACGAGGAAAAAATAATGTTTCGAGAGAGACAATTTAATACTTACGAATTCAAAAAATGGTGATTTAGAAGTTTCAACGAGGGATGGATTAAGGAGGTTATGCACCGCCAAGAGAACACCACGACCAGAAGGAGCAACATCACTTTTTTGACCATCGGCACGAAACACCGTAAAATCAGAAGTGAATAATTCACCATCTAAAATTTCAGAGTTAAGATTAGTTTCAGTTAAGACAAAAATGTCATATGGAAGTTTTTGGGAGTTGAGGAAAACTTTTGAAGTTTTTGTGCGGAGCCCTCTAACGTTTTGATAATAAAGAGAAAGAGAATTATGAGTTGGGTGTGTTATAGGCTAAGAAGTGGAAGTATTGTTAAAGACGAGGCAAATGTTTCTGTCTAGAGAAAGGCAAGCGATTAATTGCTTAATTGAAAAGCGAAAGTATCAAGGTCCTTTAAAACGGAAGAAGGAGATATTAAAACCTACATGGAATTTGAAGTATATATTTTTGAGAATAACAGGGTCAGTTGGTAAGTCTTCTTTGAGAATTGAAACGAGTACATTTGTTTTAGTCTTACCATTTATACAAACTGAGTCAGATTTATTGTAAAGATAAGAAAGGTAGAGGCGAACATTGTCATAAAGCTTGGTGTTGCGTGGCTTAGACATAATGTAGCGCCCATCAACCTCATTTTGCGTATTCTTGGAATTAACTAAATTGGAAGTGAGTTTAACATCGGGTGGAATCAATGGATCGAAAATTGGGGAAGGTGCTGTATTTTTACGGGAGTTGATTTTGAGACTTGAAGAGTTACTCAAGTTGGAACGGTTGGGAGTATTAAGGGAATTGGTGGTAGGAAATAGGGTATGAGAAAGAATAAAACTACTATAGTTTCCGGAAGAGGAAGAATTCTTATGTGCAATTGTATTAGAAGGAATAGGGGAAATTGGATTATTATTGAAAGAAACACGTTTGCATTGCGGTGAAAAGATAATCTTAGGTGGATTAGAGGAAGACAAATTGGGGAAACGATTGGGATTAGGATTGGATTTTAATATCTTAGATCTAGGTAAAAAAAATTTTAAATGAGAAATCCTTAATACTAGTATTATGATGATTTTTAGAAGATGAATTGATCCATTTCGAAATTTTAATTTTTCCTATCAATGATAGAGGTTTATTGTTGGTAGTAGAAAACATCCATTGATATGAGGATGGAATACAAATTTTAAAACTGGAATGATTCATTTTGAAGCGATCTCCGGGTTGAACTTAAATCTGCGCAGAAAAAGTTGACGAATCCAGGTGACGTCAACGGTGACAGGCGTATTACTCAAAAACTTGACGAATCCAGGTGACGTCAACGGTGACAGGCGTATTACTCAAGAGAAGGGGAATAAATTCGTAGTTTTTTTTTATTTATTCAACCCATTGTTTCAGTCGTTAATAGTCCAGGTAGAACCAAGGCGAAGGATAGTAGGCATAGGCGGAGTTTGATTGGCATTATATTGGTGGGAAATGGACCTGTCTCATTTTGCTGCTTTGTAGACGGAGTAGTGGTTTTTGTGCGTTGAGAAGTGGAGCTATGGTTGTTGGTATCATGCGCGGATGTAGTTTTTAAGCAGCACGGTGGAGAAGATCGATGGACGTCCAACGCAGGGGGATCAGAAATAACACGAGATAACGGAGGGTTAACATTAGAATTAATGATTTCGTCATGTATAGATTTATTGTAATTGGTCTCGATTGGTTGAATGTTAACCGGAAATTGATTTATATTACAGGGGGCATTTTTAATTTCGTCAATAATGTCAAGAAACGAAAATCGCGTTGCCGTCAGTTCGTTACTGGCGTCATTGATCTTAGAGACTACTTCGAGCAGAATTGTATTAATATGACAAGAGGCAGATGACATAGATTTCGAGGTACTTTGTAGATAAGTATCAAGGTTAGAACAGATAGTTTTAATGTGGTCATAAATGTTTTCTAGCGGATAGGGTTTAAAAACAGATTCCAGCGTAGAACGTAGCACTTCATTAATATTGTCGAAACGGCAATGGGTGTGTTCGACTCGCGAATTTAATAATTGAACCACCGAGGAAAGTCGTTTATCAAAAGAGGATTGGATGGAAATAAAGCGATTGTCTAGAGTTTCAATTGAGCTGTTCACAGTTTCAATATTTTTCGAAACATCATCAAAAAGATCAAATTTTGCAATAATATTCTTGTGAAAGCGATTATCATCAGCTACCAAGGAGTTTGTTGAGTCACTAACACATTTAACAGCAAGAAGTACGTGGGAAAGGGAGATATTTTTACACTCTTCACAAAGATAGGCAAAATGATTTAAATAATCTTTAAGATATCCACAAGATCGTTTGCTAAGCCCGATGCATAGAGGATGATATGTTTTATCACAAAGACCACGACATGTCACGCGTTCGGTTTATTTGCGGTCAAGGATGCAGTTGTTAGAGTCGCATGGATTATTTTCCATAGTTGTTTGACGAAGAGTAAATGCTCAAAGTTAAAAAATAATTTTTTTTTGTAAAAAGTAAATTAATTATTGTTTGTACGCGAGGTATAATTTACAAAACACGAAAGGGATGGTTCGGTTATTCGATAAAATTATTTATCAGATGCACAAACCGAAGAATTAGTTGAGTGGTAATGTAGTGATGGTACTGTGGTGGGATCGGTGCTGACAGCTGACAGTGTATGATGATTGATGAGTAAATTATGTAAATAAAAAACAAACTCCAAAAGTAGAGGTGTAGTATCCAAAGAGGAATTGCTTGGCAGAACTATACTAAAATGAACTCACCCAGAAGGTAAGACTGAAAGCATTTGAAGCTAAACAGTCGATGGAAGATATTCAGCAATTAATTTTAGTAACACAAATGCTGGTTTAAAGATGAAGCAGCGACAAAAAAAAATGATAAGCGGCACACATATAGGCAAGGCAGAAGCTGATGTTGCTAATGTCGTTAGCGGCACACGGCGTTTGTTGTTGCGATTTGTATTGTTGGTGCCGATTGTATACGATAAGTGCACTCGACAATAGCACACTGAAAGAAACAGCAAAGATTTACGGGTGCGAAGAAAGGTGTTGGTAAAATACACTTTATGATGCCAAACTGTTTTTTTTTTGTGTACTTTTTTTATTTTTTTTTTTTTATTCTATTTGGTCCATAATTTTGATTGAATTTCAAAACAATTAGGGAGCACTAGACAAGTTATCAACTTTATTACCCAATGCCACTCTAGTTAAATTGTTAAATGATCAGCGAATCAAGTCTATACTTGTTCGTACAATTAAAAATCAAAATAATTCGGGAGCTAATTTAATCACAGGCAGACAGTGCAAAGCCAGAGTTGTTTACCATCGTTGTTCTTCTTTTTAATTAAATTATATTGGAATCGTAATAATCCTAAGTAACGCGCTTTATTTGTTTCGCTTTAATAATTTTTCTCATCATAAAGTTAATTTCAATTCGGGTATCTTTAATAAAAAATAATATTGCGACACATTGTTCATCAGTTTTTTGACGGAGAACCACGTACTGTAGCACCATTTCGGATGATTCAAATTCCGCAATATTATAATGATCGATCCCATTTCCAGCTGTAAATTATGCGGGGTAGTTCTTAATACTTCCATTCAATTTTGTTAGGCCAATATCATGAAAGATATTGTTATAATAACGGACAAATTTTAGATAGACAGATAGATAGATAGATAGATAGATAGATAGATGGATAGATGGATACATAGATCAGCGATACAATTCTAAAGTCCGTTCAACTTCTGGCTCATGCGGATGAAATTGTCATTATCGGAAGAACGAAGCGAGCTGTCAGAGGTGCGTTTGCTGGTATCGAGACGGAGGTGGCAAAAATGGGGTTGGCCGTGAATGTGACAAAAACAAAATGTTTATTTATTTATTTAATTCGTTAAAAATCTAACGTTAACAAAGACTATACATACTTAATCTAGTTCTTATAATCTAATATACCTAAATTATTATTCAAAATTGTTGAAAAACATAAGTTTAAATTTTTTAACTTTTCAAATTATTGTTTACAGATTCTAAACAAGAATAAAATTCGTTGTAATTTGATATAAATTGATTGAAAGGGCTACTACACTATAGTTTGATCTGCTAAATATTTGATTAATAGGTTGCTGTCGTCTTAAACTTGAACGACTGAAACAGAAATTTAATTTACTTAGAACTGACCCAACAATAAAACAAAATTGTATATATTTTCTGTGGTTAGTCAAAAATGGAAGGCTGATCAAAGCTAGTCTTTGAGAATAAGGGGGAAGTAGATTTCCTCAAGACCATGGAAGAGACCAAAGACAGAAACGCAGGAACCTTTTTTGGATCTCTTCAATTCTTGTAACGTGTATTGAGTAATAAGGTGACCATACTACACAGCCGTATTCTAGAATTGGTCTTACAAAAGAAAGAAATAGAAGCTTAAGAACATAAGGGTCCTTGAAATCACGACGGAATCTTCTTATGAATCCAAGAACCCTATTGGCTTTTTTAACTATGTAATTTAAGTAATCATTAAATGTTAACTTGGGATCTAGAATAATACCCAAGTCAGAAAAAACGGACAAGAATCAAACGTATAGTTGTACAAAACCGGATATTTTTTACGTGTAAAACTCATAGTTTTGTAATTGTCAATGTTTAAAACAAATCGGTTTTTATTGCACCATTCCCTAAATATTGTTAAGTCTTCTTGTAATAATAAACAGTGAGAGGAGGCTTTTATCCTTTTGAAAAGTTTAATGTCATCAGCATAAATAAGGACAGACGAATTTTTTAAGATCGAAACTAAGTCATTAATAAATAAAACAAATAAAATAGGACCTAAATGGCTGCCCTGAGGGATGCCAGAATTGACAACAAATTGATTAGAACTCTCATTACGAAACAAGACACAATATCGACGATCTTTTAAGTATGATGCAATCCAATTTATAAAATTGTTGTTAAATCCTTGATATTTTAATTTTAAAATTAGTGTATTGTGACACAACTTGTCAAAGGCCTTACTAAAATCTGTAAACACACAATCGACTTGCCCACGTTTTTCAAATACATCTAAACAAAAGGACACGAAGTTAAATAAATTAGTAACAGTGGATCTTTTTCGGTGGCTGGGTGCTGTATGAATAGCGTAGACCCTGATTGGTATCAACTTGGCGATGCCCAGCGTTGCAACTGTCTCATACGCATCAATTGTGCTTATTTTACCTCCAAGTGGTAGCCATCGGGTACTGGTCTTGTCCACCCGGACTTGTCTTGCTGAATTTATAAGCGCGAGTGTTGATCACAGAAAAATAGCAACACTATAATTGCCCTGCCATAAAACTCCTCTGTTTCTCTTGTTGGGTAGCAGTTTATTCTGTACGAACTCCTCAGAAAGCAAGCGAGCGGCGGATGAGCTTCCAATTAAGTGAACCAACGGCGATGCTTACAGACAATATGGTAGGCACCCCATTGAGCTACTTCGACATATTCGGAGACAAGGTCTTTGGGTCCTTTCACTACTATTAGTCAGGGTAGTGAAATAGAGAAGGTGGCGGATGAGCCCATATAGGACCAACGGTAGCTCTCACATCCCCGTAATGGGTTACTGACTCTGGATTTCTCCAGCTCCTTTTGTCCAAGGAGAGCAGCATAGGGCCTGGTCCCCTAGGTTGGGGGTTGTGCGTCGGGGTAACTTCCCTACCACGTAAAAAAACCAATAGTTCCGAAACAACCAATTGCCTCGGATATGGATGACCCTACTAATGACGACCCTAGCAAACGAAACAAGGACAACGAATTTCGGTTCTGCACGTGGAATGTCCGGACCCTTAACAGACCACGTGCAGCCGAACAATTAGTGGAAGCCCTAGATGGTGTCAAAGCCGACATCACAGCCATCCAAGAAGTGCGATGGGATGGTGAAGGCACAAGGAGGATGAAAAACTGTGACATCTACTACGGCAAGTGCTACATGACAAGAAAACAGCGGCTATTTAGATGCGGATTTGTGATAAGAGGAAGGCTTAGGCAAGAAGTCTTGGGGTTTCGTGGCATAAGCGAACGCATTGTCACAATCCGCATTAAATCCAAATTCAGCAACATCTCGCTGATCTGCGTCCACGCCCCCACGGAGGAAAAAGATGACACGACCAAAGAAGAATTCTACGATCTTCTCGAGAAGACGTATGATGAATGCCCGAAGTACGACACTAAGTTTATTCTTGGTGACTTCAACGCCAAAATCGGAAAGGAGGGTAACTTTGGCTCGACAGTCGGAAAGCATAGCCTGCACGACAACACTTCCGGTAACGGACACAGGCTAATCGACTTTGCTGCGGGGCGAAGTGTCATCTAAGCTAGCACATACTTCCCACACCTCAATATACACAAGGGGACCTGGCGGTCTCCTGATCAAAATACCGTCAACCAAATTGATCACATTGCGATTGATAGCAGGCATGCATCCAGTGTCATGGATGTACGCACTTTCCGAGGGGCCAACATAGACTCGGACCACTACCTTGTTGTAGCTAAAGTGCGAATGCAGATCTCCACCAGACCGCAGAATCGAACATCCACTGTGAGAAAGTTTGATGTTGCGAAGTTACAATCGCAAGAGACCGCCACAACCTTTGCCAATCATGTCTCCTCTTATCTCTTGACAAGCCCGGCGCCTGCGCCAAACCCAGAGGCCCAGTGGCAACATTGCAAAATGGCCATCAAAACCGCTGCCACGGATGTTTTGGGTTTCATTAGGCGACCACAACGAAACACCTGGTTTAATGATGAGTGCAGGCTCGCACACTTGGCCAAACACGAAGCCTACCATGCAGTTCTGAATGCCAGAACTAGAGCTGCCAAGAGCGCTTCCCGTGCGGTTTACCAGCAAAAGAGGAAAGAGGAACATCGGCTTTTCAGAAGAAAAAAAAGAGAACTGGAAAAACGAATGGTTGAATCTATTGAGGGGTGCTACGGCAGAAGCAATGTTCGAAAGTTCTACCAAAGTGAAAAACATTCGTCCAAGGGTTACAAAGCCCGAGAGGAAGCATGTAGAGACGAGGGTGGGAATGTCGTAGTAGATACACAGTTGGTGCTGAGAATTTGGAAAGAACACTTCCGCAGACTGTTAAACGGCGAAGACAACCAACTAATCGCTGCCAGGCAGAATGATCCATTCGATTTGGATGATGAAGAACAACATTTCCGTCCTCCCGACCAAGAAGAAGTTCGGATAGCAATATCTAAACTAAAGTCCAACAAGGCTGCTGGAGCTGATGGCCTTACGGCTGAACTGTTCAAAGCAGCGGGAGATGACTTGGCGAGGAGCATACACCAACACATCTGTACAATCTGGTCGGATGAAAGTATGCCTGACGAATGGAACCTCAGCATTGTGTGCCCTATCCACAAGAAAGGAGATACTCTAAGCTGCACCAACTACAGAGGTATAAGTCTCCTAAATGTCGCCTATAAAATCTTGTCGGCCATTCTGTGTGAACGTCTGAACCCTTTCGCACGTGAACTGATTGGCCCCTATCAGTGTGGTTTCAGGCCCGGTAAGTCAACCGTTGACCAAATTTTCACACTTCGGCAGATTTTGAAAAAGACCCAAGAATTCCAGATCGATACTCACCACCTCTTTATCGATTTTAAAGTCGCCTATGACAGCGTAAACAGGAACGAGCAATACAGAGCCATGTCACTTCTTGGCATCCCTGCCAAACTCGTTCCATTGTGCAGGATGACTATGGAGAACTCGCGCTGCTCCGTCAAGGTTGGTAAGAACACCACCGACTCATTTAATGTCGAGAAAGGATTACGACAGGGTGACGCGCTGTCATGTAACCTCTTCAACATCATTCTTGAGGCAATCGTACGCAACTCGCATGTCAACACCAGCGGTACGATTTTTTTTAGATCCGTTTAATAACTTGGCTATGCTGATGATATTGACATTATCGAAGCGCGCTGTCAGTGGAGCATTCGCAAGTATTGAAGTGGAGGCGGCTCGAATGGGTCTGGCTGTAAATGAAGATAAAACAAAGTATATGCTGTCCTCGGGTGAAGTAGATCATCACCGTAGGCTCGGACAAAACGTCACAATGGACAGATATAACTTTGAGGTTGTCAAGGACTTTGTCTATTTGGGTTCCACTATAACCTCTCAGAACAACATCAGTGAAGAGATTAGTCGAAGAATCACTCTTGCCAATCGCTGTTTCTTCGGGCTAAGAAGGCATCTTAGTAGTAAAGCCCTCTCTCAAAGGACCAAGGAGACACTATACAAGACCCTTATCATCCCAGTCCTGCTGTATGGGGCAGAAGCGTGGACACTGACACAATCGGATGAATACAGGCTGGGATGCTTTGAGAGAAAGATTCTCCGGGTGATATTCGGGCCTGTATGTATCAATGGAGTATGGAGGAGAAGATTCAATGACGAACTGTACGGGCTATACAGCGACATTGACTTGGTTAAGAAGCTGAAAATTCAGCGGCTTAGATGGCTGGGCCATGTGGAGCGTATGGACGAAAACGCTCCTGCCCGACGAGTCTTCAATTCCAACCCGGAGGGCCGACGCAGTTCTGGAAGACCCCATCTTAGGTGGCGCGATCAAGTGGTAAACGACCTCAACCAACTTGGTGTGCGCAACTCGAGGCCACTGGCTAGGGACCGGCCTAGCTGGCGAGGATTGTTGGTTGAGGCCGTGGTCCACAATGGACTGTCTGCGCCACCTTAAGTAAGTAAGTGAGGATCTCTTTTTGACAAAGCCATGCCAGGCTATCACATATAATTGAACTACAATGAAAAGAAAGGACACTACTTACAATTGACTCAAACAGTTTTGGTATCACAGATAATTTAGCAATGGGTCTATAGTTCATTATTTCATTCGTTCGGCCTTTTTTATGTATAGGAATAATAAATTAACTTTTCCAGATATTAGGAAAAAGGCAACATTTTAAGGATGCATTGAAGAGAACATATAACGGGTACAACAAATAAGAAACACATTTTTTTTATATATAAGATGGCACACCATCGGGGCCTGGAATGAAGCACTCATCGAGTTTTAATGTGCTGAGAAATGGTATCTTCACCTATTTCGAAATTATTGGCGTTTAAATTAGTAAAACTTTCTGAAGAAGAAGAAAAAGAAGAGGAATTATTAAAGTCTGATTCTTCGAAAGCTTCTTTGAATTGGTAAGCAAACATGTTTACAATAACCTTTGGTTCATGACTAGTTGATATATTATTTGTCATAGAAATTGGATAGCCACAGGTTTTCCTTTTGCCATACACGAAATTCCACAACCTATCTGGGTAAGATTTAATACCACCTTTTATTTTACAAATGTAATCGTCATATAGACTGTTAGAATAATCAATGAAAAGTTGTTTTAGAATTAAGAAGGTTCTGTAATCATCGTCAGTTCCAGTTATATTATATTTTACCCATGCTTTGTTCCTTTTATTTTTTAAGTTTTTAATATGGGTATCAAACCATGGTGGTGCATTTGAAGCGAAACGTGTTCTTTTCAATGAATTAGTTTCGTAAAAGCAGTTAAATAGAGTTCTATAAAAATTATTACACATATCATCAATATTGCAATTACAAAATAATTGATTCCAATTAACAGTTAATAACATATCAAAAAGATCTACAAAATTACATTTAGGAAACTCAAATCCAAGTTTGCTATTGGAGTTATTGTATGGAGAAGATATGTTTATGCCTAGTGAAATGTCTAATGCTGGATGATGTCGATCTTCGTCAATCAGTTTTACAGTAGCAAATAAAACAGCACTTTCGTTGTTTACTGTATCGGCGAAAAATAATAAGTCAAGAATTTTTCCAACACGATTTCTCAATCTGTTTGTGCACGTTGTGCAGTGATTATTGAAAAAAATTGAGAACCTCTTTATTCTATTGCAAAACGTTATAATAATTTATTTCGAGAGTTGTAGTATGAGAATTACAAAATTTAAAACAATTTTATGAGCTCTGCTCTCTGTGACTCTTGATATATATAGTTTTTTTTTTTTGTACCTATATATAAATATATGCATATAATGTGTGTACTAAAAGGTATAATAACACTGTTGTCTCCTTGATTAGGTTCAGGTTTGAACACGCCGCCCCCTATGCCATACCATGCATGGCATACGAATTCTATCTTGACAGCTACTTGTTGGATAGTAGTTTTACGGGAATCCAAGAGAGATATGAGAAGACTGATGAAGGCGAAGCTCATTTGTTAATCTTAAAAAAAACAAAAGATTTTAAGCGATGTTTTATACATATATATAAATATAAAATTGAAAGGAAAGTTTCTTAATAGAAGGTGAGTGTGTGCTGATTCACGAAAGATTGAGAGTGTTTTGAATTGGTAATTTGCAGATTTTTGAGACGCAACGTTTGTAGTTGCCATTCTTTGTGCGGACTGTGACCACTCGTACTAACTGATCTTCACCAGGATGGGTTTGAATGATGCGGCCCAAGAGCCACTGGTTGGGTGGTAGTCTATCATCCTTGATTATAACAAGGTCATTGAGTTCAAGATTTGCATGTCGTTGACACCATTTTGGTCTTGACTGTAAGTGTGATAGCCAATCTGCTGACCATCGTGACCAAAATTGTTGAAACATCCGCTGTAGGTGTAAATATTGACGTCGGAGTGAGGTTTCGGGAACAGGTGGTTCCGGTGGTGCTAGCAGTGAATCTCCAATAAGAAAATGACCTGGAGTGAGTACAGTCAAGTCATCGGGATCTGATGTGAGTGGGCACAGTGGCCGAGAATTGAGGCAGGCTTCTATTCTAACAAGAATGGTGGATAAATCTTCGTAGGTGAGCGGTGTTCCAGTCGTGACTCGTTTCAGGTGATATTTGACCGCTTTTACATTCGCCTCCCATAAGCCACCAAAATTCGGAGAATGAGGTGGATTAAAATGCCACTGAATGCCTTTTTCTGCTAGTTTGGGAGCAATTTCTCGATCGATCGATTCTATGAACCTTTTTGTATTGGATTTGAGAACAGTGTTTGCACCGATAAAATTAGAACCGCAGTCACTGTATATGTCATGACATAATCCACGTCTTCCAATAAAACGGTATAGCGCACACAAAAACTGATCAGTCGTCATTCCTGTAACTGCTTCTAAATGGATTGCCTTGGTAGCGAGGCAAATAAAGATTGCAATATATCCTTTGTATGTAGTGTTGCCTCTGTATCTTGAAGCTTTGAGTTCTATCGCAGCAGTGTAATCAACACCTGTTGCCAGGAATGGCCTAAAACATGGATTAACCCTGGCTGCGGGCAAGCTGCCCATCAGTTGTTGTGTAGCTCTTGGTTTTTCTTTGAAGCATATAACACATGACCTTATCTTCTCCTGAATTCTTTTTCTAGCGCTTAAAATCCAATATTTTTTTCTAATGAAAGAAGCTGTTAGTCTTATTCCACCATGAAGAGTAGTTAGATGCCCATAGGAAATGATAAGATTCGTCAAATGGTGATCTTTTGGAAGTATCATCGGATGTTTTTCGTTATATGGTAATGCAGAGCGTTGTAATCGTCCTCCTACTCTAAGTACTTCGTCGTTATCCAGAAAAGGTGCTAACCCCACCAACTGACTTTTGTTTAAAACGGCTCCTTTAGTCGATAATGCCTGTAAATCAGAGTAAAAACATTCAGTTTGAACGAGACGTACCAACTTAATGAGACTAAGGTCCAGTTCGTCCACCTTGAGTGTTCCTATTTTTCTTTTATGCGTCTCATTTTGGCTCTTTTTGCAACGACAATTGTACACAAAGCGAAGCATCCAAGCAACGATTCGACGCAAGTGTGAAAAGCTTGAGTAGTTTTGAAGAAATGATGTTTTTGAAGGAAATTCTATAAGAGCATTGACAGTCTGTTCGGTTTCTAGAAACGTCCAGTTGGAAGTTGGCCAAGTTTCTTGAGTTCCACTTAACCATGTAGGTCCATGCCAGTATAAGTTAGAATTTATTAATTGGATTGCTGTTGTACCTCGAGAAGAGAGATCAGCCGGATTCTCGTGAGTTGCGACGTGATGCCACTGATTAACGTTTGATGATGTGTGAATAATTCCAACTCGGTTTGCTACGAATACAGGCCATCTATTGGCATCCCCACGGATCCATGAAAGGACAATGGTTGCATCGGTCCAGTAAAAAATTGAAATAGCTGTAGTGGGCAACTGGATATACTTGATTACCCATTGTACCAGTTTGATACCTAAGACTGCAGCACACAATTCAATTTTTGGAATGCTTATTTGTGGTTTTGGGGTGACTTTACTCTTTGCTGTGATTATATTTGTATGAAACATGTTGTGTTCATCTCGTGTGCGTAAATATACCACAGATGCATAAGCTTGGGCTGATCCATCACAAAAGGCATGAATCTCCACTTCTTTCAAGGACTTAGATGAAAAGTGGATCCAACGCGGGATTTGAATCTGATTGATATTTGGCAAGTCATTCAAAATTTTATTCCAGTCATCCAAGATCTCACCTGAAATTGGATCATCCCAGCTAAGATTTAATGACCACAATCTCTTCAAAAATATCTTTGCAGCAACAATTATGGGGCTGATGATTCCCAAAGGGTCAAACAGTTTCGCTATCGTAGAAAGAACAATTCGTTTAGTGACTGTACTTTGTTGTAGCTCAAAGTTAATTTTATACCGAAATTGGTCGAGACCAGGCTGCCAATTCATACCCAACGTTTTGATGACTTCATCACTGTTCAATTCCAAGGCAGTAGCACTGCTTTGTTGTTCAAGTGGAATAGATGTAAGTAGTTCGGGTGTATTTGACGCCCACTTATGTAGTGCGAAACCTCCTGCTCGTAGGGCGTTCAAACTTTGATTGCGAATTTCCAAAACCTCGCCTATGGTGTCTCCTCCAGTGAACAAGTCATCGACATACACCTGTTCTTTAAGTACGCTGTAAGCCAAAGGGAATTGTTTGCGTTCATCCTCAGCCAGTTGGTGCAAGACTCGAATGGCGGTGTACGGAGCTGAAGCAGTTCCAAAGGTCACAGTAGTTAAACGGAATTCTTGAACTTGATTGTGCTTGTTGCGCCAGAGTATACGTTGGTATTGGGAATCGTCTTCGTGGACATCAATGCATCGATACATTTTTTTTACATCTGCAGTGACGACGAATTTGTGTAGACGCCAGTTAAGCAACACTGCTGCCAAATCATTTTGAAGAGGGGGTCCATTGCACAATATATCGTTAAGAGATCTTCCATTAGAAGTTATGGCCGAAGCATCGAAAACTACACGGCACTGTGTCGTAAGGCTGCTAGTTTTTATAACGGCATGATGAGGGAGTACGCAACATGTATATGTAAGAAGGTTATGAGAGTTGACTTGGCGATGTTGATTTTCTGTCGTTTCTACGGGAGCAATCTGGTTAAGGTCAAAATATTCCTTAATGGATATAGTATATTGCTCTCGCAACTGTTGATTGTGGTTCAGCTTTCGCTCTGTTGAATAAAAGCGATTTAAAGCCATTTGTTTAGATCTACCCAGGGTAAGTTTTGAATCAAATAAGTTTTTAAAAGGTAAACGAACCAAATACTTTCCATTATCTTGGCGTTTATGGGTTCGCTTGAAAAATTCCTCACACCATTTTTCTTCTGTAGTGTATTGCTGTTCTGTAGGAATGCTTTCTAGTGTATAAAATTTCTTTACAAGAGAATCAAGCTCTTCCAGAGAAACATGCGAACACGTGATGTTTGAAGACAATGGGGTCTCAGGATCTGGTTCAAAAGCTTCACCAGATATGATCCATCCGAACTTGGTTTGCTGGGCTACAGGTTCATTCGGTTCACCTTTACGTAGACCTCCCATCAAAACTTTCGCTACAATGTCCGCTCCTAGAAGTAGGTCGATTGATGACGAATGATGAAATTCTGGATCTGCCAACTCTAATCCCATAATGTGTGTCCAGTCATGAATTTTGACAGTTGTTGATGGTAGGTTTTCAGTGACAATTTTTACTATTGACGCAAAAACGCAAAACGTGCATCGATCGTCGATGCGAGATTGAATCATAAGGTTTGCCACGGATTTCCCAGAAGTTCGCTGGCCATTTGGCAACTGAATGGATGAAATAATTGGTAATCGCTCAAGTTTTAACGATTGGGCCGCCCTTTCACTAATAAGAGCACCAGTTGACCCTTGATCCATCAAGGCACGGAGAAGGTAAGTTTGTCCGTTTGTTGTTATGACCTTGACAATTGCCGTGGGAAGTAAGACTTGAGATCTAGACAAAAATCTAGAAGTTTGTAAATTTACTGCTGAATCTTGGGTTACGTGATTGACAATGCTGTGTTCGTAAGTAGGTTTCGGTTCGAGGTTGTTGTTTCCAGTGATGGAACGTTGTTGTTGGTGGGAAAATGCAATAACGTGTGGTGTCGCTTACCACATTGTTGGCAATTCCTATTGCTGAAGCATGCAGACGTCAAATGATTAGCGCATAAACAATTGACGCAAAGCTTGGCTTGATCCACGATAGTTTTGCGTTCGAAACAATCCATTGCAAGGAACTTGGGACAACGGCGTAGAATGTGTTGCTCTTTGCAAGCGAAACAGCTCATTGTTTGGTTGGTTTGTGAAGAAGCTAGATGATGGATTTTAGTTTCACGGCGAGGGAAGAACTTGTTGTTGGTTTTGGTAGCTGGTTTTGCGTTGAATATGGTGGATGTGAACGGTTTTGCAAGAGTTGGTGTGACCAAGTTTTGCTGGAATTCCATAGATTCTAAAATGCGATACCTAATGTCTAAATACTCTGTGAACTGCTTAAAGGTAGGAATATCAACGGAATCACCGAGTTTTTGTTCCCACAGATGATGAGTTTCTCGTGGTAATTTAACTACTAGAAAATGAACAATAATTTGGTCACATTGATCGATTCCGATTTTTAAATTTCGCAAAGCGCTCACACATGAACGAGAAGTATCAAGTCAATGTTTGATATCAGAAGCGCTTTCCTTTTGAATGCTTGGCTGAGACGATAGAAGGTTCATGTAATGGGTAAACAAAACACGCTGGTTATTGTACCTTTTTACTAATGTTCCCCAGGCTGTAACGTAGTTAGCAGCGGTCAAGGGAATGTCACGTATATCACTGTCAAAATCACAAGGCAAAGATTGTTTTAAAAAATGGAACTTCTCGATGTTTGCAAGTGACGAGTTAGAATGTATTAATCGAACAAACGAATCATAAAAGGCTGGCCAATCTATGTATTTACCAGAAAATGCTGGTGGCGGAATTTTAGGTAAACGAACAGAATTCGTGTTCGTGCTACTGTCCTTTTGGCCAGCATCATCATCAGTTTTTCCAGCCTCAACCTTATCTAATTGTTTATTTTCGTTACTGGAGGGTACAGCAAACTTTAAGTTGCAGGCTTCGTTGATCGTGGAAAACACTTTGATATACTCCTCTTCGAATAAATCGGATACATCATCGGTAAAGTACTTATCTTTAGGGTCCAACGAAGATTGAATTAGATGCTTATGGTTTATTATGAATTCGGAATATATTTTTTCTAAATTATTACGTCTAACATCAAAATAAGTCTTTGTATGGCGGTCAAGGGGGTCTTTTTTAAAATTACGAAGAGCTTTCGACACCTTCTCTAACAGATCACGTTGCACCTTTACAATTTCTTCTGGCGCCTTTGATACCTCACTCATTTTTGATTATTTGCAATTAGTAAAAGAAAAAAAACAAAACACTCTAATCCACAGATGAAAATCACACACTCACCTGCCTTTCTTCCGTTGCTCTGTACCAATTGTTCCAGATGACTCCAACCACGTGACGATGAAAGCGAAATCTTCACAATAGGCAACTGTATATGAGCTAGTGCCGCAATCCAAAAAAATGATATCAAACGGTGAAACTCTTCGTAGAGTACTTAAGCACCCGATAATCCGTTTGATGTCCGATTTGACTCTTATTGACGATTTGATAATACTTAATTAAAAAGAGTTCCTCACAGGAGGCACCAAATGTTTGTGCACGTTGTGCAGTGATTATTGAAAAAAATTGAGAACCTCTTTATTCTATTGCAAAACGTTATAATAATTTATTTCGAGAGTTGTAGTATGAGAATTACAAAATTTAAAACAATTTTATGAGCTCTGCTCTCTGTGACTCTTGATATATATAGTTTTTTTTTTGTACCTATATATAAATATATGCATATAATGTGTGTACTAAAAGGTATAATAACACTGTTGTCTCCTTGATTAGGTTCAGGTTTGAACACAATCCATTGAATTGACTCAAACCACACGAAGACATACCATCTACAAATGTGAATTTGTTAAGACTGGACGCATTTATCGGAACATGTAAGTTATCGTCATCGATTTTTGTCCAATTAAGGTTTGGTAGATTAAAGTCACCTACGATAAAAATTTCATCTTCGGGTTCCATAAGCACATAGATACTTGCTATGCAGTCATTTAACTTTTCATATGCGCCATTGTTTGAATTTGGAGGTATACGCGGAGATAATAAATAAATGACCTGATTTCAACTTGATTTTAATACAAAGAGCTTCGACACCTGTGGGTCGAAAGTCGTCAATCAGATAGCACATAAGTGAGCTCTTTATCGCAAAAAGAATTCTCCCTCCTACAACATTACAGTCTTCGTCATCATGACGATCACGTCTGAAGATTTGATAGGACGCATCAAAAAGCTCCGAGTCAAGAATACAAAAATTCAGCCAAGTTTCCGTAAGTATAATGACATCGTGGGGAAGGTTATTTACATTTTTATAGACCATATTAGTCTTTTAACAATATTCTATTGACCAATTTGGAGTTATTAATTTGTGTTTGGAAAAGTTCGTTCCGTCGGCTTTTTGGTCACTGTAGTTTTGGCAATGAAACAACTGTGTTACAAGTGTCGATCAAGTGCTCGTCGTGTGCGGTCGCGTTGTTTCTGTGCGCGTGTGTCACCCACAAAAATTATATAACAAAAAAAAAAAAAAAAAAAAAAAACCAAACCAAATTTACATACCTACCATAAATAGTGCAATAAATCTAAAGCCATAAATTTAATTCAGCCCAAAACTCGAAAAATAAATAGAATCAGTGCCAATTAAAAGAAAAAGAAAAAAAATACACCAAATACCTCGCTCACATTCGCAGCACAGCATCCAACAATACCCATCCTCTCCACCCGCGCCACCTATAACTGTTGCTTTTTTATGCAATGCAAGCCTCTTGTGAGGCTTATCGCAAGAGGTTTTGCATTGGATAAGTGAGCAGCATTTGATGTATATTTCATTCGTGTCTTTTGTCTATATTAATTCCCGTTTGCAAATTGTTTTATGGGCATAACACCTAGGACAGTTTGTTTATAATTGGAATTAATATGGGCCTACACTGCACGGCTGAAATTAGTTTCGTCAAAGTTGTATTTTTTGTGTTTAGTTTTTCAAAATAGTAAGTGATATTTGTGTTGTATATTCAAATGTTCGTGGGCTAAGGAAGAATTTCTTTCCTGTGTACGCCCATACTGTTCAATACAGGCCAGCTGTTTTGGCATTAAGTGAAACCCAGGTTGGACAGAATACTGATTTATCAGAATTTTGTTTGTTTGGATAAAACTTAGTGCCATTACTTTTTTCCCACCATGGTCTTGTCGTTTATGTTAGGAATGATATTGCTGGCCAGAGCCTTCCCCAATATGGGCATTGTTCTAATACGAACTTTAATTTCCTGTGGCTCAAATTCACTGTCCGCAAGCATATCATTCATTACTGTTTTCTTTACAGGAGTCCGAATCTTGACAGCATGTCTACTTGTGATGAGTTAGATGTTTTGTCAGATTCAATTTCCCGAATTGTTTCCCATTGTCCTCACACTGAAGTCGTGATTACAGGCGACTTCAATGTACACAATTCAAGTTGGGTCCGCTATTCTGGCCAGACAACACTCGAAGGAAGGTATACCGAGATCTTTGCTGAGTATAACCATCTTACCCAGCTTGTCGATGAGCCTACTCGTATACCGGATGTTGATGGGTATTCCGCCCATACTCTTGACTTGTTCCTTACTTCCCATCATGATAAATATACTATTAAAGTAACTTCTCTATTTGGCACCTCGGACCATTGTGTCATTTCAGCTAATTTCTCGATCTCCAACCATCCAGTTAAAGAAAAAATTCCCACTAGGACCGTTTGGCAATACGAGAAAGCCAACTGGGACGGTCTGAATAATTTCTTTCCCAACTTTAACTGGTCATTATGCTTCCTCGATAATGACATTGATGCCAGTGCTGAAATTATTACAGAAGTGATTTTTCTTGGAATGAGAACTTTTGTCCCTCACAGAACAAAACGTATCAAACCAAAAGAAAAGTCTTGGTTTACCGAAGAGTGTAAAGAAGCTATCAGGTTGAAAGAAGTAAGCTTCCGATCCTACAAAGCCAACCCAACTGAGGAAAATCGGAAGAGACACAAACAAGTTAGGAAATCGTGCAACTCCGTTATACACAACACGAAATTTTTACATGACCAGAAGTTACGGCAAAAAATTCTGCAATGTCCCAAAGGCAGTAAAAACTTCTGGTCATTTGTAAAAAATTTCAAGAACTCAACGTCATCATCAGTTCCAACGCTCATCGTCGAAGATAAACCTATTGTCAGCTCTTCAGAGAAGGCGAATATGCTCGCAGCTCATTTTGCTGCAAGTTCTACGTTGCCTGCAAGCAACAATGCCCCTCCTGTACTTGAGAACGTTAATTTTTCTATGGGACAGATATTTTTCCGCACTCGTACAGTAGCAAGAGTACTTCAAGATCTTGATATACACAAATCCGCTGGCCCGGATGGTATACCCCCTATTCTCCTGAAGAAGTGTTCTTCATCTCTGGCAAAACCACTGCATAAGCTTTTTCATCGCTCCTATCGTTCAGGAATCTTTCCTAATAGATGGAAAACAGCATTTGTCCAGCCCGTCAAAAAAAAGGTGACTCCTCCTCCCCCTCCTCCTACCGACCAATTGCACTTACGTCCCTTCTTTCCAAGGTCATGGAAACGCTGATAAATCGTCAGCTCAAGAAATATCTCGAAGATCGGGAGCTTTTAAATGACCGGCAATACGGCTTTCGCAGCAATCGTTCCACTGGTGATCTGATGGCATATCTCACCGAACAGTGGAACAAATCTGTGCATCGCTTTGGCGAAAGCAAGATTATTGCGCTTGATATTTCAGTCATTTGATAGAGTTTGGCATGAAGCTCTTTTATCGAAAATGCGTGCATTTGGTATCGATAATACTCTTATTCGTTGGATTAGAAGCTATCTTCTGGACCGTTCAATACAAGTTGTATTAGACGGTTTCAAGTCTGATCTCCACAAAATAAATGCTGGTGTGCCCCAGGGCTCCGTTCTGTCTCCGACTCTCTTTCTCATTTTTATAAATGATCTCTTGTCTGTGACTTCTAATCCATTAAATATTTTTGCTGACTACTCAACCCTCAGCTTTTCATATACGTTTGATAATTCACGGCCTTCGCCTTCGGACGTGTTATTACAACGAAATCGTATGATAAGCTCGTTAAACTCCGATTTAAACAGCATTGTGAATTGGGGTACTAGAAATCGTGTGGAGTTTAATGCGTCGAAAACTCAATGCTGTCTTTTGTCGTTGAAGCTAAACATACCCCCTATGCCATTATCCATGAATGGTACTTGCATCGAGGAGGCCGAAAAGCTATCAGTACTCGGTATGTGTATCAGTGACAATCTTCGTTGGAATGATCATATACTTGAGATTACCAAGAATGCTGCAAGATGCTTAGGCTTTCTTAATAGATGCAAGAAGTTTTTCACCCCTTCTGATCTGGCTACAATTTACAAAGCGTTTATACGCCCTAAACTCGAGTATAACTCCCATCTCTGGGCAGGTGCTTCTCAAACTTTTCTCCACCTGATCGACAGAGTTCAGAAAAAAGCGTTAAAATTGATAGGAGAGAGAAACATTATGGATACATTTCCGTCGCTCGAACATCGTCGAAATGTCTCATGTCTTTCCTTATTTTACAGATTCTTTTACAAAAAATGCTCACTCGAGGTAGCCAGCTGCGTTCCACCCCTTAAACATTTCCCCCGTAATACTCGTCTTGCTAGGAACGCTCATCAGTTTACACTTGAGCCCAATTTCGGACGTACCGTGAAATATAGAGATTCTTTCTTTAGCCGTACAACACGAATGTTGAATGGATTTCCTGGCACAATTTTTCCTTGCCATTTTGATCTTCAAACATTCAAGATCAATGTTCATCGACACCTCCTTTCCCTCCCTTCCTAACTTCCTATCGCTCGCGCTGTGACTTATCATTAAAAGGGCTATAACAAATCCCTTGAGCGCGTGTGCAAAATTTGCTTCTCCCGACGTTTCGGCAGGGATTGCTGCCTTCCTCAGGGGAACTTTATTTGAACCAAAAATACATTTATTATACAAAACATATAAAGTGACAATTAAAACAGTGGGAATTACACTTACTTTGTTGTTTAAAATATATAAATTTTAAGAAATTAAATGACACTTCGAATGAAGTTTCGTCTGTGTATTGAGAAAACGAAAGAATGAAAACTATGAGGATGAAGACACTAAAGAGCAATAAACAGAAGAAATGTTTTGTGTGTCTTGTTTTCTGTTCATATTATTGTTGTTATTTAGTATGTATAATGTTTCTAGGGTATATCGTTTAGATACATGTTTCTCCGTTTGTAGGATTTTGACATCTTCGAAGCTTGGAGAATGACCACTCTCGATGGTGTGACTTGCCAGGGCTGTTTTCCCAGAACTATTGGACTTAATATCAGATTGGAGTTATTAATTTGTGTTTGGAAAAGTTCTTTCCGTCGGCTTTTTTGGTCACTGTAGTTTTGGCAATGAAATAACTGTGTTACATTTGCTTTTCCCGAAGTTTCGGCAGGGATTGCTGCCTGATTAGTGAGAACACCAACATCAACCAGAAATTTTTTTTGGAGATACTTGATTTTTGTCTTTAAGAAAACAATTATCTACAATTCAAAGATAATTTCTTCAAGCAGATTTTTGGAATTCCTATGGGCCCTCTGTCACCCACGATCGCAGACTTAGTTCTAGATCACGTTCTAGACGAATGATTTGATGCCATGAAGGAGACACCTTCGTTTATCGCGAAATATGTGGACGACTTATTTGCTGTGATTGACAAACAGGAAGTGGACAACGTGCTTTCTTTCCTCAACGGATTCCTCCCAAAAGTACAATTCACAGTTGAAATGGAACACAATAATTCGATTTCATTTTTGGATGTTAAAGTCCACAGGGAAAACGACCGCTTATTGTATAACTGGCACCAAAAACATACTGCGTCAGGCAGAATCATCAATTTTCGTTCGAACCAAGCTAAACACATCATCATGAACACTGCCTCCAACCTCGTAAGTAAGGTTTTCACTCTTAGCAGCGAACAATTTCATCCCTCCAATGAAAAAAGAACATCAAAAATTCTCGAGGATAATGGCTATCCTCCTAATATAATTCGTGCTTTAATCTTCAAACACAAATACAAAACACAAGCTACAAGAACAGAAGATCCAAACAATGGTTTCTACAAAAGTATAGTGTATGTTCCAAAACTCACTGAAAACTTCAAACAAGTTATCAACAAAAGCGTAAAAGACGTTCGTTTGACCTTCAAATCCAACAAAACGCTTAACCATCTATACACCAAACTAAAAAAAAAAAACCTGACAAAGACAAGCAAACAGGCGTTATCTACAAAATTAATTGCAACGGCAAACCAAACCAGCCTTGCAACCTATGCTATATAGGAACCGCAAAACAATTTCTTCGACACCGGATCTCAAACCACAAATCTGATATTAAGTCCAATAATTCTGGGAAAACAGCCCGTGCAAGTCACACCATCGAGAGTGGTCATTCTCCAAACTTCGAAGATGTCAAAATCCTACAAACGGAGAAACATGTATCTAAACGATATACCCTAGAAACATTACACATACTAAATAACAACAATAATATGAACAGAAAACAAGACACACAAAACATTTCTTCTGTTTACTGCTCTTTAGTGTCTTCATCCTCATAGTTTTCATTCTTTTGTTTTCTCAATACACAGACGAAACTTCATTCGAAGTGTCATTTAATTTTTTTTTAATTTATATATTTTAAAAAACAAAGTAAGTGTAATTCCCACTGTTTTAATTGTCAATTTTTTTCTACGTGAAAAATTGATGAGGTTCCCACTTTTTCTTTTATACAATTTTGTATGTCAAAGGCGTTAGTGGACGGTGAGAGTTTTGAGAGGAACAATACTTTTTGCTCCTCTAACTTAAGCCCAGATATAATTTCGTTGTTTACTTGATTATTGGCATAAGATGAGAATGGCTCTGAATGCATTTGAATTGGTATCGAAGAAGATGAAATTATATTAGTAGGCATACTAGATGCTGCTAAATTTTGAATAGGCACTGACGGCACAGTTCAATTCCAAGAAAGAGTAACAAACGAGAATGTCAAAAGTGAAGGCGATAGCGTTGTGGAAATTGATGAAGAAGAAGTTAAGGCATCCTTATTGAAGTTGAAATCAGGAATTGGTCGAGATAATGTGTAGTCACTAAAAACTGAGATTGCAGCCTTTTTTGATGATGGGTTCACATCACTATTGTCATTATCAAGTTTGGCATTTTTACGTTTGGATGGTCCAGCATTAATTTGCATATTAGCATTCGTTATGTTGAGCGTCTACACTTGATTGGAGGGAATTATAATATCGACTTTTTTAGATAAAAACTCTAGTTGTTTTTTCAACTTTTCCTCATGTTTTGTATGATGTTAGGGACAATATATGATACGGCAAATGGGTCACATTGGTCACAAAAGAAGTAGAACGATTTCTTTTTAGTTAAAAGTCGATGCATTTAACATGAAAAACTCTACGACACATTCCATAACACATTATGGAGTCAATCATATAGTCAGATATATTATTGCAAGATGCACAATTTGCCATTATACTTTAGCAACGATTGTAGTCCAAGAATTATATTTCTGAAATAGTATTAATACTTTAAACACCCTGTGGCAAAATAAAAAAAAACGAGGTTTGCAAGTGTTCCTATTTGTCAAAACGTGGCGCTGTAAGCGAATGGTGGCAAAATGTCAAATGAGATGATAGATTGCTGGATGACGTCTTGCTAAGTCAAACAGCTGTTGTTATGACGAATTAGTTTGTGATGTAAGGAGAAAACAAAAAAATGTTTTTGTGTAGTCTCTTTTAATATTAAGCAGCAGAACATAGACTAAAGTTGAACTCACCGGGAGGAGAAGCGTAAAATGCAGCAGCGGATGATATTGTAGCAAATAGCTGAATGCTGCCGGGCAAAGCAAAGCGATAGTATGCAATGTAAGAGATGCCTGAAGTGCAGTGGCGGGTGGGGCGAAGCCAAATGACCTCTGTATGATGGGTGCACGCTGAAGATGTTTGGTGATGGTGTATTAAAATTGCACCGAACAAGAATTTTAATACAAAAAAAAACTTTTAATTGCATTAAATAAAAATCAATGTCAAGTGACAAGAAAGTGACAAATTAGCGTAACAAAGCCAATCAAATACCCGAAAAATACACACGGCAGAATTATAATGCAAGAGAACTTTTAAAATTAAAATTAAATACAAAAAAACAGCGGAGAGAATCAAAAACACGTCCAACTTGTTTGACTGTAGACAATGTATATGATGTCATCGAGAAGAGAGGCACAACACCACCGACTCGGCCAGAACATCACAATTGACAGATATAATTTTGAAGTATACAAAGACTTTGTATACTTGGGTTCCACTATAGTCTTGCAAAATGACATCAGTGCAGAGATAGAGCGAAGAATCACTCTTGCCAATCGCTGTTCCTTCGGGCTAAGAGGGCATTTAAGCAACCTCTCAAAGAACTTAGAAAACCCTGTACAAGACCTTAATCATTACAATCCTGCTGTATGGGGTGGAGGCATGGACATTGACAAATGCGGATGAAAAGCGTTTGGGTTGCTTTGAGAGAAAGATTCTTCGGGTAATGTTCGGTCCAGTGTGCATCGGCGGAGAGTGGAGGAGAAGATACAACCAGTGGTTCAACATTGAAGAATTAAATTCATGCTATTGATGTCCTTATTCTTCGCTGCTAGTATTTCCCGTTCACTAATCCAATCAACGTTTTTATAATTATGTACAACGCCGGGGAACGCTTTCGTGATGAAATCCTCCTTTGACGATGTGATCTCGCAAAAATTTGCCAGGAACGATATCAATCCAGTCGAAACTTCCACGGGAAGTGGGTCATTGCCCACTCGAGAATTCAGCAACCGATGGATCGTACTCTCATGTTCGTGGTCAATTTCAACTTCTTGACATGCCGTCACAGGGACGACAATTTCGGGCATGCACTAAGTTCATCGTCAGCAGTAGATTTCGGGATGACGGGAAGCGTTTGATTAAAATTTACCGAGAACAATGTCATAGCCCCACCTCGTCTCGAATCAATTCGTAAATCCTTCATAGTTCGGTCAAATGCCTACAAAACTTCTGTATACGCTGTGGTGTATTTATCCCAAACGATGATTTAACCTGCTCGCTGTCGGCGAGTTCTTGGTTCGACCGTCTTATTTATTTATTTATTGAAATCAAGCTAAAAAATCCAGTCACGAAATGAGTTGTAGCGTGCGTGAGCTGGCAGAAAAGTGGTTCCTTCAGAAATTTGTTCAGGGTGCCTAGGGATTTAACACGTAAAAAGTCCTGAGGTCTAGTGGCTGAGCTCGGTGAGGGGTGGCGGGCAAAGACCCCAATTTTCGGGTTTCTACTTAAATATCAAAAACAGTGCCGCTGAGGTGAAAATTGTCTGAGAATAAGATAAAAGTCATAAAATTATCCAAAACTTTTATTCTGAGCTTTTTCAAATTCTCAACAGTTTTTGAGCTACACGCTCATAAAAAATGAAAATTTTCCAAACATTTATTTTTCCTCTTATTTTTCGTCAATCATTTCTTCATATCGTCTAATCAGGGGAAACAATTCACTTCTTTGAAGTTGTAGAACTTTGAATTCCCTCTCAGAATATAAACACATTATGCAGATTAATCTTCAACCAGTCTACAGTTACAGCTATTTCAATATCGTTCATAACATTATGTCATTTTTTGAACAAGTAGTTTTTATAATATTCCTTACTTACAACTTTTGTTCGCTCGTCTAACAATAATGTGTGGCCATACTTTAAAGCCATTTATTATGTAAATAGAAAAAATTATGTTAATTGAAAAATTGTATATTATTAGGTACCTATGTAGGTAGTCCCAGAAGTACCCGACCTGACGTATAGATGGCGGTTGTTGTCTGAAAGAATGACTATGGTAGAGAGTACCAACTTTATAAAGTTTAAGTTTGAAGTTTGACGACACTACGCTGTTCAGTATTTGTTTGGCAGCCATCAATAGTGAACGCTCTCAGTGAATTAGTAAACATGGAAAAATTTGGTCATCGTTATGTAATACAATACTTTCATTTGAAAGGCCTCAGTCCAACCAATATCAAAGCGGAGCTAGATTCTACTCTGGGGGAGTCTGCTCCTTCGTTCACGACAGTAAAATATTGGGTGATAGAGTTTAAACGAGGTCGTACGAGCTGCCAAGACGAACATCGCAGTGGTCGACCAAATGAGGTGACCACGCCAGAAATGGTGAAGAAAATCCACAAAATGGTATTGGGTGGCCGTCGACTAAAAGTGCGCGAGCTAGCACACATAGTAGGCATTTCAAAAAGTGCTGTACATCGCATATTGACTAAAAATGTTGACATGAGAAAGCTGTGCGCAAGATGGGTGCCGCAACTACTCACAATGGAACAAAAACATCGTCGTAAGGATGTTTCAATCGCGATGGCCAAAATCAATGAGTTATAGGTCGAATTGCTTCCTCACGCACTTGATGGCTATTTTGAGAAACTCGACGGTTCTCACTATAAACAGGAGATCGAAGCTTTACATATTACATTTCGTTACATTATATTAAATACATTTTGTAATCACATTGTTTCACATTTTTATCTTCTTTGGACGTGACGGTCCTGGCAACGGTTGAATGTTAATGGTATCTTCAAATCCATTAGCGTGTTGTTCTTGTCGAATGTCAAAAAATTCATTGTCATCGTCTTCTTCAACTTCGTTCTCGGCAACAAGCAGGCGTTGAGGCACGCTGCAGAACAATTCAGCATTGCTTCCGGCATCCACATTTGCCAATTAAACAATCCTTGGTGCAGCGGCAAAATATCGTTTTCAGAAGGATCTCCGGTGCTGGTGGATCCTCTGTTGTAATTGGTCATTATCGCTTGCTTGATGACTCTAAATAAAATTTTGAGAAGCTCAAATTGCTTTTCCTGAAAGTTGCAAAAGTGGTGTCGCAGCCGGTAAACGAGTGTAAGTAGAGGATGTTTGAATCTATAATGCTCCATTTCGTGGGTGCATAGTGCCATTGTTTTCCCTTTTCCTCTTCCAGCAGAAATATATCTTAGGTGGGAGGAGTGAAAGCAATTAAAAGGACAGCAAGATCCACGTATTAGGTTGTCCAAAAATCAAAAACAAAATCACTAAGGTTCTTCTTTTCCAAAATCAAAACAAAATCACTTTTATTATGACTTAAAAATTTAATTTACAATTAAAATTTTTTTAGATCATTGTTTGATTGACTCGGTTTAATTTTATTATAACTTAAAAATTAATTTACATTAAAATTTTCCTTACAACATTGTTTGATTGACTCAGTTTCGTTATCACTCTGTTGGAGGTTTCGTTATGACTCTCTTGAAGATTTGGTTATGAGTGACAATATATTTTTTAAGACAAATTCGTAGATGGCTCGATTATAAAATGTTTCTTGGAATTATGGGTGGATGGAAATGCAACTTAATATTTGATGACAGAGAATAAAAATATTTCTTGGTAATCCGTGGGTACACAGAAAATGCAACTAAGGTTTGATAAGAGATAAAAATATTTCTTGGTAATCCGTGGGTAGACGGAAAATGCAACTTTGTATTTCATGATTTCAAATGAAATCTTAGGCAGCATAGGGTTGTACGTATTGTTTCATAACCCGTTCTCCCTTAAAGAAAATTAATTTATATTTTCAAGTTTAAATTAATTTTAATTGTTAGGATTAAAACTTGAAACCAGGCTGTTTCTAGAATCTTTAATTGATTTCCCAGATTTAATAGTTCTTCCGATTGGTTCTGCAGCAGCCATTTCAATTATTTCACTTGATTCTCATTCTCGATAGAGAAACAATTATTTATTGTACGTGTGAGACAATTTCTTGACTCATTTGATTCGTTATTATGAATTGTGGGTTTTATAATTCTCGAACAGAATTTTGAATATTTTAGAAATGAATACATAATTATTATTATGAAAATAATAGCGAAAGTATTTTGAAAAAAAGAAGGGTGTTTCATAAGTGGTGGATGAATTTGAGCCTCAACTATTGTTTGCCTTATTCGGTCAAGAGAATGTCTAACTAATTTTAAGTGGTCTAAGTTTACGTTTGATAAACCAATTGGAGTGATTTAAACATACTCATGTGATAGATTGAATAACTTATTTTCACAACAATCGTCCTTAATTATATCTACTTGTGGGATTATGGATTCAAAATTTGAAGATATATAGTTGTTTGTTTTTAAAAGGTGGGGTCAAGCATTGGAATATAGTTTATGGTATGTAGCGACCATACGAACTTCAAAATTTGTTTGTTTCAAAGACCTTCATAAAAACTGTTTAAACCCAAAAACTTAAAGAAGTCGTTTTGGAAAGAAAACAAAGATGTAAAATAATAAATGCAAGATACTGAATGCAATCATTAATCTCATTCAGCAGACGTGCGCAAGTTATATATTTTTAATTTCTAACAGTTGACGCTCTGGCCGCTGAATTCAATTAAGCACACACACCACGAACCACGATGAAAAAAAGTAAAATGGAAGAAGAAAGAATTTGTAACTCGACAAGGACACATGTGCCTTTATTTTAAGTGAATTATAACCTTTTATTTTATAAATTAAACAGTTCTATTATTGAATTAAATCTGGCTTGTCATTCTACAATTGGTACACTCAAATGAACATCTTTCCTAGCCTCCACCGCAACCACAGGTATACTTCTGAACTTCCATATAATATTTTTGTGTCGCAATTTTTTGGAATTTTATTCAAGGTATTTGATAAAAGTAGTACTTCACAAACAGGATTATTATTAATAGAGTACAAAGGATTAGCTTTGCAAATATAATCGAAATCAGATAATTTATCACATTGTTCTAAATTATCTAATTTAATATACTTTTGGTAATTATCTGTTATTGCCAGATATATAAATGTCGGTTGAATATATGCATAGGTTTTATTTTCGTTTACGTATCGGATCGAAAGAGGAATTATGATATAAATTGTAAATTGTTGGTTCTGTCAATTGTATTTTTATAATAAAATTATTTTTCCATTCAAAAAGAAAACTTGAAGTTTAGCAAAATCTATAAAAGTATGTGCATTTTCTAATATTGGTGATATAGGGAAATTAAAGCCAGTTTTAAGCAAGTGAAAATTTCTGTTAAGTTCTGTTATTAATTGTATAGGTGATAGTATAAGAGGATGTAATGTATTTCGCTTTGCAAATAATAAAGCGTTCACAATGTTATCTAACTATTCACTAGCTTCAGTAGTTAGATAGGTTAAGAGTATTATATGTTGAGAAACTGTTTCAGAACGTTTCAATTTGTTGATTTCATTATTTGCACTGTGTGAAAAATTGTAAAGTTTTTCAAAATTATTATTGAAAATTTCTTCATGGAACTTCATATTAAAATTAGTTATAGTCACCTGTACTACATGAATTTGATCTTTGATGAGCTCCCTTATCAAGTCTTCTATTGCCTGATATTTTGTGAATAGGTTAGGGAGTTGAACTTTTAAGTAATTAAGGGATTGTTTACAAAAGTAAAAATTAATATGATTTACGCTTTCATTACTACAATAATTTTTTGACTTTTTCTCATAAATATTTTTAATAAGTGAAAGTTGTTGATTTATAGCCGTGATATTTATGTCGGTAATGATTTTATATGTGGTTGTAGTTATTTTTCCATGACCTAAGCGTTCGTAATAAAGCCCACTTCCTTTTTTGATCTCTTGGATTTCGTAATTCTCAGTGTCGAATCCTTGCACTCTGCAAACAAGAATTAGTAATCTGCAATTAAATACAGATATATGTGTATAGAAATATGTTCAAATCAAAGGATTTATTTGAAAATTAAAATCGATTAACGTGAACTCGTAAACGCTTTTTTTTTTAACTTGATGGTAATATTTTGGTTATTATGGATTTGTGTTATTTCATAAGTAGGTGAAAGTTTTTTACTTAACGTATTATTATTACGAAGATTAACTTTAACACCCAGATTATATTTTTGGTTTTTGGCATTTCTGTCATAAAACTTTTTAGATGATAACTTGGATGCCATAATATTGTCTTGTGCGATCTTATGAGATTTATTTAACCTGAACTTTAGTTTGTCTATATAATTCTCATATGTATACATGAATTCTGGAGTGTTAATGTTGAAGGTAGTATCGGTTTATGTCCAAACAACAATTCATAGGGAGTGAGTTTTGTAGTTGAATAGATTGAGGTATTATAAGCAAACATAGCTGCTGGTACCCATTCATCCCAATCATCTTGATTTGCATTTATGTAATGTTTAAGGTAATCATTTAAAGTTGAATGTGAGCGCTCAAGTGCTCCATTACTCTGTTGATGATAAGCTGTTGTATTTATCTCTATCATATGGAAAAGCTTTGCTTAATGCTTCATTGTTGAGGATATAAAATCAGATCTTTGATCTGTTAAAATTGATTTAGGTATTCCATAATGGCTTATATATATAAAAATGGATGTGTGTATGTATGTATGTATGTATGCATGTATGTATGTATGTTGCGTATGGACTCCTTAACCGCCCAATGGATCTTAATGAAATTTTCAGGGTAAATAAAGTTTAGTCCAGGAATGGTTCCTGTGAAGGTTTCGTGCCGATCGGGTGGAAGGAAAAAAAATGCAGGCTTTTAACAATTTTGGTTCAATTTTTTTCTATATTTTTTTTTTTGGTTTTTTCATACATTTTTAAGCGGTTTCAAACATCAGCAAAAATGCCTGGCTAAATTTAGTCAGATCATCTTGGAGTGTAAGAATAAATTGATTTTCATTAATAGTTATTGGTAATGGTCCTACAATATCTAAACTTAATTTTTCAAAAGGCTGTTCTGGATTAATGATTGTATCATGATGCACAATAATTTTAATTTTTGAATTTGGGAAAATAAATTGAATAATATGTTTAAATTTTAAGTATTTAAATTGATTTGTATCACTTTCAAAATTGGGAATAGATATGCTGTCTATTCCATCTTCTTCTAATTTATGCTTAAGATTCTGGAGAACGTAAAGAAATCTGAGTAGCTTGCCTTTTGTCAGCTTTGTCGTTTTATCATATAATGATAAATAAAGAATTCACTCCTTATGTTCTTTGATTTTACTACCTCATATAATTCATATAGGTGCGCCTTTAGTTGTGCTATGTTATCGCATAGATCCGAAATATTTGTAAAATATTTATTACAATCATCGAAGTCATTACTACTCAAGTAAGCAATGTTATTATTCGACTTAAGAAAGGATGATTTTACTTCTGAAAAGTCATGAACATTGGACTTCAAAGCAGAATAATAAAATTTAAGATAATCATCATAAGATTCTTGTTTAAGGATTAGATTTATTAAAGCTTCGTCCTTTCCAGGTAATTGTTCAATACTTGGAACTCTAATTCTCGACAAACAATCGGCATTGCTATTTATTTAAACGATTTGATAGTCATACTCCTCAAGTTTAAGACGCCAACGTACAAGACGTGATCCTGGATCTTTGCAATTAAACAGCCACACAAGAGGACAGCGATCAGTTACTATGATAAACTTATAACTATATAAGTAAGGTCTAAAATGTGTAACCACCCACACTATAGCCAATAATTCTCTTTCTATTGTACTATAATTGGATTCGTTACGATTCAATGTTCTTGATGCAAAAGAAACTGGTAAGTCACTGCCTATTTCGCCTTGACTTAGAACTGCACCTATAGCAAATCCCGAAGGGTCAGTAGTAACAATAAAGTCTTTACTGAAATTTGGATATTGAAGAATAGGTTCTTCTAAGAGCATGTTTTTCAAAGCATCAAATGCTTCGACTTGTGTATTTTTCCATTCAAATTGGAGTCCCTTTTTAATAATAAAGTTAGTGGCTTAGATGGTTTACTGAAATTCTTTATGAAACGCCTATAATATCCTACTAACCCAAGGAAAGATTTTATTTCTTTGGGAGATTTTGGCGTATGAAAATCCTTAACAACTTAGACTTTTGCTGGATTTGGTTTTACTCCATTTTCTGATATTACATGTCCGAGATATGTAACTTCCTTCCGAAGAAATTCACACTTATCTGGCTGTAACTTTAAATTGTTGATATCTGGCACGATACCTTCTTTAATTGCCTTGTTTAAAATATTTATTTTCATGACCGTTTCTGATCTACTTCGAAGTATAAACTGATCAGATTTTTGACTTCATTGTTTCACGAAAAATGGGATTGAAGTTCTGTTACTGACTATAAGGTTTTTTGGCTTAGTAATTAATTTGAGCTCCATATTCAATTAAAAAATCATTTCCGATAATGCCATTATAAGGAACATTTGATTTAGAATCAATGACATAGAATTTGTGATTGATGCTATGATTTTCACTTAATTTAAGTAAAATGTTAGTCGAACCTATTGTTTTGATAGGATTCTTTCTTGATTCGATGCCTTTAAGTGTGATTATATCACCTTTATTTAGATTTATTTTATCAACTAAAAACTCCTTTTTTGTTTGAGAAATATTCGCGCCACTGTCAACTAAAAATTTGAAAAAGGAAGATCTAGATAAATTAGAAGCTTTATTTATAAAAATCGTATTTTCATTTAATAATATTAATTGATTTCGTTCGCAACAATTTCGTTTAAATTCACCCGGTCTGATGTTGCGTTTATCTCGAGTGAGTTGACGTTTCCCTGATTCCTGCTTGCATTCATGGTTGGATTCTGATTTGAGTGATTTCTATTATTATCCTTCCATTTTTTTTCCTGCAATCTTGGATTACGTGTCCAAGTTTTTTACAGTAATTACATACTTTTCCCGATCAAAAGTATAAATTGGTTTGGGTTTACTACCGGAAGAAGGTCTGTTTGAGTAACAATTCGTCGCCATGTGTCCTGATTTCTTGCATAAAGTGCAAGTTTGGGGGTTTTCGGATTTCTTATATTAATAAAAACTTGCACTCTTTTTTCTTCTAATGCTATGATAGATAGATAGATGCTGATTTATTAATTCTTTTCTCATGTTTAACAATAATTTTTTTTAAATAAATCATTTTTTGCCGTCTGCCTGATTGACATAACATTGACTTGATTAGGTTTATATACATATATATATATATATATATATATATATATATATATATAATCTATATAATCTACATAAGAAAATAATAAATAAGAAATAAGCTGATTTTTTTGGCATTTTTTAGCAAATTCTGAAAAATAACCTGTTTTTCGAAGAGCATATCTCAGTAAAGAATAAATATACAACAATTTTGGTACCAACAAAATTGTAGAAAATTTGACGTTCTACTTTAAAATGGAAATGCTTTTGCTATAAAACGTAAGGAAAAAAAGTTACTGAGGACAAACCGTTGCAAGGTCGAAAACTTTGCAGTTACCCCTTCCCCCTCCCCCACCTCTTTTTCAATAGGGCCGTAGAGGTCCAAAACTTCGTAAAATATTTATTATCTATTCTTCAACAATATCTGATAGTTTCATTAGCTTCCGACCTTTTTCCACCTTCCACCCACTTTTCCAACCTGTCGACTAATGTATGCATGTGGCATATATGTGCATATCATATAGAACGTGACTCCTTCAAGTTTTAAAATCACGATATCCCCGAAATGGTTATTCTAACAAAAAAATGATATTAACAAGTTTTGTAGATAATTTCATGGTCTACAACTTTGTCTCATGTATTTTTATGATAAAACCTACCGTTTACCAGAAAAATTGTAAAAACCGTTTATTTGACCTTTTGACCTTGAATAGCTTCTAACGCACCAGTCGGATCGATGGGGATGTTGCTTAGTTTATTTGAAATGGTGTTCCCAACGTCTGCACTATTTTTTTGTCTATTTTGACCGGACTATAAGTTTATTGGAAAAACATCTCTTCCATGTAGCGCATATTGCGCTTTTTGCTTTAACAAGCTTATCTTTTAAGTGGGGTTCCATGTTTAAGTTGTTGGCGATCATCACTCCAAGATACTTGTTACTTTTTACAACTTCAAGTGTTTCTCCGTTGAAGTGCCATTTCTGGTTTCTATATTGCCTGCCAGATCCTTTTCTAAATATTATCACTTTTGATTTATTAAGGTGAACCGTGAGATTCTATGATTGACAGTACAGATTTAAACGATTTATCATGAGTAGTAGTGTTTCTCCTGAATATGCAAAAAAAACAACGTCGTCAGCGAAAAGAAGTGCCTTTATACAATTTCCCCCAAACTCGATACCTGCTGGAAGAATGTCTATGAGATCGTTGAAATAAATAGAGAAAAAGTATGGACTTAAGGTACATCCTTGTCTGACGCCCTTTTTTGTTTCAAACCACTCCGAAGCATCCGTTCCACTAAAAACCATCGATTTGTTTCCCTCATTCATATTTTCGAAAATCTTTCCAAATTTATATCTCATTCCCGCATTACAAATTTTGTAAAACAAAGCTCTACGATCGATGGTATCAAAGGCTGCCTTGGAATCCACGAAAAACTCAAATTATTTCTCATTTTGCTCGATGAATGTGCCAGCTATGTTTTGTAATACAAAGATATTATCTATTGTTGAATAACCGCTGCGGAATCCCGCTTGATGCTCCTTGATTAGTTTTTCGTTTTCAATTAACTTCACCATTCGATTATTAATAAGCTGTTTAAACACCTTATACGAAGTATTAAGAAAGGATATACCTCTGTAGTTTGCTGCATCAGATATGTTTCCTTTTTTGTGGATCGGGAAAATTATTGCTTCCTTGAACTGCTCCGGTATAACACCCGAGTCCAACAACTCGTTATACGCAGTCGTTAATTTGTCTTTAATATTATCTGTAGCGTACTTAAAGAGTTCTAATGGTATTAAATCTGGGGAAGGTGCTTTTCGATCCTTGAGACCTTCCAGAACTGAATATACTTCCGAGTTTGTAAAAGGCGTGTCTAATATTTCATTGTATCTACAAGGTACTGCATAGTGTATTGGAAGCATACTAACTATAGGATTAAGTACGGTCTGAAAATGTTCAATTAAAGTACTAGCACTTAATTGAATACTTATTTGAAGTTTTTTGCCATTGAATTTATTTATTGCCTTCCAGAATTCTTTAGCATCCTTGCAGCAAGTAAGCTTCAGAGCTTCCGTTTCGTAAAAACTTCTCTTTTTTTTGTTACAATTTTTTTTGAAGGCAATGTTTGCTTGAATGTATAGGCTTTTGAAATAAATATTTCCCAGCTTACGAAAAGATTTCACCAAACCGAATGATTTTTTTTTCTTGCCACTTCGCATTCTTCATCGAACCATTTGTTTTATAAGCGCATTTTTCGCGGACATTTCTGTTAGCGGGGTAAGATGTTTTAATAATAGTTTCAATATCGCTTAAATCATGGTACTCTTCAATGCATAAATCTAGGTGGTTACGGTACTCCATCGCTTTTGAATATTTCCACGATATCTTAGGAATTACTTGTACGTCCATTGTTTCTTACCGTTCTGTTGAAACTATCGAAAACTCGATGGGCATATGGTCAGAATACTGTTCGTACACTACTTCCAAGTCTGCTAATTTGGAGATCCAATCGCCTCTTACTAAGAAGTAGTCTTTGCTGTCCAACAAATGTATATTCTCCATATCCGAGGAGCTAATGCTATGTTGAAAGCTTCGTTGAGGGTCTCTATATCTCCCTCAACATTCTATATCGCCCTCAACATTCTACTAGTTTCTGATTTAACGTTTAAAATGAAAGTATGAAGAACCAAGTCATTCATTGCCGCTAATCGACAAACTAGTTCAGCTTCTATTACATTATTTTGTTGTGTAGACGTTAAAAGTTTCTTCAAAGCCGTTTCAATCTTGCATATGTATTGCGAGACTGTTTCAAGGTTTTGTTTACAATTTAATAACTCGATGAGCAAATGACCATGATGTTTTGAATCAGAGTAAATATTTTTGAAGTACTGTTTAAGTTCTTCCCAAGTAGGAAAATCATGGTTTGCTACTGAACTCTCTGCTTTTCCAGTAAGTTGGCTTTTAACATTGTGATGCTTTTTATTACGAGGTTGAGGTGAGCTCGTCGGTGTCCAGAGTTTTTCCCAAATAAAAGTCGAACAATTGGGTAGGAAGTTCCGAATTCCTTTAAATTTTTTATTTTTATTTATTTCGATTTAAAAAAGTTACAAAATTTGTTTATTGTCTTTTCATTAATTAAAATATTGTTTATTATTAAAACAATTATTCTTCTCAAAACTCTAAGATAACAAAGTATTTCATATACGGCCCTGTATTAATTAAACTTAATTCTTAAAATAACTAACACAGTTTTTCATATACGGCCCTTGTAAAGCAATCAAGGGATAAACGGTTGGAGTGAAACCCCGGCCCTGGCAATGCAAACCAAGGATAAACGGTTGATCAGCTGGCAGTAGCCTCTGGGCCCAAACTATACTTAGACAGTAGAGCAAGGGATAAACGGGGGGAGAGAAGCTCCGCAAAGCAAGGATAAGCGGGTGATCGTCTAGCAATAACCTCTCGGCCCAGGCTGTACTTCGACAGTAAAGCAAGGGATAAACGGGTGGAGAAGCTCCGGCCCTGGCAATGCAAACCAAGGATAAGCGGGTGATCGGCTAGCAATAACTTTTCGCCCCAAGCTGTACTTCGACAGAAAAGCAAGGGATAAGCGGGTGGAGAGAAGCTCCTGCCCTGGCAATGCAAACCAAGGATAAGCGGGTGATCGGCTAGCAATAACCTCTCGGCCCAAGCTGTACTTCACAGCTTTATGCCTGAAGGGGGTAGAGCAAGGGATACTCGTTTGGAGTGAAGCCGCGGCCCTTACTGCAAATCAAGGATGAACTGGTGATCAGCCGGCAGTGGCTTCTCGGCCCAAACTATACGCCAGAAGGGGACAGAGCAAGGGATAAAACGGTTGGAGTGAAGCCCCGGCCCTGATTTTGCAAATCAAGGATAAACTGGTGATCAACCGGCAGTGGCTTTTCGGCCCAAGCTATACGCCAGAAGGGGGTAGAGCAAGGGATAAACGGATGGAAAGAAGCCCCAGCCCTGATTATGCAAATCAAGGATAAACTGGTGATCAGCCGGAAGTGGCTTTTCGGCCAAAGCTATACGCCAGAAGGGGGTAGAGAAAAGGATGAACGGTTGGAGTGAAGCCCCTTTATCGGTGTTACACCAAAAATTAATTGCTACTAGAGCAATGGTCCTTTACCCCTTAAGTACACGTAATTGGTACTACCTTTTAATTAACTATATATAAATAGTCCACGGCAGGCTGGCAAAAGACAATTTTGTTACCCAACCCACCTCCAATGTGAATTGTAATAAGCGATGCAAATATTTTCTACACCATACATATGTATACCTACGCTATGTAGTCAACCAGACACACTGTGCTTGCATGAAACTGGTTACTCATGAGGAGATTGGTGGGTGGCAGAAAGTGTATTTGATCGACTGGGAATGAATACTGATGATTCGTTTGAGCTGTGGTGGTCGGTTGGCGGGGAATAGGCGGGTATGCCCTAGCAGGTCGAACAAAACGATTTGTGTGATGCGGCCGTCGGTGGTTGCTCGTCTTGCAACGTACTATGGGGCGGGAGTGAAAATAGAATTTGTGTGACGGAGGATGCTTCGTTACACTCCCCCCTTTCTTCGGAGACGGGATCCTTCTCGCCTATTTCTTTAATTATATTTGTTTCGTTTTATTTATATAATCTAAGTATCTCTCTTTTTTTTGAATATTTTTTTTATATTTATTTTTTTTCTACATTTTCTTAGTATTTTTATATTATAATAAAGCAAAATTCATGGATGCTGGACCGTAAACAGGCGATAGTGTTGTTCGCTTGAGGGTTTGCCCCGAAGGGTAATCCCGGGGTCAAAAGCCTGTCCCTGATCTTCAATCGGCGGTTGTGGGCTGGGTTGCACTACTGCAAGGCCTGTTATGGCCGATCCTCGGATGTCATGGCTACAAGACGGTGTACGGTTCGGCTGTTGGGGTATAAACTGCTTCAGGGAAAGGACGTGTTGACTTCGTGGCGGCGGAGTTATCGGCATCGGGTGCGGTGTCGGTGGTTTTGCCGTGACATCTGGTTTTCCGAGTATTAGCTGTTGCGGTGAAAGGACGGGTTGACTCTGTGGCGCGGGGTTATTGATATCGGGTGCGGTGTCGGTGGTTTCGCCATAACATCTGGTTTTTGGCAGTATTAGCTGCTGCGGTGAAAGGACGGGTTGACTTCGTGGCGGCAGGGTTATCGGTATCGGGTGCGGTGTCGGTGGTTTCGCCGTAACATCTGGTTTTCGGGGTATTAGCTGTTGTGGTGAAAGAATGGGCTGACTTTGTGGCGGCGTTATCGGGTTATCGGTATCGGTGCGGTATTGGCGTTTTCTTTTGAATAAAAAGACCGTCGCGTTGCTCAGGATTACTTGGTTCTTCGTTTATGATTTTCTTCATAACGGAGTTAAGCGGGTCATAGCTTTGCTTGTAAGGTAGCTCGGTTTCCAGTTGGATACAATGCGGCGATACGTTAGAACTACCTGAGGTCAAATTATAGCAGTTCTCGTCTCAAGGAGTTGTTCCAGGTTTCTTGCTGTCTCCTCGGTAGATGGGACATCCCAGAACAGATATAGTTCTCTACGCCTCCTTGCGGTGACCTTATCGGGATGAAAAATCGGGGATCATGTCCCAGGGGAGCGTTTACTGCAGCTACGGAAATCCGGTGGCATGACAAGTCCATCTGCCATCTTCCCCGCAAAAAAACAAAATAAGCGGAAAGGCCTGTGACAGTTTTCTTTCCTATGCCCTCGCTGTTTGCAGTTCCAGCAATGAGTTTGTCGGTCGTAGCGGTCTGTTGATGGACCAGCGCGAGAAAACGGGTTGGTAGGTGGAGCGGGCAGTGGTCGTATGTTTCGGTCGTCACTTTTGATGAACTCAAATTCCTCGGCTAAGAGGGCCAACACGTCTAAAGTGGTGAACTCTTTCCTGCGGATATATAATCGGTATTCCGGGCGGAGGTTGTCAAATATGCGATCAACACTATCGTCAATAGACATGAAAGGATGTTGTCGGATCATGTACTGGATGGAGAACAGATATTCCTTGGCCTTTTCTCGTGGGCCCTGGAGCCGGCAAAGAATCTCGTCTCCCAACTTCTAGTGATACCTCGCTGGCAAAAAGTGTTGAAGGAATGACTTTCGAAACTGCTCCTATGTCGGCAAGCTGTCGCTCTTGATCCGAAGCCACTCTAACGCGGTACCTCTAAAAATCTCTGGCAAGGTTCGTAACACATCATCGGGCGGTATGATATAACAACGTGTTAGTTCTGTGATCCTCCAGCCGAGCCATACGCGGGGGCAACAACCCGGTTGGTCGACGACGGTACGTATGCGGTATACGGTGGGTATTGTTCATGTCTGATCTGGCCGTACGCGGGGGCAACAACCCGGTCGGTCGTAGAATAGTTGTAAGTATTCGGTCAGGGCGAAGCACTGCTTCTTGGTGGACAAAGTTCCGGTAGTGGAAATCTTGGTAGTGAATCGCTTGCCATGACGTCTGCCGAAACTCTGGGGGGCTCGTGAGACGAGACGGTTTTTTTGGCTGGTTTCTGGATCTTTTTTTTTTTCATGTGATTGTGAAACGTCCTCTATCGGATTGGGCTCGTTGGTAGATAAGACACTTTCGACCCTTTGTTCGACATGCTCTGCCCACTGGTTACACAAATCCTGGGTCAATAAATGGTTGCGGACTTTTTTCAGGTACCTCCTCAGGCGTTTTCGGAGATCGAGAACGTTTCCGCTCGTAGCCAAGTTCTGTGAGCTTAGCATTACGATTAGTTCGTCTTTTCTTAACAAAGAAATAAACCCAAGACTTTTAAAGGGGTAACATTCGTCGGCGGTCTGGTCTTCGCTCTCAGATCCGGGAATGTCGTTGCTGGTATTGGTGCTGTTGGTCGGTAACAGGTGTTGATGCTGGTGGGCGGCTTTTGACGTTTCTTTAACCATTTCGGCGGTATTCATTGGAGGTTGTTCGTCGGAGAAGTCTTCCGAAGTAATTGTAGGAAGAGGGTCACTAGACTTCATAGTCGGTGGTACCTTTGGAAAATTCCTTGTCGGTCGGCGGTCGGAATTCGGTCGAACTTTCCACAGGTCCCTGCTCGGGCGCCAATGTGATGCTTTTTATTACGAGGCTGAAGTGAGCTCGTCGGTGTCCAGAGTTTTTCCGAAATAAAAGTCGAAAAATTAGGTAGGAAGTTCAGAATTCCTTTAAACATATTTATTTATTTTGATTTAAGAAGTTACAAAATTTGTTTATTGTCTTCTTTTCAGTAATTAAAATATTTTTTATTATTGTATCATAACCCTTAGGGGGAAATCCTTGCCTTTTTTTTTTCTAAAACAAATTTCGTTGTCGTTTCGCTAGCTTTTATGGTCTCGTTCGGTAGCCATTAAAAGTCCTTTTCGCTAATAATCTATACCTAGATAAGGTTTCTCGGAAAAACTAGTTACGCTTTGCAATAGAATTATTTCGCTTTTCTCGCTACCGTTGACATTCGGTTAACGCATCAACCAGGATAATTCTATCCTTCATAAAAGGAAATTAATAGATATCCCAGGTTGACGGTTTCTGACCGTTCATTTTGAACGGTCATTTTGAACGGTCAGAAACCGTCAACCTGGGATATCTATTAATTTCCTTTTATGAAGGATAGAATTATCCTGGTTGATGCGTTAACCGAATGTCAACGGTAGCGAGAAAAGCGAAATAATTCTATTGCAAAGCGTAACTAGTTTTTCCGAGAAACCTTATCTAGGTATAGATTATTAGCGAAAAGGACTTTTAATGGCTACCGAACGAGACCATAAAAGCTAGCGAAACGACAACGAAATTTGTTTTAGAAAAAAAAGGCAAGGATTTCCCCCTAAGGGTTATGATACAATCTCTTTGAAGTTAAACTTAAAATATAACGTAATCTCTCTTTCGAAATTGGATTGATCTTGTATAAATACAACTTTGCTAAATAAAATCACCAGATTGTATCATAACCCTTAGGGGGAAATCATTGCCTTTTTTTTCTAAAACAAATTTCGTTGTCGTTTCGCTAGCTTTTATGGTCTCGTTCGGTAGCCATTAAAAGTCCTTTTCGCTAATAATCTATACCTAGATAAGGTTTCTCGGAAAAACTAGTTACGCTTTGCAATAGAATTATTTCGCTTTTCTCGCTACCGTTGACATTCGGTTAACGCATCAACCAGGATAATTCTATCCTTCGTTACACTCCCCCCTTTCTTCGGAGACGGGATCCTTCTCGCCTATTTCTTTAATTATATTTGTTTCGTTTTATTTATATAATCTAAGTATCTCTCTTTTTTTTGAATATTTTTTTTATATTTATTTTTTTTCTACATTTTCTTAGTATTTTTATATTATAATAAAGCAAAATTCATGGATGCTGGACCGTAAACAGGCGATAGTGTTGTTCGCTTGAGGGTTTGCCCCGAAGGGTAATCCCGGGGTCAAAAGCCTGTCCCTGATCTTCAATCGGCGGTTGTGGGCTGGGTTGCACTACTGCAAGGCCTGTTATGGCCGATCCTCGGATGTCATGGCTACAAGACGGTGTACGGTTCGGCTGTTGGGGTATAAACTGCTTCAGGGAAAGGACGTGTTGACTTCGTGGCGGCGGAGTTATCGGCATCGGGTGCGGTGTCGGTGGTTTTGCCGTGACATCTGGTTTTCCGAGTATTAGCTGTTGCGGTGAAAGGACGGGTTGACTCTGTGGCGCGGGGTTATTGATATCGGGTGCGGTGTCGGTGGTTTCGCCATAACATCTGGTTTTTGGCAGTATTAGCTGCTGCGGTGAAAGGACGGGTTGACTTCGTGGCGGCAGGGTTATCGGTATCGGGTGCGGTGTCGGTGGTTTCGCCGTAACATCTGGTTTTCGGGGTATTAGCTGTTGTGGTGAAAGAATGGGCTGACTTTGTGGCGGCGTTATCGGGTTATCGGTATCGGTGCGGTATTGGCGTTTTCTTTTGAATAAAAAGACCGTCGCGTTGCTCAGGATTACTTGGTTCTTCGTTTATGATTTTCTTCATAACGGAGTTAAGCGGGTCATAGCTTTGCTTGTAAGGTAGCTCGGTTTCCAGTTGGATACAATGCGGCGATACGTTAGAACTACCTGAGGTCAAATTATAGCAGTTCTCGTCTCAAGGAGTTGTTCCAGGTTTCTTGCTGTCTCCTCGGTAGATGGGACATCCCAGAACAGATATAGTTCTCTACGCCTCCTTGCGGTGACCTTATCGGGATGAAAAATCGGGGATCATGTCCCAGGGGAGCGTTTACTGCAGCTACGGAAATCCGGTGGCATGACAAGTCCATCTGCCATCTTCCCCGCAAAAAAACAAAATAAGCGGAAAGGCCTGTGACAGTTTTCTTTCCTATGCCCTCGCTGTTTGCAGTTCCAGCAATGAGTTTGTCGGTCGTAGCGGTCTGTTGATGGACCAGCGCGAGAAAACGGGTTGGTAGGTGGAGCGGGCAGTGGTCGTATGTTTCGGTCGTCACTTTTGATGAACTCAAATTCCTCGGCTAAGAGGGCCAACACGTCTAAAGTGGTGAACTCTTTCCTGCGGATATATAATCGGTATTCCGGGCGGAGGTTGTCAAATATGCGATCAACACTATCGTCAATAGACATGAAAGGATGTTGTCGGATCATGTACTGGATGGAGAACAGATATTCCTTGGCCTTTTCTCGTGGGCCCTGGAGCCGGCAAAGAATCTCGTCTCCCAACTTCTAGTGATACCTCGCTGGCAAAAAGTGTTGAAGGAATGACTTTCGAAACTGCTCCTATGTCGGCAAGCTGTCGCTCTTGATCCGAAGCCACTCTAACGCGGTACCTCTAAAAATCTCTGGCAAGGTTCGTAACACATCATCGGGCGGTATGATATAACAACGTGTTAGTTCTGTGATCCTCCAGCCGAGCCATACGCGGGGGCAACAACCCGGTTGGTCGACGACGGTACGTATGCGGTATACGGTGGGTATTGTTCATGTCTGATCTGGCCGTACGCGGGGGCAACAACCCGGTCGGTCGTAGAATAGTTGTAAGTATTCGGTCAGGGCGAAGCACTGCTTCTTGGTGGACAAAGTTCCGGTAGTGGAAATCTTGGTAGTGAATCGCTTGCCATGACGTCTGCCGAAACTCTGGGGGGCTCGTGAGACGAGACGGTTTTTTTGGCTGGTTTCTGGATCTTTTTTTTTTTCATGTGATTGTGAAACGTCCTCTATCGGATTGGGCTCGTTGGTAGATAAGACACTTTCGACCCTTTGTTCGACATGCTCTGCCCACTGGTTACACAAATCCTGGGTCAATAAATGGTTGCGGACTTTTTTCAGGTACCTCCTCAGGCGTTTTCGGAGATCGAGAACGTTTCCGCTCGTAGCCAAGTTCTGTGAGCTTAGCATTACGATTAGTTCGTCTTTTCTTAACAAAGAAATAAACCCAAGACTTTTAAAGGGGTAACATTCGTCGGCGGTCTGGTCTTCGCTCTCAGATCCGGGAATGTCGTTGCTGGTATTGGTGCTGTTGGTCGGTAACAGGTGTTGATGCTGGTGGGCGGCTTTTGACGTTTCTTTAACCATTTCGGCGGTATTCATTGGAGGTTGTTCGTCGGAGAAGTCTTCCGAAGTAATTGTAGGAAGAGGGTCACTAGACTTCATAGTCGGTGGTACCTTTGGAAAATTCCTTGTCGGTCGGCGGTCGGAATTCGGTCGAACTTTCCACAGGTCCCTGCTCGGGCGCCAATGTGATGCTTTTTATTACGAGGCTGAAGTGAGCTCGTCGGTGTCCAGAGTTTTTCCGAAATAAAAGTCGAAAAATTAGGTAGGAAGTTCAGAATTCCTTTAAACATATTTATTTATTTTGATTTAAGAAGTTACAAAATTTGTTTATTGTCTTCTTTTCAGTAATTAAAATATTTTTTATTATTGTATCATAACCCTTAGGGGGAAATCCTTGCCTTTTTTTTCTAAAACAAATTTCGTTGTCGTTTCGCTAGCTTTTATGGTCTCGTTCGGTAGCCATTAAAAGTCCTATATAACGTAATCTCTCTTTCGAAATTGGATTGATCTTGTATAAATACAACTTTGCTAAATAAAATCACCAGATTGTATCATAACCCTTAGGGGGAAATCATTGCCTTTTTTTTCTAAAACAAATTTCGTTGTCGTTTCGCTAGCTTTTATGGTCTCGTTCGGTAGCCATTAAAAGTCCTTTTCGCTAATAATCTATACCTAGATAAGGTTTCTCGGAAAAACTAGTTACGCTTTGCAATAGAATTATTTCGCTTTTCTCGCTACCGTTGACATTCGGTTAACGCATCAACCAGGATAATTCTATCCTTCATAAAAGGAAATTAATAGATATCCCAGGTTGACGGTTTCTGACCGTTCATTTTGGCGCCCAACGTTTGGCGCCCAACGTGGTTGAAGTGAAAATCCACATTAAAATATATTATTAACTATAAAACTTATCGTTAAATGTAGAAGTTCATATTGCACTGAAGTGAATTAAAAAACATTAACACTAACAATAAGAATTTAAATAAAATAGTGCAGAACAATAAAGTTGAACAATCGACATATTTTACGTCGCGCTTTCGGTTTCGGTTTCGCGAGTGCATGGTGTAGGTGAAGAGAAAAAAAAAAAAAAAAAATCCTCAAAGGAGTAAGGAGAAACAGCCCATCAAAATCCAGAAAAAGTCACCAGACAACCTAGAGGAATTGGAACAAATCTACAGATCAGCAGAGACAAATTGTGGGAGATAAGTATAACAACTCCCACCCAGGTACATTTTGTCTGAATTTTATTCAAATGTGCGTTGTTCTGATCAATATTAAAAGTCATAATTGAACACAAAGAAAAGTTTAAAACGCACCTTCGAAATAAAACAGACCATCAAATTGATTATATTGCTTACAAATAATATTTTAAATGAACAACATATTTCGAATTAACCTAAATACTGAAAACGAACAAACAAAATAATTTAAAACAAAATTACAAGCACTATTAAATCGCCAATTAGTCATAGTCATCTCATTACATATATCAGTGTCCGCAGTATTCATTGTGTTGTCGCTGGAACAAATTAGATATAATCCACAAAAGAGAATACTTACGATCCACTTTTCTGTTCAAGACACACACACACACACACACATACAACTAAAGCTTTTGCTCTAAACTCGCTTTCAAAAACTTTCGCCGCAACTACCACACCATTGCATTGCCTTCTTCGTCGTTATTCGCCTTATTCGTCTCATTCGCTCGCACTCTCGCAACTTTTGTCAACTCTCGCATAGCATACACACTTGATTTCGCTCTAAACTCTATTTCAGCGCATCGATCCTCATTTCGCCACAACATCTTTAATAAGAGAAGAATCTTTTCGTCATCGTCGTCGTCGTCGGGGAAGATCTTGCTGCATGATCAATGCACTGAAGGAAAGCTTTTTTTTGAAAATTGAATTCTCGTGGTTATTCCAAATACAATCAACTTAAGTTTGGATTCTATCTTTTAATAAAAATTAAAACTCCATTAAAATAAAGCTTTATCGCATAGTTAGATGAAATAGTTCGTCTACTTCTACATTTATTTAAACTTCATTCGCTCGCACCGTGGGAGTTAAACATTCTTTGTGTTGAAAATCAATTGTTGTTGAACAGGGTTGTTAAATGCCATTTTAATTTTATTTAAATAAATTCGAAGGAGCTTTTATTTAAGTACAAGAATCTTTTTCTTTCGTTTGAATTGTTGCTGTTTGAAATTATTTTATATTCGTTTCTTGGTCCTCGAAATGGCAACTGAGCAGACTCTTGAGGAATTAAAGCAACAACGGGCTTCTACCAAAGGAAGCATAACGCGCATAAAAAATGTGGTTGAATCTAATGACAAATTAACATCAACTGAACTTGAATGTCGGTTAGGAATTTTGGAGTCGTACTTCAAACAAATTTTAGTTTATCAAACTAAGATAGAAGTCCTATCCCCTAATGACACAAGCCGAGGTGAGATTGAAGATTTGTACATCACTGCAAAAACAAAAATTATTTCGCTTTTGGGGACCAACATAAGAAGCAGTGTTGCAGATACGACGTTATCTATCCAACATTCAGCTAGTCATCTTCCTAAACAACGCTTACCTAGATTTACGGGAAGATATTCAGATTATAAGAATTTTATAAATTCTTTTAACAATCTTGTAGAAAATGATTCAAGCTTAACCAACATTGAAAAATTTAATTATTTGCTATCATGTTTGAGTGATCAGGCTCTTGGAACAGTTAAAGCTTATCAGGTCACAGAAGACAATTATACCAAGGCACTTGAGAGTCTTAAGGAGCGCTATGACAATAACTGTCTTATCTTCTTAGATTACATATCACAGTTAATCGAATTGCCCAAGGTTCCTAAAGCCTCTTCTGCTTCGCTAAGGAGTTTAGTAGACGATATTTCTGCGTTGTTCAGTTCGCTACTCTCGATAGGTTCTTTTGAGAATATTTGTAATGCTATTATTATTCACATTGCCATGTCTAAGGTGGATCCTGAAACACAATCTAAATGGGATGAACAACTTAATTATAAGAAGTTGCCTGAATGGAAGGAGTGTGCAGGTGTCCTTAACAAGCTGTGTCAATTCCTGGAGGCTAGGGATAGCAAACAAGTTCGGTCGGAAGTAACTCACAAATCGTTTAACAAACAAAAACCAACGTTTGTCAACCATCAGTCTCAATTTTCACTTGCTGCGAATCAACGATCTTGTGTCCTGTGTCTAAATCACAACCATTCAATAACAAGCTGTAAAAGTTTTTTGGAACTTTCAGTAATGGATCGTTATTTTAAATCAAAAGAGCTAAGGCTTTGCTTGAATTGTCTAGGACAGGGCCACGGCGTTTCGAAATGTCCCTCGACTTATAAGTGTAAGAGTTGCCGACAAGCACATCATAGTCTTTTACATAGGCCCAAAACTGCAGATACTGCACCTTTTATTAAGGTTTCACAGCATCCATCATCAGCTTCAACACATTCCACCACCGCTAAAACACATCTCACAACCGCTGCAACACATTCTGCATTGGAAAAGGAGCATGTTCCTGAAACACAGGTTATCTTAGCTACAGCGTTGGTCCTGGTCAAAGAATATTCAGGAGGCTATCATTTGGGTAGGGTCCTTCTCGATTCAGGGTCGCAAGTCAATTTCATAAATGAAAAATTCGCAAACTCGCTTGGTCTTAAAAAGCAAAGAAAGAACGTTGATATTGTAGGTATAGGAGTTACCGAAACACAAACAAAATATCAAACTCAATCGTCAATTCGCTCAAGATACAACAATTTTGAAGTTTCCTTAGAATTTTTAGTTGCCCCTCGCATAACAGGGTATCAACCGGAAGCAGCACTCAACATTAGTGATTGGAATCTACCTACAAATTTAGAACTTGCTGATGAGAGTTTCAATCAACCATCTCAAATAGATATGTTGTTAGGTGCTGAAGCTTTCTTCGATTTGCTGAAAACAGGTCAGATCAAACTAGGTGACGGACTTCCATCGTTGCAAGAAACGGCTTTAGGTTGGATCGTATCGGGCAGATACAAAACACAAATCAATGAAAACAAAATATCTTGTTTCGTAAATTCAAAAGATAGTTCGTTGGACAAATACTTGGAGAAGTTCTGGGAATTGGAAGAGATTCAAGGTCATCAGTCGAGGTGGTCTGATGAGCAGGCCACATGTGAAGAACATTTTAAGAACACTATTGAGGTTCTTCCTAGCGGCCGACTTATGGTTCAACTGTTGGATCCGAAATTCATCTAAATAAGCATAATCCTTTTTATTCATAAAACAATTGAAATTATATTGAAATTGTATTAACATTATATAAATAATTAATCATTAACAAGTAAACATTCACAAGTTATAATTTGAAAACTTTAATTTTTAACTTTGAATCTGGCGCGCAGTTTATACCATTCGCCATATTTTTTAAATATTTTGAATTCGCCTTTGAAGTTAAACTTAAAAATATAACGTAATCTCTCTTTCGAAATTGGATTGATCTTGTATAAATACAACTTTGCTAAATAAAATCACCAGATTGTATCATAACCCTTAGGGGGAAATCCTTGCCTTTTTTTTTCTAAAACAAATTTCGTTGTCGTTTCGCTAGCTTTTATGGTCTCGTTCGGTAGCCATTAAAAGTCCTTTTCGCTAATAATCTATACCTAGATAAGGTTTCTCGGAAAAACTAGTTACGCTTTGCAATAGAATTATTTCGCTTTTCTCGCTACCGTTGACATTCGGTTAACGCATCAACCAGGATAATTCTATCCTTCATAAAAGGAAATTAATAGATATCCCAGGTTGACGGTTTCTGACCGTTCATTTTGGCGCCCAACGTGGTTGAAGTGAAAATCCACATTAAAATATATTATTAACTATAAAACTTATCGTTAAATGTAGAAGTTCATATTGCACTGAAGTGAATTAAAAAACATTAACACTAACAATAAGAATTTAAATAAAATAGTGCAGAACAATAAAGTTGAACAATCGACATATTTTACGTCGCGCTTTCGGTTTCGGTTTCGCGAGTGCATGGTGTAGGTGAAGAGAAAAAAAAAAAAAAAAAATCCTCAAAGGAGTAAGGAGAAACAGCTCATCAAAATCCAGAAAAAGTCACCAGACAACCTAGAGGAATTGGAACAAATCTACAGATCAGCAGAGAAAAATTGTGGGAGATAAGTATAACAACTCCCACCCAGGTACATTTTGTCTGAATTTTATTCAAATGTGCGTTGTTCTGATCAATATTAAAAGTCATAATTGAACACAAAGTAAAGTTTAAAACGCACCTTCGAAATAAAACAGACCATCAAATTGATTATATTGCATACAAATAATATTTTAAATGAACAACATATTTCGAATTAACCTAAATACTGAAAACGAACAAACAAAATAATTTAAAACAAAATTACAAGCACTATTAAATCGCCAATTAGTCATAGTCATCTCATTACATAATCAGTGTCCGCAGTATTCATTGTGTTGTCGCTGGAACAAATTAGATATAATCCACAAAAGAGAATACTTACGATCCACTTTTCTGTTCAAGACACACACACACACACACACATACAACTAAATTTGTAAAAGCTTTTGCTCTAAACTCGCTTTCAAAAACTTTCGCCGCAACTACCACACCATTGCATTGCCTTCTTCGTCGTTATTCGCCCCATTCGTCTCATTCGCTCGCACTCTCGCAACTTTTGTCAACTCTCGCATAGCATACACACTTGATTTCGCTCTAAACTCTATTTCAGCGCATCGATCCTCATTTCGCCACAACATCTTTAATAAGAGAAGAATCTTTTCGTCATCGTCGTCGTCGCCGGGGAAGATCTTGCTGCATGATCAATGCACTGAAGGAAAGCTTGTTTTTTTTTGAAAATTGAATTCTCGTGGTTATTCCAAATACAATCAACTTAAGTTTGGATTCTATCTTTTAATAAAAATTAAAACTCCATTAAAATAAAGCTTTATCGCATAGTTAGCTGAAATAGTTCGTCTACTTCTACATTTATTTAAACTTCATTCGCTCGCACCGTGGGAGTTAAACATTCTTTGTGTTGAAAATCAATTGTTGTTGAACAGGGTTGTTAAATGCCATTTTAATTTTATTTAAATAAATTCGAAGGAGCTTTTATTTAAGTACAAGAATCTTTTTCTTTCGTTTGAATTGTTGCTGTTTGAAATTATTTTATATTCGTGTCTTGGTCCTCGAAATGGCAACTGAGCAGACTCTTGAGGAATTAAAGCAACAACGGGCTTCTACCAAAGGAAGCATAACGCGCATAAAAAATGTGGTTGAATCTAATGACAAATTAACATCAACTGAACTTGAATGTCGGTTAGGAATTTTGGAGTCGTACTTCAAACAAATTTTAGTTTATCAAACTAAGATAGAAGTCCTATCCCCTAATGACACAAGCCGAGGTGAGATTGAAGATTTGTACATCACTGCAAAAACAAAAATTATTTCGCTTTTGGGGACCAACATAAGAAGCAGTGTTGCAGATACGACGTTATCTATCCAACATTCAGCTAGTCATCTTCCTAAACAACGCTTACCTAGATTTACGGGAAGATATTCAGATTATAAGAATTTTATAAATTCTTTTAACAATCTTGTAGAAAATGATTCAAGCTTAACCAACATTGAAAAATTTAATTATTTGCTATCATGTTTGAGTGATCAGGCTCTTGGAACAGTTAAAGCTTATCAGGTCACAGAAGACAATTATACCAAGGCACTTGAGAGTCTTAAGGAGCGCTATGACAATAACTGTCTTATCTTCTTAGATTACATATCACAGTTAATCGAATTGCCCAAGGTTCCTAAAGCCTCTTCTGCTTCGCTAAGGAGTTTAGTAGACGATATTTCTGCGTTGTTCAGTTCGCTACTCTCGATAGGTTCTTTTGAGAATATTTGTAATGCTATTATTATTCACATTGCCATGTCTAAGGTGGATCCTGAAACACAATCTAAATGGGATGAGCAACTTAATTATAAGAAGTTGCCTGAATGGAAGGAGTGTGCAGGTGTCCTCAACAAGCGGTGTCAATTCCTGGAGGCTAGGGATAGCAAACAAGTTCGGTCGGAAGTAACTCACAAATCGTTTAACAAACAAAAACCAACGTTTGTCAACCATCAGTCTCAATTTTCACTTGCTGCGAATCAACGATCTTGTGTCCTGTGTCTAAATCACAACCATTCAATAACAAGCTGTAAAAGTTTTTTGGAACTTTCAGTAATGGATCGTTATTTTAAATCAAAAGAGCTAAGGCTTTGCTTGAATTGTCTAGGACAGGGCCACGGCGTTTCGAAATGTCCCTCGACTTATAAGTGTAAGAGTTGCCGACAAGCACATCATAGTCTTTTACATAGGCCCAAAACTGCAGATACTGCACCTTTTATTAAGGTTTCACAGCATCCATCATCAACTTCAACACATTCCACCACCGCTACAACACATTCCACAACCGCTGCAACACATTCTGCATTGGAAAAGGAGCATGTTCCTGAAACACAGGTTATCTTAGCTACAGCGTTGGTCCTGGTCAAAGAATATTCAGGAGGCTATCATTTGGGTAGGGTCCTTCTCGATTCAGGGTCGCAAGTCAATTTCATAAATGAAAAATTCGCAAACTCGCTTGGTCTTAAAAAGCAAAGAAAGAACGTTGATATTGTAGGTATAGGAGTTACCGAAACACAAACAAAATATCAAACTCAATCGATACAACAATTTTGAAGTTTCCTTAGAATTTTTAGTTGCCCCTCGCATAACAGGGTATCAACCGGAAGCAGCACTCAACATTAGTGATTGGAATCTACCTACAAATTTAGAACTTGCTGATGAGAGTTTCAATCAACCATCTCAAATAGATATGTTGTTAGGTGCTGAAGCTTTCTTCGATTTGCTGAAAACAGGTCAGGTCAAACTAGGTGACGGACTTCCATCGTTGCAAGAAACGGCTTTAGGTTGGATCGTATCGGGCAGATACAAAACACAAATCAATGAAAACAAAATATCTTGTTTCGTAAATTCAAAAGATAGTTCGTTGGAAAAATACTTGGAGAAGTTCTGGGAATTGGAAGAGATTCAAGGTGATCAGTCGAGGTGGTCTGATGAGCAGGCCACATGTGAAGAACATTTTAAGAACACTATTGAGGTTCTTCCTAGCGGCCGACTTATGGTTCAACTACCATTTAAAAAAGATCCCAGCTGTCTTGGAAATTCCTACGATATTGCATTCAGAAGATTTGTATCTCTTGAGCGAAGGTTATCTAAAAACGCACCTTTGAAATCGCAATATGTTGATTTTATGAAAGAATATGAATCGTTAGGTCATATGTCACTAGTTCAAAATCCTAATCTTGAAAAAGCTCACTACTACTTACCTCATCAATGTGTACTCAGGCCTGAGAGTGTGTCTACGAAACTTCGCGTAGTATTCGATGCATCTTGTTGCACATCGTCGCAGATATCTTTGAATGGAATACTTATGGTCGGTCCTACGATACAAGACGAACTTTTAATCATTCTTCTTCGCTTTAGACTTTATCGCTATGCCCTTACTGCAGACATCGTAAAGATGTATCGACAAGTCCTAGTGCATCCATCGCATAGAAGCTTGCAATTCATCCTATGGAGAGAAAATGCACATACTCCTATACAAACATATCAGCTAAACACCATTACATACGGTACATCATCGGCACCATTCCTGGCAATCCGTTGCCTTCAGTACTTGGCTGAGACAAACCAAGAGCGGTTTAGCCTAGGTGCTTCTGTTCTAAAGTCTGACTTTTACGTAGACGATATGTTGACTGGAGCAGATGATTTAGATAGTCTAACTCAAAAGAGAAACGAAGTCGTTTCGATTTTGAAATCAGCTGGATTGGAGATGTCAAAATGGAACAGCAACCATCTTTCTTTGATTGGGGAGGCTAAACAACAAGAAATAAGATTGACTGAATCCAATCTAACAAGCACGTTAGGTATTGCTTGGAATCCTCTCGCTGACGAGTTTAGTTTTTCTTACAAGCCAAATCGTAACTACACAAGATATACAAGAAGATCTATACTCTCTCTTTCGTCGTCACTATTTGACCCAATGGGTTTACTTAGCCCCATCATCATTCGGGCTAAAATCTTACTACAACAGCTTTGGATAGATAAAGTGGATTGGGATGAGTCAATTCCACAAAACATCGACACTGAGTGGCGTCAGTTTATGACCGACCTCCACTCACTCCAAAATCTCTCAGTTCCAAGATATATATTTATCGAAAGTAAACAGAGTTACCAAATACATGGTTTTTCAGACGCCTCCATGAAAGCCTATGGTTGTTGCATATATCTCAGAACCACAAATGCATTTGGATCTGTAGGATTGAAACTATTAGTTGCCAAGTCCAGGGTGGCACCTGCCAAAACTAAACAGTGTCGATCAAGTACTCGTCGTGTGCGGTCGCGTTGCTTCTGTGCGCGTGTGTTACCTACCCAAAATAATCAAAAAAAAAAAAAAAAAAAACCAAAACCGAATTCATATACCACTTACAATTACAATACATAGTGCAATTAAATTAAAATGAGATATTAAATTCAGCCCTTTCCGTTACCCAAAACTAGAAAAAAAAAAATAGAATAATCCAGTGAAAAATTAAAAGAAGAAAAAAATACACCAAACCTCGCTCATACGCAGCACAGCATCCAACAATACCCATCCTCTCCACCCGCGCCACCCATAACTGTTGCTTTCTATACAATGCAAGCCTCTTGTGAGGCTTATCGCAAGAGGTTTTGCATTGGATGGTGAGCAGCATTTGATGTGTTTTCTTTCGTGTTTTTTGTCTATATTAATTCCCGTTTGCAAATTGTTTTATGGGCATAACACCTAGGACAGTTTGTTTATAATTGGAATTAATATGGGCCTATACTGCACGGCTGAAATTAGTTTCGTCAAAGTTGAATCTTTTGTGTTTAGTTTTTCAAAATGGTAAGTGATTTTTGTGTTGTATATTCAAATGTTCGTGGGCTAAGAAAGAATTTCTTTTCTGTGTACGCCCATACTGTGCAATACAGGCCAGCTGTTTTGGCATTAAGTGAAACCCAGGTTGGACAGAATACTGATTTATCAGAATTTTGTTTGTTTGGATATAACTTAGTGCCATTACTTTTTTCCCACCATGGTCTTGTCGTTTATGTTAGGAATGATATTGCTTGCCAGAGCCTTCCCCAATATGGGCATTGTTCTAATACGAACTTTAATTTCCTGTGGCTCAAATTCACTGTCCGCAAGCATATCATTCATTACTGTTTTCTTTACAGGAGTCCGAATCTTGACAGCATGTCTACTTGTGATGAGTTAGATGTTTTGTCAGATTCAATTTCCCGAATTGTTTCCCATTGTCCTCACACTGAAGTCGTGATTACGGGCGACTTCAATGTACACAATTCAAGTTGGCTCCGATATTCTGGCCAGACAACACTCGAAGGAAGGTATACCGAGATCTTTGCTGAGTATAACCATCTTACCCAGCTCGTCGATGAGCCTACTCGTATACCGGATGTTGATGGGCATTCCGCCCATACTCTTGACTTGTTCCTTACTTCCCATCCTGATAAATATACTATTAAAGTAACTTCTCCATTTGGCACCTCGGACCATTGTGTCATTTCAGCTAATTTCTCGATCTCCAACCATCCAGTTAAAGAAAAAATTCCCACTAGGACCGTTTGGCAATACGAGAAAGCCAACTGGGACGGTCTGAATAATTTCTTTCGCAACTTTAACTGGTCATTATGCTTCCTCGATAATGACATTGATGCCAGTGTTGAAATGATTACAGAAGTGATTTTTCTTGGAATGAGAACTTTTGTCCCTCACAGAACAAAATGTATCAAACCAAAAGAAAAGTCTTGGTTTTCCGAAGAGTGTAAAGAAGCTATCAGGTTGAAAGAAGTAAGCTTCCGATCCTACAAAGCCAACCCAACTGAGGAAAATCGGAAGAAACACAAACAAGTTAGGAACTCGTGCAACTCCGTTATACACAAAACGAAATTTTTACATGACCAGAAGTTACGGCAAAAAATTCTGCAATGTCCCAAAGGCAGTAAAAACTTCTGGTCATTTGTAAAAAACGTCAAGAACTCAACGTCATCATCAGTTCCAACGCTCATCGTCGACGATAAACCTATTGTCAGCTCTTCAGAGAAGGCCAATATGCTCGCAGCTCATTTTGCTGCAAGTTCTACGTTGCCTGCAAGCAACAATGCCCCTCCTGTACTTGAGAACGTTAATTTTTCTATGGGACAGATATTTTTCCGCACTCGTACAGTAGCAAGAGTACTTCAAGATCTTGATATACACAAATCCGCTGGCCCGGATGGAATACCCCCTATTCTTCTGAAGAAGTGTTCTTCATCGCTGGCAAAACCACTGCGTAAGCTTTTCCACCGCTCCTATCGTTCAGGAATCTTTCCTAGTAGATGGAAAACAGCATTTGTCCAGCCCGTCCCAAAAAAAGGTGACTCCTCCTCCCCCTCCTCTTACCGACCAATTGCACTTATGTCCCTTCTTTCCAAGGTCATGGAAACGCTGATAAATCGTCAGCTCAAGAAATATCTCGAAGATCGGGAGCTTTTAAATGACCGGCAATACGGCTTTCGCAGCAATCGTTCCACTGGTGATCTGATGGCATATCTCACCGAACAGTGGAACAAATCTGTGCATCGCTTTGGCGAAAGCAAGATTATTGCGCTTGATATTTCAAAGGCATTTGATAGAGTTTGGCATGAAGCTCTTTTATCGAAAATGCGTGCATTTGGTATCGATGATACTCTTATTCGTTGGATTAGAAGCTATCTTCTGGACCGTTCAATACAAGTTGTATTAGACGGTTTCAAGTCTGATCTCCACAAAATAAATGCTGGTGTGCCCCAGGGCTCCGTTCTGTCTCCGACTCTCTTTCTCATTTTTATAAATGATCTCTTGTCTGTGACTTCTAATCCATTAAATTGTTTTGCTGACGACTCAACCCTCAGCTTTTCATATACGTTTGATAATTCACGGCCTTCGCCTTCGGACGTGTTATTACAACGAAATCGTATGATAAGCTCATTAAACTCCGATTTAAACAGCATTGTGAATTGGGGTACTAGAAATCGTGTGGAGTTTAATGCGTCGAAAACTCAATGCTGTCTTTTGTCGTTGAAGCTAAACATACCCCCTATGCCATTATCCATGAATGGTACTTGTATCGAGGAGGCCGAAAAGCTATCAGTACTCGGTATGTGTATTAGTGACAATCTTCGTTGGAATGATCATATACTTGAGATTGCCAAGAATGCTGCAAGATGCTTAGGCTTTCTTAATAGATGCAAGAAGTTTTTCACCCCTTCTGATCTGGCTACAATTTACAAAGCGTTTATACGCCCTAAACTCGAGTATAACTCCCATCTCTGGGCAGGTGCTTCTCAAACTTTTCTTCACCTGCTCGACAGAGTTCAGAAAAAAGCGTTAAAATTGATAGGAGAGAGAAGCATTATGGAAACATTTCCGTCACTCGAACATCGTCGAAATGTCTCATGTCTTTCCTTATTTTACAGATTCTTTTACAAAAAATGCTCACTCGAGGTAGCCAGCTGCGTTCCACCCCTTAAACATTTCCCCCGTAATACTCGTCTTGCTAGGAACGCTCATCAGTTTACACTAGAGCCCAATTTCGGACGTACCGTGAAATATAGATTCTTTCTTTAGCCGTACAACACGAATGTGGAATGGATTGCCTGGCACAATTTTTCCTTGCCATTTTGATCTTCAAACATTCAAGATCAATGTTCATCGACACCTCCTTTCCCTTCCTTCCTAACTTCCTATCGCTCGCGCTGTGACTTATCATTAAAAGGGCTATAACAAACCCCTTGAGCGCGTGTGCATTATAAAAAAAAAAAAAAAAAAAAAACAACTTCCTCGCTTAGAGCTCTGCGCCGCACATCTTTTGTCTAAACTCTGGGTAAAAATTCAAAGAGTCATAGACAAAAACTATTCGGGAGCGTTTTTTTGGACTGACTCTGCAATTGTTTTGCACTGGTTATCCACGCACTCGTCAAAGCTTAATACATTCGTTGGAAATAGGGTAGCTGAAATTCAGGAAACAACGAAGCAAGTAGTTTGGAAACATGTTCCAACAACCGATAATCCTGCAGATGTGGTCTCGCGTGGATGCACGGTAGATGAGCTAAAGAACTCAATTTGGTTCCAGGGTCCAGCTTTTTTAATTGAAAAGGAGGAAAATTGGCCATCCACAGTAGGAATTCTTCCTCCTCCAGAGGAACTTTCGTTGGAAAAAAGAAAAACTGTTCTGATTTGTCAAAAGACAGAACAACATCCTTATCATTATCATTATCTCGAGATAATAGAGAGAGTTAGTTCATACACTAAGATTGTCAGAATCTTCGCATACGTTGCAAGGTATATCAATTTACGGAGATGGCGAATCCCATTCCCAGGTGAATACCTGACATCTGAAAAGCTGGAGTACTCTTTACAAATAATCGTTAATTTGATTCAAATGAAGTACTTTGCCAAGGAAATCGAAGCAATCAAAACAAACTCAACACTTAAAGGGTCCATAAACTCTTAAAGTCCATTTATTGAGGAGAGGAATGGGCTACTTTTGCTAAAAGTAGGAGGACGATTGAAGCACGCGAACATTCCAGAAGAGAACAAGCATCAACTGTTACTGCCAAAGGAATGTAGTTTCACCAAAACACTCGTCCAACAACTTCATGTTTCGAACTACCATGCTGGTCCAAAAGCTCTTGTGGCGCTTGCAAGAGAACGATTTTGGATCATCAATATTCGAGAGGTAGCACGACGAATAGTTCAAAAGTGCCCTCATTGCGTAAGGTATAGACCCAAATTGTTTAAGCAGGTTATGGGAGATTTGCCTGCTGAAAGACTTACCCCTTCACGTCCATTTATATGTTGCGGAGTGGACTTCTGTGGTCCAATAAACACGTATTATAGAATTCGCGGTAAGGTGCCGTACAAAAACTATGTGGCGGTTTTCGTTTGTTTCGCTTCAAAAGCAGTCCATTTAGAAGCTGTGTCGGACCTATCAGCCGATGCGTTCATAGGAGCCTTGAAAAGAATGATAGGTCGTAGAGGTCTCCCGAGAAACATCCATTGTGACAACGCGACAAACTTTGTTGGCGCACAGTCAAAACTTAGAGAATTGCGTGATATGTTGTTCAGAAAGTCTAATCAACAAAATATAATTAACTTTTGTTCTAATGCATCCATAAATTTTCATTTTATACCCCCCAGGGCACCCCACTTCGGTGGAATTTGGGAAGCTGCCGTTAAAGTGGCGAAGGGCCACCTCTATCGAAGCCTTGGAGGTGCAAAGCTATCGTTTGAAGAATTGACAACAGCACTTGTGGAAATCGAGGCCATTATGAATTCGAGGCCAATAACGCCGATGTCTACAGATCCCAACGACCTCGAAGCCCTAACGCCAGCACATTTCCTCATTGGATCATCGCTAAAAGCAGTATCGGAGCCAGCAGTAGAAGTATCCGACATCAGTTATCTTCAAAGATGGCGGCGAATAAATGCCGTCAAAACCCATTTTTGGAAAAGGTGGTCATCCGAGTACGTCCAAGAACTCCAAGGCCGTGCAAAGTGGACGTCACCCAGCCCGAACATCGCACTCGACAGCCTAGTCATCATTCACGAAGACAACTTACCGCCCCAAAGGTGGCTCATTGGAAGAGTCACTAAAATTATCGAAGGTCCAGATGGTCGAGTCAGAGTCGCAGATGTGAAAACAACACGAGGAGAATATAGACGACCCATTCATAAACTAGCAGCTATTCCGTCTTGAAAGAGTCCTTTCAAAGGAGGCGGAATGTTGGATCCGAAATTCATCTAAATAAGCATAATCCTTTTTATTCATAAAACAATTGAAATTGTATTGAAATTGTATTAACATTATATAAATAATTAATCATTAACAAGTAAACATTCACAAGTTATAATTTGAAAACTTTAATTTTTAACTTTGAATCTGGCGCGCAGTTTATACCATTCGCCATATTTTTTAAATATTTTGAATTCGCCTTTGAAGTTAAACTTAAAAATATAACGTAATCTCTCTTTCGAAATTGGATTGATCTTGTATAAATACAACTTTGCTAAATAAAATCACCAGATTGTATCATAACCCTTAGGGGGAAATCCTTGCCTTTTTTTTCTAAAACAAATTTCGTTGTCGTTTCGCTAGCTTTTATGGTCTCGTTCGGTAGCCATTAAAAGTCCTTTTCGCTAATAATCTATACCTAGATAAGGTTTCTCGGAAAAACTAGTTACGCTTTGCAATAGAATTATTTCGCTTTTCTCGCTACCGTTGACATTCGGTTAACGCATCAACCAGGATAATTCTATCCTTCATAAAAGGAAATTAATAGATATCCCAGGTTGACGGTTTCTGACCGTTCACAATTATTCTTCTCAAAACTCTAAGATAACAAAGTTTTTCATATAAGGACCTGCATTAATTAAACTTAATTCTTAAAATAACTAACATGGTTTTTCATATACGGCCCTTGTAAAGCAATAAAGGGATAAACGGTTGGAGTGAAACCTCGGCCCTGGCAATGCAAACCTAGGAAAAACGGTTTATCAGCTGGCAGTAGTCTCTCGGCCCAAACTATACTTAGACAGAAGAGCAAGGGATAAACGGGGGGATAGAAGCACCGGCCCTGGCAATGCAAACCAAGGATAAGCGGGTGATCGGCTAGCAATAACCTCTCGGCCCAAGCTGTACTTCGACAGTAAAGCAAGGGATAAACGGGTGTAGAGAAGCTCCGGCCCTGGTAATCCAAGCAAAGGATAAGCGGGTGATCGGCTAGCGATAACCTTTCGGCCCTAGATGTACTTCGACAGTAAAGCAAGGGATAAGCGGGTGGAGAGAAGAACCGGCCCTGGCAATGCAAACCAAGGACATGCGGGTGATCGGCTATCAAAATCCTCTCGGCCCAAGCTGTACTTCGACATTAAAGCAAGGGATAAACGGCTGGAGAGAAGCTTCGGCCCTGGCAATCCAAGCCAAGGATAAGCGGGTGATCGGCTAGCAATAACCTTTCGGCCCAAGCTGTACTTCGACAGTAAAGCAAGGGATAAGCGGGTGGAGAGAAGCTCCGGCCCTGGTAATGCAAACCAGGGATAAACAGTTTATTGATTATGCAAATCAAGGATATACTGGTGATCAGCCAGCAGTGGCTTTTTGGCCCAAACTATACGCCAGAAGGGGGTAGAGCAAAAGATAAACGGTTGGAATGAAGCCCCGGCCCTGATTATGCAAATCAAGGATAAACTGGTGATAAGCCGGCAGTGGCTTTTCGGCCCAAGCTATACGCCAGAAGGGGGTAGAGCAAGGGATAAACGGTTGGAGTGAAGCCCCTTTATCGGTGTTACACCAAAAATTAATTGCTTCTAGAGCAATGGTCACTTCAACCCTTAAGTACACGTAATTGGTACTACCTTTTAATTAACTATATATAAATAGTCCACGGCAGGCTGGCAAAAGACAATTTTGTTACCCAATCCACCTCCATATGTCATAATTTGTTACAAAAGCACAATGTGAATTGTAATAAGCGATGCAAATATTTTCTACACCATACATATGTATACCTACGCTATGTAGTCAACCAGACACACTGTGCTTGTATGAAACTGGTTATTCATGAGAGGAGATTGGTGGGTGGCAGAAAGTGTATTCGTTCGACGTTGGTCGAACAAAACGATTTGTGTGATGCGGCCGTCGGTGGTTGCTCGTCTTGCAACGTACTATGGGGCGGGAGTGAAAATAGAATTTGTGTGACGGAGGATGCTTCGTTACAACATAGGCCAAGAGAACATCCGACTCTCCATTTGTCGCCAAGTTGAAAGCGGAATCAATTACATTAAGGAATGGGATGAGTTTTGTCTATCACCATCAAAGGGTTTAACGAATTTAAAAAATGTATTAAGTGAGATACTATTCTCAACATCAATATCGTTTCCATCCACATTTTCCATTTTTGAACAGATTTAATTTAGTTTCAAATTTGCCTTGTTACCAAATTTGTATTTTCTGATTCGATTTAAATTAGTATAAATTTCTTATTTTTTTTTTATTATAATTTTTTTTTTTAATCCACAAATTGAGTCACAACTTAAATTTTAAAATTCAATTTGAATTAATAATAAATACTCTTCTTATCGATTTAAAATTTCTGGTAATAAAGTTATAAATTCTCCTTCACAATTTGAGTCAAAACTATAATTAAAATTTCTGATTGGATTTGAATTTAAAATAGATTTTCCGCTTCACAATAGAAATTTCTGATTTCAAAATTAAAAACTTTTCTGCTTAACAATTTAAAATTTTCTAATTTCAAAATAATAGATTTTCTGCTTCACAATAAAAATTTCTGATTTCAAATTTTCTGCTTCACAATTTAAAATTTCGAATCTCAAATTATAGATTTTCTGCTTCACAATTTAGGCTACTTACAAAAAGATTTGCAGCACTTTTTTTTGTAGATACCGCTTGTCGCTACCGCTATATATTTTGCTTCTTCAAGCTTGCCGCTGTTGTTAATTTTATTTTATTCTTCAAGGCACTGCTTTTGTTATTAGTTTTATTTTACTTCTGACACCATTTATTGGGTTCTCCAAAATCAAAAGCAATATCACTACGGTTCTTCTTTTCCAAAATCAAAATAAAATCACTTTTATTATATACTCGGTCAGCAAGCTTTGTTCCGCCTTAGAGGAAATATATAAACATATTTTGGATTTTACTAAGTTCAATTTTTTCATTTAGAAATACAAATACAAAAATCAAGTATTTTAATGATTCTTTATTGTCCATGTATTTTGTTGCATAGGTTGCACTCTTCAGTCAAGCACCTTGTGATACACGACATTTTTTTACCACATATATGTAATTGAGGATGGGAAAAACATGGATTTTCCAGATTCAGACCACAAACTTTCAAGGTTTGGCCTTGTGATTTGTTAATGGTCATAGCAAATGCAAGACGGATCGGAAATTAAAGTCTTTAAAACTCAAACGGCATATTGGTTGGAATCATCGGGATCCTTGGAATAAGAACTTCCTCACCTTCGAATTTTCCTTTGAGTATCGTCGGGTAAATCACATTGTTCACCAATTTATTTACCACCAAACGCGTACCGTTGCACAACTTTGGTTGGTTTATGTTTCGAAGCATGATTACTACGGAGCCAACCTTTAGGCGTAAATTGTGCAGTGGTAAGCCAGGCACATCAACGGAGTTTACAAATTCAACTGGGTGGTTGGTGGCTTCATCTTCATTTGTTAAACAGTCTATAGATTTGAATGAATGCATTGTTCCAATGATCTCATTCTGAATTATGTAGTTTAGGTCATCTACATCATTATTCTTAGCCAGGGGCGGACTGGCCCACCGGGCAACCGGGATTTTGCCCGGTAGGCCCCCGGGTCTTCTATTTTTGACTTTACAGTAAAAAAAAAATGTTTTTTCATCGGTGTCTGGCCCCTAAAGTAGTCTGTTGTGGCCCCCCTATGGATATTTTGAGGCCCAAAGAACTATGTTTGTGGCTCTTTTAGTCCACGTAGGCCCCCTTTATGGACCTTTTGAGGCCCCAGAATTATTTTTGTGGTCCTTTTAATCTATGTAGGCCCCTATGGTTCTTTTGAGGCCCACATAGTTATGTTTGTGGCCCTTTCGGTCTATGTAGGCCCCTATGGTTCATTTTAGGCCCACAGAATTACTTTTATGGCCCTTTAAGTCAATGTAGGCCCTCTATAGACCTTTTGAGGCCCCCAGGATTATTTTTGTGGTCCTTTTAGTCTATGTAGGCCCCCTATGGTTCTTTTAAGTCCCACATAATTATATTTGTGGTCCTTTCGGTCTATGTAGGCCCCTTTATGGTTAATTTTAGGCACACAGAATTAGTTTTATGGCCTTTTAAGTCAAAAAACTGCTCAAACGATCTTCAAATTTTGTATTTATAAATAGACTATTGCTAATGCATTATATACTTGTATACTATACCAGTGTAATTTCGTTTTGATTAAACTGAAAGCTTACAACCTCTAATAGTCGTAAAATTGGAAGTAAACCCTTCGAAACATTTTTTGTTATAACTTTATGTTCATAAACTCAAATAAATTAATCTGCCAGTCGACACAGCTAAAAACTAAAAATTATTATTATTATTTACACTCTGTGTATTGAACATAAATATTAATAAATATTTGTACATTTAAAAGTTAATAAACATGAAAAATGAAATATCAAACAATAATTTCTGCAAATCAATTTTTATTTTTAACCATTTTAAAGTAGGAAATTATATACTGTGGCCCTTTTCTTACAAGTCCCGGTAGGCCCTTTGACCCCCAGTCCGCCCCTGTTCTTAGCCGCTAAAATTGCTTGCTCACTCAACCATTCATTATTTTTGAGGTTAGTAATCATGTTTGGGAATACTTTTTTGATAAGTTCGCCTTTCGATGAGACAAAGTTACAGAAATGCTGAGGAAATCAAATCACACCGCTCGATTCGTCGACAGGTACTCGACCATTACCGATAGTCAGCAATTGCTCAGAGAAATCTTCAGCAGATGCATCATTCAGCAATGCAACTCTCATGTTTGTTGTCAGCTGAAGTTTCTTCACATAGCGCCATCTTTCACCATCTACCATCTTCTTCCATATACATGCTTCTACCATTTATTCCCAACTACCATCATTAACAATTAACCATCTTCTACCATTAACAATTAACCATCTTCTACCATCTACCGTCTTCTACCATCATAATTTAATAAATACTTTGTAGATAGTGTCTGTGATATAAACCAATCTATTCCTTTTGTGCAATATGAAACTCCTGTGGTAAGATTTAAGTTTAAATTTTGTGATGAACGAACAATCTGTGGTGTAATTAAAGACTGCAATAACAAAAAGGACATATATGGGATAAATAAAGACATAATTTATAACTCAATTGAAGTTTTTGGACCAGTGTTCATGAAAATAATAAATGCTTCGCTTTATCAAGGAATTTTTCCAAACGGTTGGAAGTAATCTACAGTTATACCAGTAGAAAAAGTGAAAGGCACTATTAACGGTGAAAACTTTAGCCCAATCAACATGTTACCGAGTTTTGAAAAAGTGTTAGAACGCATAGTTAGTGAACCAGTCGAATGAAACAACAATTAACTATCGCGTATACGATTGGAGAAAATGCATAGATGACAGCAAAGGAATCATAGCAGTGTTTCTCGACTTTAAACGGGCTTTCGAAACTATAGATCGACAAATACTAATAACAAAATTGAAATTGTACCTTGTAAAGAATCATGGACACGGAGTTATAATGGTTTCATTCTTACTTGAGTGGAAGTAGTCAGAGAACTAAATTTGGAGACACGATATCAGAATCTGTTGGAGCCGCATTGGGTGTCCCGCAGGGGGCTGTATTGGGTGTTGTCTTGTTTTTGTTGTATATAAATGATATACAAAATGTTTTAGAATACTGTAAACTTGTATTATTTGCTGATGACACGCTTATATACATTTCGGGGAATGATACTAAAGATATGTGTATAAAAATAAATAAAGACCTAAAAAATATAAATATGTGGCTAAAAGCAAACAAACTGAGTCTTAATGTTAACAAAACAAAATGCATGAAACTTAAAATAAGTGGTCCTATTTCAGTACTTATTGATGACTGCCAAATTGAATGTGTTGAAAACATTTAATGCTAAGGAGTGATAATAGGCTCTGAACTTAACTTAAAAGACCACGCAAAATTTATCTGCGCTAAAATATCAAACAAAAAAATTGGTTTTCTTAAACGAATAAGACCTATTTTAAATATGGGAAACCCGATTTTGTTGTACAATGTCATAGTACTTCCACATTTTTTGTATTGTTCGATAACCTTGTTTGTGAACAAAATAAAACAACGCATGCAGCTACTACAAAACAAAGCAATGAGATCCATTCTTAAGTGTAACCGATATACGCCAATACGAAAAATGTTGGGAGCATTAAAGTGAATGAATGTTGAGCAGAATATAACCGACAATGCGATGTTACTTATTTTCAAAATGAAAAACGGAATGCTGCCGTCATACTTAGAGGACAATATTACCAGAGTTAACGCAGTACAACCGTACTACTTAAGAAATAATCAGGACATCAGACCAAGCCGCTGCAACAGAACCAGTACCTTAACACTATTTTCTTACTTTGAAAAATAGATCCAATTGGTATTGAATATAAAAGTACAAGTTAAATGCACATTTATGTAAATGCAAGTTTGTTAAAAGTTCAATGAACAAATAAACATCATTTTTATTACTATTATAGTCCATACCTGGCAAGCATACTCTATAATAGGTCTGACAAATGAGGTTACCAATCGTTTGATAACATAAGGGTCAGAAAACTGACGTGATTCCCTTTTATTTATTTATTTATTTATTTATTTATTTATTTATTTATTTCATCTATCAAGTATATTCTCTTGTAGACTAACATGCAATTTAATAATGTTTGTATAAAATAACAATAAATAATCTTAAATTAGTAAATAATTTATAAAATAAAATAAATACAAGTGTTTCATAACAAAATATCACTTAAAGCGTTTTTGAATTGTTCTCTACTTAAGTGTAAGTTCATTACATCGCATACAATATTAAATAAATCACAAGATCGAGATACAGGATCACTTTTTCCGTAATTAGTATAATGGCGCGGAAAATAAAAAAAGATTTGTCTTTCTCTAAGAGGTCTTGAAGGAGCGAAGATTGGGTAAAGAGCGAGAAGCATAGAACAGTCAATATGATTACATAGATAGTCTCTAACCAATAAAACAAGACTATGTTTTCTTCTTATTTCAAGTGTTTTTAGGCCTAAAAGCAGGCACCTCTGATGATACGAGGGCATATTATTGTCAACCCAGTTCAATTTACCTAGTGAATTTACGTTGAACAGCCTCTATTCTATTAACGCTTACTGCATATATTGGGGACCAAATGCAGCACGCGTATTCCAAGGAAAACCTAACCAATGAGAAATATAAAACTTTTGTGGGATCTTAAAATAAATACCACAAAATCAAAAATAATGGTATTCAGGTCACGAAATAGATCTATCGGCTATGCACGGAACTGGACTTTAGATGGTGAGATAATCGAAGTTGTTGATGAATTTAAGTATCTGGGATATATATTAACGTATAACTTGAATCTCCACACCCATATCAAAACAAAAACAGCGCTAAATAGTATCTGGAGCCAGTTTTTCACCAATAATTCCGTAGATCCTATGTCAAAATTCAAAGTCTTTAACGCCACAGTGAATAGTTGTTTTTGCTATGGGAATGAAGTATATGGGTACGAACAGCTAGAAGAGATGGAAAACATACAAAGATATTTTTTTAAACGAATTTTTAGGCTGCCTAACAACACTCCCAATTACGCCATTCACCTGGAGTCAGGCTTACCTCAAATATATCTAAAAAACTTAAAAGCTAATGCGGATTACATTGTGAAGGTAATGAAGCGATCTCACCAAAACCTACAGAAACGGATCCTTATGATTTGTTTTAGCTGCGGTTATAGTCCAATTAAAAACTGGTACGATCTTGCTGTAACGCATAACTTTGCAATGTCATTGACAGTAGACAACGTAGAAGAGTTGAAAAACTCACTTTACGAATGTATCTCTTGCATAGACGACACTATGTATAGACAATGTGTTATGCGAGGGACAGAATCAACTTCTAGGAATATATATAGGCAACTTAATTTCCAATTAGGTGAAAATAACTATTTTAGAGAAGAGTTCACAGTATCCGAAATGAGCCTGATTTTTAAGATTAGGACTGAAATGTCTGATTTGAACTATAAGCCACATAGAACAGATTTGAACCCAGTTTGTTCACTTTGCAACCTTGATCAGAACGAAGATGTCTTACATTTTTTAGCGCTTTGCCCAATTCTACAGGAAATCCGAAGACTTTACTTCCGTACTAGTTTTCTTTCTTTGGAAGAATGTATCCGAGTTCTAAATGGAGATTATGGCTGGAAATGTCTTATACGCTATGTCTCACATGCAAAACATTTTAGAAATGATTATTTGAATTTGTTTTGAGTTATAAGTTCTCTTTTGTTTTTTGTTAAAGCCAAACTAAAAGCTCGCAAAAAAAAAAAAAAAAAAAAAAAAAAAAAAAAAATATATATATATATATGCAGTTCCTTCCCCTGTCTTTATGATATACATTATATCGATTACTCTTTGTTTTAGCTAAACCAAAAGCCCGATATCTTTTTTTTCTTCCTTTTTTGTTTTGACTAAACTAAAAGTCACTTTTGTATAATCTGTTATTTGTTATATAATAATTGTAAAAGCTTACCTACATTTTCTTTTAAATTTGTGTAACAAAATATTTTTTGAATTGTACTTATGGTTATGAAATACAAAAATAATTCTTTTTTGTTTTTTTCTTGTTTTTGACTAAATAAGTCACAGGATGTACTTAAATATTTATTCATTGTTTTTAAATAATATACTATATTTTTGTTTTTGTAATAATAACTAGCAAGATTATTTGTATCAACAATATTCTCTCTTTAACCTATTATTGCTTTAATATTTTGAATCTTTCCGGCAGACGGCTTATTGCCATGCTTTGTAAATCTTTAAAAAAAAAATTGTACTTTCTAAAAACCGATAATAATAAAGAATCTATCTATCTATCTATCTATCTATCTAAAACTTTCAAGGTATGTGGATCCGAAAATTCTTTCGAGTTTCTCATTAAAAATCCGAGCATTTTATTGCCCTTTGAAATGATATTATCATAGTGATAATTAAAAGCTAATTAGGTGTCAAAAACTACTCCTAAATCTTTAAAAACTGAAACTTTCTCAAGAACTGTGTTATGTATCTTATAATCAAAAAGAATAGGATTTCGAGATCTAGTATAAGACATTTGCTTACACTTCGAGATATTGAGATGAAGGCAATTATTTTCGTACCACTGGAAAATACTATCTAGATCAACTTGTAAAAGACTGCAATCGAGTGAACATTTGATGTGTTTAAATATTTTTAAATCATCTGCAAATAAAAGGTTTTCCGAGAATCTTATGCCTTGGGGAAGATCATTAATGAATAAAACAAACAACAATGGTCCTAAATGGCTTCCTTGGGGAACTCCTGATAGATTTTGAATTATCTCAGAAGTCTTACATCCAATTTTTACAACCTGTGTACGTTCTTTCAGATATTGTTCTAACCAATTCAACAACTGAGAGTGAAAACCTAGGCATCCAAGTTTCTTTATTAATATATCATGTTGCACCCTGTCAAAAGCTTTTGAAAAGTCTGTGTATATGACATCTACCTGGCTCCCACGTTCCATCCCCTTTGTACAATAGTTTGAAAAAAGGGATAGGTTTGATGTGGTTGATCGTTGGCTAACAAACCCATGTTGTTTATCAGAAATCCCTTGCTTGACATTTTCATAAATCCTTTTTTTTACAATGGCTTCAAAAACTTTTGGAATAGTTTGAAGCTTAGCAATCGGTCTATAATTAAGGACATCCTGCTTAGAACCTGATTTATGATTTGGTGTAATAATTGAGGTTTTCCAAGCGTTTAAGAATTGGCCTAGACTAAGAGATACATTGAATAATTTCAAAAGGGGCTTGGAGAGACTGCACCTACATAGCTTTAAGAATAAGGGAGCAATTTCGTTACTGTCTGGTTTCTTATTGTCATCTAGAGCTGAAAGTTCATCCAAAACTTCTTTCTCAGTTAAGAGTAACTGACCTAAACATGTAATTGATTCATGGCTAAAGCTTGTTTGTGAATTTGACTTTTCCAATACAAAATTTGATTGAAAAAAATCAGCAAACATGTCACAAATATTTTAACATAACCTAATACTGAATTGGCCTTAATGCAAGTGGCACTAATATGTTGCGTAAATTCGAGTTTTTTCATCAAACAAAACACCGAGGATAGATACCTCACTTACATTTAACAGATTTACGCAAAGGAAACTGTACTCAAAAGACAAAACAGATAATTTTCTAGTAAAATTTATAATCTTTCACTTGTCGATTACTTTTTGAATTCATTATTGAAAATAACATTTAAGCAGCCGATAGGGACAAAGAACCAACATTTGTTAATAAGAACCGAAAAGAGGTACTTGACATTACTCTCCCGAGTAACTGAAATAACCTCTGAGAATGAGCAATGGAGGTAATTGAAAGAGTAATCATTCTCTGATCATAAAATCATTGAATTTCTTATACCCCACACAACAAAGCTGCAACGCCCATTTAGAAATCAAAACCAACTGGCATATCTTTAATGTGGAAGTTAGAACTAAAATAAAGACAATCAAAACTTATGCGAACATGCACGACCCTGAGTGAAAAGATAATATTACTATGATTTAACAGGTTTTCTCAGGGACTTACTTACTTAAGGTGGCGCAGACAGTCCATTGTGGACCACAGCCTCAACCAACAATCCTCGCCAGCTAGGCCGGTCCCTAGCCAGTGGCCTCCAGTTGCGCACACCAAGTTGGTTGAGGTTGTTTTCCACTTGATCGCACCACCTTAGATGGGGTCTTCCAGAACTGTGTCGGCTCTCCGGGTTGGAACTGAAGACTCGTTGGGCAGGAACGTTTTCGTTCATACGCTCCACATGACCCAGCCATCTAAGCCGCTGTATTTTGAGCTTCTTAACCAAGTCAATGTCGCTGTATAGCCCGCACAGTTCGCCATTGAATCTTCTCCTCCATACTCCATTGATACATACAGGACCGAATATCACCCGAAGAATCTTTCTCTCAAAGCACCCCAGCCTGTATTCATCCGATTGTGTGTGTCCACGCTTCTGCCCAATACAGCAGGACTGGGATGAGAAGGGTCTTGTAGTGTCTCCTTAGTCCTTTGAGAGAGGGCTTTGCTACTAAGATGCCTTCTAAGCCCGAAGAGACAGCGATTGGGAAGTTATTCTTCGACTGATCTCTTCACTGATATTGTTCTGAGAGGTTATAGTGGAACCCAAATAGACAAAGTCCTTGACAACCTCAAAGTTATATCTGTCCATTGTTACGTTTTGTCCGAGCCTACGGTGATGATCTTCTTCACCCGAGGACAGCATATACTTTGTTTTATCTTCATTTACAGCCAGACCCATTTTTGCCGCCTCCACTTCAATACTTGCGAATGCTCCACCGACAGCGCGCTTCGTTCTTCCAATAATGTCAATATCATCAGCATAGCCAAGTCATTGAAAGGACTTAAGAAAAATCTACCGCTGGTGTTGACATGGGAGTTGCATACGATTGGCTCAAGAACGATGTTGAAGAGGTTACATGACAGCGCGTCACCGTGTCGTAAACCTTTCTCGACATTAAATGAGTCGACTTTAAAATCGATGAAAAGGTGGTGAGTATCGATCTGGAATTCTTGGGTCTTTTCCAATATCTGCCGAAGTGTGAAAATTTGGTCGACGGTTGACTTACCGAGCCTGAAACCACACTGATAGGGGCCAATCAGTTCACGTATGAAAGGGTTCAGACGTTCACACAGAATGGTCCACAAGATTTTATATGCGACATTTAGGAGACTTATACCTCTGTAGTTGGCGCAGCTTAGAGTATCTCCTTTCTTGTGGATAGGGCACACAATGCTGAGGTTCCATTCGTCAGGCATATTTTCATCCGACCAGATTGTACAGATGAGTTGGTGTATGCTCCTCACCAAGTCATCTCCCGCTGCTTTGAAGAGTTCAGCCGTAAGGCCATCCGCTACAGCAGCCTTGTTGGACTTTAGTTTAGATATTGCTACCCGAACTTCTTCTTGGATCATTCTGCCTGACAGCGATTAGTTGGTTGTCTTCGCCGTTTAACAGTCTGCGGAAGTGTTCTTTCCAAATTCTCAGCACCAACTGTGTATCTACTACGACATTCCCACCCTCGTCTCTACATGCTTCCTCTCGGGCTTTGTAACCCTTGGACGAATGTTTTTCACTTTGGTAGAACTTTCGAACATTGCTTCTGCCGTAGCACCCATCAATAGATTCAACTATTCGTTTTTCCAGTTCTCTTTTTCCTTCTGAAAAGCCGATGTTCCTCCTTCCTCTTTTGCTGGTATACCGCACGGGAAGCGCTCTTGGAAGCTCTGGTTCTGGCATTCAGAACTGCATGATAGGCTTCATCTTTGGCCAAGTTTGCGAGCCTGCACTCATCATCGAACCAGCTGTTTTGTTGTGTTCGCCTAATGAAACCCAAAACATCCGTAGCTGCGGTTTTGATGGCCATTTTGCAATGTTGCCACTGGGCTTCTGGGTTTGGCGCAGGCGCCGGGCTCTTTGAGATATAAGAGGAGACATGGTTGGCAAAGGTTGTGGCGGTCGCTTGCGATTGTAACTTCGCAACATCAAACTTTCTCACAGTGGATGTTCGATTCTGCGGTCTGGTGGAGATCTGCATTCGCACTTTAGCTACAAGGTAGTGGTCCGAGTCTATGTTGGCCCCTCGGAAACTGCGGAAGTCCATGACACTGGAGGCATGTCTGCTATCAATCGCAATGTGATCAATTTGGGTGACGGTATTTTGATCAGGGGACCGCTAGGTCTCTTTGGGTATATTGAGGAGTGGGAAGTATGTGCTAGCTAAGATGACACTTCGCCCCGCAGCAAAATCGATTAGCCTGTGTCCGTTACCGAAAGTGTTGTCGTGCAGGCTATGCTTTCCGACTTTCGAACCAAAGTTACCCTCCTCTCCGATTTTGGCAATGAAGTCACTAAGAATAATCTTAGTGTCGTACTTCGGGCATTCATCAAACGCCTTCTCGAGAAGATCGTAGAATTCTTCTTTGGTCGTGTCATCTTTTTCCTCCGTGGGGGCGTGGACGCAGATCAGCGACATGTTGCTGAATTTGGACTTTATGGCGGATTGTGACAATGCGTTCGCTTATGCCACGAAACCCTAACACTTCTTGCCTAAGCCTTCCTCTTATCACAAATCCGCATCCAAATAGTCGCTGTTTTCTTGTCCTGTAGCACTTGCCGTAGTAGATGTCATAGTTTTTTATCCTCCTTGTGCCTTCACCATCCCATCGCACTTCTTGGATGGCAGTGATGTCAGCTTTCACACCATCTAGGGCTTCCACTAATTGTTCGGCTGCACGTGGTCTGTTAAGGGTCAGGACATTCCATGTGCAAAACCGAAATTCGTTGTACTTGCTTCGTTTGCTAGGGTCGTCATCAGTAGGGTGATCCATATCCGAGCCAGTTGGTTATTTCGGAACAAAAGGTTTTTTACGTGGTAGGGAAGTTACCCCGATGCACAACCTCCAACCTGGGGGACCAGGCCCTATGCTGCTGTCATTGGACAAAAGGAGCTGGAGAAATCCAGTCTCAGTAACCCACTACGGGGATGCGAGAGCTACCGCTGGTCCTATATGGGCTCATCCGCCACCTTCTCTATTTCACTACCCTTACTAATAGCAGTGAAAGACCTGAGCTCCGAATATGTCGAAGTAGCTCAATGGGGTGCCTACCATGCTGACTGTAAGCGTCGCCGTTGGTTCACTTAATTGGAAGCTCATCCGCCGCTCGTTTGCTTTCTGAGGTGTTCGTACAGAATAAACTGCTACCCAACAAGAGAAACAGAGGAGTTTTATGGCAGGGCAATTACAGTTTTGCTATTTTCTCTGTGTTCAACACTCGCGCTTATAAGATAAGCAAGTCAAGACCAGTAACAGATGGCTACCACTTGGAGGTAAAATAAGCACAATTCATGCGTATGAAACAGTTGCAACGCTGGGCATCGCCAGGTTGATACCAATCAGGGCAAAATGGGCACTTCCGGTTGGGTTTTTCGGTGTTAGGTTATACCGTACGGTCAATGGAAAATTTAAGTAGAAGTGCATAGAGATTTATTCGTAGATTTCAAATCATTTAGTCGGACAGAAAAATTACTTTCCTTTGTCCGACCAACTCAAAAAACGGTATTTTTGTTGTTAAACAACCTCATCCGGCCAATGAACAAATGGGGTATCAAATGAAGCTTAGAAAATCTCCAACCCTCAGTTTCACGCAGTCTGCTTCTGTTGCATTCGCCCACATAGAACTTAAAAAAATTGTTCTTTTAATTTCCTCGTTGAGTGACTCAAAATATGAGGATATCAAGCTGGAGTCAGTTTTTTATATTTTTACAAAAATTAACCTCTAGAAGCATATAGGTTTTGAAACCTCTGAAATCTGGCTTCATTCACACTTTTGCAGTTCTTTAAACCATACATTTTTGTAAAGTAAAGCCTCTGCGGACAACGTATGCAATTAAAATTATTAATTTTCGAGCTGCCACTTGCTAACCGTCTGTAAGTCATTAAATTTGTGCATATTAATAAAAAATACTTTTGTCTCCTAAAACTGGAATCAAGGAACTATCCTCCCAGTGGAGCCCTAGAAATCTAACCAGCGATTTCTTGACTTTAGGATTTTTGAGGCATTTAACGAAATCATCTGTTCTTTTTTGAAGTGGCCCAGAAATAGTGAAATTTGAAACTTCGACTTCATTTCCCCATTAGTAATCTGCGCAGGAGAACATCTTGAGTCTATTAATATTGATTCAGTTGGTAACTGAATTTCATTTCCTTTTAAGTGGATTGTTAGATAACTTGTGTGAGACTTAACTAAACAACTAATTAGTTTCTACTTAACAAATATTGTTTGCTTCACAAACTTCTGAAATTTGGATTGAAGTAGGAATAAGATCATAAGCTTCCCTCGGCTGAGTTGCATCTAAATGTGTAGGTAAACTACACATTTGAGCCTGAATGACGGTAAGAAAAAATTAAAATACCTACATCTTTTCTCATAATATATACAATATTACTTCAGGACACTGTACATCATGTGGTGGGGTTATTTTCTCCAAATTATCAGACACCGAACACAGTTCGGTGTCATGAGTCATTGGGTCATTGAGTCAGATAGATTTCGATGTGTAACTGAGCGGACGTGTGTGACAGAGTGGCAAATTTTCGGATTGGTTTGAAGTGGCTTTAAATGCTTTTCCAAGTTCATTATACAAAATATCCCTTTTTAAATACTTTGATGCTGTGTTACTTTTCATAAGAAATCATAGTAAAATAAGGAGTTTAAGTCCCAATTAAATTTAAAAAAAAAAATTAAAACAAAAACTAACCTTAAATTCAGTCAGTGCTTTTTCGTGCTCGTATAAACTGCTGTATACAACTATTCCCCATCCAACCCATAAATAAATAAATGCACACATGAAAAACTCTTATATTTAATGTCTGCTAAACGAAATAAGGAACAATTTTCTGAATCTCCATCCCCACCAAAACAACCGCAACAAATATCAACACTTTCACGTCATAAACTGCCAACACAAATGCCGCTATCTGAAAGCTCTACGATGCAAAAAATTTTCGATGTTTGCTCAATTTCCGAAAAACTGGAGAAAATCATGCTGCAAATCACTGACTCCGAAAAAAGAATAACCGAAAAAATTGATCTTGAAGTAGAAGCTTTACATACAGTCTTCGCTCCAGGCCGTTAATAACCGTTTGTCTCTTTTGGAATCAAATCAAAACGAAATTGACACACTTAAAGTTGAAAACCAAGAACTCAAAGAAAAATTACAAAAACACGACGAAGCTATTCAAAATATTAAGGCGCACGTGGAGACTAATTAAGAAAAACAACAACTAAAAGAGACAATTAGCGATGCACTTCTACATGGGGTTCTGCAGTTACCGAACGAAAATTCACAATCAATTTTTCACAATCTCTGTGATTGCTTAAAACTAAAAGCACCGAGTGTTAAAAACATTTATCGACTTTGAACGAAAAACAATTCACTTGCACCACCGATAATGATTAAATTCACCTCCCCAAGTGACAAGAGCCTTGTTCTAAGGTCGATCGGCAACTATCGTAAAACTACTAAAGTGCAGCTTTGTCTTCAATATGCACTTAAATTGAAGCGTGAGAAAAAACTTCAAACTGTGTTTACTTTTCGTGGGCTTGTCTACGTAAAGACGAAAAAAGAAGAGGATGCAAAATTAATTGAGACCGCTGATGACCTTGCCGTTTTTACCACAAAGTTACCGACAACAACAACTACACCGTTTCTATTAAATGTCAACAAAACATAAACATAAACACATTACGTTAAGTGTTCTTTTCATAATGTATTATAATATTTTTCCTTATAAATCTTTATTTTTGTTTTGTTCTTTTTCTTTTCACTTGCTATTTGAATTTATAAATTTGAATTACTTATTGTTAATATTTTTTAACTATAAAAACCTCTTATCATCACACCTTTTGTCTTTTTTTTATTGTCTCTCCTTTTAAATGAGTCTTGCAGCTTATACTTTCTTTTTGGTCGTGGGTTTTTTTCTTTTTTTTTTTAGTTTTTGATAATGGTTGATATTGAAACTAGCAACCCAAACAGAAGTTCCAAAATAATATAAAACGCACAATGATTAATGTTTTATGCAATCAGCGTCTGCATATTGTTCATATTAATGCGCAGAGTATTTTACCGAAAATTGATCAATTTAAATACTTACTTGAAGTTTCGAAGGTTGACGTGGTTTATGTTTCATAGACTTGGCTGTCAAGTGATGTTAGCGATGTTGTATGTTCCTTGAATGGTTTTCATAAGCCTTTTCGGTCTGAAAGGGTCGGGAGATGTGGTGGAGGTGCTGCTATTTTCGTCCGTTGTGAATAAAATTGTAAACTTGTAAGGAAAGCGTCGCTTGGAAGTGAGATGGACTATGTATTTGTAGAAATTTTATGTAATGATAATAAAATCCTGCTGGGCTCTGTTTATAGGCCCAATAACAATATAGATACCACTCCGATTATAAGAGTCATTGATGAATTATCTTTTATATCACCTTTTGTTGTTGTTGCAGGTGACTTTAATAGCAACATACTAAATGATTTATCACTTCTCAACATTATGAGTACTTTAAATCTTTCTCCTGTTAACACCTCATCACCCACTCATTTCACTAGTCAGTACCCTTCTTGATGTATTTTTTGTTGGTCATTTGTACAAAGTCCTCAATTTCAATCATATATCTGTTTCAGCTTTTTCGCGTCATGACTAAATTCATATGAAATTCCTATGTGAGCCCTTGATTTCGAGTAGAACTATATATTTTCGTGATTTCAAACATATACATTTGAGTCAATTAGAAGATGATTTAAAGAGAATAGAATGGTTTCGAGGTTATGAAATGCCTGATGTCGATGATCAAGTCTGTTTCATTCAAGAAAACATCAGAAACTTATTTGAAACACACGTTACTTTGATTACAAAAAATTTAATAACAAAAAATACCCCATGGTTCAATACCTTTATAAAAAATCTTATGTATGAACGTGACCAGGCCTACAAACGTTGGAAGCGTTTTCGACTAAATGCATTGTATGATGTATTTATAAGGTTAAGAAATAAGGTTACAGTTGAGATACGTGAAGCGAAAAAACGCCATTTTGCTCCAAGATTAGACCCCAAGCTGGGCATAAACTGTGGAAAAACCTACGAGATATTGGTATTGACAAGAAAAAAATAGCAACCTTGATAATATCGATTGTAATGACCTCAATAAAATTTGTTTGTATCTTCCTTATTCAGATGTCATTGACGAAACATCGACTATATCCTTTGAGAATACTTCATTTCCTTTTCCTTGTTTTAGTTTTTTGCCAGTAGATGAGGCTGACGTTTTAGAGTTTTATTCACGTAAACTTAAATTCAATTGGCCTTGATGAAATTCACCCCGTTTTTGTTAAAGCTATATTACCGTACACAATTAAATATATAACGCACCTTTATAACACTATCTTGTCGTCGAATGCTTTTCCTTCTGCTTGGAAACAACCCAGCAAACATTTTTGTGAATGTTCACTAAACATTCAGTTTATATGAAGAATATATATTCGAAAAACATTCACTTTAGTGGATCAAATATGAATGTATGCAACAAGATTGTAACGAATTAAATACTCCCTTTATGTGTTGACTCATCTTAGGCGTGTCTACTCACCTCAAGCCATCTGAGGAGAAAACGACTTAACTCCTGACCCGGTGTCATCCATGACGTAAGCCCACCCAAATAAATCATCATCATAAATATCCTTGCACTTACAGAACCTGTTTACTTACCCTCTTCAACATGTCACAATGATCCCCCTATCATATCCTGCCCTCAATAACTCCAGGAAGGATATGCGTTAGAATACATTGTTTATATTGTCTGGTATTCACTCCTCTACAACCAACAAGCATTGCTCTTACTGTTTGCCACACAGTACCAAGTGTGAACAACTAAACCCTATACAGTGCCATGACCACAAAATACCAAACTCCACTAAGCTAACATCAGGTCGGTCGCCACGGACACACAAGACCTAACATCTTCTCAGGGAGTCCAAGTGGAAGAAATGATCTCTTTCCTAGGCCATCCTAACCTCAACTGTAGAGAATCTTCTCTATAGCCTCGGCTAGAAAGATAGCCTAGTGCGAGCTCAAAGGGAGGGCCGAGATCTACCATCGCAGTCGGTTCGCAGGCCTACGCCACAAACTAGCTCAGTTGGGTCGCAAGTCCTTGCTCTGGGATCTACTAGCGTTGTCACATTATTCACTACTGCGAACCTGCGGAGTTTGGGTGACAAAAACTCCAAAAGAAAAAAACTAATATTCTTTGCAAGGGGCCTGATCAACTACGTTCTTGAAAGAATAGGTAGATTGGAAATTGTTTAACACCAAAGGGAAAGATAAGTGTCGTTAACAGAGAGGGTGCACGATAAGTGAGCCATAAATCATATACATAGGTGAACAAGAACATCGACGCTTCTGAGGCTCAGTCAACCCGGAAAGCGTAAAGATGATTATATTTGGTTGACCAGTGGCTTGTGATTTCACAAAGGCCACCTATATTGGGGATGAGATCATAGGTGTAGTTGATCCCTCTGGCATCTATGTACCCACCCAAGAGAAAGTATCTATGGAGAATACCTTCACCAATAGTCCTAAACTTCCTGTGGAGTGAAACCCCAGAAATTCTTTTGTAGGACCCCCTTGATTCGAAAAGAAGAAGTAGACCTAAAAGCCTACTCACATCTTATCTACCAACATACTAAACATATCTCCTTAAAAGATATCCACACAACCTACAATACAGGAACAAGAAATACCTAACTCTCCATTCCTCTCACACTACTTCACCATGTTATTAATCAAATCCATCTTACACCGGAGCTGTCCACTCCTCCCAACGTACTTAAATAAATATCAGCATACCTGAAAATTCGTATTGTCCAACTTCTCCAATGTCTATACAACTTTAAATATTTATTTAATATTTAAATCTTTTAAATACTTGAGTATTTATATGTCTAATCTCATAAATGATTACCTTATTATTTATGCCCCGCCCACTTTCCCCTCCCAACCGGCGCGCGGGGAGGACCTTTTAATTATTTTTATTATTATAATTATGTTTATATTATAATTCTGATGAGTGTTATTTTAATATAATTATTTGTTAATTTATGTAGCTATTTTAATTAAGTTCATAAATAAAAATAAATTAAAGGTTAAAGAGTCTAAGAGCAGTAGATTTGGCTAAGAAGCCATTTAGTTAATTGAGATTTAAAGTTCTTATTAATTGTCCGATTTTAAATGTTTAATCACCTCTTTTTTAAAGTTTCTTAAGTTATTTAAAGATTTAATTTCGTTCGGAAGATTATTATACTATTGAAGTCCCTTGAACATCATTGTGTTCTGCGCTCGAGAGGTTGATTTAAATTCTAGTCTAAAGTTTTGAGCACTTCTGAGATTATATGGTTGGGAATCAGTGATATATTTTAAATTATTGCTTAAATATTTTGGAAGCATATTATTTTTCAATTTAAAGACAAACAATAAAACATTTAATTTAATTAGTTGCGTTATGTTAAGCCAGTTAAGTCTCTGCAACATTGTTTTTATATGAGTAAGTCGCGCACATTTTAAGATAATCCTCATAGCCTTATTTTGAAGCCTGTGGAGGCGTGATATATCACCTTGAGAAGACAAAAAAAGAATGGTAGAACAATATTGAAAATGAGGTTTTACAATCGCGTTATAAATTTTAATTGCCGTATTTATTGAAAGTTTTTTTCTAATCCGTCCAAGAAAATATATTTTTTTCGATAATTTTTTGCATACATATTCCGTATTAGCTTTGAGGTTTATTTTATTGTCAATGACTACTCCCAAGTACTTAAATTCATCAACGCGGTCAATGTTTTCTCCATTTATTTGCACAACGTTCTGTTCCGTACTATTGATACACATATATTTTGTTTTTCTTATATTAAGTTTTAATTTATTAATAATGAGCCATTCACTAATGGACTGTAAATCACTATTAACTTTCTCCGTACATTCTCGCACATCTTTTCCCGAAATAAAGAGAAGGGCATCATCCGCAAACATACATAATCAACAATATTTAACAGACAAATTTATATCATTAATATATAACAGGAACAGGAATACCCCCAGAACCGAGCCCTGAGGTACTCCTGTTTTCACTTCTTTTGCATTCGACACATTATTGTTCACCGACGTACGCTGTGTTCTGGCATTCAAATATGACTCAAACCATTTTAGTTCATTGTTTTTAATTCCATATTTTGAGAGCTTTTCAAGAAGTATTTTTCGATCAACAGTCTCAAAGGCTCTCTTGAAATCCAAAAAAACCGCAATGATAATATTTTTGTTGTCCATCTCATTTTTCCAGTTTTCCATCACCCAATTTAGCGCGGTTTCACACGAGTACCCTTTCCGAAAACCCGATTGTTGATCAATTATTAGATTATTTACTTCCATATAATTTCTAAATTGCTTTTCTACAATTTTTTCTAAGACTTTTTCATAAATAGGGAGCATGTTAACAGGTCTGTATTCTTCACATAATATTGTATTTTGAATCTTTTGGATAGGTACTACAAGTGACTCCTTCCATTTGCTCGGAAAACAGCCAGTTGAAATGGATTTATTGAATATTGCTTTTAATACAGGACCTAAGATTTCGAAACCGTCTAAAAACATTTGTGCACTCATAAATTTGTAGTCTTTCTTTTTACCCATAGACTTTAGAACTTCAATAATGTCTCTGTTGTTAATTGATTTAAATATAAAAATAGTGTTAGAGTTATTTATTTGATCAGAATACGTTGTTAGTGGGATTTCCGCAATAATATCTTCTACACTTGTTATAAAATATTTATTAAATTCACTTGCTATTTCTCTACCATCATACATCATATTTCCGCTAAATGATACATTTTTTATTTCACAATGATTCTTATTTAAAACTAAATTTTTTATATTTTTCCATAGCTTTTGTGAATTAGCTGATAAGTCAATCTTTTTTTGAATAAAATTGTCTTTTGCTACTTGAAGTTCCTTTTTATAAACATTTCTTGCTGATATATATTCATTCCATACGGAATTTTGATTGCCAAACTTGTATTGTTCATATTTTAAAATTTTATTTTGTTTTAATTTTTTTAATTTTCTATTAAACCACTGACATTTACCAATATTCACGCTTTTCTCAACAACCATTCCATTTACAATACCCTCCAATTCATCACAAAACAAATCAGTTAATTCATCCACACTGCTGTTAACAACATCCACACCAATCAGACCACTTGCTAAAAGATTAGTGAAAAAATTATCTTTATTATAGTTTAAAATTTTATACTTTGCATTACTATTTGTTTGTATATTGTTTTTTAGAGTAATTTCAAATCGAATGGTTTCGTGATCACTTATTTTTAATTTAGAGTCATTTTTTGCTGAAATACGCTTAGAATTTGATATAATATAATCGATTAGAGTCGATGAAGTAGCCGTTATTCTCGTGGGTTCCTTATTGATAACGCGTAAATTATTTTCTACACACATAGAATGTATTCTGTTTTTATATGTTCTATCACTCAACCAATCGATATTAAAATCACCTAAGACAATAAATTCTTTATCAACATTTACTTGATCTAATAGATTGGTAAACATCGTACAAAAATTGGCTCTTGAAAAACTTGGTGATCTATACACTAGAAGTATTTTTACCATAATATTTCGGTCACCAATATTGATCTCGAGACAATCTGAACCCTCATTGTTTTTGACCTCGTTAATAACTTCAAAGTTTAGATCTTTTTTAATATAAATCAAAACACCGCCAGTATATGGAGACACACTTCTAATTTGAGCAAAATTATAACTATTTAATATTAATTCCGAATCATTGATATTGTCCGTTACATGTGTTTCACTTTAGCATAATAATTCTGGTTTTTCTTCATTAACCAGTAATTCAATTTCATTGAAGTTATTAACGAGACCTTGTACATTCAAATAAACACACTTAAATATACTTAGCTGCTAGTATAAATTTTTTTCCCTCTCAATCTTTAATTTTCTTTGAAAAACTGGACAATTGGCATCCCTGGAATCATGGTTCACATCAATATTGTTCTCAACGTTGCTCAGCCTCTCCTTCATTAAAACACAGTTTATACATCGTGAGCTCTCACTCATACAATCTTTAATTGTGTGATTTTCACCACACTTTGCACATACATCTTTCTCATTTCTACATTTAGCCGCACTATGATTATAACCGCAACACTTAAAACATCTCTTTACATTTATATTTTCATAACAAATACACTCATCCCATTCTATATAAACAATTTTTTCTTCCATGACATTTTTAAAAGATTCTCCGTCAACTTCCACAATTGCATTATAAATGCTTTTATTTTTGGTTGACTGGAAAACTTTCAAACACTTAATTTCTCTAAAGTTAATTGATTTATTTTGAGATCTCAACGCAGCTTCAACCTGATCTTCATTTATTTTCTCTCTCATACCATGAATCAAAATTTTCGGGTTCCTCATTTCACTCACTCTGATATCATAATCAGTATTTAATTTCTCTATCATTTCTTTTGATATAATGCTCCTTTCATTTTCATTCTCACATTGGATCGTGACCGCTCCGTCTTTTTTATTTGAAATTTTATTAACTTTAACCGACAATTTTGAGGGATTAATTTTTTCTTTAACTTCTTTTATTGTTTTTTCGTTCTCTTGTTGATTTTTTGGTTTGATATAAATAGGCGCACTTAACATTGATGCATATGATTTTTTTTGTTTTTTGCTCTCACTCTCAACATTAACCTCACTAACCGCTTCTTTCACACACTTCTTTATATCATTAACGTTATTATTATTATGTATAATTTGGCTAACAGTCTCTTTAACGCACTTTTCCATTTTTTGCACACTTTGTTGAAAAATATTTTTTAATATATTTTCTGTCGAATTAATCGACGACAAAATATTCTTATAATTTTCTTTTAATACGGCCATAGATCCAATACAGTTGTCACACACGAATTTAATGTTAACATTACTCTGCATCTTATCAATGTCATATTTTGTTAAATTTCCGCACTTTTCATGAATTCCTTTCCCGCACAGACCGCCGCACCGCACAAGTGTCTCATTTCGAGTCCCTTTGGAGCATTTTATGCACGACGAATCCATTTTTTTTTATTGTTTTTCACACTTTATAATCAAATACAAATTTGAACACTGTATTTTAATTACATATATTTAATTTAATTTGAATATTGAATATATTATTTTTGATTTTCGGACACAGTAAAAAAACACAACCGTCTTCTCTGAGATCGCTCTCTAACATATATATATACTATACTTTTTCAAAAAAAGAATCAACAGTGATAATTGCTAACTCTGAACAGAAAGCTTCTTTAATATCTCTCCAATGTGTTGACTTTTGACTATATCCAAACATTAAATGGATTTATTCATCTGATCTCTAGAAAGATATTGTTTCTTCACTGATGATTTTAAATTGTTTTCGAAGAAGCGAATAAGTATATTGGTTATCTCAATTAAAACTAAAAAAAAGAATAATTTGTCTATCAAGAAGCGTATGTCTTCATATCTCTACCCCTGACTCGCTTATAAATAAAAAAAAGAATTAATTAAAGTTACGTTGATCATAAAAATCTTTTTCTCAAATTAATGAATTCGTGTTTTGAGAGTAAAAATTGTTTTCAGGACGGACAAAACTAAACGACACTGGATAGAAAAACTAATTCCTCAAAAATACTAACAATGTATACGATGGATACAATGATTTTATTGAAACAACAACAACAAAAAATATGAGACCTTAGCTCATGGTTTATGTATTGGAAGGAGACTAAAACGATTGATAGATGTAGAGATAGTAAATATGTAATCAATATACATAGTTGCTCAAATATGTATAAATGTAATGTAATATCAAAATATATTTAAATGAAATCAATATAGTTAAGTCAAACGAAGGGAACGCAGAAGTGCTGCACTGGAACCAGACGCTGAAACAAAATGACTAGGTTAAAGTATATTTGAATGTAACTACACTAGTATACTAAATACTATCGAAAATCTTCGGTAGATATATAAATATAATCACGTCTCAACTTGGGAACAAATTGTATCTTCGGTTCCTATAAACACTATTATTGAGTGTTTACTTCCAAGGATATGACTGACCAAAGAGTCACTTTATATTTTGAGTCACTATGTACCTTTGAGTATAAAAAGTTACAAACCGACAAAAATGGAACATACGTACATATATGTGATCAAGTGTAATACACTAAGGATACTAGGGGTAGGTTTAACCACCGAAGAATAATCTCTAATATCGAGAATCTTTAAATGTATTGTATTGTTCCAGGAACAACAAAAAAAGGTAATTTTACATACGTTAAAGAATTCTATGAACACTAAGGATCGAGGTTTTTGAGTCTTAGCTCAGGACAAATAGTAAGAAAAAAATTAATGATGCTCAAAAAAAAAAACTAATAAAGTGAGGATATCCCAAAGGACAGGTGTACAACAATGTGTAAAAGAGTATATAGGAAAACTGAGTTCCACACAAGTGAGTCGACTTAACATTAAGTCGATAAGGACGGAACACGTGAAGTGTTTGAGTGGATATGGGAGCTAGGTTCTGAATCGAGACTTAGCTACGAATAAGTAAACAGGGAGTTTCACAAGAAACTCTGGATAAAGAATATTTTTCCGATCGAATACACGATCCAAGAACGGTCTACAACTGTATCGAGATTACTTAGCACAATAAACTTGATTCAAACAAAAAAAAAACTTTGAAGAATCTTTCGAGTGAACTGGATATGTATGAAATATCAAAAAAACTTAAGATTCTGGTATGATCACTACACTAATTGAGGACAACACATGAAAAACATTAAGGTAAATATTCAATTTAGAATTCACTTTCTTTTCTTAAAAAAAATATTTCTTATTACGTATCAAGGTAAGTATGTATAGATAAAATACTACGTAAGTATAAAAATATCTATGAATAACTGCTAAGGACGTATAAGCTGACGACGTTTCAACAATGTTGATCCAAAATAGTGCTTTCAAAGTGTGCTGCTTCGTGTTCGGAATTCTTTGGACGGGCGTTCTTTGGCGCCAATTCCAATTATTGCTTCCAGCAATTAAATGTTCCTTATTAAAGGAATAATACAAAGCAAATACTCGCGTAAGTATATTAACAAAGTAGTTAGGATGTATTTATTGCACTATATTCTGCTGCGCAAAATTAAACTTTATCAAAAACTTTTTCTTAAAGTGAACTTGAAACGATGAAAGTATAAAATTGAATGGGCGAGACACAGACTAACTCAGACGCCATCGCTCAAGTTTGGTTTTTCAGAGAAAAGTACTACATCATTTGGGTGTGGTTTCTGGGGAAGCGTTCTTTTTGTAACAGACGCGTTCTTTTTGTTACCGAAAGTAATTTATCTCTCTGAATGAGTTTTGTGACTTTTCCTCAATTGACTTATTTATTAAAATAAGCAATATCAGCTGCTTTTTATGATGATAACTATCTTCTACTTATCTTTTTAGATTCTAAAATGAGTTTGAGTGATGATTCGTGTTTCTTATTTACTTTGCCATATGAAGTAATTTTTCGATTTGAAGTTCGCAATTCCTGTCAGTTAGTATGTCTAATTTGACATATCTAACTACTACTTCCTCAATTATGCGGATATGACGTTTGTCATACTAGTCGTATCAAGAATATGGACATGTTGACTGAAATCTACCTTTTCAACATCGATATGATTTTTCCTAAATGTCATAACTGTTATACTTCAAGAGAATCTTTCTACAATTCACCGCTCAGTAACATATCTAAACTATAGATACAGAAATTCTTAGAAATCTCACTTATTCAATGCTGAGTATCCGTCACAAATGTCGGAAGTGTGTTTCACGGAAATGTACCTTATTTCGGTGGGATCGGTCTGAACGATACTTTTTGACCTAGATCAAACTGAAATTCCGCTCTATTACTTTCTATAACTTCGAGAAACTTCTGAAAGCGAATATGAAAGAGAACAAAGCAAAGCGTCCAATTGGAATCAATAATTTTAACAAAGCGGAGACAAAAATGCCGGAAGTAATATCCGCCATAATCCAATTGTAGACAATCACGTATCATGAGGAAATAAAGAAATGAGTAAATGGGTGCGTCCTAACTCAACCGAATGCAAAATCCTATGGATTTCTTTATTCGTGAGTAGAGGGCAGCACTGAAGATTTATTTCCTTGAATCGAGCAATTTCCTCCGAAATAAATTCCTCCAGCGGTGAGATCATGTAACTACAAAACTTCAGATCTCATCGTCGCTATATCAAAAATAAATGTCCTTGTTGAAGCGGATAGGTAGAGTTACCTAATAATTACCGCTAGGGTGACATTTGCCGCTAAGTGTGCAAAGTTTTCCCTACAACATTCAAATTTCCTTCACATAATGTGAACAAATAAATCTTCAAAATGCACCCATAACTTTGTGCGTCCACTTTTATTTACATAAAGTAAATGAATGTGAATGTTTTATTTTGAAAATACATAACGGGACCTAGTCGCGTCTTATTTACATTCACTTATGTGAAGAATTCCTTCATCATATATGAACCATAAAAATGATTCGAATTCGTTGCTGAAGGGAAATGTTTGCTGGGAAGCAAAGATTTTACCAATACCAAAAAACCAAAATGAATTTCGACCTATTGCAATCTTACCATTTCTTTCCAAGGTCTTGGAGAGGATACTGAATGGTCAGATAAGGAAATTTCTAACTGACAATAACCCAGCAAACATTTTCCTTCAAAAATTAATCATTATGACTCATTTAAATGATGAAAACTTTCAGATAACTAACAATTCGATTCCAATCAAATCTTCTGAGAAATGGGCATTCATTTATGAATCTTTGAAATGATATATAAATGATTAGATTAACATTCACCAAAATGAATGTATTTAAGAGCTTTTTCTCAAATGCGGAAAAGCTTCCCCATAGGTTTGGTCGAAAATGCTGCTGTTGAAGTAAACGAGGACCTAGCTAACATTCATAGTTGGTCACTCAAAAATGAACTTTCGCTCAATCCACTTAAATCAAAATGCTTTGTAAACTCAAGAAAGGTCATCGACACATCTGATTTTCCAAAAATATATTTAAGTAATAAACAAATTGAGTTTGTCGAATCGGCCAAAAACTTAGGTTAACCTTCACACACTTTCTTGGAATTACCACATAAGATTGACGATCGGAAAAATCTATGGTGGCCTTCGTTTACTGTGGAGCAATCATAAAATAACACCACTAAAAACGCGTATTATCTTGGCTAAAACATTACTTGTCCCCATTATGCTCTATGGCTGTGAAATTTCTAACAATTGTGATTATGAGCACAAGCGGAAACTAAATGTTGCATACAATAGTATAGCTCGATACATTTTCGAATTAAAAAGATATGATCACATCTCTGAATTTTCGCAATCAATTTATGGTGTTTCTGTCGAAAATCTTTTCAAGCTGAAAACCTTAACTTTGCTGAACAATATTATACAAACACATCAGCCGCCGTACCTACATAATAAGATTTGCCGTACATGTTCTATTAGGTCTCTGAATCTTGTGCCTTTGCGTTACGCGTTCTAAATATCTGAACGCCAATTTTTCATAAATGCGATACGTTTGTGGAACTGTCTACCCCGATCTTTAAGAGTAATAAGCTGTACTAGACTATTTAGAATAAAGGTAAAGGCGTATTTGGAGACGTTAAGGAAGTGATGATACATACAAATATATAAACTTATTAAGTTTTTCTCATTTCCCTCATTTCATTTTCTCTTTAACTTGTTTTTTATTTTTCTTTTTCTTTTGTATAAAGGTTTCAATATTTAAAAATTCCGCCGCAAACGCTTTTTTTATATTTTTTTTTATATTATTAATTTTTATTTTTATTTTTATACTTACAAATAACACATCATTTAATAGAATTAATTAAGTTTATACTACTTAAAAAGATATTGTATCTTACAGTATATAAATCTACTCAAATAAATGTATGAAATATTAAAAATATGAGTCTAAGTTAAAATAAATACATAAATGAAAAGAAAGGGTTTTTGTTTTAATTGAGAAATGTTTGATCTAAGATCATTTCATTTTCTTGCCAACACATTTTTTATAATTCACCTTACAGTGTGCATCATGCTTTAAAGTCAATTAAAATATTATTGATTGTGGATAAGTGACAGCAGAAATCATTACCACATGTGTATAGTGACGGATTAAGAGAAGAATAATCAAGAAGCGGTCACGAGAGCATGAGGTTCTCCAAACGGGGAAAGTTTTTACATTTCAAAATATAATAATAATAATAATAATAATTTTATTTCAGATATGTTAACGTTTTTAACAATTTTATATATACAAAATAAATTATGGCCATGGATATAAATCGTCTGTCAGATGCCAAATTTTGTTTCTTATTAAACTGCTAAAATATATCTACATATAAGTATTAAGAATAAACTTTTCAATCTGTTTTACATTTATCATACACAAATATATATAATTCATACTATTTTTCGTTATTTTAATTTTACTTTATCTTTAATATAGTGAAATAAATTGCATTACAAAATAATATTTTTTTGTATACTGTGTTTCGCCAATATTTTCGGTTTCCGAGTATCACCATAGGATAGGACTCTAGTGATATAATCAAAGTGCATTTTCAAAGTACAGTAGAATCTCGAAAAGATGAACAGATATAAAAAAGACCCCGTTCATCTTTTCGAATTGTCCATCTTTCCAAGCATCGAGCATTAGTTTAGGAAAAACATAAAGCTATACATACAAATATTGCATCTATTTGTTAACAAATCATTTTATTTAAAAAAAAAATTAAAACAACATAAATTCATACAAAAGTCGTTGATGAGAAGTAAAAACTTATTTAGAAAGTTTTTTTTTTTAAACGGCTCTATGGTAGATTGTCACACGGGAAAAGCGTTCATCTTTCCGAATTGTTCATGTTTTAGAACCGTTCATGTTTTCGAGATTTTACTGTATAAACAAAGAAAAGGGGAAGGCCAGTTTCAAGATTAAGTATATAATTGGGTGTTGACGCTGGTAATCTAATTCTTCTTCAAAAATAGCCGTTGTAGTTTCTCAGCCTCATCATATTGCTGATATCCCCATACCTGGGACCCATAAGTCTTAATATACCTCAGAGCAGCATCAACACTCGAAATTTTTAACTATGTGGAATATTTGTATTTCTAAATAGGTTTGCCCAAGTTGTGTTTATTGAAGATAGTGATTTCCTAAGCATACTCTGAAAATGCTTTCTTGGATTGAGTTGGGGTGTAAGAATCATTCCCAAATAATTTAATTCAGTAACACTCAATGCTTTCTCCATTTAAAAACCACTTTTCATTTCTGCTAAGTCGTCCGCTTCCTTTTTTAAATTTCATAACTTTTTATTTTGGTATATTTATGACCAGATTCCACAATTTACAATATTTATCAAGTTTTTTTATCACAAGCTGAAGACTTTCGGGAGATTCAGCAAAAGCAACTACATCATCAGCATAAAGAAGACATTTTATAACAAGCCCTCCAATTTTAGTACCATTTTGCATTGTATATATAAACTATAGTATTCCCACTTGAGGTGCGCCATCTATCGATGAAAAACTAAGCTCTAGAATACCATGGGAAGCAACAACAACAATTTCCACCAATTAATTGTAAAATAAAAGTGATGAAATAAAAATGAAGAACTCTTTTCAAGATCATTTAAGTTAAGAGTCAAACAAAATAACGTTTATAATCAAATAAAATAAAAGTGAAATAAAATCATTTAACAAAATAAAAACACTTTTAGACACTTTTAAAAAATATTTTTAAAAAACATAATTTTGAAATAGTTCACAGCAGCAGCTATAAATTAAGCAATTTACTTGTCAGTTTAAAAGACAAAACGTAGTTATTACACAAATCAGGTATTTACGAAATCTCATGCAATGAATGTGAAGAAAAATATATCGGCCAAACAAAAAGGAGTGTAGAAACTCGATTTAAAGAACATTTATCGAGCATACAAAACCAACAGGCAACAAAATCAGCTGTCGCACTCCACGCGCTCGAACGCGACCACCGCACAAATTGGGATATCTCCAATGTTAAGCTAAAAAAAACAAGTAAACGATGCTTACAAACTGGATGCGTATGAAAGTGTTTATATGTACCTGAAAAGAAGCGTAGCTATGAATACATTGGAGCCACCAACACGATCCCCACTTTTCAAGTCAATCGATCTGATTTTTAAATAACGTTTTTGTCTTTGCTTTTGTTTTTGTTGCAAATTGACTTAAACTGTCATTTTTGTTTCTCAAATCAAGCTTCTTTGTACTTTATTTCACATTGAGATTAGTACAAACGTGCTCGCTGAGGATGACTAACGTCGAAATGCATCCGAAACCTAATTTTTAATTATTATTAAATTGTTATATTATTAATATTAAAAATTAAAATTTGGCAAAGTCACCTAAGGTGGAAGAAAAGAATCATCTGTGTTTTTAATTTAATTTATTTATTATTCACGGACTAAACATATAACATACCAACTGACAATGAAGATCCCATATTCAGCAGAATTTACAGATACCCAGAAACTGACAGAAAAGAAGTGGACAAGTAAATCCAAAAAATGCTAAGTTCAGGCATAATACAAAATTCAACCCCCCCAAAGGAAACAAAGAATGGCGCATAGTCATCGATTATAGGAAACTAAAGCAAAAAACTAAAGAAGACAAATATCCAATTCCTATTATTGACGATATTTTAGACAAACTGGGTCGTGCAAACTATTTCACAACCTTAGATTTAACTAAAGGCTTCCACCAAATTGAAGTAAACGCAGAAGACTGAGAGAAAACAGCATTTAGCACCCTCTCTGGACATTGAGTTTAAAAGAATACCTTTCGGTTTAAAAAATGCCCCACGCAAATTTTCAAGGAATGATGAACGAAGTATTGAAAGTAAGTTTAAACAAATGCAAATTCATAAAAAAAGAATCCCAGTTTTTAGGTCATGCCATAACTTAAGAAGGTATTATGCCAGATGAAATAAAAGCAATCCAAAACTTCCCAATTCCCAAAACGATTAAAGAAATACAGAGTTTTTTAGGACTCACGGGCTATTATCGTAAATTTATTCAAGATTGCGCAAAGATAATAAAACCTATGACAACATGTCTGAAGAAAGACACAAAAATAAATATTAAAGATGGAAAATATGTAGAAGCATTCGAAACTTTGAAAAGGATAATGCAAGATAACCTACTAAACAGACATCCCGACTTTGCGAGAGAATTTGTCTTAACGACATATGCCTCCAATTATGCCATTGGAGTACTCAGTCAGAGCCATGGACCTTTATGCTTTGCAAGTAGAACACTCAACGTACACGAATGTAACTACTCAACAATTGAAAAAGAATTACTGGCAATAGTTTGGGCAACCAAACAATTTCGACATTATCTTAACGGCAGAAAGTTTAAGATCTTGACAGATCATAGACCACTCGTTTGGCTCCAAAACCTAAAAGAACCAAATAGTAAGTTACAAAGATGGAAAATGAAACTCGAAGAATTCGACTTCGAAATAAAATTTGAATATATTGCATTTCGAGATCGAATAAAGAAAATAAAGTGGCTGACGCACTTTCCAGAATAAAAATCGAAAACGAAATAAACTTATTAAAAAGAGAAGAAGAACTTGTAAGCAACCAAACAAAGGGCTGAAAGTGACAGCAATAATTTGATAAATAACACAGAAAGACCCATTAACGTCTTTGAAAGACAAATAACAGTCAAGATTGACAACGAAAACTCAAAGAACATAACATTCCCTTTCCAAAAAAGAAGAATCAATATAACGCGAAAAAACTTTACGGCAAAAAACTTTGATGAAATCATAAACGAATGTGACTCAAATATGCAAAACTGCATTTTTATTCAAAATGAAATATTTTTAAATTTTCAGGAATATTGGAAAAACAACCACAACAAAAATAAAGTGCACGACTGGGTCGTACAAACTTGCTCTAATGTGTTCAAATGGTTTTGGGTGCTTGAGATTTTGGGAAAAAAGCGTTGAAAAAATCATATGAAATTTTATAAATCACTTTAAAATCAATACCTTAAACGTTTTTTGGAGAAAATGAAGTAAGCCATCAGGTTTCTTTTACGTTTTTGAATTTTGACGAAAATTTTTTTCAAAATCGTTGGACCAGTTTTTTCAAAAAACAGTTTTTTTTGAAAAACTTTTCGAAAATATATTCCAAATTTTTTTTGAGTATGCCAACTTTTAGCACTTTGTAGTTTTTATCAGAAAAATAAAATTAAAAAAATATAGATTAAACCGTTTTTGGAAAAAACAAAAGTTAAAAAAAAATTTTTAAACTTTTTTTAAAAACTCAAAAAAATTTTTTTTGGGAAAATTAACAATTTATATTATTTCGTTTATAAAAGGGCTTCTACATTAAAAATTTCATCGAAATCCGTCAAGTGGCTTACGAGAAAATCGGATTTCAAAAAACCGGTCCTATGGGAGGTACCGTTATAAGACTTTTCCTGAAAAATCTATTCCAACCAAAACATAAAGTTTGCACAGAAAACATCATTCAGAAACTTTTATCAAAATCGTAGGAGCCGATTTTGAGAAAATTTAATTTTTCACAAAAAATCGTATGGCAGGTACCGTTAGTTTTGGAGCTAAGATGCTAATTCCAAAAACCCCTCTGTAGGACGTCATAATAATACTATGTACCAAGTTTGAAGCAAATCGGTCCAGCCGTTTAGGCTGTAGGTAACTATACAGACAGACATACGGACAGACAGACAGACAGACAGACAGAATTGTCGGACCCACTTTTTTCGACTTCTCTATCATCGTAATGTCATGTTTGATTGTTAGAATTTTTTTTTTTTTTTTTTACGAATGCATAACTTGCCTTATAGTACCTATAATCGCAAGTAAAAATTAATTAGAACCAAAATCGAACTAGAAAATGTACAAGACACTGAACAGATGAAAAATATAATATTCAAAGAACACGAAAACTATAATATCATAGGTATCGAAAAAACGTACCTAGAAATCAAAAGAAAATATTATCCCAATTTAAAGGAACTAATAACAAAGATAATCATCAACTGTGAAAAATGCAATTTAAAAAAAGGAAAGAAAATAACAATCAAACCCTATAGAGAAATACACATACTTCACAAAGACCAATTTAGAAATCTAAAAAAATACCAAAATGATGAAACAAATGACAATCCTGTTATCACAACAGTTATTTTACGGACAATTCATACAAATAAATAAAATCGAACAAGAATTTGTAATTATTGAAAAAGAAAAAGTTGAACTAATACAAAACTAAAACTCAATCATACACTTGATAAATACCACAAATTATAGACAATATTGATTAACAAATTAAGAGAACAATATAAAATCTTACCATACAAACAGCGGAAACCTCCTAAAAATCATATTTGGAACTATGGAGGACGGTGCATTAACATAGAAAATAAGCTTAAAAATATAGAAGAAAACAACCATAATATTATCACAAATGTAAGCTCACAAATAAAAATAAACAAACATTTTAATGACCAATTTATAAAATTAAACGACATTCTAATAAATAGCAAAGAAACAATTAATTACTTAAAAAGGTATAACTCAGAACTAAATAATTTAAAAATCGAAATTGAATTTAAAGACAACCTAAAAGAATTCACAGACTCCATTGACGAAATATCAGACATAATAATGACAAGTAGGTCAGGAACACTAACACAAAACATTTTAACGAGTCAAGAAACTATAGAAAAAAAAAATTACACTTGAAAAACTAGAAGAACTAAGGGTAAACTAAGCCAAATATAAAGAAAATATTTTAATAATAATTATTTAATAACAAATATTATATTCAAATTTTTCCAATAAAAAATAAAATATTAAGCTTAGAAACAAATGACGTAATTAAAATAAATAAAACAATGTTTCACTTATTAAAAGAAATAAAAAAATTACAAATATTTGAAAATAAATATATTCAAAGCATTTTGGAAAATAGGATTTTAAATTGTAAGCCTACTGAATATTATAAGAAAAACGAGATAATCGAAAAAGATCAATTCTTAATAATAAAGAACCTAGAGAAAACTATTATAAATCGAAATTGTAATAATTTAAACTATACCTTAGAAGGAAATTACGTGGTAGAAATAGAAAACTGTAAAGTTATAATAAATAACACTTTTTAACAAAAAAATGTATCAGACAAATAAAATATTACCAAAACACAAATATTCAGAAGACTACATAAAAGAAATAAATTATGAGTCAATAGAAAACTTAAAAGAAATAATTGAAGTAAAAAAAAAGTAAGACGCTACATTTTAGACTTTTAACAATCCAAGAAAAAGAATAATAATACTATTGTAAACTTGCCATCGGTCGCTTTTCAACCGATAGAAGAGGGAGGAGTTTTATCTGAATGACTTAAATATCAAAAAAATCAATAAAGACAGAGATAAGATTCAGGAACAATCCTGAATCAACTTCAAGATAAGGAAAGGAATAACATATTAGACTACCATGCGGAAAGTCACATACCACTGTGAACATGCAGCAGACATGTCTAAGATTGTTCTTATCTAGTATAAACGGACTTCCATGAGGGAAGTCACGTACGCAGACTCAATACGATACGAATTGTTATACCTTAGTAAGTCTAAATAAAATAGAAAACAGATTTTTTGATTTTAAATTGACGTAGAACCTCGCTACAACTAGTGTAAGAACTCTTTAATGTTTGAAATAAAGAATGGGCCTTGCTCTTAGTAATTTACAAATTTAAAGAAAGATTTATTTCAAATAAATTAATAAAATTTATATCTTGATCTAAATAGTTCATGAAATAACCCGAAAATTACCGTGCTTTCCTTGCGGAGAAGAGTAATTCGGGGAGAGAAATAATTATTAATTGAAAGAATAAGTTTAGATTTTATTAATTCTTTTTATTATTTTTTTTAACAAACTCTAAGGCCTGCTGTCGCTATGCAAGGCTACGACCTTTCTAGTCCGGTCAAAATAGACAAAAAAATAGTACTAGGTTTGCAAAAATTCGCATAAAGCTGAAAATTGGTACCGACGTTGGGAACACCATTTCAAATAAACTAAGCAACATCCCCATCGATCCGACTGGTGCGTTAGAAGTTATTCAAGGTCAAAAGGTCAAATAAACGGTTTTTACAATTTTTCTTGTAAACGGTAGGTTTTATCATAAAAATACATGAGACAATGTTGTAGGACATGAAATTATCTACAAAACTTGCAAATATCATTTTTTTGTTAGAATAACCATTTCGGAGATATCGTGATTTTAAAACTTGAAAGAGTCACGTTCTATATGATATGCACATATATGCCACATGCATACATTTAGTCCAGTCGACAGGTTGGAAAAAGTTGGTGGAAGGTGGAAAAAGGTCGGAAGGTAATGAAACTATCAGATATTGTTGAAGGATAGTTAAGAAATATTTTACGAAGTTTTGGACCTCGAGAGCCCTATTGAAAAAGAGGTGGGGGAGGGGGAAGGGGTAACTGCAAAGTTTTCGACCTTGCAACGGTTTTTCCTCAGTAACTTATTTTCCTTACGTTCTATAGCAAAAGCATTTCCATTTTATAGTAGAACGTCAAATTTCCTACAATTTTCATGGTACCAAAGTTGTTGTATATTTATTCTTTACCGAGATATAGCTCTTCGAAAAACAGGTTATTTTTTAGAATTTGCTAAAAAATGCCAACGAAATTCAGCTTATTTCTTCTAATAGACGAAAACTGGTGCGAGGTTTTTGTATGACGAGATTTTCATACTACGATTTGTGCTGTTTAATAGTTTCTAAAAAATGTCGTATGAAAATCTCGTCATACAAAAACCTCGCACCTCGATGGGAAAATGCAATGACTGAATGCAGATGAGGGTGAGAAAAATGTAGAGGGCTGGAGTGCACACTACATCCTCCTCCCCTTCGAAAAAGAAAATTGATCTGTAAAAGGTCAATTTTCTGTACATGAATATAAGAGTAATAAATTAAATTATACAAATGCATTACATTTAGGTTGAAGAATTTCGATTACATTTTGCTGCTTAAAGATTATATTATTACAAAATAGAAAATAAACTATGAAATGAAATAACTATGGTTGTATATATATACATAAAATTAATAGTATCTTTAAACTAATTGAGAATATATAGATTAAAATAATTTTAACATTGTAAGTGTAATTGAAGTATTAACAAAATTTTTTTCTTCTTTTTTTTTTTTTTGTTTACGTGAAATTCGAGTTGCAATAATAATTCTGACATACGTTTTTGTATGACCCAGATATATATAAATAATTAGTTGAATAGTAGAACAATAACGATGACTCTAGTATATTAAGTTTCTATAACACGATATAACAGATATATATATTTTGTTTTTTATGCTTTTTGTTTTAACCGTCTTTCGAACAAGAGAATTGAATTTACATATTTATATACCAAGCACTAATTCTGGTGTTCGATTACCGTTTTTTGTTCTGTGTTCAGTTTGTATTGTCTGTATTTTTTCGTTAATTGTGTTTGATAGTTTTGCTTTGTTTTTTAATTTGTAGGTTGGGACTTTTTTTTAAACAGCCCAATATCAAAATTATAATTATGATCGTATATGTGAGTATGTAGTGGTGAACGTGGTGTTCGTTTAAATTTGTGAAAGGTTTGTCTTCGTCTGCTTTTAACTCGCTTATCTTTTGGGAAATAAATTTAAGATCATCATGATTGGAGAATTTTAAAATCGCTAGAGTTTCAGGGATATTGGAAATGTTTTGGGACGTGTGTATTGAAAGTTTTGAAATGTTCAAAGGGGGAATGTAAAAATTTGTAAACGTCGTGGAATTTTCACCTGATGCAAAGATTCTCATATATTTGTTTTTGAGGTAGCAATTACCTAAAATTTCTATGATTGCTGTACCGTGTAGGGTATGGGAAGTGACGTTGTCGTTGCATATTTCGTCAATAAAGTAATCGTGAAATGAAGAGAATATCCATTTATTTTCCTGTGAGAGTTGAATCCATATTGTTGAGTGGTTTGATTACATTATCTCGCAAGAAGTTGGTTTAATAGTATTTTTAATTAATAACTGGATTTCGCATTGTGGGTTTTCTATGTTGGTGCTAAATAAAGGGTGTGTAAGAGGACATAAGAACGTTTTATCTTGTACTTTGCAGCGAGATATTTCTGCTGAATTCATTTGATAATAATGTTCTTTGTTATTGTCTATTAAAGTGTATTGGGATGTTGGGCGTATAAACACAAAGTTGTTTTCATGCTTTGTGGGTATAGGGATACTCTTGTATAAGTGAAATTTTTCGGTTAGAGGTAAGGGTATTTTGATTTCATAAATAACTTAGTCGTTATTATTTGCGACTTTTGTAGTGCAACTTTTAAAAAGGGATTTATTTATTTATTTCAATTATTATTTCTTTATTTGTTTCAACTACAGACTGATGTCTAAGTTGTTTAAAATTTTACAATTTTTATTATTAACAATAAATGAATATGTAAAAATGCCAAATAACAATAAATTTTACAGAGGACAAAGTATAAACGGAAGTAAAAAAAACGCTTTTAACAAGATAATAATTTCTTTTTCAGACTGTTTTTAGACATGTTGAAATCAATAAGATGATACAAATCATTAAAGTCTTGGCACATTACAGTTACTGGTTCCATTAAGGCATAATTCGCTCTGGCAATTGGTAAATAAAAAAAGCTGGATTTCGGGTTAATCTGGGACGAGAGTTTATATTCAGCAAGCTCAGGATGTGTGCAGAACAAATTTTTCCAGATAAAAGTTGAAAGAGGAAAATGACATTATTCACTTCTCTCCTTTTCTTCAGCGTTGATAAACTAAGCAGCTTCAAACGATATTCATAATGCGGAAGACGTTGATTTGGATCCCATGGTAGATAACGGAGGACGAATAACAAAAACTTTTTTTGTACGCTCTCAATTTTATTAAAAGAAACATCATAGAAAGGACACCATACACAGCTACAATATTCCAAGATGGGACGAACAAGCGAGCAATAGAGAATTTTTGATATATGCGGGTCATTAAATGTGGTGATTCTGTTGACAATACTTTCATCGATAAAATGTTGTGCTATATTTATTTTTATTCGAGAAGCACGATTCTCGAAAGGGTATCTTACCTTTTTTTTAGTGTCTGTTTTTAGTGCGTGTTTTTTTTAAAGAAAAAAGACGTTCATTATATAATAATCTTTATTAAAGAAAATCACTTAGAATTATTATAAAATAAAAAAACAATTCAATTAAAGGAATAGTAAGAAATAGTATACGATAAAACAAAAACAACTCTGTTAAAGAAATAGTAAAAAGTAGTATATCGACCGGCGTCCGAAACCAGAGTGTCCGATGTCTTTTTCCTCCTCAACCGACTCGAAAAAACCGAAAAGGAAAATCATGCTGCATCAGCAAAAGGCGATATTTGGGATCAATGCACGTTTAATGGGTTTTAAAAATATGAACTGGAAAGGGAGTGCATTGCTTGTTGGATATAGAAAAATAAAAATGATGATCTGGGAATTTAAGTTTTGTTTCAATGGGGCAGGCAATGAAATTGGAGAAGTTAAATGTATTGGGACAATGAATGGGTTTAAGTGGAGCGATCGTTGATCGGCTTTGGAGTTGAATGTAATTTTTGTAGGTAATTAAAGGGAAATGATGATATGGGAATTTTAAGTAGGTCGGATATTGGTCAATCAAATCAAAAGGAAATGATGACTGTGGGAATTTGAATGGATTGAATTGGAATGGGATAAGGGAAGATGATAATAGACCAAGAGCCCACAGCAAATTTTGGGAGTGTAAAAGTCCCGAAAAATATTTATAATAGTATATAGATCTTGCATTACTAAACATGGAAATCAAAGTCTGGCAGTCAGAAGTGGGGGAAATTGTGCGTAATACTACATCAAAAACGGTATTTTATCGACTTTTTAGATTCTACTTTGGCTCACCTAATTTTTTTTTGAAATCAAAATTTGAGCCACCCGAATATATATGAGTCCCAGACGTTTTGAGCGGGAAAAAGGGGCTGCCAGACGCCCCCGGAAATTCACAATTATCGACTTTTTGGATTCTCGTTTGGCTCACCAAATTTTTTTTTGAAGTCAAATTGAGCCACCCTAAACCGAATATATGAGTCCCAGACGTTTTGAGCGGGACAAAGATGCTGCCAGACCCCTTTAGGTAGTAATAAGTAGTATACCTACGTTAAATTTTTTTTTTTGATTTTCTGGATGTATTAGAAACTTGGAAAGATAAAGATTAAAACGTATAACAAATGTTTAATTAAAAGTATATTTTTAAAGAGACAACTTAATTGCAAATTCTGAACTTGTTCAAAGGAATATTTAGTGAAACCCAGTGGCGGATCCAAATTTATAATTTAATCGCATTGTTTAATTAAACAAGATAATGAAAATTAACATCTTCAAACAAGATTCAAATATAATTCATGAAACCGTTTTTGAGGTGTAAGACTATTAAACAAAATTACTTTTTTTTATAGAACGCGTCGTTAAGAAAAAATGCAGATAGGTTTTAAAAGTAATTGTTCAGAAATTGTAAAAAAAAACTGTTGTCTTAATTTTTAGATTTAAGAAAACTTAGAAAGCAATAAGGAACGTTCAATATATCTAGGAAGCTGTGGATACAGCTTAGTCTTAACTTAGAAATAGTCAGTTTCTGGAACTGCACCCTTTTCCTTTTACACCTTTTCTCTTAGCATTTTTCAACACAATTTTAAAACATGTGCAAAGTTGGATATGTTTTCCTGGTTTTATCCTTCCCCTTGTTACACAGTACACTGTGTCATTGCAGAGTGATAAGATTCTCCTGCTAATCTCTTCTGTTTTTCCATTTCGTATATCTTGGCCGGTTAAAAGGCATCGGAAAAACTCTTCTAAGGCTTCTGGAACTTTGAAATGAGTTTCAACCACAGATTTCAAATTGAAATTGTTTGTCCCACTCAAATCGTCCGGGACTCATATATTCGTGTTAAGAGTGGCTCAAATTTTGATTTCCAAAGAAAATTAGGTGAGCCAAATGAGAATCCAAAAAGTCGATAAAATCCCGTTTTTGATGTAGTATTACGCACAATTTCCCCCACTTTTGACTGCCAGACTTTGATTTCCATGTTTAGCAATGCAAGATCTATCTATTAATATAAATATTTTTTGGGACTTTTACACTCCCAAAATTTGCTGTGGGCTCTTAGACCATAGGGGAATGTTGTGAAGTACGCACTTTACAACACCTCTCCCCTTAAGGACGAAACTTGTACCTTGGAGTGGTGCGAGTTTTGACTTTGCTGTGAGAAGATGGAATTGGAAGTGAACGAGATAGGTTTGATGGAGCTAAACGAGGTTTTGGTATTGGTTCGGTTTCTACCGATGTTACTGGGGTTGAATCAACTTTTATTTCTGTCATTGATAATGATTCCGTTTCTTTTTTATGTACAGAGTTCTTTCTCATATTCCGCATTAGCAATATTATTATAACTATGAATACGACGAAAAGCATTAAAAGGAAAAACACGATTGTGGTGATTTTATTTTTACTATCGGTATTCGAATATACAAACTGAGAATTTTGTAAGTTGTCTATATTCTTACTGATAGAATTAAGGTCATCAACCTGATTATGTATGTTAAGAGACTTTGTAGCATAACTGGGAATTTTCTCAAATTATGGTGGTTTAAACGAAAGATAAGGATTTGATGAAATAAAGTTAAGATTAGTTTTTGTTTCGAAATTTGTTTTGGAGCTTAAGGATTGATATCTTGTATTTGCGATACAGTTTGGTTCGATTTTAAGAATACCTGTTGCATTTATGTTTATTTGAGAGTTAAGATTTTGGCATTTAATCATAAGATTTTCTGGATTTGGGGAAACGAAAATCCAAGAATTGGAGTCTGCTAGCTGTAGGAAAATCGGGTGATATATTTGCATTAACTGAACATTGCAATTACTGATTTCATATGGAAGAACGGAAAGTAAATTCAGTTCGCAGGCACTGCTTGATGATATGAAAAGGATTGGTGTGTTTCTTTCGCAAAGATAGTTATTTTTTGTAGTTGTTTGACATTTGTCTAAGTCATTGTTATCATAGAGAAAATACGATTGCTTTTCTGAGTCTACGATGAGGAAAGGTTTTTCGGATATTATAATTGCATAGGTTTTGTTTTCGATGAGATTTGGTATACTAGTCATTTTATGAACGTTATAGTTTTTGGAGGAAGTAAGAGGGATTCTTAATATAAAATTAATTTGGTTGTCAACGTAGTAAACATGAGTTTCTAAGAGATTAAAAAGTGTGTCTATATATTGCTCTTGTAGATGAAGTGGTAAACGATTTTCTTCTGGAAGGAGTAATTGTATCTTTTTAATTTCTTCGGTGAGTTTAGAAGGATCAATAAGATATGGGTGAAGTTTTCCATGGGCTGCGGAGTAAATAGCGTCAAGGAGGTGATCTTTGGTGGAATAGTAGTATTCTGATAAAGAGTTGAACATCGTAAAAAGTTCGTTTAGGTGAAGAAAGGATTTATTTATTATGTTGTCACTATTTGAGTTTTTGTTTATTTGATTAATGATTTTACTGGTTTCTTCAATTTTTTCTTCTTTTTTAATAATTTGGTCGTTTGTAAGGTTTAATTGATGGATGATATTTTTTGATATTGAAATTTGTTTTTCGTTTAATTGGGATTCATAATGTTGTTGTTGGCTAAGTTTATTTATATGACGAAAGAAAGTTTGTGCATCCTCGTCGTCGAGGGTGCCAAATAATTGCTTTGATATAGAACCAATAACATTTATTAATCCTCTTTTTTGTATTCGAGGTTTAATGGTGGTACCTAAGTATTTGTTTATAATTTGGTCCTGTGCTTTAATTCGATCAAGGACTAACGTAGAAAGGGTAGGAAGGGATTCGCATTGGGATAAGTGTTCGTTAGAAGAAAAAAGTTGTTTGCAAGAGGATAGAATTTTTTCATAGGTCAGTAAGATAGAATTGTATTGAAGGTTGAGATCGGTAAGGTTAGTATATATGAGTAAGTTCCAATGGTTAGAGAAAAGCTTAAGGTTACCAACGTGTTCGTAGTATTTTCCCGTCTTGTTTTTCAAGTCGACGATTTCATATGGTTGCTCGTGGTTGATCATCATTGGGTTACTCAGAATTATTTTAAAGATGAGGATTACAATTATTGGTTTCTCCATTTCTGGAAAGAATATAGGGATTGAAGATTTTAATTAACTTGAAAAAATTTTTAGTCTATTGTTGTGGACTTTAACTTTTTTATTTTTTATTTTGATTTCGGAGTTTACTCCTGACTTAGATAAGATTTCGTAAGGTCCTGACCAAAGAGGAAGAAGCTTTTTGTTTTTATTTTTTTGATTACTTTCATTTTTGAGTAGAACAAGCGTTCCTATCTGAAACTCTCCCGGATTTTGTTTTTTTTATCATACTGAAGTTTTGAAGATTCCTTACTCTTGATAAGTTTGTCTCTAGCGATTTGGTGACAATGCTGAAGCCTTGATTCAAGCTCATTGGCATACAAATCGTAATTGTAACAGATTTCTGGATTTTTTATTACACTAGAAGGAAGTTCAATTTGTCTACCGTACATAAGTTCGAATGGAGTGTACGACGTTGAAGTGTTGGGTGTCGTATTATGTACGAAAACGGCATATTTAATCCAGCTGTCCCAATCGTCTTGCGATTTATTGATAAAACAACGAAGATATTCCACGAAATTTCTGTGACTTCTTTCGTAAGAGCCATTTGATTGTGGTCGGTATGCAGTAGTTTGGAGTTTGGTAATTTTGAGAAGTTTGCATACATTTTTGAATATATCGCTTAGGAAATTTTGGCCTTGATCTGACAACACGTATTTGGGTGTTCCATATCGAAATATTATTTCTTTGACGAATGCTTCGGCGATTGTATTAGCCTCTTGATTTGGTAAAGGGATTGCATCCGTGTATTTAGTCAGATCATCGATGAATGTTAAAAGATATTTATTATTATTAGTTATAGGATAGGGACCAACGATATCGATAGAAATTTTTTCGAACGGGTATTTAGAAGTTGAAGGTATAACCATAGGTTCCATAGTGTATTTTGTTACTTTGTTTTTATGACAAAGTTCGCAATTTTTAATGTAGTTTTTATATCTTGAAACATATTTTTCCAATTATGATATAATTTTATACGTTTAAAGGTTCTGTTGACACCACAGTGTCCTCCAATCGGATTTAGATGAAATTCCTCAAGAATAGTTTTGATTTCATTTTCTGACAAATCTGGTTTTGATGAAGGATTATTCGAAGAATTAGTAGTTATGATTAAAGGCGTTGAATAAGAATTAGAACTGGATTTTAAGGAATTAGAGTTTGTATTTGAAGATGTTGAAGGACTTGAAGAAGAATTAAAATCATGATTTGTAGATGAAGGAGATGCTTCTGGATCAATATTTATGTTAGAAGATGTGGAACAAGAACTAGTATTTTCAGTTGAAGCATTAGAACTAGGATTGGTTTTAGCTGATTTGGAACTGGGATTGGAATTAGTGTTCAAGGATTTGGAACAAGATGTTGAAGAAGAATTTGAATTTGTATGTGAAGATTTTGAACAAGAGTTAGGAAATGGTTTTGAACAAGAACTAGAATTTTTATTTGAAGATTTTGAACAAGAATTAGAAGTTAAAGATGTAGAAGATGAATTTGTATTTGTTGTTGAAGAAATAGAATTTGAAGGTGTAGAATAAGAATTATTATTTTCAGACGATGTAGGAGACGATATAGTAGGAGACGAATTTTGAGAAGAATAAGAAGACGGTTTTGTATCTGAACGAAGTCATTTTTGTAATTCTGCTTAGGCAATCAGCATTTGTATTTTGTTCACCTTTTTTGTGAATGATTTCATATTCAAACTCTTCGAGCTGTAGGCGATATCTCATCATTCTAGAATTTATATCTTTACAATTGTGGATATAAACTAGAGGTTTATGATCCGTGTAAAGTTGAAATTTTCTTCCATACAGATATGGTCGGAAATGTTTGACTGACCAAACGATAGCCAAAAGTTCTTTATCTGTAGTAGAATAATTCTTTTCGTTTTTATTAAGAGTTCGTGATGCATAAGAGATAGGAAGATCATTACCAATTTCACCTTGTGAAAGGACACTTCCAATAGCAAAGTCGCTAGCATCCGTTGTAAGAATGAAGTTTTTAGTGAAATCGAGATATTGGAAGAGGGGTGGATTAATGAGTTTTCTTTTAATCCATGAAAAAAATTTGAACAAAGAGGAGTCCAGTCGAAGCGAACATCCTTACTTAAAAGATTAGTAAGAGGTTTAGAAATTTTTGCAAAATCTTTTATGAAGCGCCGATAATAACCTGCAAGACCCAGGAAGCTTTTGATGTCTTTTGCGTTCTTGGGTTGTTCAAAATTTTTTACACATTCCATTTTTTGTGGATCAGGTTTAATACCGGATTCGTTTATGACATGTCCCAAATAAGTGAGCTCAGTTCGCAAAAATTGGCATTTATCGGGCTGCCATTTTAGATTATGCATTTTAAGACCTTCGAAGATTTCTCGTAGTTTTGAATTGTGTTCTAGCGTCTTACCATAAACCACAATGTCATCCATATAAACGACGGTCTTTATACCTTGAAGTCCAGTCAAAACATTATTCATTAACCTTTGGAAGGTGGCTGGAGCACCTTTTAATCCATAAGGCATTCTAATGAATTCATAATGACCTAAAGGAGAAGAGAAAGCGGTCTTTTCTCTATCTTCTGGGCGAACTTCGATCTGATGGAAGCCACTGGCTAGATCTAAGGTTGAGAAGAACTTTGAACTCCCTAACTGATCCAGAATATCAGTTATGTCTTATGTAAGGTAACGGGTATGCGTCAGCGACGGTTTTGTCGTTGAGTTTGCGAAAATCGACAACGATTCTCCATTTCTTGTTACCATCTTTATCAGGTTTTTTCGGAACGACAATAAGTGGGAAATTCCACGGACTATTCGATGGTTGGATAATATTATCGTCCATCATCTCATGGATTTGTTTATTTACTTCTTGTCGTTGTGCTTCCGGCAACCTGTAGGGTTTTATATATATAGGTGTAGCATCCTGAGTTATGATAGGATGTTGTACAGAAGAGGTATGGGTTAATTTATCTCCTTTTATAAAAAATAAGTCACTGTACAAGCAGCATAAATCTAAAATAGAGTCCTTTTCATTTTTGGTCATGTGGTCAGTCACTACCAGTTCTTGTATAGTTTTTATTCTTTCATAAGAAGCAGGATAGTGTTGAATTTGCAAAATATTGTAATTAGAGACTTCCTCAAATACTATATCATCAGTATTAAACTCAATGGGGGATTCAGAGGAATTAACGACTGATATGTAAGAGATAGAACTATTGGCCGGAGTAATGCTATTGCCAATATATAATCCATTGGGAAATTGTTGGGAGAGACAAATGCTATCCACATTAATTTCCTTGAGGATTGGGACAGTGATTTCGGATCTAGGAGGAATATTAACTAGATTAGAAGGAATTAGATCGTAGTCGATTAAATAATTTTTCCATGTGAAGGTAAGTATTTTGGTGCCATAATTTATTTGAGCTTTATGGTCATCCAGGAAATTGTAACCTATTATTCCATCGGTACTGATGGGAAAGTTTCTATCTACTACATGGAAAGGGTCAGAGATTGTTACGTTTTTAGGAAGATTAATAAGGAGTTGTATAACTCCCTTGGTACGGATAACAGAATCAGTTATACCAGATAGGGAATGAATTATACCTGAATCGATCGGTAGTTCTGGTTTTATTTTGTCTATTTTAATCAGACAAATTTCCCTACCGCCATCGATTAGAAATTTTGAATGTTTAAGGTTTAGCAAAGTTTCAGAAGAAAGTTTAATGGAATCTACTCTACTTATATTATTTCTTAAATTTATGTGTAGGATGTGGCGAGAGGAGACTAAGTCTGGGTCCGAAAATTGCCACTGGTTTCGGCACCTGAACGGTTTTCCGAATGTCTGTTTGCTGTTGAAGGGGGAAAAGAATTAGTATTGTTTTTTTTATTATTATTATATTCCCTTTTTCGACATTCATTTATGTGATGCCCGAGATTCTTACAATAACTACAAGTAATAGTTACTTTCTTAACTTCACTTTTGAACGAAGGGAGCTGTTCCTTATTTTTCTTTAGAAAGCATTGTTCGATGTTATGTCCAGTTTTTTTTACAAAAATTACAAAAGATAGGATTTCTGGATGAGGTTTTAGGTTGTGATGGGTTATAAGAAGTTGGGTTATTATATGAGAAACCACTTTTCTCTTCTAATACGGCAGCTTCTATAGCTTCCGTCAGAGTAGTGAATCTCGAAGCTTTTATGATCAGACTTATTCTAGGATTAAGTCCTCTCTCGAATGCTTTTAAAGCAGTTTTACTGTTGAGATTGGTAATAACGCTAGAATTTTCTGACCCTTCGCTAGCTATGCAAGCATCGTTCAGATTTGCAAGCGTTTGTTCCAATCTATTGGAGTAAGAACGCACAGTCTCATTTGTTCTTTGCTTTATATGTATTAGTTCCAACTGGAGTTGGGACAGAGATTTTGTTTCTAAAAATTGTTGTTCTAATTTTTCTTTAAGGGATTCCCAGGTGGTGAATTCCGAATATTTAACTGTATTGTACGCTGGGCCAATAAGTTTAGTTTTTATAATAAGAAGAAGGACGGAAATTTCGGAAGTGGAAATGTCTTCAGATATCAAATCACACGCATTTAGAAATTTTTGTAAATTTGTTCTGTTCCCATCAAATTCTGGAATTAATTTAAGGGCAAAAGATCTATCTAGTTTTGGGGGCATATTTAATAATTTATTGGAAGTAGAATGAGAGGAAGGAGAATTATTGGAAGGCGAGTCGGAGACTGTATCGCACGCGTTTAACGTTGATTCGTTTAACGAGCTATCGGTATCGGACGAGTTTGAATTGGATTCGTCAATTAAATCAATTTCATTTCCAGACATATGTATGTATACATTAATTATTTATAAAAAACAATCTTCCCTTTCGGACATTAACTGATTATATTGTATTAATAAGTATTTAAATTTTAATTCAAAAAATTTAACTCCGAATTCAAAAAAAAATGTTTGCTAATAAAAGTAATGATAATAATAAAGTATATTAATTGATAAAAGTATATTAATTGATAAAAGTAATAACAAATATATATATTTTTTTTGTTTACAGCATATTTTGAAATGATTTTCTTTTTTTTCTTGCCTCTTTAAGAATTTGTATGGTGGTGGCTAAAGATGTACGATTTTTAAAGATGAATGGTTGATATAATTGTTGGATTAAAGATGAATGATAGAGATGATAGTTGGTTTAAAGATGATTAACAGGCTTTAATTTCTCACTGAATTTCAGTCTTTTTTTTTTTGAGTTTTTGTGTTTTTTTCTTTTTACTTGGGTTTGAATTTTTTTTATTTTTTTTTTTGTAGTTTGTAGAGGGAAGGTATTACTTGTTATTTTAAGTTCTCACTTCTAGTTATTTTTTTTTTTACACTTTGCACTTGTCACTTTTCAGGCAGCCCCACATCTGACACCAATTTTTGTTGTGCTATATTTATTTTTAATCGAGAACCACGATTCTCGAAAGAGGATCTTACCTTTTTTCTTAGTGTCTGTTTTTAGTGCGTGTTTTTTTTAAAGAAAAAAGTCGTTCATTATTATAATAGTCTTTATTAATTCAATTAAAGAAAATCACTTAGAATTATTATAAAATAAAAAAACAATTCAATTAAAGGAATAGTAAGAAATAGTATACGATAAAACAAAAACAACTCTGTTAAAGAAATAGTAAAAAGTAGTATATCGACCGGTGTCCGAAACCAGAGTGTCCGATGTCTTTTTCCTCCTCGACCGACTCGAAAAAACCGAAAAGGAAAATCATGCTGCATCAGCAAAAGGCGATATTTGGGATCAATGCACGTTTAATGGGTTTTTAAAATATGAACTGGAAAGGGAGTGCATTGCTTGTTGGATATAGAATAAAATGCACGACTGGGTCGCACGTACTTGCTCTGTTGGTGCAATAGTCCGATGAAAACAAACTTTTCGATCAATAAGAACAATTCATTTTTGAAAAATTTGGTAAAAACTAAAAAAAATTTGGCTAAAACTGGAAAACTCGATATACGGGAGCTAACGTTTAGTAATCTTTAATATTTAAAATAAGACGTTATCTTTTGGGTGATATAAATGATATGAATTTCCGCTAATGGTCAAATTAATAAAACTGATATTACCAATTTCCGCTATTATCATGTGTAGCCAAAAACTAAAAATGCAGTTTTCTTTGAAGTATTCTATATATGTTACATAAAAAGTTTCATAAAAATCGGGGGAGCCTTTTTTGAGTAAATTAGAAAAAATGAAAAAATTGGCCAAAATCTAGTGGCTCTTTGTATTGGAGCCACCATTTAAAAAGAGAAAATGAAAAAAAATTAATGCCATCTGATAGGAAGCTGTTGGGAACTATACCAAACAAAGTTTGAGTGAATTCGATGCAACCGTTGACAACTTATGGCCATTTGAAAAAAAGCCGTTAAGAGCAGATCTCCGTTATTTGCATTTTTAGCCAAAAACTAAAAACGCAGTTCTCTTCAAAACACTAAAAGAATATAACACACAAAGTTTAATCAAAATCGTTAGAGCCATTTTCGAGAAAATTAGAAAAAACCAAAAAAAGTTGGCTAAAACTCAACTGCTCGTTGTATGGAAGCCACCGTTTAGAAAGGCTTCAGTGAAAAATTTACTAAACCATCCTATAGAACACTATAAAAAACTATGTCAAACAAAGTTTGAGTTGATTCAATCAAGCCGTTGAGAACTTATGGCTATTTGAAAAAAGCCGTTAAAACCTGATTTTCGTTACGACCATTTGAGGCAAAAACAAAAAACGCAGTTTTGTTAGAAATGCTTAAAGTTAGCTAAATTTTAAATTTAATCAAAATCGTTAGAGCCGTTTTCGAGAAAATTCAAATTGAAAAAAACCGTTACTTGAAAGGTACCAGTTTGAGCCGGGCTAAAACAAAATAAAAAAAACCTCGACAATGGTTTTTCTTCAAACTGCTATATACCAAGTTTGAAGAAAATCCGTCAAGCCGTTTAGGCTGTAGCATGACGTGAAAAAGCGCACATCCGCACATCCGCACATCCGCACATCCGCACATCCGCACATCCGCACAGACGCACAGACGCACAGACAGACCGACGGACGGTATGGCGAAAACCACTTTTTTGGGCTTCTCTATAATCGTAATGTCATGTTTGATTAAAACCTCGATTTTTTTTTTCTGCACGAAACCAATACTTGCCCTATAGAGCAAGTAAAAATGGAAATGATGATCTGGGCTTTGGAGTTGAATGTAATTTTTGTAGGTAATTAAAGGGAAATGATGATATGGGAATTTTAAGTGGGTCGGATATTGGTCAATCAAATCAAAAAGAAATGATGACTGTGGGAATTTGAATGGATTGAATTGGAATGGGATAAGGGAAGATGAGAAGGGAATGTTGTGAAAAACGCACTTTACAACAAAAATATGAAGATAGTAAAGGTTCTCTTCTTCTTGTGTACGACATAACTTTGCATTTGTTTTTGTTGAGTTCCATACCATTGGAAATACACCATTCAAAAACTCTGTCAATATCATGTTGAAGAAACAGGTACCTGGATTTGTAAATGCATAAAAAAGCTTAAAATCGTCAGCGAAAATTAATATTTTCGAGTAAAGGACGTGAACCGCAATGTCATTTATAAATAGTAAAAACAATAGTGGTCCGATATGGCTTCCTTGAGGTACTCCCGATAATACCTTCATTGTTTTTGACATATAATTTCTGTAATTATCATGCTGAGAACGATTATTTAAATATGATTTGATCCAAGCAATAATCCACTCCGAAAATCCATATCGTTCTAATTTTATTAAAAGTATAGAGTGGCTTACTCTATCAAATGCTTTACTAAGATCAGCATAAAACACATCAGTCTGAAATCCATTTTGAATATTTATATTTATTTGGTTTGTGAATTCCAGGAGATTTGTTGATGTTGATTTATGCATGCAAAACCCATGTTGTTCAGAAATAATTATTGATTGGCAGAAGAATTGAATGTATTTGGTAACTATTTTTTCAAAAAGCTTAGGTAAGCATGAAATTTTCGCAATTCCTCGATAGTTTTCAGCTCTATTTTTACTACCACACTTGTGAAGTGGTGTAATAAACGAAGATTTCCACAAATCAGGAAAAACACCAGACGAACAATTAAATATGTAGGTGATTGCAGAACAAATATAAGACTTAGAAGTTTTAACAAATATGGACGGAATACTGTCTGGACCGGACGAACATGTACTTTTTAAATCGTCAATATATTGCACAACTTCTTCTTCAGTCAGTTTTAATAAAGGTATATCACAGTTTAATCGGTTTTGGAATGTGATATCACAGTATTTAGTATTGCACGATGTATAAGTTTTTTGGAAAAAATCAGCAAATAAATCACTTATTTCTTTATCACATTAAGAGGATGTATTATTGTACTGCACGACAGCTGGAAAATTTAATGATTTTCTTTTAGAGCTTATGAACTTCCAAAAAAGCTTTGGATTTTTCAATATATTGCTTTTTATTTTAAATATGTGTTCTTTATAAGTCGTTTTCAATTAATTATTAAAGAGTTTTCTGTAGTAAGAAAATTGATTATAAAATATTATTTTATGGGTTTTTTTCCATTTTTTATTGAATACATTCTTCAGATTTCGTACACGTCTTAAATCTTTATTCAGCCAACAAACTGAAGAAACACGGACTTTACGAGTACTTTTAACAGGAACACAGTAATTAAGACAATTTCTTAAAATTGCATAAAAGTTTGTAACACATACATTTACGTCGTTAGAGTTCAAAACACTTGTCCAGTCAAGGTTTGAAAAAAACTTTTCTAATTTTGTCATATTCATTTTTTTTTTAAATTATACTTCTTTATATGAAGAGTTAAGTGGTACATTTCGGTTTTTTGTCCATGCAGAAAGAGATAGAACATTGAAATGCCTTATGATGTGGAACTTTCTCCAAAAACCAATCATTAACGTCTATGACTTCACAGTAAGCAGGAAAATCAGTAAAGATAAGGGCAAGGTGATGTAAGAATTCATTCTCTAGTCCATTAATTTGATTGAGTCCAGCTAACATCACAACTTTTATAAATTTCAATTCATATTCTGGTCCATGCTCGATAACATAATAGGTGTTATTATTATCTTCATCCAGGCACCACCTGAAATTAGACAGATTAAAATCACCAAAAATAAATACCAGAGAATTTCCAGAAAACTCCACTATTTCCGATATCGCTGAGGAATACATTTCGTACACAAAAGCCGATGAACCAGACGGGATATACATACCAGAAATAACATACGAAGAGTTATTACTGTCAGTTAGTTTAATTGATAAAAGTTCCAAGTTTAAAAACTTATCAGGTAAAAAGAGTTCAGAAATCAAACAGCTCTTAACAGCGATTAAAACACCACCACCTTTCTTATGAATACTATTAGATGGATTTCTGTCAATTCGATAAACGTTGTAATCGGGTGGGCAAATTTTAGAATCAAGAACACTTGAGTTTAGCCAAGTTTCAGTGAGGATAATAACATCAAAATTTCCATCAACACAGTTTATATAGAAGTTTTTTAGTTTAGGTTTCATTCCGCCGACATTCTGATAGTACACTATTAGTTTTTTGGAGGTGCAGTAGTTTTTGTCCATGTTAAGGTCAGAAATGCGGGCAGTGTTATTTCTTTTCTGGATGTTTTTGAATTCATGCGCCACAGTATATTTTGGCCAAAATCCAGGAGTTAACAAGGCTTCAATTACGGGATCAGGTGCGAATATTTTAAAAGAAGATATACGACGTTCATATGAGAATTGCATTTTGTGGCATTTCATGGCTGGAGTTAGAGAGGGGATTTTCTTTCTGATTTAATTGACAACCATATCACTTGTTGTATCAGGATGGAGACGTGAAATAAAAGCACATTTCTCTGGTGGTACAGCAACTAAATCGGCCAAAACACCCTCATCCGAATTGGAAGCTATTGGGTCGACGGGTTGCGAATCAGGAGCTGAAACACCAGGATAAATATCTTTTGACAAAGAAAATAGAAATTTTGAGAGAAGAACGCGATACTGATGATAAGCACATCACACTATTATCATCTTTCGCTTGGGAGATAGCTCTTTGTCCTCAATCTCAAGGTTATTAAAGAGCATCCCATACTCCGCTAGTTTTGCTTGCATTTTATTTAGGCCGTTTGAAATTTCCTTAAATGTTTTTTTTAGTTTTTTTGAACATTTGAAGTAATTCAGTTGTTTTTTTATTATTGCAATTTTTGCAAAACCACCTTAGACCGTTTCCAATTTTAAGAAGGCCTTCAATCATTTTCACAGTAAGGCCCGCACACTTCATGTGAGCAAATCCATCACATATCATGATACTATGTTATTGTCTTTTATGTAAGGTAATTTAGTGTTAAAAGGGAGTTCTTGTTTTATTCTTTTTTAAGGCTTCTTCAAGTTGGTTTGTGGATATTATGGCTGGGTGAGGTTTGAAGTGGTTTACATCGGTGATCAAATCGAGTATATCATCTAGCGTATTGAGGTATGTTATGATAATGAGTGTGACCAACGAAGTTAGAGATTCTAATTCAATGAAAGCAACCAAGTTTGTAGAGTTAATTAATCTGTCTATCATCTGCTTTGTTTGTTCATATATTATTTTACTATGTCTATGTATATATTGATAGTCTTATAAAGTTTTGTACTTAAAGATTGAATAAATAAATAATAAATGTTTAAGGTTGATTGCTGTCATTTGACGTTGAATTGCCGCTTCAGATTTGCTGAAGACGTTCTTTGTGGTTTTAAGAATTAGTGTTTGCTGTTTTACTGAGGATAGTACATGATCTTCGTTTTGTTTTAACTTGTGTATTTCGGTATTGTAAAAATCGGCATCATCTTCGTTTAATGTGCCAAACAATGACTTACTTACGATTCCTACTGCATTGAGTACGGCCCTTTTTTGTCGGTGTGTGGGATTAATTAGTCCATATTTTGTTTCTATGTCTAAAAATAGATGATTCATTTCCGTTATTGCCCCGTCGCACAATATTTTGAATTTCTCCTTCTCTTTCAATTGTTTGCATATGTTGTTTATCTCTGCTATGAATGTCCCGGCGTGTGTTAGTGCTATTGTAAGATCTTTAAGATCATAGTACACGACCAATTTCCATTCATGTGCATATAGTTCGGTTGGTCCTATGTTTTCGAAATATATTCCTGCATTTTGGTTGATTGGTGTTATTGATACAGATGTGAATTTCATGTTGCTTTAGTAAGGTAAAGAAAGGAATTCTTCTTAAAAATCTTTTCTAATAAAAATAAAATGCACGACTGGGTCGCACGCACTTGCTCTAATGTGTGACAGTGGTCTAAGGGTTTGAGATTTTGATAAAAATAAATTTTTCAAAATTCTTAAATAAATACTTAAACTAATTTGAGCTGAAAAAAAAGTACGCCATTTTATTTCTTGGATAAATTTGAATTTATGAGAATAAATTTATAAAAATCTGTGGAGCGGTTTTTGAGAAAAAAGTTTTTTTTGAAAAACTTTTTCAAAAAAATTTTAAAAAAAAATTCAAAAACGCCAGTTTATAGGTATTCAGCAAATACATTTATTTAAAATTTTTAGAAAAAAATTTAATAAGCAGTTTCCAAAATATTAATTTTTAAAATTTAAAAAAAAATGCTTTTAAAAATACAAAAAAATATTTTTCAAAAATATTGGTATGCAATACAAATTGAGCTACCTTCAGCTATGTGTGTGAAATTTCGAAAGAATCGGTTGAGTCGTTTTCGAGTTAGTTGAAAGCAAAAAAAACGGTCCTATGGAAAGTACCGTTCTTAGCCATTTTTAAAAATTTTTTTTCAGACATATGATTGGTCGTACCTTAAAACCAACACTGATTTTTTTAAATCGAAATCGTTAGAGCCGATTTTGAGAAAAATAAGCTTTAACGTAACGGTTGTATATCAGGTACCGTTATTTTTTGAGCTAAAAAAAAAATTTCAATTTCCTCTCTGTACAATACCTAAAAAAGTCTATATACCAAGTTTGAAGCAATTCGGCCCACCCGTTTGGGCTGTAGGTCTCTATACATACAGACAGACAGACAGACAGACAGACAGACAGACAGACAGACAGACAGACAGACAGACATACAGGCGGACAGAATTTTTAGACCATCTTTTTTCGTCTTCGCTATTTTTTTTTTTTTTTTATATATACGGCACACGCGCTCAAGGGGTTTGTTATAGCCCTTTATCGCGCGAGCGATAGGAAGTTAGGGGACAAGGGAAAGGAGGTGTCGATGAACATTGATCTTGAATGTTTGAAGATCAAAATGGCAGGGGAAAATTGTGCCAGGCAATTCATTCCACATTCGTGTTGTACGGCTAAAGAAAGAATCCCTATATTTCACGGTACGTCCGAAATTGGGCTCAAGTGTAAACTGATGAGCGTTCCTAGCAAGACGAGTATTACGGGGGAAATGTTTAAGGGGTGGAACGCAGCTGGCTACCTCGAGTGAGCATTTTTTGTAAAAGAATCTATAAAATAAGGAAAGACATGAAACATTTCGACGATGTTCAAGGGATGGAAATGATTCCATAATGTTTCTCTCTTCCATCAATTTTAACGCTTTTTTCTGAACTCTGTCGAGCAGGTGAAGAAAAGTTTGAGAAGCACCTGCCCAGAGATGTTACTCGAGTTTAGGGCGTATAAACGCCTTGTAAATTGTAGCCAGATCAGAAGGGGTGAAAAACTTCTTGCATCTATTAAGAAAGCCTAAGCATCTTGCAGCATTCTTAGCAATCTCAAGTATATGATCATTGATCATTCCAACGAAGGTTGTCACTGATACACATACCGAGTACTGATAGCTTTTCGGCCTCTTCGATGCAAGTACCATTCATAGATAATGGCATAGGGGGTATGTTTAGCTTCAACGACAAAAGACAGCATTGAGTTTTCGACGCATTAAACTCCACACGATTTCTAGTACCCCAATTCACAATGCTGTTTAAATCGGAGTTTAACGAGCTTATCATACGATTTCGTTGTAATAACACGTCCGAAGGCGAAGGCCGTGAATTATCAAACGTATATGAAAAGCTGAGGGTTGAGTCGTCAGCAAAACAATTTAATGGATTAGAAGTCACAAACAAGAGATCATTTATAAAAATGAGAAAGAGAGTCGGAGACAGAACGGAGCCCTGGGGCACACCAGCATTTATTTTGTGGAGATCAGACTTGAAACCGTCTAATACAACTTGTATTGAACGGTCCAGAAGATAGCTTCTAATCCAACGAATAAGACTATCATCGATACCAAATGCACGCATTTTCGATAAAAGAGCTTCATGCCAAACTCTATCAAATGCCTTGGAAATATCAAGCGCAATAATCTTGCTTTCGCCAAAGCGATGCAGAGATTTGTTCCACTGTTCGGTGAGATATGCCATCAGATCACCAGTGGAACGATTGCTGCGAAAGCCGTATTGCCGGTCATTTAAAAGCTCCCGATCTTCGAGATATTTCTTGAGCTGACGATTTATCAGCGTTTCCATGACCTTGGAAAGAAGGGACGTAAGTGCAATTGGTCGGTAGGAGGAGGGGGAGGAGGAGTCACCTTTTTTTGGGACGGGCTGGACAAATGCCGTTTTCCATCTACTAGGGAAGATTCCTGAACGATAGGAGCGATGGAAAAGCTTACGCAGTGGTTTTGCCAGCGATGAAGAACACCTCTTCAGAAGAATAGGGGGTATACCATCCGGGCCAGCGGATTTGTGTATATCAAGATCTTGAAGAACTCTTGCTACTGTATGAGTGCGGAAAAATACCTGTCCCATAGAAAAATTAACGTTCTCAAGTACAGGAGGGGCATTGTTGCTTGCAGGCAACGTAGAACTTGCAGAAAAATGAGCTGCGAGCGTATTCGCCTTCTCTAAAGAGCTGACAATTGGTTTATCGTCGACGATGAGCGTTGGAACTGATGATGACGTTGAGTTCTTGACGTTTTTTACAAATGACCAGAAGTTTTTGCTGCCTTTGGGACATTGCAGAATTTTTTGCCGTAACTTCTGGTCATGTAAAAATTTCGTTTTATGAATAACGGAGTTGCACGAGTTCCTAACTTGTTTGTGTTTCTTCCGATTTTCCTCAGTTGGGTTGGCTTTATAGGATCGGAAGCTTACTTCTTTCAACCTGATAGCTTCTTTACACTCTTCGGTAAACCAAGACTTTTCTTTTGGTTTGATACATTTTGTTCTGTGAGGGACAAAAGTTCTCATTCCAAGAAAAATCACTTCTGTAATCATTTCAGCACTGACATCAATGTCATTATCGAGGAAGCATAATGACCAGTTAAAGTTGCGAAAGAAATTATTCAGACCGTCCCAGTTGGCTTTCTCGTATTGCCAAACGGTCCTAGTGGGAATTTTTTCTTTAACTGGATGGTTGGAGATCGAGAAATTAGCTGAAATGACACAATGGTCCGAGGTGCCAAAATGGAGAAGTTACTTTAATAGTATATTTATCAGGGTGGGAAGTAAGGAACAAGTCAAGAGTATGGGCGGAATGCCCATCAACATCCGGTATACGAGTAGGCTCATCGACAAGCTGGGTAAGATGGTTATACTCAGCAAAGATCTCGGTATACCTTCCTTCGAGTGTTGTCTGGCCAGAATAGCGGAGCCAACTTGAATTGTGTACATTGAAGTCGCCCGTAATCACGACTTCAGTGTGAGGACAATGGGAAACAATTCGGGAAATTGAATCTGACAAAACATCTAACTCATCACAAGTAGACATGCTGTCAAGATTCGGACTCCTGTAAAGAAAACAGTAATGAATGATATGCTTGCGGACAGTGAATTTGAGCCACAGGAAATTAAAGTTCGTATTAGAACAATGCCCATATTGGGGAAGGCTCTGGCAAGCAATATCATTCCTAACATAAACGACAAGACCATGGTGGGAAAAAAGTAATGGCACTAAGTTATATCCAAACAAACAAAATTCTGATAAATCAGTATTCTGTCCAACCTGGGTTTCACTTAATGCCAAAACAGCTGGCCTGTATTGAACAGTATGGGCGTACACAGAAAAGAAATTCTTCCTTAGCCCACGAACATTTGAATATACAACACAAAAATCACTTACCATTCTGAAAAACTAAACACAAAAAATTCAACTTTGACGAAACTAATTTCAGCCGTGCAGTATAGGCCCATATTAATTCCAATTATAAACAAACTGTTCTAGGTATTATGCCCATAAAACAATTTGCAAACGGGAATTAATATAGACAAAAGACACGAATGAAATATACATCAAATGCTGCTCCCTTATCCAATGCAAAACCTCTTGCGATAAGCCTCACAAGAGGCTTGCATTGCATAAAAAAGCAACAGTTATGGGTGGCGCGGGTGGAGAGGATGGGTATTGTTGGATGCTGTGCTGCGAATGCGAGCAAGGTTTTGTGTATTTTTTTTTTCTTTTTTTTTTTGACATTGATTTATTTTAATTTTTTGTAATTTGGGTATTTAATGGGCTGAATTAATTTTTTTGCACTATGGTATATGTAATATGGGGATTTAGTGGTTTTTTTTTTTTTTTTGTGATTAATTTTTGGGGGACACACACGCGCACAATTAGCAACGCGACCGCACACGACAATCGACCGCCCACGACGAGTACTTGATCGACACTCAATCGACGATCGACGCTATCATCGTAATGTCATGTTTGATTGTTATCTCAAAACTTTTTTGTTCGACGAATGCATAACTTGCCTTATAGTAAATATAATCGCAAGTAAAAGATTCGAAGAGAATATTTTTCTTTGCTCAGTGTTTGTGTTTGATGAGAGAAGAAAGACTTTGAGTGTTGGGGAAGACTTTTTTTTTTTTATTGCATATCTTTAATTAACACTTTTACTAACTAAAAAATTGGGTAAAATAACTCGGGTGTTTTGCCAGTTTTTATATCGCCAAGGATTAATTATATGTGGGTACGCCCGACGTCGCCTGAGCACATAAACTGGGCAGAGTCTCAGCTCGAAATTTTCTGTTGGGGTTCCGTATCCAATTATGTCTCCGAATTTAATGACGCTTGTTTGGCAGGGGTTCATCCTTCGTCCATTAATATAAGTCCCTTTCGAGTACTCACAATCATTGATTTTTAGGCTTTCGTCGGCAGAGCTTATCTCTATGTTCGCATGTATGATTGAAACCAAAGCGGAGCGTATCATTAAATGGTTGGGGTAGTCGAAGCCTATTTTGGTGACGCCCTTTTTTAGTGGAATTTCATAGTCCGAAACTATATTATATAGAAGCCAATGTGAATCTGGTGGGCAAAATCGTATCGTCACCTCCAAGTGGTGCCTGCTGGATAGCCGAAAGGTGAACTAACGACGAACGTTGGATCCATCGGATCCATAGGTTGTAGATACCTGAGTTATCTTCTCAGGAACTAGGAGCAGGAAGAAAGAGATACGCTCTGAAGATCCAACCACCACAAAGATCTATGTCATGCACAGGCCTCACAAGCCGGTCATGAAAGGGAAATTTTACTGTGATGAAAACCGCAGAAAATGCCTCGGATGAAAGAACCAAAAATGTTGACGACCCCCCCCGCAAACGAAAAACGGACAACGATTTACGCATATGCACGTGGAATGTGCGTACGCTAAACAGGCCGCGTAAAGCCGAGCAGCTAGCCGAGACCCTCGCCAGTCTCAACGCTGATATAACAGCCCTGCAGGAGATGCGATGGGATGGACCGGGCCTGAGAATTACAGAGGACTGTAATTTCTATTATGGGAAATGCCACCTTGATGGGAGATCGCGCTTGTTTGGGTGCGGATTCGCTGTCAGAGGAAGGCTTAGGCAAAAGGTCTTGAGCCTTCGCGAAGTCAGCGAGAGAGTGACAACGATCCGCATTAAGGCCAAATTCCACCACATAAGCCTAATTAGCGCCCATGCCCCTACAGAAGAGAAAGACGACGCTACCAAAGAATGTTTCTACGAGTTCCTCGCCAAAACATATGAGCAGTGCCCAAAACATGACATTAAAATTCTCTTGGGAGACTTCAATGTCAAAATTGGGAGAGCGGACATCTTTGGTATGACGATCGGAAAACACAGCCTGCACGACACCACCTCCGACAACGGACTCAGGCTCATCGATTTTGCAGCGGGAAAAAACATGGTGCTGAGCAGCACGCGATTCCCACGTCCCGACATCCACAAGGGCACATGGCGATCCCCAGATGGTCGAACCTGCAACCAAATCGACCATGTTGTGATTGATGGAAGACACTCCTCCAGCATTATGAATGTCCGTACATTCCGAGGAGCAAACATCGATTCGGACCACTACCTAGTCGGTGCAAAACTTAGGGTACGGATCTCCATGGAAGTTCTTAGGCGAACACCGACTACACCTAGGAAATTCAATGTTGGACGTATTCAATCGGAAGAGACCGCCGCTGCCTATGCCGACCGCGTATCCCTTGAGCTTGCGAGAAATCCTTCGACTGATGACATGAACCCGGAAGACCAATGGCAGCTATGTCAACAAGCCATAAGAAGTGCTGCGTCAGAGGTATTGGGCTTCTCACATCCACCCCCCAGAAACCCCTGGTTCGACTCCGAATGTGCTCAGGCAAACAAAGCCAAAACGGAGGCATACAAGTCGTGGCTCCAGAGAGATACTAGAGCATCCAGAAATCTCTATGTTGAGCGAAGGAAAGTTGAGAAACGTCTACTCAGGAGAAAGAAAAAAGAACACCAGCAACGCGAAGTCGAGGAGATGCAGAGATGTTTTTGCAGAAAAGAGGTACGAAACTTCTATAAAAAGGTGAAACAGTCTACATCCGGTTTCACAAGCCGCCCTGGGCCCTGCAAAGATCAGGATGGAAATACCATAGTGGAAACGCAGGCGATGTTAGCCATCTGGAGAGACTACTTTAACCGGTTGCTAAATGGCGATGACAGCCAAGATCCCGCCCAAGATCAACTTGTTCCAGTTAATCTAGATGACGACCACGAACTACACCCGCCCGACCAAAATGAAATCAAAGTAGCCATCACCAGACTAAAGATGAATAGGGCAGCTGGATGTGATGGCCTTCAAGCGGAGCTTTTTAAACACGCTGGAGATGACCTGGTCAGGAGCATACACCAACTCATCTGCAAAATATGGTCGGAGGAAAGTATGCCCGATGAGTGGAATCTCAGTACCATCTGCCCGATTCACAAAAAAGGAGACCGCCTCCTCTGCGCCAACTATAGAGGCATAAGCCTTTTAAACATCGCCTATAAGATCCTGTCCAGCGTTTTATGTGAACGTCTCAAGCCGTTTGCTGACGACCTGATAGGTCCTTACCAATGCGGCTTCAGACCTGGAAAATCTACCACCGACCAAATATTCACATTACGCCAGATCCTGGAGAAAACCCAAGAGTATAACATCGACACCCACCACCTGTTCGTCGATTTTAAAGCCGCCTACGACAGTGTTAATAGAGTTGAACTGTATCGTGCCATGTCTAACTTTAGAATCCCTGCTAAACTGATACGCCTTATCAGGATGACGCTGGAGAATGCTCGCTGTTCCGTCCAAGTTGGTAGAGACTCTACTGAAACCTTCGAAACCACCAGAGGGCTAAGACAAGGTGACGCACTGTCATGCAGCTGTTTTAATATTGTGCTTGAAAATGTAATACGGAGCACCCATGCCAGTACATCAGGCACCATTTTCAATAGATCGACACAATTACTTGGGTTTGCTGATGACATAGACGTGATAGGAAGAACAAAGCGAGCAGTAACCGGTGCTTTCACTACTATGGAGTCAGCAGCAAGCAGAATGGGGCTGAAAATAAACGAGGACAAGACGAAGTATATGCTTTCATCAACAAAAGTCCAATCCCACCACCGACTTGGTCAGAACGTAACCATTGATAGGTATAACTTCGAGGTAGTCAGTGAATTTGTCTACCTGGGCACTGCTGTAAACACAGGCAACAACATCAGCGCTGAAATCAAACGCAGACTAACTCTTGCTAATCGCTGTTTCTTTGGGCTGAGTAAGCAATTGAAGAGTAAAGCCCTATCGAGAAGAACCAAGGTGACACTGTATAAAACACTCATCATCCCGGTCCTGCTATATGGTGCGGAAGCATGGACCCTCTCCCAATCGGATGAAAATTCACTTGGAGTCTTCGAGAGAAAAGTTTTGCGTACGATCTATGGTCCTGTCTGCGTAAATCGCGAAAACAACGTTTGGAGAAGAAGATATAACAATGAACTGTACGAGCTGTACAGCGACATAAGCCTAGCCAGAAAAATTCGAATCCAAAGACTAAGATGGCTGGGCCATGTAGAGCGAATGGACATCGACGCTCCAGCTCGTAAAGTCTTCAACGCCAAACCCGAGGGAGTCAGAAGCCAAGGTAGACCTCATCTTCGATGGAGTGACCAGGTAGAGGGAGACATCCGTCAACTTGGAGTACGAAATTGGAGACAGCAGGCTAGAGATCGAGCCGGCTGGAGGGGCATTCTCAGCAAGGCCTTGGAGTACCACGCTCCAGTGGCGCCAACATAAGAAAAGTAAGTAAGTAAGTAAAAGAGAACTCATTTAGCCACTCTCTATGAATTTGATTGATTCCGTTGATGATCATTTGTTTTCCTCTCTCCTTGGTGAGTGAAACTTTGGTATATGTTCTGCTTATGAAGCATTTGAGACTGCATTGTATCCCAACAATTTTCCGTTACCATATCATGCCGCAACCTATATCTGCTTGTGTGACTGAGCTGTACTAGCTGCTAGCTACATTCATCTCCTGCCGACGTAGTACAAAGGAAAGCCATATTTGCTATATTTGCCGCAAACAACAATTGTGATTTATTGTTTTTATTGGCCAATATAAATAACAACAAACCTTCGTATTTGCTGCATGTCATGGTCTTTGACATTTGACAACCAGCTGTCATCTATCATCTATCAGCTGCATATAACTACATTACCGACTACTATATCCTTTGGTTCGTGAATTTGCTAAATAGAAACTCGCTTTGCCTGGTACACTAAAAACCAAAAAAATTTGGCAAATAAAAATTATTATTTTTTAATAAACTAAATATCACCATATACCTTCATCTAAAAAAAAAAAAAGAGATCGAATCATTATGTCTTCTTGCGCTGGTTGTGATAATATTGCGGATTATCTCATAGATGCATCAGCAAAAGGCGATATTTGGGATCAATGCACGTTTAATGGGTTTTAAAAATATGAACTGGAAAGGGAGTGCATTGCTTGTTGGATATAGAAAAATGAAAATGATGATCTGGGAATTTAAGTTTTGTTTCAATAGGGCAGGCAATGAAATTGGAGAAGTCAAATGTATTGGGACAATGAATGGGTTTAAGTGGAGCGATCGTTGATCGGCTTTGGAGTTGAATGTAATTTTTGTAGGTTATTAAAGGGAAATGATGATATGGGAATTTTAAGTGGGTCGGATATTGGTCAATCAAATCAAAAAGAAATGATGACTGTGGGAATTTGAATGGATTGAATTGGAATGGGATAAGGGAAGATGATAAGTAAATGTTGTGAAAAACGCACTTTACAACAAAAATATGAAGATAGTAAAGGTTCTCTTCTTCTTGTGTACGACATAACTTTGCATTTGTTTTTGTTGAGTTCCATACCATTGGAAATACACCATTCAAAAACTTTGTCAATATCATGTTGAAGAAACAGGTACCTGGATTTTTAAATGCATAAAAAAGCTTAAAATCGTCAGCGAAAATTAATATTTTCGAGTAAAGGACGTGAACCGCAATGTCATTTATAAATAGTAAAAACAATAGTGGTCCGATATGGCTTCCTTGAGGTACTCCCGATAATACCTTCATTGTTTTTGACATACAATTTCTGTAATTATCATGCTGAGAACGATTATTTAAATATGATTTGATCCAAGCAATAATCCACTCCGAAAATCCATATCGTTCTAATTTTATTAAAAGTATAGAGTGGCTTACTCTATTAAATGCTTTACTAAGATCAGCATAAAACACATCAGTCTGAAATCCATTTTGAATATTTATATTTATTTGGTTTGTGAATTCCAGGAGATTTGTTGACGTTGATTTATGCATGCAAAACCCATGTTGTTCAGAAATATTTATTGATTGGCAGAAGAATTGAATGTATTTGGTAACTATTTTTTCAAAAAGCTTAGGTAAGCATGAAAGTTTCACAATTCCTCGATAGTTTTCAGCTCTATTTTTACTACCACACTTGTGAAGTGGTGTAATAAACGAAGATTTCCACAAATCATGAAGAACACCAGACGAACAATTAAATATGTAGGTGATTGCAGAACAAATATAAGACTTAGAAGTTTTAACAAATATGGACGGAATACTGTCTGGACCGGACGAACATGTACTTTTTAAATCGTCAATATATTGCACAACTTCTTCTTCAGTCAGTTTTAATAAAGGTATATCACAGTTTAATCGGTTTTGGAATGTGATATCACATTATTTAGTATTGCACGATGTATAAGTTTGTTGGAAAAAATCAGCAAATAAATCACTTATTTCTTTATCACATTAAGAGGATGTATTATTGTACTGCACGACAGCTGGAAAATTTAATGATTTTCTTTTATAGCTTATGAACTTCCAAAAAAGCTTTGGATTTTTCAATATATTGCTTTTTATTTTAAATATGTGTTCTTTATAAGTCGTTTTCAATAAATTATTAAAGAGTTTTCTGTAGTAAGAAAATTGATTATAAAATATTATTTTATGGGTTTTTTTCCATTTTTTATTGAATACATTCTTCAGATTTCGTACACGTCTTAAATCTTTATTCAGCCAACTAACTGAAGAAACACGGACTTTACGAGTACTTTTAACAGGAACACAGTAATTAAGACAATTTCTTAAAACTGCATAAAAGTTTGTAACACATACATTTACGTCGTTAGAGTTCAAAACACTTGTCCAGTCAAGGTTTGAAAAAAACTTTTCTAATTTTGTCATATTCATTTTTTTTTTAAATTATACTCTTTATATGAAGAGTTAAGTGGTACATTTCGGTTTTTTGTCCATGCAGAAAGAGATAGAACATTGAAATGCCTTATGATGTGGAACTTTCTCCAAAAGCCAATCATTAACGTCTATGACTTCACAGTAAGCAGGATAATCAGTAAAGATAAGGGCAAGGTGATGTAAGAATTCATTCTCTAGTCCATTAATTTTATTGAGTCCAGCTTACATCACAACCTTTATAAATTTCAATTCATATTCTGGTCCATGCTCGATAACATTATAGGTGTTATTATTATCTTCATCCAGGCACCACCTGAAATTAGACAGATTAAAATCACCAAAAATAAATACCAGAGAATTTCCAGAAAACTCCACTATTTCCGATATCGCTGAGGAATACATTTCGTACACAAAAGCCGATGAACCAGACGGGATATACATACCAGAAATAACATACGAAGAGTTATTACTGTCAGTTAGTTTAATTGATAAAAGTTCCAAGTTTAAAAACTTATCAGGTAAAAAGAGTTCAGAAATCAAACAGCTCTTAACAGCGATTAAAACACCACCACCTTTCTTATGAATACTATTAGATGGATTTCTGTCAATTCGATAAACGTTGTAATCGGGTGGGCAAATTTTAGAATCAAGAACACTTGAGTTTAGCCAAGTTTCAGTGAGGATAATAACATCAAAATTTCCATCAACACAGTTTATATAGAAGTTTTTTAGTTTAGGTTTCATTCCGCCGACATTCTGATAGTACACTATTAGTTTTTTGGAGGTGCAGTAGTTTCGTCCATGTTAAGGTCAGAAATGCGGGCAGTGTTATTTCTTTTCTGGATGTTTTTGAATTCATGCGCCACAGTACATTTTGGCCAAAATCCAGGAGTTAACAAGGCTTCAATTACGGGATCAGGTGCGAATATTTTAAAAGAAGATATACGACGTTCATATGAGAATTGCATTTTGTGGCATTTCATGGCTGGAGTTAGAGAGGGGATTTTCTTTCTGATTTAATTGACAACCATATCACTTGGTGTATCAGGATGGAGACGTGAAATAAAAGCACATTTCTCTGGTGGTACAGCAACTAAATCGGCCGAAACACCCTCATCCGAATTGGAAGCTATTGGGTCGACGGGTTGCGAATCAGGAACTGAAACACCAGGAGAAATATCTTTTGACAAAGAAAATAGTTTCGGTGGACATGGAATTTCCTTTATGATAGTTGGCTGCGATGATAAGGGTGAAATTTTGAGAGAAGAACGCGATACTGATGATAAGCACATCACACTATTATAATCTTTCGCTTGGGAGATAGCTCTTTGTCCTCAATCTCAAGGTTATTAAAGAGCATCTCATACTCCGCTAGTTTTGCTTGCATTTTATTTAGGTCGTTTGAAATTTCCTTAAATGTTTTTTTTTAGTTTTTTGAACATTTGAAGTAATTCAGTTGTTTTTTTAGTATTGCATTTTTTGCAAAACCACCTTAGACCGTTTCCAATTTTAAGAAGGCCTTCAATCATTTTCACAGTGAGGCCCGCACACTTCATGTGAGCAAATCCATCACATATCATGATACTATGTTATTGTCTTTTATGTAAGGTAATTTAGTGTTAAAAGGGAGTTCTTGTTTTATTCTTTTTTAAGGCTTCTTCAAGTTGGTTTGTGGATATTAGGGCTGGGTGAGGTTTGTAGTGGTTTACATCTGTGATCAAATCGAGTATATCGTCTAGCGTATTGAGGTATCTTATGATAATGAGTGTGACCAACGAAGTTAGAGATTCTAATTCAATGAAAGCAACCACGTTTGTAGAGTTAATTAATCTGTCTATCATCTGCTTTGTTTGATCTATTTTAAGGTTGATTGCTGTCATTTGACGTTGAATTGCCGCTTCAGATTTGCTGAAGACGTTCTTTGTGGTTTTAAGAATTAGTGTTTGCTGTTTTACTAAGGATAGTACATGATCTTCGTTTTGTTTTAACTTGTGTATTTCGGTATTGTAAAAATCGGCATCATCTTCGTTTCATGTGCCAAACAATGACTTACTTACGATTCCTACTGCATTGAGTACGGCCCTTTTTTGTCGGTGTGTGGGATTAATTAGTCCATATTTTGTTTCTATGTCTAAAAATAGATGATTCATTTCCGTTATTGCCCCGTCGCACAATATTTTGAATTTCTCCTTCTCTTTCAATTGTTTGCATATGTTGTTTATCTCTGCTATGAATGTCCCGGCGTGTGTTAGTGCTATTGTAAGATCTTTAAGATCATAGTACACGACCAATTTCCATTCATGTGCATATAGTTCGGTTGGTCCTATGTTTTCGAAATATATTCCTGCATTTTGGTTGATTGGTGTTATTGATATATAACCATATACCGTACACCACAGTCCAAAGGGTACAGATGTGAATTTCATGTTGCTTTAGTAAGGTAAAGAAAGGAATTCTTCTTAAAAATCTTTTCTAATAAAAATAAAATGCACGACTGGGTCGCAGGCACTTGCTCTAATGTGTGACAGTGGTCTAAGGGTTTGAGATTTTGATAAAAATAAATTTTTAAAAATTCTTAAATAAATACTTAAACTAATTTGAGCTGAAAAAAAAGTACGCCATTTTATTTCTTGGATAAATTTGAATTTATGAGAATAAATTTATAAAAATCTGTGGAGCGGTTTTTGAGAAAAAAAGTTTTTTTTGAAAAACTTTTTCAAAAAATTTTTTAAAAAAAATTCAAAAACGCCAGTTTATAGGTATTCAGCAAATACATTTATTTAAAATTTTTAGAAAAAAATTTAATAAGCAGTTTTCAAAATATTAATTTTTTAAATTTAAAAAAAAATGCTTTTCGTTTTCGAGTTAGTTGAAAGCAAAAAAAACGGTCCTATGGAAAGTACCGTTCTTAGCCATTTCTTAAAATTTTTTTTCAGCCATATGATTGGTCGTACCTAAAAACCAACACTGATTTTTTTAAATCGAAATCGTTAGAGCCGTTTTTACGAAAAATAAGCTTTAACGTAACGGTTGTATATCAGGTACCGTTATTTTTTGAGCTAAAAAAAAAATTTCAATTTCCCCTCTGTACAATACCTAAAAAAGTCTATATACCAAGTTTGAAGCAATTCGGCCCACCCGTTTGGGCTGTAGGTCTCTATACATACAGACAGACAGACAGACATACAGACGGACAGAATTTTTAGACCATCTTTTTTCGTCTTCGCTTCCATCGTAATGCCATGTTTGATTGTTATCTCAAAACTTTTTTGTTCGACGAATGCATAAATTGCCTTATAGTACCTATAATCGCAAGTAAAAAATTCGAAGAGAATATTTTTCTTTGTTCAGTGTTTGTGTTTGATGAGAGAAGAAAGACTTTGAGTGTTGGGGAAGACTTTTTTTTTTTATTGCATATCTTTAATTAACACTTTTACTAACTAATAATCGGTTTCTGTGAAAAAATTGGGTAAAATAACTCGGGTGTTTTGCCAGTTGTTATATCGCCAAGGATTAATTATATGTGGGTACGCCCGACGTCGCCTGAGAACATAAACTGGGCAGAGTCTCAGCTCGAAATTTTCTGTTGGGGTTCCGTATCCAATTATGTCTCCGAATTAAATGACGCTTGTTTGGCAGGGGTTCATCCTTCGTCCATTAATATAAGTCCCTTTCGAGTACTCACAATCATTGATTTTTAGGCTTTCGTCGGCAGAGCTTATCTCTATGTTCGCATGTATGATTGAAACCAAAGCGGAGCGTATCATTAAATGGTTGGGGTAGTCGAAGCCTATTTTGGTGACGCCCTTTTTTAGTGGAATTTCATAGTCCGAAACTATATTATATAGAAGCCAATGTGAATCTGGTTCATAATCTATGGCTTCTATTCGTGGGGAGAGAATTTCGCTTATTTTAGTTAAGTGAATGAGTTCTCCTAGAGAATCCATCTGCGAAGAGAAAGATTTTCGTTGAGTTTGGGCACAATATTTTATACGGAAAATGATAAAGATTTTTGTGAACGTTATTCCGTGAAGGATTTTAAGTCGTTGTTGTGTACTATTTTTGTCTTTTTGTTTATTTTTATTTAGGTATTTTCGTCGGAAATGATATTTGTTACAATGTACGGGCCTTCCCATAATGGTGTACGTTTGTTTTGGCGAGCTTGAATTTTCATCAGTACTTTTTCACCAATTTTGAATTTTTTTATTTTAACATTTTTGTCGTAATACGTTTTATTTTCTTCCTTCTTTTCATATAATATTTCTCGAGCAATGTTGTATCCGTGCTGCAAACGACTTTTTAGTTCATTAGCATAGTTATCATAATTATACTGTATTTGAGGAGTTTGAGTTACAGAATTTGGAATACGCGCTGGGTAACCATACAATAGTTCGAACGGAGTGTACGTTGTACTACTATGGGGTGTAGTGTTGTACACGAACATAGCGTATGGCAACCATGTATCCCAGTTCAATGTATCTCGGTCAGTATAATGTCTTCGATATTCCGCTAACGTTCTATGACTTCGTTCTAACGCACCATTTGTTTGCGGATGGTATGGAGTTGTTTGTAACTTTCTTGTTTTTAGAATTTTGCAAATTTCTTTAAATAAGTTACTTAAGAAGTTCGTTCCTTGGTCTGTAAGAATTGACTCTGGAATTCCGAATCTGCATACCAAACGTTCAACTAGCATGCGAGCTATACTTGTTGCTTCTGCATTAGGTACAGGAATTGCTTCTGAAAATTTCGTTAAGTCATCTTGAAACGTCAAAATGTATTTGTTGCTTTCGTAGCTTGTAGGTAATGGACCTACTATATCAAGAGCTATACGCTCGAAAGGTGTTTTACTGGTAGTGGTTACTTTCATGGGAGTCTTGTTGAATTGCGACAATTTGTTTTTCTGACATGACGCACATTTTTGTATGTGTTTTCTTAAATCTGTTGTAATAGTTGGCCAATAATAATATTGTTTTATTCGTTTTGCCGTTCTGCTGATTCCTTGATGACCGCCAAAAGGTGATTCGTGGTTTTCATGTGTATTCTGTTTATGTCATCAATTTTATCTACATATATACTTTCGTGGATCGGTATGAACATATGTTGTAAAAATAAATTGTGAGAGTTTCAGTTATTAAAATTTTTAATTCGTCTTGAGTTTGACTATTTATTGGTAAGGATAATGCAATGGATTTTATGTTTTCTTGGATAACTTTGTTAATGATGTTTTTCAGATTATCTTTTATGATATTTTGGTCTGACAAACTTCGTATTGGTAATGGTAGAACAGTGACAATAACTGTAGTATTTGTTTCTTTCAGATAAAATGTGGACATTTGACCTAGGATGGGTTTTGAGAAATTGGATATACGATTTTTTAGTATTTTTTCTTTTGGGGTTTCTACTAGGGGCAGAAGAAATGCTTTAAATTTTACTTTATTGTTAAGAAATATAGACTCTTTTTTGAGTATTAAATTGTTTATAACTTAAGGTTCTTCTATTTATATTTCATCTTCTTCAACTGTTATGTCATTATTTCCATTGGGTTTTTGTTCAAGAATTCTTTTTTGATTTCTGGTCGTTGCCAAGACTTTATTTTCGGTATTGCTTGTTATACGACTTAGAGAATCTGCATTGGCATTATATTTTCCTTTCTTGTGAACTATAGTATACTCATACTCTTCTAGAAGAATTCTCCATCTTATTAATCTGGAAGTGGGGTCTTTTCGTCCAATTAACCATTGTTACGAACTGTGGTCAGTTATAATGGTGAATTTTTTGCCATAAATATGTGGTCGAAATTGGTTCAGAGCATAAATGATTGCGAGTAATTCTTTTTCAGGGGTAGTATAACGAGTTTCTGCGTCGTTAAGAGTTCGACTAGCAAAGAAAATGGGCTTATTGTGGCCGATAGGACCTTGCGATAAGACGGCTCCTGATGCAATGTCACTTGCATCAGTCGTTACCAGAAATTCTTGACTCAAATCTGGATATGTCAAAACTGGAGGGTTAATGATTTTTTCTTTCAAAGCCTGAAATGCTTCATCGCAAAAGGCATCCCATTGGAAAGAAACGCTTTTCTTTAATAATCTAGTTAAAGGTTTTGCAAGTTCAGCGAAATTTGGTATAAACTTCCTGTAGTATCCAACGAAACCTAGGAAAAATTTAATGTCTTTAGGTTTTTTAGGTACTGGGAAAGTTTTCACAGCCTTAGTTTTTTCAGGGTTTTGTTTAATCCCATCCTCTGAGATGACATGTCCCAGATAGGTTAGTTCTTTCCTAACAAAATGACATTTCTCCGGTTGGAGTTTAAGATTGTTTTCTCGAAGGCGATTTAAAACTTTAATGAGTCGAGTATTGTGATCTTTAAGATCATAACCGTAAATGACTATGTCATCTACGTACACAAAACATTCAATACCTTGGAGTCCCATGAGCACGTTATTCATAAGCCTTTGAAAAGTAGCAGGAGCGTTTTTCAGACCGAACGGCATACGATTGTATTCATAATGTCCGAACGGAGTACTAAAAGCTGTTTTGGATTTGTCCTTTTTATCCATGAGGACTTGATAGAAACCTTTTGCAAGGTCTAGCGTACTGAAATACTTTGCTCTTCAAAACTGATCTAAAATATCAGTTATGTTGGGTAGAGGGTAAGCATCACCGACAGTGAGTTCATTTAACTTTCTGAAATCGACTACGACTCTCCATCTTTTGGTCCCATCTTGTCCAGATTTCTTTGGAACAAGTAGTAAGGGTGAATTCCATGGACTATTGCTTGGTTGTACTACTCCATCGTCTAGCATTTCCTTTACCTGCTTATGGATTTCTTGTTTTGTGCTATCTGGAAGTCTATAAGGTCTTGTGTAGAGGGGTGGTTTTCCCTCTTCAGTTATAATTTTATGACGCATAGTATTAGTATGCGTAAGGTGATCGCCTTCTAAATAAAAGAGGTCGTTGTATTCACGACAAATCTTTAAAATTGATTTTTTTTCATCAGGATTACAATGCTGAAATTCTAAGAGTGATTCTAATTTTTTAAGCCTGTTTTCTAATGGGTTATTAAAATTTTTTGTATCGACAATATTGAAATCGTTGAGTTTATCATATTTAACCTTTATTTTATCTAACTCAACTTCCTGATCAGAGTCGAAGATATTCATTATTAACACTTTTATTCTAGATTTTGTTTGTTGGGTAACTGTTTCGCCTATATATAAACCAGGTGAAATTTTTTTTTTTCTATGACTATATCGTTATTGTTATTAGAGTGAAAAGGAATACTTATTACTTGTTGCGCCCGAGATTTTAATATAATTTTATTATTTTTAATATTTTCTTTAAATTTTTCCTCAGTCTTATTTTCTGAATTTCAAAGTAAATTGGCATTGCTCGTCGTGTGTGCACGTTTTTTATTCTCGCTCTGCAATTATTTAACTTTTTTATTTATTTAAAGCCCACCTTTTATCACGAATTATTGTGTTTTTACTTGTCAAGTTGTTTTTGTTCATTATTAAGTGCATTTGTCTGTTCCTAAATTTATTAAATAGTGTTATTTTATTACAAATTCATGGTTTAATGTAGCCTCAAATCATAAATTGTTGATCATCAGTTACATAATATCCATACATTTTAATATATATTAAAAGAGAACTCATTTAGCCACTCTCTATGAATTTGATCGATTCCGTTGATGATCATTTGTTTTCCTCTCTCCTTGGTGAGTGAAACTTTGGTATATGTTCTGCTTATGAAGCATTTGAGACTGCATTGTATCCCAACAATTTTCCGTTACCATATCATGCCGCAACCTATATCTGCTTGTGTGACTGAGCTGTACTAGCTGCTAGCTACATTCATCTCCTGCCGACGTAGTACAAAGGAAAGCCATATTTGCTATATTTGCCGCAAACAACAATTGTGATTTATTGTTTTTATTGGCCAATATAAATAACAACAAACCTTCGTATTTGCTGCATGTCATGGTCTTTGACATTTGACAACCAGCTGTCATCTATCATCTATCAGCTGCCTATAACTACATTACCGACTACTATATCCTTTGGTTCGTGAATTTGCTGAATAGAAACTCGCTTTGCCTGGTACACTAAAAACCAAAAAATTTTGGCAAGTAAAAATTATTATTTTTTAATAAACTAAATATCACCATATACCTTCATCTAAAAAAAAAAAAAAAGAGATCGAATCATTATGTCTTCTTGCGCTGGTTGTGATAATATTGCGGATTATCTCATAGATGCATCAGCAAAAGGCGATATTTGGGATCAATGCACGTTTAATGGGTTTTAAAAATATGAACTGGAAAGGGAGTGCATTGCTTGTTGGATATAGAAAAATGAAAATGATGATCTGGGAATTTAAGTTTTGTTTCAATGGGGCAGGCAATGAAATTGGAGAAGTTAAATGTATTGGGACAATGAATGGGTTTAAGTGGAGCGATCGTTGATCGGCTTTGGAGTTGAATGTAATTTTTGTAGGTAATTAAAGTGAAATGATGATATGGGAATTTTAAGTGGGTCGGATATTGGTCAATCAAATCAAAAAGAAATGATGACTGTGGGAATTTGAATGGATTGAATTGGAATGGGATAAGGGAAGATGATAAGTAAATGTTGTGAAAAACGCACTTTACAACAAAAATATGAAGATAGTAAAGGTTCTCTTCTTCTTGTGTACGACATAACTTTGCATTTGTTTTTGTTGAGTTCCATACCATTGGAAATACACCATTCAAAAACTCTGTCAATATCATGTTGAAGAAACAGGTACCTGGATTTGTAAATGCATAAAAAAGCTTAAAATCTTCAGCGAAAATTAATATTTTCGAGTAAAGGACGTGAACCGCAATGTCATTTATAAATAGTAAAAACAATAGTGGTCCGATATGGCTTCCTTGAGGTACTCCCGATAATACCTTCATTGTTTTTGACATACAATTTCTGTAATTATCATGCTGAGAACGATTATTTAAATATGATTTGATCCAAGCAATAATTCACTCCGAAAATCCATATCGTTCTAATTTTATTAAAAGTATAGAGTGGCTTACTCTATTAAATGCTTTACTAAGATCAGCATAAAACACATCAGTCTGAAATCCATTTTGAATATTTATATTTATTTGGTTTGTGAATTCCAGGAGATTTGTTGACGTTGATTTATGCATGCAAAACCCATGTTGTTCAGAAATAATTATTGATTGGCAGAAGAATTGAATGTATTTGGTAACTATTTTTTCAAAAAGCTTAGGTAAGCATGAAAGTTTCGCAATTCCTCGATAGTTTTCAGCTCTATTTTTACTACCACACTTGTGAAGTGGTTTAATAAACGAAGATTTCCACAAATCATGAAAAACACCAGACGAACAATTAAATATGTAGGTGATTGCAGAACAAATATAAGACTTAGAAGTTTTAACAAATATGGACGGAATACTGTCTGGACCGGACGAACATGTACTTTTTAAATCGTCAATATATTGCACAACTTCTTCTTCAGTCAGTTTTAATAAAGGTATATCACAGTTTAATCGGTTTTGGAATGTGATATCACATTATTTAGTATTGCACGATGTATAAGTTTGTTGGAAAAAATCAGCAAATAAATCACTTATTTCTTTATCACATTAAGAGGATGTATTATTGTACTGCACGACAGCTGGAAAATTTAATGATTTTCTTTTATAGCTTATGAACTTCCAAAAAAGCTTTGGATTTTTCAATATATTGCTTTTTATTTTAAATATGTGTTCTTTATAAGTCGTTTTCAATAAATTATTAAAGAGTTTTCTGTAGTAAGAAAATTGATTATAAAATATTATTTTATGGGTTTTTTTCCATTTTTTATTGAATACATTCTTCAGATTTCGTACACGTCTTAAATCTTTATTCAGCCAACTAACTGAAGAAACACGGACTTTACGAGTACTTTTAACAGGAACACAGTAATTAAGATAATTTCTTAAAACTGCTTAAAAGTTTGTAACACATACATTTACGTCGTTAGAGTTCAAAACACTTGTCCAGTCAAGGTTTGAAAAAAAATTTTCTAATTTTGTCATATTCATTTTTTTTTAAATTATACTCTTTATATGAAGAGTTAAGTGGTACATTTCGGTTTTTTGTCCATGCAGAAAGAGATAGAACATTGAAATGCCTTATGATGTGGAACTTTCTCCAAAAGCCAATCATTAACGTCTATGACTTCACAGTAAGCAGGATAATCAGTAAAGATAAGGGCAAGGTGATGTAAGAATTCATTCTCTAGTCCATTAATTTTATTGAGTCCAGCTTACATCACAACTTTTATAAATTTCAATTCATATTCTGGTCCATGCTCGATAACATTATAGGTGTTATTATTATCTTCATCCAGGCACCACCTGAAATTAGACAGATTAAAATCACCAAAAATAAATACCAGAGAATTTCCAGAAAACTCCACTATTTCCGATATCGCTGAGGAATACATTTCGTACACAAAAGCCGATGAACCAGACGGGATATACATACCAGAAATAACATACGAAGAGTTATTACTGTCAGTTAGTTTAATTGATAAAAGTTCCAAGTTTAAAAACTTATCAGGTAAAAAGAGTTCAGAAATCAAACAGCTCTTAACAGCGATTAAAACACCACCACCTTTCTTATGAATACTATTAGATGGATTTCTGTCAATTCGATAAACGTTGTAATCGGGTGGGCAAATTTTAGAATCAAGAACACTTGAGTTTAGCCAAGTTTCAGTGAGGATAATAACATCAAAATTTCCATCAACACAGTTTATATAGAAGTTTTTTAGTTTAGGTTTCATTCCGCCGACATTCTGATAGTACACTATTAGTTTTTTGGAGGTGCAGTAGTTTCGTCCATGTCAAGGTCAGAAATGCGGGCAGTGTTATTTCTTTTCTGGATGTTTTTGAATTCATGCGCCACAGTACATTTTGGCCAAAATCCAGGAGTTAACAAGGCTTCAATTACGGGATCAGGTGCGAATATTTTAAAAGAAGATATACGACGTTCATATGAGAATTGCATTTTGTGGCATTTCATGGCTGGAGTTAGAGAGGGGATTTTCTTTCTGATTTAATTGACAACCATATCACTTGGTGTATCAGGATGGAGACGTGAAATAAAAGCACATTTCTCTGGTGGTACAGCAACTAAATCGGCCGAAACACCCTCATCCGAATTGGAAGCTATTGGGTCGACGGGTTGCGAATCAGGAACTGAAACACCAGGAGAAATATCTTTTGACAAAGAAAATAGTTTCGGTGGACATGGAATTTCCTTTATGATAGTTGGCTGCGATGATAAGGGTGAAATTTTGAGAGAAGAACGCGATACTGATGATAAGCACATCACACTATTATAATCTTTCGCTTGGGAGATAGCTCTTTGTCCTCAATCTCAAGGTTATTAAAGAGCATCTCATACTCCGCTAGTTTTGCTTGCATTTTATTTAGGTCGTTTGAAATTTCCTTAAATGTTTTTTTTTAGTTTTTTGAACATTTGAAGTAATTCAGTTGTTTTTTTAGTATTGCATTTTTTGCAAAACCACCTTAGACCGTTTCCAATTTTAAGAAGGCCTTCAATCATTTTCACAGTGAGGCCCGCACACTTCATGTGAGCAAATCCATCACATATCATGATACTATGTTATTGTCTTTTATGTAAGGTAATTTAGTGTTAAAAGGGAGTTCTTGTTTTATTCTTTTTTAAGGCTTCTTCAAGTTGGTTTGTGGATATTATGGCTGGGTGAGGTTTGTAGTGGTTTACATCTGTGATCAAATCGAGTATATCGTCTAGCGTATTGAGGTATCTTATGATAATGAGTGTGACCAACGAAGTTAGAGATTCTAATTCAATGAAAGCAACCACGTTTGTAGAGTTAATTAATCTGTCTATCATCTGCTTTGTTTGATCTATTTTAAGGTTGATTGCTGTCATTTGACGTTGAATTGCCGCTTCAGATTTGCTGAAGACGTTCTTTGTGGTTTTAAGAATTAGTGTTTGCTGTTTTACTAAGGATAGTACATGATCTTCGTTTTGTTTTAACTTGTGTATTTCGGTATTGTAAAAATCGGCATCATCTTCGTTTAATGTGCCAAACAATGACTTACTTACGATTCCTACTGCATTGAGTACGGCCCTTTTTTGTCGGTGTGTGGGATTAATTAGTCCATATTTTGTTTCTATGTCTAAAAATAGATGATTCATTTCCGTTATTGCCCCGTCGCACAATATTTTGAATTTCTCCTTCTCTTTCAATTGTTTGCATATGTTGTTTATCTCTGCTATGAATGTCCCGGCGTGTGTTAGTGCTATTGTAAGATCTTTAAGATCATAGTACACGACCAATTTCCATTCATGTGCATATAGTTCGGTTGGTCCTATGTTTTCGAAATATATTCCTGCATTTTGGTTGATTGGTGTTATTGATATATGTATAACCATATACCGTACACCACAGTCCAAAGGGTACAGATGTGAATTTCATGTTGCTTTAGTAAGGTAAAGAAAGGAATTCTTCTTAAAAATCTTTTCTAATAAAAATAAAATGCACGACTGGGTCGCAGGCACTTGCTCTAATGTGTGACAGTGGTCTAAGGGTTTGAGATTTTGATAAAAATAAATTTTTAAAAATTCTTAAATAAATACTTAAACTAATTTGAGCTGAAAAAAAAGTACGCCATTTTATTTCTTGGATAAATTTGAATTTATGAGAATAAATTTATAAAAATCTGTGGAGCGGTTTTTGAGAAAAAAAGTTTTTTTTGAAAAACTTTTTCAAAAATTTTTTTAAAAAAAATTCAAAAACGCCAGTTTATAGGTATTCAGCAAATACATTTATTTAAAATTTTTAGAAAAAAATTTAATAAGCAGTTTTCAAAATATTAATTTTTTAAATTTAAAAAAAAATGCTTTTCGTTTTCGAGTTAGTTGAAAGCAAAAAAAAACGGTCCTATGGAAAGTACCGTTCTTAGCCATTTCTTAAAATTTTTTTTCAGCCATATGATTGGTCGTACCTAAAAACCAACACTGATTTTTTTAAATCGAAATCGTTAGAGCCGTTTTTACGAAAAATAAGCTTTAACGTAACGGTTGTATATCAGGTACCGTTATTTTTTGAGCTAAAAAAAAAATTTCAATTTCCCCTCTGTACAATACCTAAAAAAGTCTATATACCAAGTTTGAAGCAATTCGGCCCACCCGTTTGGGCTGTAGGTCTCTATACATACAGACAGACAGACAGACATACAGACGGACAGAATTTTTAGACCATCTTTTTTCGTCTTCGCTTCCATCGCATCGTAATGTCATGTTTGATTGTTATCTCAAAACTTTTTTGTTCGACGAATGCATAAATTGCCTTATAGTACCTATAATCGCAAGTAAAAAATTCGAAGAGAATATTTTTCTTTGTTCAGTGTTTGTGTTTGATGAGAGAAGAAAGACTTTGAGTGTTGGGGAAGACTTTTTTTTTTTATTGCATATCTTTAATTAACACTTTTACTAACTAATAATCGGTTTCTGTGAAAAAATTGGGTAAAATAACTCGGGTGTTTTGCCAGTTGTTATATCGCCAAGGATTAATTATATGTGGGTACGCCCGACGTCGCCTGAGAACATAAACTGGGCAGAGTCTCAGCTCGAAATTTTCTGTTGGGGTTCCGTATCCAATTATGTCTCCGAATTAAATGACGCTTGTTTGGCAGGGGTTCATCCTTCGTCCATTAATATAAGTCCCTTTCGAGTACTCACAATCATTGATTTTTAGGCTTTCGTCGGCAGAGCTTATCTCTATGTTCGCATGTATGATTGAAACCAAAGCGGAGCGTATCATTAAATGGTTGGGGTAGTCGAAGCCTATTTTGGTGACGCCCTTTTTTAGTGGAATTTCATAGTCCGAAACTATATTATATAGAAGCCAATGTGAATCTGGTTCATAATCTATGGCTTCTATTCGTGGGGAGAGAATTTCGCTTATTTTAGTTAAGTGAATGAGTTCTCCTAGAGAATCCATCTGCGAAGAGAAAGATTTTCGTTGAGTTTGGGCACAATATTTTATACGGAAAATGATAAAGATTTTTGTGAACGTTATTCCGTGAAGGATTTTAAGTCGTTGTTGTGTACTATTTTTGTCTTTTTGTTTATTTTTATTTAGGTATTTTCGTCGGAAATGATATTTGTTACAATGTACGGGCCTTCCCATAATGGTGTACGTTTGTTTTGGCGAGCTTGAATTTTCATCAGTACTTTTTCACCAATTTTGAATTTTTTTATTTTAACATTTTTGTCGTAATACGTTTTATTTTCTTCCTTCTTTTCATATAATATTTCTCGAGCAATGTTGTATCCGTGCTGCAAACGACTTTTTAGTTCATTAGCATAGTTATCATAATTATACTGTATTTGAGGAGTTTGAGTTACAGAATTTGGAATACGCGCTGGGTAACCATACAATAGTTCGAACGGAGTGTACGTTGTACTACTATGGGGTGTAGTGTTGTACACGAACATAGCGTATGGCAACCATGTATCCCAGTTCAATGTATCTCGGTCAGTATAATGTCTTCGATATTCCGCTAACGTTCTATGACTTCGTTCTAACGCACCATTTGTTTGCGGATGGTATGGAGTTGTTTGTAACTTTCTTGTTTTTAGAATTTTGCAAATTTCTTTAAATAAGTTACTTAAGAAGTTCGTTCCTTGGTCTGTAAGAATTGACTCTGGAATTCCGAATCTGCATACCAAACGTTCAACTAGCATGCGAGCTATACTTGTTGCTTCTGCATTAGGTACAGGAATTGCTTCTGAAAATTTCGTTAAGTCATCTTGAAACGTCAAAATGTATTTGTTGCTTTCGTAGCTTGTAGGTAATGGACCTACTATATCAAGAGCTATACGCTCGAAAGGTGTTTTACTGGTAGTGGTTACTTTCATGGGAGTCTTGTTGAATTGCGACAATTTGTTTTTCTGACATGACGCACATTTTTGTATGTGTTTTCTTAAATCTGTTGTAATAGTTGGCCAATAATAATATTGTTTTATTCGTTTTGCCGTTCTGCTGATTCCTTGATGACCGCCAAAAGGTGATTCGTGGTTTTCATGTGTATTCTGTTTATGTCATCAATTTTATCTACATATATACTTTCGTGGATCGGTATGAACATATGTTGTAAAAATAAATTGTGAGAGTTTCAGTTATTAAAATTTTTAATTCGTCTTGAGTTTGACTATTTATTGGTAAGGATAATGCAATGGATTTTATGTTTTCTTGGATAACTTTGTTAATGATGTTTTTCAGATTATCTTTTATGATATTTTGGTCTGACAAACTTCGTATTGGTAATGGTAGAACAGTGACAATAACTGTAGTATTTGTTTCTTTCAGATAAAATGTGGACATTTGACCTAGGATGGGTTTTGAGAAATTGGATATACGATTTTTTAGTATTTTTTCTTTTGGGGTTTCTACTAGGGGCAGAAGAAATGCTTTAAATTTTACTTTATTGTTAAGAAATATAGACTCTTTTTTGAGTATTAAATTGTTTATAACTTAAGGTTCTTCTATTTATATTTCATCTTCTTCAACTGTTATGTCATTATTTCCATTGGGTTTTTGTTCAAGAATTCTTTTTTGATTTCTGGTCGTTGCCAAGACTTTATTTTCGGTATTGCTTGTTATACGACTTAGAGAATCTGCATTGGCATTATATTTTCCTTTCTTGTGAACTATAGTATACTCATACTCTTCTAGAAGAATTCTCCATCTTATTAATCTGGAAGTGGGGTCTTTTCGTCCAATTAACCATTGTTACGAACTGTGGTCAGTTATAATGGTGAATTTTTTGCCATAAATATGTGGTCGAAATTGGTTCAGAGCATAAATGATTGCGAGTAATTCTTTTTCAGGGGTAGTATAACGAGTTTCTGCGTCGTTAAGAGTTCGACTAGCAAAGAAAATGGGCTTATTGTGGCCGATAGGACCTTGCGATAAGACGGCTCCTGATGCAATGTCACTTGCATCAGTCGTTACCAGAAATTCTTGACTCAAATCTGGATATGTCAAAACTGGAGGGTTAATGATTTTTTCTTTCAAAGCCTGAAATGCTTCATCGCAAAAGGCATCCCATTGGAAAGAAACGCTTTTCTTTAATAATCTAGTTAAAGGTTTTGCAAGTTCAGCGAAATTTGGTATAAACTTCCTGTAGTATCCAACGAAACCTAGGAAAAATTTAATGTCTTTAGGTTTTTTAGGTACTGGGAAAGTTTTCACAGCCTTAGTTTTTTCAGGGTTTTGTTTAATCCCATCCTCTGAGATGACATGTCCCAGATAGGTTAGTTCTTTCCTAACAAAATGACATTTCTCCGGTTGGAGTTTAAGATTGTTTTCTCGAAGGCGATTTAAAACTTTAATGAGTCGAGTATTGTGATCTTTAAGATCATAACCGTAAATGACTATGTCATCTACGTACACAAAACATTCAATACCTTGGAGTCCCATGAGCACGTTATTCATAAGCCTTTGAAAAGTAGCAGGAGCGTTTTTCAGACCGAACGGCATACGATTGTATTCATAATGTCCGAACGGAGTACTAAAAGCTGTTTTGGATTTGTCCTTTTTATCCATGAGGACTTGATAGAAACCTTTTGCAAGGTCTAGCGTACTGAAATACTTTGCTCTTCAAAACTGATCTAAAATATCAGTTATGTTGGGTAGAGGGTAAGCATCACCGACAGTGAGTTCATTTAACTTTCTGAAATCGACTACGACTCTCCATCTTTTGGTCCCATCTTGTCCAGATTTCTTTGGAACAAGTAGTAAGGGTGAATTCCATGGACTATTGCTTGGTTGTACTACTCCATCGTCTAGCATTTCCTTTACCTGCTTATGGATTTCTTGTTTTGTGCTATCTGGAAGTCTATAAGGTCTTGTGTAGAGGGGTGGTTTTCCCTCTTCAGTTATAATTTTATGACGCATAGTATTAGTATGCGTAAGGTGATCGCCTTCTAAATAAAAGAGGTCGTTGTATTCACGACAAATCTTTAAAATTGATTTTTTTTCATCAGGATTACAATGCTGAAATTCTAAGAGTGATTCTAATTTTTTAAGCCTGTTTTCTAATGGGTTATTAAAATTTTTTGTATCGACAATATTGAAATCGTTGAGTTTATCATATTTAACCTTTATTTTATCTAACTCAACTTCCTGATCAGAGTCGAAGATATTCATTATTAACACTTTTATTCTAGATTTTGTTTGTTGGGTAACTGTTTCGCCTATATATAAACCAGGTGAAATTTTTTTTTTTCTATGACTATATCGTTATTGTTATTAGAGTGAAAAGGAATACTTATTACTTGTTGCGCCCGAGATTTTAATATAATTTTATTATTTTTAATATTTTCTTTAAATTTTTCCTCAGTCTTATTTTCTGAATTTCAAAGTAAATTGGCATTGCTCGTCGTGTGTGCACGTTTTTTATTCTCGCTCTGCAATTATTTAACTTTTTTATTTATTTAAAGCCCACCTTTTATCACGAATTATTGTGTTTTTACTTGTCAAGTTGTTTTTGTTCATTATTAAGTGCATTTGTCTGTTCCTAAATTTATTAAATAGTGTTATTTTATTACAAATTCATGGTTTAATGTAGCCTCAAATCATAAATTGTTGATCATCAGTTACATAATATCCATACATTTTAATATATATTAAAAGAGAACTCATTTAGCCACTCTCTATGAATTTGATCGATTCCGTTGATGATCATTTGTTTTCCTCTCTCCTTGGTGAGTGAAACTTTGGTATATGTTCTGCTTATGAAGCATTTGAGACTGCATTGTATCCCAACAATTTTCCGTTACCATATCATGCCGCAACCTATATCTGCTTGTGTGACTGAGCTGTACTAGCTGCTAGCTACATTCATCTCCTGCCGACGTAGTACAAAGGAAAGCCATATTTGCTATATTTGCCGCAAACAACAATTGTGATTTATTGTTTTTATTGGCCAATATAAATAACAACAAACCTTCGTATTTGCTGCATGTCATGGTCTTTGACATTTGACAACCAGCTGTCATCTATCATCTATCAGCTGCCTATAACTACATTACCGACTACTATATCCTTTGGTTCGTGAATTTGCTGAATAGAAACTCGCTTTGCCTGGTACACTAAAAACCAAAAAATTTTGGCAAGTAAAAATTATTATTTTTTAATAAACTAAATATCACCATATACCTTCATCTAAAAAAAAAAAAAAAGAGATCGAATCATTATGTCTTCTTGCGCTGGTTGTGATAATATTGCGGATTATCTCATAGATGCATCAGCAAAAGGCGATATTTGGGATCAATGCACGTTTAATGGGTTTTAAAAATATGAACTGGAAAGGGAGTGCATTGCTTGTTGGATATAGAAAAATGAAAATGATGATCTGGGAATTTAAGTTTTGTTTCAATGGGGCAGGCAATGAAATTGGAGAAGTTAAATGTATTGGGACAATGAATGGGTTTAAGTGGAGCGATCGTTGATCGGCTTTGGAGTTGAATGTAATTTTTGTAGGTAATTAAAGTGAAATGATGATATGGGAATTTTAAGTGGGTCGGATATTGGTCAATCAAATCAAAAAGAAATGATGACTGTGGGAATTTGAATGGATTGAATTGGAATGGGATAAGGGAAGATGATAAGTAAATGTTGTGAAAAACGCACTTTACAACAAAAATATGAAGATAGTAAAGGTTCTCTTCTTCTTGTGTACGACATAACTTTGCATTTGTTTTTGTTGAGTTCCATACCATTGGAAATACACCATTCAAAAACTCTGTCAATATCATGTTGAAGAAACAGGTACCTGGATTTGTAAATGCATAAAAAAGCTTAAAATCTTCAGCGAAAATTAATATTTTCGAGTAAAGGACGTGAACCGCAATGTCATTTATAAATAGTAAAAACAATAGTGGTCCGATATGGCTTCCTTGAGGTACTCCCGATAATACCTTCATTGTTTTTGACATACAATTTCTGTAATTATCATGCTGAGAACGATTATTTAAATATGATTTGATCCAAGCAATAATTCACTCCGAAAATCCATATCGTTCTAATTTTATTAAAAGTATAGAGTGGCTTACTCTATTAAATGCTTTACTAAGATCAGCATAAAACACATCAGTCTGAAATCCATTTTGAATATTTATATTTATTTGGTTTGTGAATTCCAGGAGATTTGTTGACGTTGATTTATGCATGCAAAACCCATGTTGTTCAGAAATAATTATTGATTGGCAGAAGAATTGAATGTATTTGGTAACTATTTTTTCAAAAAGCTTAGGTAAGCATGAAAGTTTCGCAATTCCTCGATAGTTTTCAGCTCTATTTTTACTACCACACTTGTGAAGTGGTTTAATAAACGAAGATTTCCACAAATCATGAAAAACACCAGACGAACAATTAAATATGTAGGTGATTGCAGAACAAATATAAGACTTAGAAGTTTTAACAAATATGGACGGAATACTGTCTGGACCGGACGAACATGTACTTTTTAAATCGTCAATATATTGCACAACTTCTTCTTCAGTCAGTTTTAATAAAGGTATATCACAGTTTAATCGGTTTTGGAATGTGATATCACATTATTTAGTATTGCACGATGTATAAGTTTGTTGGAAAAAATCAGCAAATAAATCACTTATTTCTTTATCACATTAAGAGGATGTATTATTGTACTGCACGACAGCTGGAAAATTTAATGATTTTCTTTTATAGCTTATGAACTTCCAAAAAAGCTTTGGATTTTTCAATATATTGCTTTTTATTTTAAATATGTGTTCTTTATAAGTCGTTTTCAATAAATTATTAAAGAGTTTTCTGTAGTAAGAAAATTGATTATAAAATATTATTTTATGGGTTTTTTTCCATTTTTTATTGAATACATTCTTCAGATTTCGTACACGTCTTAAATCTTTATTCAGCCAACTAACTGAAGAAACACGGACTTTACGAGTACTTTTAACAGGAACACAGTAATTAAGATAATTTCTTAAAACTGCTTAAAAGTTTGTAACACATACATTTACGTCGTTAGAGTTCAAAACACTTGTCCAGTCAAGGTTTGAAAAAAAATTTTCTAATTTTGTCATATTCATTTTTTTTTAAATTATACTCTTTATATGAAGAGTTAAGTGGTACATTTCGGTTTTTTGTCCATGCAGAAAGAGATAGAACATTGAAATGCCTTATGATGTGGAACTTTCTCCAAAAGCCAATCATTAACGTCTATGACTTCACAGTAAGCAGGATAATCAGTAAAGATAAGGGCAAGGTGATGTAAGAATTCATTCTCTAGTCCATTAATTTTATTGAGTCCAGCTTACATCACAACTTTTATAAATTTCAATTCATATTCTGGTCCATGCTCGATAACATTATAGGTGTTATTATTATCTTCATCCAGGCACCACCTGAAATTAGACAGATTAAAATCACCAAAAATAAATACCAGAGAATTTCCAGAAAACTCCACTATTTCCGATATCGCTGAGGAATACATTTCGTACACAAAAGCCGATGAACCAGACGGGATATACATACCAGAAATAACATACGAAGAGTTATTACTGTCAGTTAGTTTAATTGATAAAAGTTCCAAGTTTAAAAACTTATCAGGTAAAAAGAGTTCAGAAATCAAACAGCTCTTAACAGCGATTAAAACACCACCACCTTTCTTATGAATACTATTAGATGGATTTCTGTCAATTCGATAAACGTTGTAATCGGGTGGGCAAATTTTAGAATCAAGAACACTTGAGTTTAGCCAAGTTTCAGTGAGGATAATAACATCAAAATTTCCATCAACACAGTTTATATAGAAGTTTTTTAGTTTAGGTTTCATTCCGCCGACATTCTGATAGTACACTATTAGTTTTTTGGAGGTGCAGTAGTTTCGTCCATGTCAAGGTCAGAAATGCGGGCAGTGTTATTTCTTTTCTGGATGTTTTTGAATTCATGCGCCACAGTACATTTTGGCCAAAATCCAGGAGTTAACAAGGCTTCAATTACGGGATCAGGTGCGAATATTTTAAAAGAAGATATACGACGTTCATATGAGAATTGCATTTTGTGGCATTTCATGGCTGGAGTTAGAGAGGGGATTTTCTTTCTGATTTAATTGACAACCATATCACTTGGTGTATCAGGATGGAGACGTGAAATAAAAGCACATTTCTCTGGTGGTACAGCAACTAAATCGGCCGAAACACCCTCATCCGAATTGGAAGCTATTGGGTCGACGGGTTGCGAATCAGGAACTGAAACACCAGGAGAAATATCTTTTGACAAAGAAAATAGTTTCGGTGGACATGGAATTTCCTTTATGATAGTTGGCTGCGATGATAAGGGTGAAATTTTGAGAGAAGAACGCGATACTGATGATAAGCACATCACACTATTATAATCTTTCGCTTGGGAGATAGCTCTTTGTCCTCAATCTCAAGGTTATTAAAGAGCATCTCATACTCCGCTAGTTTTGCTTGCATTTTATTTAGGTCGTTTGAAATTTCCTTAAATGTTTTTTTTTAGTTTTTTGAACATTTGAAGTAATTCAGTTGTTTTTTTAGTATTGCATTTTTTGCAAAACCACCTTAGACCGTTTCCAATTTTAAGAAGGCCTTCAATCATTTTCACAGTGAGGCCCGCACACTTCATGTGAGCAAATCCATCACATATCATGATACTATGTTATTGTCTTTTATGTAAGGTAATTTAGTGTTAAAAGGGAGTTCTTGTTTTATTCTTTTTTAAGGCTTCTTCAAGTTGGTTTGTGGATATTATGGCTGGGTGAGGTTTGTAGTGGTTTACATCTGTGATCAAATCGAGTATATCGTCTAGCGTATTGAGGTATCTTATGATAATGAGTGTGACCAACGAAGTTAGAGATTCTAATTCAATGAAAGCAACCACGTTTGTAGAGTTAATTAATCTGTCTATCATCTGCTTTGTTTGATCTATTTTAAGGTTGATTGCTGTCATTTGACGTTGAATTGCCGCTTCAGATTTGCTGAAGACGTTCTTTGTGGTTTTAAGAATTAGTGTTTGCTGTTTTACTAAGGATAGTACATGATCTTCGTTTTGTTTTAACTTGTGTATTTCGGTATTGTAAAAATCGGCATCATCTTCGTTTAATGTGCCAAACAATGACTTACTTACGATTCCTACTGCATTGAGTACGGCCCTTTTTTGTCGGTGTGTGGGATTAATTAGTCCATATTTTGTTTCTATGTCTAAAAATAGATGATTCATTTCCGTTATTGCCCCGTCGCACAATATTTTGAATTTCTCCTTCTCTTTCAATTGTTTGCATATGTTGTTTATCTCTGCTATGAATGTCCCGGCGTGTGTTAGTGCTATTGTAAGATCTTTAAGATCATAGTACACGACCAATTTCCATTCATGTGCATATAGTTCGGTTGGTCCTATGTTTTCGAAATATATTCCTGCATTTTGGTTGATTGGTGTTATTGATATATGTATAACCATATACCGTACACCACAGTCCAAAGGGTACAGATGTGAATTTCATGTTGCTTTAGTAAGGTAAAGAAAGGAATTCTTCTTAAAAATCTTTTCTAATAAAAATAAAATGCACGACTGGGTCGCAGGCACTTGCTCTAATGTGTGACAGTGGTCTAAGGGTTTGAGATTTTGATAAAAATAAATTTTTAAAAATTCTTAAATAAATACTTAAACTAATTTGAGCTGAAAAAAAAGTACGCCATTTTATTTCTTGGATAAATTTGAATTTATGAGAATAAATTTATAAAAATCTGTGGAGCGGTTTTTGAGAAAAAAAGTTTTTTTTGAAAAACTTTTTCAAAAATTTTTTTAAAAAAAATTCAAAAACGCCAGTTTATAGGTATTCAGCAAATACATTTATTTAAAATTTTTAGAAAAAAATTTAATAAGCAGTTTTCAAAATATTAATTTTTTAAATTTAAAAAAAAATGCTTTTCGTTTTCGAGTTAGTTGAAAGCAAAAAAAAACGGTCCTATGGAAAGTACCGTTCTTAGCCATTTCTTAAAATTTTTTTTCAGCCATATGATTGGTCGTACCTAAAAACCAACACTGATTTTTTTAAATCGAAATCGTTAGAGCCGTTTTTACGAAAAATAAGCTTTAACGTAACGGTTGTATATCAGGTACCGTTATTTTTTGAGCTAAAAAAAAAATTTCAATTTCCCCTCTGTACAATACCTAAAAAAGTCTATATACCAAGTTTGAAGCAATTCGGCCCACCCGTTTGGGCTGTAGGTCTCTATACATACAGACAGACAGACAGACATACAGACGGACAGAATTTTTAGACCATCTTTTTTCGTCTTCGCTTCCATCGCATCGTAATGTCATGTTTGATTGTTATCTCAAAACTTTTTTGTTCGACGAATGCATAAATTGCCTTATAGTACCTATAATCGCAAGTAAAAAATTCGAAGAGAATATTTTTCTTTGTTCAGTGTTTGTGTTTGATGAGAGAAGAAAGACTTTGAGTGTTGGGGAAGACTTTTTTTTTTTATTGCATATCTTTAATTAACACTTTTACTAACTAATAATCGGTTTCTGTGAAAAAATTGGGTAAAATAACTCGGGTGTTTTGCCAGTTGTTATATCGCCAAGGATTAATTATATGTGGGTACGCCCGACGTCGCCTGAGAACATAAACTGGGCAGAGTCTCAGCTCGAAATTTTCTGTTGGGGTTCCGTATCCAATTATGTCTCCGAATTAAATGACGCTTGTTTGGCAGGGGTTCATCCTTCGTCCATTAATATAAGTCCCTTTCGAGTACTCACAATCATTGATTTTTAGGCTTTCGTTGGCAGAGCTTATCTCTATGTTCGCATGTATGATTGAAACCAAAGCGGAGCGTATCATTAAATGGTTGGGGTAGTCGAAGCCTATTTTGGTGACGCCCTTTTTTAGTGGAATTTCATAGTCCGAAACTATATTATATAGAAGCCAATGTGAATCTGGTTCATAATCTATGGCTTCTATTCGTGGGGAAAGAATTTCGCTTATTTTAGTTAAGTGAATGAGTTCTCCTAGAGAATCCATCTGCGAAGAGAAAGATTTTCGTTGAGTTTGGGCACAATATTTTATACGGAAAATGATAAAGATTTTTGTGAACGTTATTCCGTGAAGGATTTTAAGTCGTTGTTGTGTACTATTTTTGTCTTTTTGTTTATTTTTATTTAGGTATTTTCGTCGGAAATGATATTTGTTACAATGTACGGGCCTTCCCATAATGGTGTACGTTTGTTTTGGCGAGCTTGAATTTTCATCAGTACTTTTTCACCAATTTTGAATTTTTTTATTTTAACATTTTTGTCGTAATACGTTTTATTTTGTTCCTTCTTTTCATATAATATTTCTCGAACAATTTTGTATCCGTGCTGCAAACGACTTTTTAGTTCATTAGCATAGTTATCATAATTATACTGTATTTGCGGAGTTTGAGTTACAGAATTTAGAATACGCGCTGGGTAACCATACAATAGTTCGAACGGAGTGTACGTTGTACTACTATGGGGTGTAGTGTTGTACACGAACATAGCGTATGGCAACCATGTATCCCAGTTCAATGTATCTCGGTCAGTATAATGTCTTCGATATTCCGCTAACGTTCTATGACTTCGTTCTAACGCACCATTTGTTTGCGGATGGTATGGAGTTGTTTGTAACTTTCTTGTTTTTAGAATTTTGCAAATTTCTTTAAATAAGTTACTTAAGAAGATCGTTCCTTGGTCTGTAAGAATTGACTCTGGAATTCCGAATCTGCATACCAAACGTTCAACTAGCATGCGAGCTATACTTGTTGCTTCTGCATTAGGTACAGGAATTGCTTCTGAAAATTTCGTTAAGTCATCTTGAAACGTCAAAATGTATTTGTTGCTTTCGTAGCTTGTAGGTAATGGACCTACTATATCAAGAGCTATACGCTCGAAAGGTGTTTTACTGGTAGTGGTTACTTTCATGGGAGTCTTGTTGAATTGCGACAATTTGTTTTTCTGACATGACGCACATTTTTGTATGTGTTTTCTTAAATCTGTTGTAATAGTTGGCCAATAATAATATTGTTTTATTCGTTTTGCCGTTCTGCTGATTCCTTGGTGACCGCCAAAAGGTGATTCGTGGTTTTCATGTGTATTCTGTTTATGTCATCAATTTTATCTACATATATACTTTCGTGGATCGGTATGAACATATGTTGTAAAAACAAATTGTGATAGAGTTTCAGTTATTAAAATTTTTAATTCGTCTTGAGTTTGACTATTTATTGGTAAGGATAATGCAATGGATTTTATGTTTTCTTGGATAACTTTGTTAATGATGTTTTTCAGATTATCTTTTATGATATTTTGGTCTGACAAACTTCGTATTGGTAATGGTAGAACAGTGACAATAACTGTAGTATTTGTTTCTTTCAGATAAAATGTGGACATTTGACCTAGGTTGGGTTTTGAGAAATTGGATATACGATTTTTTAGTATTTTTTCTTTTGGGGTTTCTACTAGGGGCAGAAGAAATGCTTTAAATTTTACTTTATTGTTAAGAAATATAGACTCTTGTTTGAGTATTAAATTGTTTATAACTTAAGGTTCTTCTATTTGTATTTCATCTTCTTCAACTGTTATGTCATTATTTCCATTGGGTTTTTGTTCAAGAATTCTTTTTTGATTTCTGGTCGTTGCCAAGACTTTATTTTCGGTATTGCTTGTTATACGACTTAGAGAATCTGCATTGGCATTATATTTTCCTTTCTTGTGAACTATAGTATACTCATACTCTTCTAGAAGAATTCTCCATCTTATTAATCTGGAAGTGGGGTCTTTTCGTCCAATTAACCATTGTTACGAACTGTGGTCAGTTATAATGGTGAATTTTCTGCCATAAATATATGGTCGAAATTGGTTCAGAGCATAAATGATTGCGAGTAATTCTTTTTCAGGGGTAGTATAACGAGTTTCTGCGTCGTTAAGAGTTCGACTAGCAAAGAAAATGGGCTTATTGTGGCCGATAGGACCTTGCGATAAGACGGCTCCTAATGCAATGTCACTTGCATCAGTCGTTACCAGAAATTCTTGACTCAAATCTGGATATGTCAAAACTGGAGGGTTAATGATTTTTTCTTTCAAAGCCTGAAATGCTTCATCGCAAAAGGCATCCCATTGGAAAGAAACGCTTTTCTTTAATAATCTAGTTAAAGGTTTTTTAGGTACTGGGAAAGTTCTCACAGCCTTAGTTTTTTCAGGGTTTTGTTTAATCCCATCCTCTGAGATGACATGTCCCAGATAGGTTAGTTCTTTCCTAACAAAATGACATTTCTCCGGTTGGAGTTTAAGATTGTTTTCTTGAAGGCGATTTAAAACTTTAATGAGTCGAGTATTGTGATCTTTAAGATCATAACCGTAAATGACTATGTCATCTACGTACACAAAACATTCAATACCTTGGAGTCCCATGAGCACGTTATTCATAAGCCTTTGAAAAGTAGCAGGAGCGTTTTTCAGACCGAACGGCATACGATTGTATTCATAATGTCCGAACGGAGTACTAAAAGCTGTTTTGGATTTGTCCTTTTTATCCATGAGGACTTGATAGAAACCTTTTGCAAGGTCTAGCGTACTGAAATACTTTGCTCTTCAAAACTGATCTAAAATATCAGTTATGTTGGGTAGAGGGTAAGCATCACCGACAGTGAGTTCATTTAACTTTCTGAAATCGACTACGACTCTCCATCTTTTGGTCCCATCTTGTCCAGATTTCTTTGGAACAAGTAGTAAGGGTGAATTCCATGGACTATTGCTTGGTTGTACTACTCCATCGTCTAGCATTTCCTTTACCTGCTTATGGATTTCTTGTTTTGTGCTATCTGGAAGTCTATAAGGTCTTGTGTAGAGGGGTGGTTTTCCCTCTTCAGTTATAATTTTATGACGCATAGTATTAGTATGCGTAAGGTGATCGCCTTCTAAATAAAAGAGGTCGTTGTATTCACGACAAATCTTCAAAATTGATTTTTTTTCATCAGGATTACAATGCTGAAATTCTAAAAGTGATTCTAATTTTTTAAGCCTGTTTTCTAATGGGTTATTAAAATTTTTTGTATCGACAATATTGAAATCGTTGAGTTTATCGTACTTAACCTTTATTTTATCTAATTCAACTTCCTGATCAGAGTCGAAGATATTCATTATTAACACTTTTATTCTGGATTTTGTTTGTTGGGTAACTGTTTCGCCTGGTGCAGGGAAATAACTTCACTGGGAAATAACTTCACATGGGAAATAACTTCACCACCAGTGGGAAATAACTTCACTTTTTTGATGTGAAGTTATTTCCCACTTTGAGTGGGAAATAACTTAACTTTTTTGTGGGAAATAATTTCACTTTTGTTGGTGAAGTTATTTCCCACTTTAAGTGGGAAATAACTTCACTCCAACCTAAGCTTTGAAGATTCCATCAGAGTTGTTGCAATTATTCATGTTGCTAGGTTACAAGTTCATTTTCTTTGCAAACAGCTTGTGCTAGTAAAATATGTTGTCCGAGTATCTTGTGGCTATAAGCAATTGTTAATTATTCATTTTGCTTACTCTGAACATGTAAGTATAGTTATTATTTTCATGTAATGATCCGCATGCGGATCATTACATGAAAATAATAAGTATACTTATTACTAAAACATGTAAGCAAAATGAACAATTAACAATTGTTTATAGCCACAAGATACTTGGACAAATAAATTGTTATTAAAAAGAAAAAACCCTTTACTCTTTGCTATTTTTATCAAAAAATTCTTAGAAAACAAGGTGGGAAATAACTTCACCAAATTTTAAGTGATATTATTTCCCACTCAAAGTGGGAAATAACTTCACATCAAAAAAGTGAAGTTATTTCCCACTGGTGGTGAAGTTATTTCCCATGTGAAGTTATTTCCCAGTGAAGTTATTTCCCTGCACCGTTTCGCCTATATATAAACCAGGTGAAATTTCTTGTTTTTCTATGACTATATCGTTATTGTTATTAGAGTGAAAAGGAATACTTATTACTTGTTGCGCCCGAGATTTTAATATAATTTTATTATTTTTAATATTTTCTTTAAATTTTTCCTCAGTCTTATTTTCTGAATTTCAAAGTAAATTGGCATTGCTCGTCGTGTGTGCACGTTTTTTATTCTCGCTCTGCAATTATTTAACTTTTTTATTTATTTAAAGCCCGTCTTTTATCACGAATTATTGTGTTTTTGCTTGTCAAGTTGTTTTTGTTAATTATTAAGTGCATTTGTCTGTTCCTAAATTTATTAAATAGTGTTATTTTATTACAAATTCATGGTTTAATGTAGCCTCAAATCATAAATTGTTGATCATCAGTTACATCATATCCATACATTTATAATATATATTAAAAGAGAACTCATTTAGCCACTCTCTATGAATTTGATCGATTCCGTTGATGATCATTTGTTTTCCTCTCTCCTTGGTGAGTGAAACTTTGGTATATGTGTATATGTTCTGCCTATGAAGCATTTGAGACTGCATTGTATCCCAACAATTTTCCGTTACCATATCATGCCGCAACCTATATCTGCTTGTGTGACTGAGCTGTACTAGCTACAATTGTGATTTATTGTTTTTATTGGCCAATATAAATAACAACAAACCTTCGTATTTGCTGCATGTCATGGTCTTTGACATTTGACAACCAGCTGTCATCTGTCATCTATCAGCTGCCTATAACTACATTACCGACTACTATATCCTTTGGTTCGTGAATTTGCTAAATAGAAACTCGCTTTGCCTGGTACACTAAAAACCAAAAAATTTTGGCAAGTAAAAATTATTATTTTTTAATAAACTAAATATCACCATATACCTCTATCTACAAAAAAAAAGAGATCGAATCATTATGTCTTCTTGCGCTGGTTGTGATAATATTGCGGATTATCTCATAGATGCAATCATTTGTCACGGAAACTGTCGCAAATTATTGCATGTAGCTTGCATTAATGCTCCATTTAGCACCATAAAACTATTCAAAGAAAGGAAATCTTTCTATTTCTTTTGTGAAGAGTGTGACCCGTTTGCATATACGAATATTGTTCGTAATGTACTGCAAAATAAGCAAAATCTTGTAAATCTCCATAACCAATTACTTCAACTAAACAAGAAAATTGAAGATATTACCTGCAATCAACAATCGCTACTAGACGTTGTTCAAAATGAAGATCATTTAATAACAAATAGTCCTACTACATGTGATACTGTACCCCTGAAACGAAAAATTGACGAAATAGATATTGATATATCTGAAACCAGCCATCTGACAAAGAAACCTGCCACGGATTTAATAGCGACTACATACGAAGAATCCACTACAAATATTCCTCGCCAAGAATAACTTGATGCTTCTAAAGAACTTTCTACATCAAATCAATGTTATTACACAACAGCATCTTGCTTAGCTGCTTCAAACACTACCTCAACAGCAACTCCTCCTTTGATAGTGATTGACCAGCATTCTACGGATGTGATTACTTCTCCTGTCAACACATTTCCTCATACAGCCTATACAACTGATAGAAATTTCATATCACCTTTTGAATCAGGTTTAAAAATAGTTGAAGGACATACAATTCTATTTATCTCGAAGCTTGCTCCATCTACGAACGCTCTTGATGTGAAATGTCATATTAAATCTAAGATTGGGACACTGGATTCTATAGTCGTTGTAAAAATACTCCATCGCAATTATTCTAAATATTCATCGTTCAAAATTAAACTGCCAGACTCAGTCTTCTACCTCCTAAACTCAAGTCCATTCTGGCCTAAGGGAATTATTGTCATGCATGAGTATCAAAATAGAAAATCAAATTATAATTCTCACCATTTTCAAAAACGATTGACAATGCGCAGCCTCAACCAAAGCAGCTACAAAATCTTCTGATTTACTACCAGAATGTAAACGGACAAAGACCAACAAGGTCTATAAAAATGTAAATAATATTCCACATGATGTCCTTATACTGACAGAAACTTGGCTGAGTTCATCTTTTGCTGACACAGAGTTATTTGATTCCAATTTTCAAATTTTTCGTCGTGATCGTCATAATGACCCCAATATAGCTACTGTTGGAGGAGGATTGTTACTAGCCGTTCGTAATAATTTGTTTTGTAATCTCGTCGACGATATTTTGGACTACAACCTCGAAATAATATGTGTGAAAATATCAACCCCGTCCGGTCATTTATATGTAGTTGTTTGCTATATCCCGCCTTCTTCTACAAGTGATGTCTATAATAAACTTATCGATTGCTTGGAATCTATAAATGACAAAATTGAACCTTCAGATGAACTTTTTGTTATTGGTGACTTTAATTTGCCAAATCTTGAATAAACTAAATCATCGGAACATGAATCTTATCATGCTGTTAATGCGTTGAGCAATAACGAAGTTCTTTTTATCGATGGAATGACTTCATTTTGATTGACATTTGATCTGTCAAAGTGATTAAACTTGTTTTTGAAAAAGCTCCTATCAAAAGTCTTTAAATTAGAGAAAAAGTGCACAAAAAACTGCAAAAAATTGATTAAAAACCTGCAAAAGTGAACATTTCTTCAAAGCAAACCCACTTCTGGGTAAGTCTTAGAAAGTAAGAAAAATCGCCCCCTTTTATCTTTATCCCGAGCACATAACCTCAACTGATGAGTAAAAGGAGTCTGGTTGTAACCTCACCCGAACATCTGAGAGAAGAAAAGCGTAGAACCTTTTTGCCGACATCAACTTCGTCACCATCAGATCCTCCTGTCTATAAAATGGGTTCAACTACAACAATCACTATCGATGTACTAAAACAACTACTCGATGAAAGCAACCAGAAACTCATCAACGAACTGCCTACAAAAGCCGACTTCCAAGTACTGCATGCAGATTTCGCTGGCTTGAAAGCAAAGTACGAGGAAATTTCAGCCAAGGTTTTGTGCCTGGAAAGCCAAAATAAAGATCTGGAGGAACGAATAGATAACATGTTGAAAAAAAGTATGGAGTCCAATGTTGTGGTGCACATGCCCGCAGAAGCAAATGCCGACATGAATGATAAAGCCAAGTCTGTCTGCGCCGGTTTGCTCGAAGCTGACGACTCAAGTTCTAAAATTGAGTACGCACACTCAGTAGCTCCTCCCAACAGTCGTACAGCAATGGTCGTCGTAAAACTCAACTCGCGGAATGCAGCCTGGAATATACTTCGTAACTCTAGCAAACTAAAAGGCACACAAATCCATATACATAAGGACCTTCCGCATAACACTCGTCGCCGAAGAAACAACCTGCTTCCTATCGCCAAGTTTCTGCGTTTTAAGTCTCCCCAAGTAAAAATTCAACTTAGAGACGATAAATTGTTCATTTTAAATAATTTATTTACTTGGGATTTTTCGCCTAGATCCCCTAGAGGTGCTACGCAACATATTTGGCGGTGATTTCTTTAAATTTACCAATATTAAAGAATTTATGGAACAAGTAGAATGTGGCTTTGAAAACGTAAACATGCGAAATCGAAATGTCAACCTCAAAATGTCAAATCGCAAGTCATCTGAAGTTGGTTGCACTTCGCAAATTATGACAAGAGATGATATTAATTTGGGTGCAAACACAAGCACGACGCAGCAAGCGTGTGGACGTTCACACGGAAGAATGGAATGAGGAGTACCCGTCTACCAGAAACAAATTAGTTATGTAAACTTAAGTATTTTAGGATATAATGTCGCAGGTCTTAAAAATAAATTTTTTATTATGAATTTTTTTAACTATGTAAAAAGTTTTGATATATTTATGCTTTTCGAAACACATGTATTAGAAGAGGAAAAGTACAAATTTAACGATCTATTTAATAATTTTGAATTAAAATGGATACCAGCAGTCAAAACAAACACCTTTGGAAGAGGAAGTGGTGGAGGATTATGGGGATATCGAAAAATCTCGAAGCGGTTTATACGAATTTCAAGAGAGTTGAAGAGATGGAAATTTTGGAGTTAAAAATAAATGATTCTGTAGTACACATCTTACCAATTTACCTGAATTGTTCACACTGGATGAGGGATTACAATCGACTCTGCGATACCCTGCAGAATCTAGGCACTGTGGATGTTCTTCTTATTGGTGATTTCAATGCTAGGGTTGGTCTGTCGCAAAACAGCTTCGTAAGCGGAACAGCATCAGTTATCATCAGCCCTACTCGCAGATCAAAAGACGAAACATGTGATGGAAAAGGTGTTAAAATATTGGATATTGCCGATACTCTGGATGCAAGGATGCTTAATGGGAGCTGCAAAGGTGACCAAAATGGCGAGTATACTTTCATCCGTGGAACATCGTGCTCAGTCATAGATTACTGTTTTGTGTCAGGAAAGTGGAATTCGTTTGTGAGTGATTTTAGGATAGCAGAGCAGACTTTTTCAGACCACATGCCCTTAGAAGTGACGTGCGCAGTATCGGGTGATGATTTTACGTCCAATGCAAAACAACTAGGGCTGCTTCCCAAGTTGAAGTGGAGAGATATTCAACTTACTGCTTATCAAAACAATTTAAACTTGGAACTTGCAATACGTAGGTCGCAAAATCAGTTACAAATGAAGGACCTTACACAAATTATAATTAAAGCTGTTCCAGTAAGTGCTAAAGCGAGAACTAGTAACGTTATTTTTAAACAGAGATGGTTTGACGAGGATTGTCAAAAAGCCAGAGAGAAATCGTTCTCATCCTTAAAGCTGCTGAGAAAATATAATACATCTTTTTTCAAAATGATGTACACCGATGCCAATAAAAAATTTAAACAACTTTGTTATGAGAAAAGAAAGTGTCTGGATCAAAGAAACATAACCATCCTGAACACATCCAGATCTTCGGCAGAATTTTGGAAAGCCGCCAAATTAATCAACGCGAGAACCAATTTCATTGCTCCATCACTGAGCGCGTCAGAATTGCGTGTTTATTTTGAGAAATTGCTCAACGCACCACAATTTTCACCGCTTCCACAGTACGCAGCGCCAAATTTTAAAGATGAGATACTGGATGCACCATTTTCGATTGATGAAATTAAGAATGTGATTGAAAAATCCAAAGTTGGGAAGGCTCCGGGGGATGATCGTATTCCAGTAGAGTTTTTCATAAATTCTTCAACGGAATTTTTATGCGTATTGACAGAGGAGTTCAATAGAATTTTCGAGAGTGCAGACGTCCCAGAAAGCTTTAAAAGATCTATAGTATTCCCCCTACATAAAAAAGGCTGCTATGATGTACCGGAAAATTATCGGGGCATTTCCTTTTTGAATTCGTCCGTGAAGCTCTTTAGCACTCTGATTTTTAAAAGGCTTACACATTGGATTGAAGAGAAGAAAATTCTTAATGAGTTTCAGGCAGGATTTAGGAGAAACTATTCTACTATAGACCAAATATTTAGTCTTTTAAACATTGCGGAGAGCTTTAAAAGAAGAAAAAAGAAACTTTATGCGTTTTTCGTCGATTTTCGAGCAGCGTTCGATTCGATCGCCAGAGAAGCACTTTTCTATAAGCTCTATAAATTGGGTATATCGGGAAAAATTGTTGCCTTACTGAAAGCGTTGTACGACAAATACGTTGCATATGTATGGGATGGAGAGTCAATATCTGAAGAGTTTTCAACGCCAATGGGAGTGAAGCAAGGTTGTGTCTTGAGCACATTACTGTTCATTCTGTTCATCAATGACATCGTAGAGGAGATAGGAGGAGGAATCCATTTTGGAAATATCCAAATACCTGGTCTTATATTCGCGGATGATATTGTATTCCTATCTGAATCGGTTGAAGGAATGCAGAGAATGATGAACCGTCTGGAGAGCTACTGCGAAAATTGGAACCTGTCCGTTAATTTGCAGAAGTCTAAAATAATGATATTTAGAGATGGAGGCGGCAGATATGCAAACAACGAAAAGTGGATGTATAAAGGAGAATATGTTGCAATTGTTCGAGAGTACAAGTACTTAGGCGTAATAGTAACATCAAATCTCAATTTGAGAAAACATTTTGAATCCAAGCTATCGGAAGCGAAAAGAGCAGTTTCTTCTGTCTGGGCACGTTGTATCGACAACAAATGCATTGATCATAGCTCAAAGCTTAAAATTTTTCACGCGACTGCAGCTTCTATAATGCTTTATGGTGCGCAAGTTTGGGGATTTTGCCAATACGATGAGGTCGAAAGGTTCCTCAGATATTTTTTAAAACGCATTTTTCGGCTGCCACTCTGCACGCCAAACTATATGCTGCATTTGGAAACAACTGAGCCTCCATTATTATTAAGGACCTTAAAGCTGCATTTTGACTACATTTTGAAGGTGATGGAAATGGATGAAGCAAGACTTCCGAAGCGAGTGCTTATGAAAATGTTGTCAACAAGGGGTAATTTGGTGGAGAGGTGGGAGGAGCTAGCTCTGAGTTTAAGTGAAAGCGAACAGTTTTCACCTGATATTAGCATTCCAGATTTGAGAGGGAAATTCAATTCAATTTTAGAGAAAGCAAGCCACTTTGCTTATGCAAATTTTAAACAAGAAGCACAATCTTCTCAATATAGAATGTTATACAGTCAACTCAATTTGGATCTTCGAGAACAAACATACTTACTCAACCGCTTTCCCATAAGTATGTTAAATGTAATATTTAAAGTAAGAGGCGAATTACTAAACTTAAACTACATTCCACATCGACCCGATCTGCCGATCCTATGCGACCTATGCAACCTCAAGGAAAGGGAAGATGTATATCACTTTATTGCCATATGTCCTATTTTGAGGGAGTTTCGTGTGAGGTACTTTGGAGTTGCTTCGATGGTATGGGAAGACACTTTGGAAGTTCTGAATGGAAAATTAGGCTGGGAAACATTATATAAATATACGTCAACCGCACTTTTATATAGACAGCGTATCCGCGAAGGAGACTTTTAAATAAACAAATAAGTTAATTATATACATATGTTAAGCTTGAATAAATTGTCAATCTGGTAGACGGCCATTGGCCAAACCATATTAAACTTAAGACTATCATATTGTACAGATTTCAAATTTACTTTTTAAATAAAGTTTCTCTAAACTAAAACTAAACTAACTTCATTTGGTCTTAATCAATTAAGCAATGTCAAAAACCAATTTGGTAAAATTTTAGACCTTGTATATTTTTCTGACCTTAATAATTCTGATGGAACTGTGATACTTTCGGATGCAAAACTTATTGAGGAAGATCGGCATCATCCTGCATTATATATCTCATTAAACCTAAATATTATTAATGTAACTTATCATTATAACAATATGTATGAATTCAATTTAAAAAAATGTAATTTCTCAGAACTCTATCGTTTATTGCAAGATATTAGCTGGAATAGTCTATTTTTTAATGTCAGTTTTGATGAAATAGTCTTTCGCTTTTATAAAATTGTATTTGATTGTTTCTTAGAAACCATTCCGTTACGAAAATGAGACCTTTAAATAACACTCCACCGTGGTTTGATCGACATATTAAAACTCTTAAAAATAAAAGAAACAAGGCTTGGGTGAAGTTGAATCCATTCTGGAGCGTCGAGGCTCAAAATGATTACATTAAACTAAGAGATGAGTTTATTAACTACTAGAATTTTCTTTATTCGGACTTTATCTTTAAAACTGAAGATGATCTTAAATCTAACCCCCGAAACTTCTGGAAATATGTCAATTGTAAAAGAAAATCTGATGGTTACCCAAATAATATGTGTTATCAAAATTCAGAGAGTCACAACCCAGAGGACATAGCAAATATGTTTGCCGAATATGTTCAATGTGCTTTTGATGTATCTACTTGCGATACAAATAATATTCCCGCTGTTGATGAGTTTTTACATCTTAATTCGATTAACTTTACTATTACTGAGGAAACGATCTTAGAGTATATTAAAAAATTAGATAATTGCTTAAGTCCTGGTCCTGATGGTTTTTCTGCTTTTATGTTAAAAAAATGTGCAATATATATGTCATATCCGTTATTTTTACTTTTTAATCAGTCTATAAATAGCTGTAAGTTTCCGACCCTTTGGAAAAACGCATTCCTTATTCCTACTCATAAGAAAGGTAAGAAAATTTGATTTTAAATTATAGACCAATTGCTAAACTATCTGCTATACCCCAAAATGTTTGAATCTATTATTTGTGATACCTTGTCTTTTCACTGTTCCTCCGTTTTATGTGATAACCAACATGGCTTTGTTTAAAAGAGATCCACTATAGCCAATTTGTTACAGTTTACTACATTTTGTATTGACGCGTTTGAAAAAAAAACAACAAGTTGACTGTATTTTTACTGACTTCAGCAAAGCATTTGACAAGCTAAGCCACCATATTCATTTAAGGAAACTGCAATATTTGGGCCTTAACGATAGATTTGTTAGGTGGATATCTTCATATCTAAAAGATAGGTTATATAGTGTTGTTTTTAAAAGTGAACGTTCTAAATGTTTTACTGTTAACTCCGGTGTACCTCAGGGTAGCCATCTTGGCCCGTTATTATTTGTACTATTTATTAACGGTCTTCCGTCCGTCCTATTAAATTCTATGTCTCTTATATATGCCGATGATGTACAAAATTTTCGTACAATCAACTCTCTAAAAGACTGTGATCTCTTACAAAAAGACCTTCAAAGTTTCTGGGAATGGTGCAATATTAATGGTTTAGTTTTAAATATTGACAAGTGTAAAACAATGTGTTTTACACGCAAGAAAAATGTGATTGTCTATAATTATGCGATTGATTTGTCACCTCTTAGTAACCTGTCTTGATTTACTGACCATGGGATAGTGTTGGACTCAAAATTAACTTTTATGGACCATTTTGTATGTATCAATGGAGTATGGAGGAGAAGATTCAATGACGAACTGTACGGGCTATACAGCTGAAAATTCAGCGGCTTAGATGGCTGGGTCATGTGGAGCGTATGGACGAAAACGCTCCTGCCCGACGAGTCTTCAATTCCAACCCGGAGGGCCGACGCAGTTCTGGAAGACCCCATCTAAGGTGGCGCGATCAAGTGGTAAACGACCTCAACCAACTTGGTGTGCGCAACTGGAGGCCACTGGCTAGGGACCGGCCTAGCTGGCGAGGATTGTTGGTTGAGGCCGTGGTCCACAATGGACTGTCTGCGCCACCTTAAGTAAGTAAGTAAGTAAGGACCATTTTGACTACATTATTTAAAAAGCTAACATGACTCTCGGTTTTATTAAAAGATTTGCTCGAGAATTTCGTGATCGCTATGTTCTAAAAACTCTTTATGTCTCATTCGTAAGATCCATCTTAGAGTATGGTTGTGTTGATCCATTTCAGCTCCATTGATACTTTGTAGATTAAATTTCATAGCTAGTCAGTATAATTTGAGAAGGCAGTTGCCAATTTCCAACATTTATAGTAGATCAAACTACGGTGCCAATAGTCCTTTAAATCTCTTAATTAATATTTACAATAAAAATTCAAATTTAATTAATTCCAGCAATGACAATGTAAAATCACTCAACTTAAGAACAATATTTTTTATTCAAAATAATCCCTAATGTACATTAGATATGTTTTTCTTTTTCTTTTTTTTTTTTGTTATAATTAAAAAAAATTTATGTACCGTTAGTATTTAACGAAATGAAATAAACAATGTATTCTGCTGGGTTATTTTTATTTTGGTTCTTTTTCTTATTACTTTTTTTTATTGAAATTGAAGTTTTGTTGAGAGTTGGAATCGAAGTTATTTAAGGTGTCTAGCCTATAGCCACTAAATATTAAGTTATCTGATCCGGCCCGTAGACAATCGGATTCAGATCCAGTTCCAAATGTTAAATTTGCTGGCACGAACTTACTATTATTAGACCTTTGACTGGCATCCTTGTTTTCTTCTCTGCTGGTATTACCCGTAGGTACCAATTCGTAAGGTGTAGCAGTTTTATTCCGCTTCTCGGTTATTTCTTCAACATCAGTTTTGGGCAAAATCGTATCTCCTTTTTTTAATTTTAGCTCTAATTGTTTTTCTTCGTAATTAATTTTTGAGTTATATTTTGATAAAGTCATTC